>ML685796.1:5060321-5129780 GCA_007922175.1 Pelusios castaneus
GGGGACTTTGTGGGGGGCTGGGGAGGGATGGATGGAATTAGAGGCCTGGGGAGGGGTGAAGGGGGCCTGGGGACAAGGAGACTGGTGGGGGCTGGGTAGTGGTGGAAGGGATTATGGATGGCTGGAGGGGGACTGTGTGGGGGGGCTGGGGAGGGATGGAGGAGGTTGGGGGACTGGAGTGGGGGCTAGGGACGGAGGGGCTGAACGGGGATAGAGTGAAGATGGAGGAAGCTGGGGGCTGGGGAGTTAGGAGGGCTGGAGTGGGGTTTGGGGGCAGGGAGCTTAGGGAATGTGGATGGGGGCTCAGGAGGACATGGGAAAAGAGGGGTCTGATGTGGGCACTAGTGGATAAGGTTGGGGTGATGTGGATTTGAGGCTGTGCTTCATTTGTGAGGAAAGAGCTGGTGGGGCTCAAGCAATTTGTTTTGCACTCATTTCTGTTTGTAGTGTAGACATAGCCAAAAAGTAATTCAGTGAAGTACATCCCAGTGGGAATCCTCCTCAGTTTCCTTTCCTTTCCTTCCCCTTCATCAAATATGAGGCCCCAGGCAACCCGACTCTTTCCCCACTGAATTGTAATATGTAACATAAAATCAACTTGGAAAAAAATATTTACTTGTTTCCCCCCTCAAGCTATGTTCAGTCCTGGAGCAGAGGAACGAACATAACACATTTATGATCCAAAATGTTGTAGCCTTGCAGAGCTTTCCACCTTTCTATGGGATCCAATGCTCACTTCTACCTTTGGAGGGGCCCAGAACAATGGATTTGACCTTTGACAAGCTGTCTCATGCAACTTTTAGAGGGCTTTGTGTCTTCCTCTGACCCAAGGAACACTGAACTCATGGTAACTAATACACCTGCTGTTATACTGAGAGTTTGAAAAATATTTGCATAGATGTTTTTTAAGTCTCTAAAGCATTCCTACAATAACTTTTCTCATGTAATGTAAGTATCATATACAGAGTATATGGTGGATTGTAGTTGGCAAAAGGAGTTATGCAGGTCATCCTCAACTTATGCCAACTACAATCCACTATTCTTAGTTGTTTGTAAGAATTAACATTCTCATGTGGGCTGCTCACTCTCTGCCTCAAGCTCAATTTTTAAGTTTCAATAAAAGTGGCTCAGCCTTTTCCAAGAGCGAGCTTTGTGAAAAATAGCTAATTTTGCTGATGTTAAATGTCTTCTCCTTGAAGAACTCTAGTGCCTCCATGGTAAAACTGATAGTGATAGTTCTGGGGACAGAAAGGTCCCCATGAAAACACACCCAGATTTGGTCAAGGTATAAGCCTTTGAAAATCACCATTTGTGTATTTAGAGCTTTATGGATGTTTGCTAATAGAATTTCTGAACCTTCCATCATGTGATTGACCTTGACTCTGTATATGTAGTCTGGAAATGTGACAAAGACAGGTGACAAAAACTGTGAGGTGTAGATGATGGTGGAGGCTAGATAGGCGTGACAGCAAGTGTCATTGTCTCACATTTGTTTAGTAAATTAATAAAACTTCAGTATTTCAGTTTAACATTTTTATTAAAGTTCGAATGAAAACACATCTATGCATTTCTTTTGAATTGAGGTACTTAGGCATGTGATGCTTCCGGTGCCAAAAAACTGTTGCCTATGCGGCACCATGCCTCACAAATTGTTGCTCAGCAAATACCATAACTTGCTCAGCTGCATCATCAGCTTAGAGGGAACATTGGTGGCATCCATGGTGTGTTTGCTAAAAACGTTCTGACATGCTGCACATGTGGTGTTACAGTGGTCAAAGGGAAATTGTCTACAGGGTTACGGTCTAAATAGGCTTTACTAGTGAATGGTTTAGTACTCCTTAAGATCCTAATGAAAAATGCATTCATCTCTGTGCAAAGATGGTTTGCCGGGTGTGGGGTTATATTAGGGGTTAGTGGTGTTCAGTGGTTAAAGCATGAGAGTCTTGAGTTCTGGGTCTTAGTCCTAGCTCTGCCACAAAACTGCTGTGGGACTTTGGGCGAAGTCACTTCACAGCTCTGTGTCTCAGTTTCCTAATCTGTAAAACAAGGTTAGTCTGTCCCTTTAAGACAAGGGCTCTCAAATGGGAGTCGCAACCCCTTAGGGGGTCACAAGGTTATTATGCAGGGGTTGAGAGCCACCCAGAGCTGCCAATACCTGTGCAGAAGCAAGGGAGGCAATGGGGCACTAAGTTTGCTCTGAAAAGCTGTATTGATACAAATTCTTTGCACCCACCAGTATTAAACAACAACAATTTTAAAAATAACTTCTCTGCATCTAAAAATAATTCCATAAAAATGTGGTTTAGTCTTAAGTTCAAAGTGGTGAGAAAAGATAAATTCATTTTAGGCAGAAGGTTTGGTTATAAATTTAGCATTTAAAATAGTGTTGCCTAGAAAAAAAATGTATTTTTAATTGGGCAGGGGTCCACACTTGGAGGCTGGTTGTGTGAAAGGGATCGCCAATGCAAAAAATTTGAGAACCACTGCTTTAGGAGGTGGTACAAAGCTTGGTTCATTATCCCTTGTAAAGTGATTTCAGCTTTTCAGATAGAAGGTGCTATGGAAAAGTGAGGCCTGATTTTATCAATCACAAGTCATGGTGATTTTAATGCCATCTTCTCTTTTCTATCTATGTTTAAGTAACATATTTCCAAGTATTTCAACCAGCACCCAAGCTATTGGCAATGCTACAGAAGTCATATACTGGTGAAGTCTTCATTATAGCCTTGTGTATGTTAGCATTTTTTAGGAAAGGTCCCACCTGGGATAAAACCAGTGGAAACCATATGGTAGATAAGTTCCAAAGGGGTAGCCGTGTTAGTCTAGTTCAGCAAAACAAACAAGGAGTCCTGTGGCACTTTTAAAGACTAACAAATTTATTTATTGCATGAGCTTTCATCATCATACTTGAGTTAATGAGGCAGGGGAGGGGGTGAGCTGATGGTCTTGTGTTATGCAGTGTTTGCTAGTTTGTGACAATAATTGCTATAGACATAAACGCCATATAAAATTATAAATATTTTTATGGAGCGATAACCGATGCATGTGGTACTGAGAAGTGGTGGCAAATGCCTACCTGGGCTGGGGCCCAAACAATATGGGAAGGGTTCCGGGGCCCATCAAATTATACTTTAACCATTGCCTCCAGTGATCCCACCAGTAGGCCAAGGGGCTCATTAGTCTTTTTTAAAATCTTATTTGCTCACTGAACATGCCAAGAAGGGAATTTTCGATCTCCTATATTTCTTTCTTATACTCCACCCCAAAAATATTTTCAGTGAAAGAGCCACAGGCTATCATTGGAGTGGTATATTGCTTATTGGTAAAAAGAGGCATCATCTTTGCTATTTTTAAGGTGAAAAATTATACTCACCCTCACTTTTCAATAAAACAAAATCATAATAGTGGATCTTCAACAAGGAATGTATTTTTTAAAGAAAGTTACAAGTAATTTTTCTATTACAGAGCTAAAATATACCCTGTTCGAAACAGACTGAATTAATGGTACATGCTCATTGAAATATAAATACGGGATAGAAACATTAAATGTGTTTCATATCCTTTATGCTGTCTCATGCCATCATAACTCCTCCTGAACCACAGCATTTATGCCTAGACTAGAGTTTGCATCCCTGTTGTAATTGGAGTTAAAGACCTTATTTTTTTCTATTAAAAATGGCTGCTGTAAAAATCTTACTGAAAGCTAGTGGCTTGCTGATTTCAGTGGAGTTAAAACCAGGAATGAACCTGATTTAATACATTCAGCTTCAGGGGTTAATGAAATGACCATTTTACAAAAAAAGGACATGGTGAAATGAGATGTATGAAGAGCAACAAGCCAAAAGTGAATGGAAAGAGAGGCTGGACACATAAGTGAAAGGATAAATCACTATATATTATACTAGTTCCAATGGGGTAGCCGTGTCAGTTTAGTTCAACAAAACAAACAAGAAGTCTTGTGGCACTTTTAAAGACTAACAAATTTATTTATCGTATTTTATTACTTATTGAAAGCTCATGCGATAAAAAAATTTGTTAGTCTTTAAAGGTGCCACAAGATTCCTTGACTTTATAGTATACTGTTCTTCTAGATCTCTACATAAATACCCCAACCACATTTCTAGCATCTACCAGTGCCAGACACCAATAGTGTGCATTATCAGTTATATTTTTTTGAGTTAATTGACTTGCATCTAATTTTGAGATTTTTTCCCCCCTCTAGTAGTCTCAGGTTAAGGGAGTGGGCATGTGATTCAAGTTGGTTATTTTAAAAATCAATAAAATTACAGGGGAAAAAAACCTGCAAATGTGTAACACCTCCTTTAAAAATATTTTGAAGTCAAATGACTTAAGAAACAGGTGGTGAATTCTCTAGGCAACCAGATTAAGAAGATTCTTCAATTTACCAATCAAAACTAACCCTTTTGTTGTATTTTTTCAAGAAAACCCAACTGCTATGATTTCCACCTTCCCCCTCACTCCCAGGTGACTCCATCTATCCACCAGAGAACCCAATGTAGCTTGAAGACCATCTATACAAGGCTCAGTAAGTCTGCTTCCTAAACACTTTTAATAGATGTTACTTCCCAGCAGAGTGCATGTTATGCTGCTACATGGTGTAGAAGCAGCTATTTGTGGAAGATGAACACAGATTCAACCCTACAAACAACTGTACTTGATCTGATTACAATGAATAGTCCCAGTAATGACAGCAACATTAAGCACATGTGTAAGTGTTTGTAGGATCAGGGCCTAAATCAGTAGCAAAATTTGCTTCTTTTATCTTGGTTATGTCAGGAATTCAACATATTTTCAAAGTTAGATTTTTAATTTATCATTGGAGGTAATTTTTAAACCATGAATCAATCGAAAAGTTACCTGATATGAAAGTACTCCATGAGATGAGGTATTTATAAATAATGAACTTTCAATATTGCCTTCCTCTGTTGGCAGAAAGAGGACTCTGAAAGAAATTTTTCCCATCGCTGGAATCACCTAAAGAGAACATAAAAGCCTGCTGCTCAATACAGCTAATTGCAGCCTCTCCCTCTTGACTTCATTGATTATCAGACCATTCTATGTATGAATTCAAATGCATGAAAACCCTAAATGGAGGGTCCAATCCTGCAATGCACTCAATTCCCAGTAGAGACAAGAATTGACAACACTTAGCCATGTGCCCAGAGTTTTAAGGATGGCAAGGTCAGGAAGACACGTAACAGAACATTCTAAAAGCTTGTCCACCTAAAAAATACCAATGTCCAAAATCTTTTCAGCCCAGCAATCTGGAAGCTCAGATCATCCTGTGAAATGAACCAATGCACAAGATGTGTAATGAAGAGAGCCAAAATTAAGGCTGGGCATACAATTTGACAACCAAATCTGAGTTTAATTCATAAAAACGGGATCAAGTTCACATTTGGTAAATCCTAACTCGTCTCCATTTATATGAGTCAAGTTCAATCTTGTTTGCAGGCCCTCTTATCCAGCCCTAGTCAAAGATGTTGACTGGATATATTTAAATGGGTGGGTGAGGGGGGACGACTCCGAACAACCAGCACACTAGAAAAAGATTAAATCTGGGCTCTTTCAAGTTGCGAGCGCTACCGTGCACTTTTTACATCCTTTAGATGTTGTTACACTTCACAAAGAGAGTTTTCATTAAAACAAGTATCCTGAAGTTTGCTATTTTTATAACTGCAATCCAAAAAATCTTTAATTATCATCTTATTGTAAATCTCCTTTATAAGGAAAATTCAAGACCATACTCCCGAGATTTAGAATCCAAGTCTATAAACATCTCCAGGCCTTTGAACTACTGAATACTACAGAAGCACTACGGTACACGGAGTACAGTGGTATTTAAAAAACCATCTCAACACTGATGAAGTCTTACTTTTCTGGGACATCATAAAATGAGTCTCTCTTATTGTAAGAGTTTACATTTTTTTCCTTCACCTGTCCAGATATAAGTGAAACAAAAACACAAGCTAGCAAATGCAGAGAAAGAATGAGTTGGGGTAGTGAGGAAAAGCATGAAAAAGGAACACAGAATGAAAACTTTAGGCCAAAGAAAATATGACACTTTGGCACTCTGCCACTGCATAGTTTCCAAGAGTACATTAACACTCACCCTGCTATGAACAGGAGACACATGAAAATGTCTAGTAGATGTAAACACTGAATTCACTACAACTTCTCTATCCCTACTAGGGTTGTAAGCGAACAGCATTTTAGATCTGGGCAATCCCAGTAACCTAAGGAAAAAAAAGAGAAAGCATTACTTGATTTTATAAACATTGGTAACTTGCAAGAAAAAAAAAACCAACCAATTTTGGTGCTATTAAAACACTTTGATATGTAACAATTTATCAGCTTACCATATTTTTAACCTTACACAGCCCACAATTTAACCCTCTAAAATATAAAGAAAAATAAGTGGCATAGGGAACATATGGATTACACAGAGCTAAAACTATCTAGGCTCATTAACAGTTTCTGAAATATATATCTAGGGCGCTCAGGGTTGGTTGTTTTTATTTGCTGGGTACATATTTTTGAGGAAGCCAATAAATTACGTTTATGAAAAGCTTGGTCAGTTGACAAAATGATTCTCTCAGGCCATATATTTTCAGTAATAAGTTTGAAAGAGGTTTCTGGTGCAGACATTCTGTGCCTCTTCGGGAACATTCCTTTAGCTCACAAGGGAACTGTACATTTTGGTAACTGCTGAGATAAAACTGCTAATCCTTATTTAAAAGCTTTCCCCTAGTCAAAACTTAAGCAGCACAGAAAACCTTATAGATTCAAAAACATATTTGTTTTTTTCTGAGACCTGACTTCTTTTAAGTGTTAAACTTGACCCAGAGCAAGCTCATTTCCACATCTCCTGTAGGCAACTTACCATTAAAAGAGCACCCAATGGTAAAGAATCCATTTGGTCCACCTATAGGGATCACCTACAACTGCTGTTTACTCAATGCTCATTCATGTTCATTGGTTTCCCCTTTTAACATCATGTTTTTCCACCCAGACCCTGAGGTTTACCATTTTCACCTGACCCCCAACAATTGATGTTTCTCAAAACCAAGAAGTCTGCTGCAGTCACAGTGATGAATCATATTTTTGGTGGCACAGAACTGATTTTGGAGTAGAGTACCTACGTAGTTTTATCTGTGCCTCTTTTTTCTGAGAAAGATTCCCTTTGTTAACACGAGTCCTGCTACACCAGTGGGATAAGAACAGTCAGAGTGTTAGAGTACAAATGTGTCTGTGTTTTTATCATGGCTTGCTTGAGCCACACTGCTAAGTAGCTGGAAGGAGGAGGGCTGCTGGGAACACATACCCTCTGCAGCAACGTCCCAACAAGAGAATGAGCCTGTGGATCTTCCTAGGGAGATCACTGTGAGGACTTCCTTCCTTTGTGATTTCTCTTGTAGGATTTCCCATGGGAAGTAGTTATCTGGGTTAATGCTCTTTCACTCCAAATTTGTGCCATTGATTATTATTTAAATGAAGAATAATCTAAGATACTCACTGCATTCCAAAATGCAGCACCGAAGGGTGAAAATGTAAGGCCTTCTCATTAGGTATCTTTGTTGAGAAGCTGAAAAAGAAAAAGTAACACTGAATGCTTTGTTGACATCGTATTTTGAAACTGAATCAGACTGCTACCTAAAATGCACAACATGACATTTGATCTGTGATTGTGCTAACAAGGCTGTCCTAATTTTACATCCCAAGCACACTGTTCCATGACTTTTCATAAATTCCTCTGTAGAGCTGCGCTATCCACACTTCTAAAAGATTTATATGGTGTGGAACAGGCTGGCAATGACGATGAATGAAATAATCATTCAGGCTAAAATATTTTACTTGCAAAAGAGAATTTGAATGAAATCATCGCAAGGACTGTAACACTATGCTTACATGGTCCAAAATTATTTCCAATAGCAAATCCTGGCTTATTGACATTGCTTTAGTATCTCTTCTCTAATGGAGTAAGGTATGTGTGAGCTGTTAGTTTACTTTTTTCTGCACTAGGGAAGTTTACAAAAAAAAAATTCCCACCAGTTCTCACATCTCTCTCTTCAGCTGCTGATTAGAGCCCTAGTGGAAACAAAGATTCCTGGACCCATTTTCATCACTCTTTAAACTTTTCAACAAGTTTAAACACGGTAGTGAAAACAAGTATGGGTCCCAGAGCCTTGTCTACAATAGGTATGCACCCAGTATTAAATAAGTCTGGGAAAAGTTCCTTGCTGTATATACAGCCTTTGGATATATCCATATGTCTGGTGGCATGCAGAGTACAGACAATGCACACTTGCTCCCTGGCACCTCAGCACAATATAAAGAGCCATGTACATGGAGCTGCTTAGCAATGAGCTGCTTAAAACCACCCCAGAACCCTACACAGCTCTATACACACGCAAGCAGCCACTCCCATATCCACATTGCTAGTTTTAGCAGAGTAGTAGCCCACTGCCAGAAACTTTCTTTGCTGCAGAGAAAAACAGCAATGGGGAAAGGCTCTGGCTGGGAAAGGCAGCCAAGAGGCTTTCAGCAGCTCCCTGTTGGGAAAAGCAGATGCTTTCACTGCCGCATATAGCTAAATACTGCAGCACAGCCACAGCCTGCTTTTCACTGCACATATCCTAAACATTACTGTGAAGGTAGACACGGCCTTTGTGTCATAGCCTTTGGACATACAGAGTAAAAGGGATATGCTTAGCAGGAAGCACAGTACAGAAAGAGTAGCACAGTCTGAATAATATCAGAAAATACCTGAAATGGTACTGGGAACTATGTGATTTTAAGGATCAAAACCAAAAACTTGCATATCATCATCAATATTTATTATCTGTATAAAGGTCACACACAGAGTGATTGGGGACTTAAGAGTGTTACAAGCTACACAAACGCACAGGAAGTCAGCCTGTGCTGCAAAGCTCTTGTTATCAGACTTCAAACAAGGTGGATCAAGGAGGTAACAAACAAGAGGGGAGCAAGTGGAAGGATGGCATTATTAATAACAACATGACATTGCTACAGAAATTTGCTCAGAAGTTTAATATAAATAAATACGAGTTTATCCTTGACCACTAGACAATCTAACCATTATTAATGATCATGAGGAGGAGAGGAGAATGGCCATTCTAATTAGCTGAGGAAATGGATTCCATGAAATATTCCACAGAATATTTCAAGACACATTGTTCTCATGTTATTCTTGAATAATTTTATCGATTTTATGTGTTTTTTCATATTCTAAATTGAAACAAACAAAAGGATCAGTACTGGTAGGGAGGAGAATCAACAATGTTGATACAAGAACTCGTAACTTCAGTTTAGTTAACTCAAAACTCATTTTTCTTGGCACTTCCCCCCACCACCACCTTTTAAATTAATTTATTAATTATTATTATTAAAGGAAGACTAGAACATGGCACCCACATTAAGGAACTCAATGACTTTCTTTTTGGAAATTTTGGGATCCTGACCACTTTTCCTGCAATTACCCCTGTGGGATCAGTTCCCAAAGGTTAGTGGAACTGCAAATGAGCTCAAGAATAGACACAGGACAAAACCGCAACTGAAAGAGTATGATTTGTGCTACATAGTACACCACTGGTTCTTATAGCTGTTCTATGCTACCATTTAAATTGATAATTATTCAATTATCTAGAGTGGGCAAGGTCCAAGTGTACAACCAGAGAGACTGAGACTGGAGGACCAGGGCAAAGAAACACATTGCTTTTTTTTTATTCTGTTTTTTAAGGAAGAAAAAAATCACTATGACAAACCCATGAAGCAATCAATCAGTTTATATCCTGAGGGCTACCTGAAAAAAGAAGAGATAGAATCTTTCTGTATTGAAAAGTTATATTCTACACAATTTTTTATCCATTTTTAAGTCAAGACCACGTTGAAAATGCCAACACTGCTCAAGGTTACTCCACCTACTCCTTGCCTGCTCCGTGCAGACAGAGAACCCAACTATGAATGCCTCTACCCAAATATTGTGTTGATTTGCAGAAACTATGGCCTGCATTTCCCCCACACAGAAAACCAGGCTGGGGAGACCATCCAGTGTAAGATGTGTCTGCTGGTAGAATCTCTCTGGAAGCAGGTGGGAAAACTACAGGAGGAGGCTCACAGACTCTAAGGTCAGAAGGAAACAATACAATCGTCTAATCTGATCTCCTGCACAATGCAGGCTACAGAACCTCATGCACTCACTTCTGTAATAAACCTCTAACCTATTACTGAGTTATTAAAGTCCTCAAATCATGGTTTAAAGACTCTAAGATACAGAGAATCCGCTAGCAATGAGCTGTGCCCCATGCTACAGAGGAAAATTTAAAAAAACCCAGAGCCTTTGCCCATCTGCCCTGGGTGAAAATTCCTTCCTGGCCCCAAACATGGTGATCAGCTAAACCCTGAGCATGTTGGCAAGACTCATCAGCCAGACATCCAAGAAAGAATTCTCCACAGTAACTCAGAACCCACCTAATCTAACATCCTATCTCAGGTCACTGGCATAACCACAACCAATAGACAAAGACCGGTCAATCGCCAGACTAAGCTGTCCCATCATACCATCTCCTCCATAAATCTATCAAGCTCAATTTTGAAGACAGCTAGGTTTTTTGCCACCATAGGTCCCCTTGGAAGGCTAGTCTAAAACTTTACTCCTGAGATGGTTAGAAACCTGCATCTAATTTCAAGTCTAAGCTTCCTGATGCCCAGTTTATATCCATTTGTTCTTGTGTCTTCACTGGCGTAAAACTTAAATAAGCTAGGCTAAGAGGCATAAATGCACACGAGGAATTCACTGAAAACATGCACATGGAGACCTCCAAAGCTGGGGAAGTAAGCCAGCCAGAGAGGACTTCTGTAGCACTACCAGGAAAGAAGAAAATGGCTCCTTCACAAGATGGAAGCTGGCTGCTAGTTACTTATGACCAATTCTGAGCAAACAGTGCTCCACACCTGCTCCCAACCGACCATCCATCAGGGTTAAAAGAGAGCATACTGCCCTTGCAAAGAGGGATGAGGCATCTCTTCCCAAACATGGAGGAAAATAAACTGCGTAACCCCAAGGTTATGAGGATCGTGAACACCACTCCCAAGATGAAACAAAGGGTGATGGTAGTCGGTGACTTCTTTCTAAGAGGGACCCAGATGTTCCCCCAAACCGTACCCCCGGGGGTAGGTTCGTGTGGATTCACCAGACGCAGTCAAAGACCATTGAAAAGATGGAGGGTTTTTATTGAATGCCAGGATGAATAACCCCGAGCAAGCAAAGCAAAGTAATAAGTGGCGAGAGCTTACATCCCTTCAGCAGCTGGGGACCCCTGATGATTGCGGACGACCTTGAGGGGGTTCCTGAGGCTAGGTTACTGAAGCAGCCTGGTCCTTGGTCCTGCGGCGAAGTCCACAGATTCCCAGTGGCTATGCTAACATATAGCATCTCAGGAGAATGCGAGGTGATCAAGCCCCCTTTCCCTTCACACGCTCAGGCCCAAGGCCGAGGTAGCTTGAAGGAACAGACAAAAGAAGTACATCACAGCCAAGTTTTGCAAAACAGCAAAAAACAGCAAAACGCCCTATATCAGGCCCCAGCCGATTCACACAGGAGGCTGGCTCCAACTGGTGCTTTGGGCATGAAGCCCAGCATCAGTTCAGTTGGGTCGCTCATGGGGAGAGGATATGGGCACCACTACCAGTCCGTCACAAAATCTTCCGCTTTAGCCCTACACCAAGCATCCATCTGATTTTTTGGCAAATGTAATGATTTTGAGGGGGCCTGACTCACAATTTTGTGAATCTCTGATGTTTTGCAATATGGCGTATGGTCGAATCTAATTTGTATATTATGCTTGAAACTTAATTCCACTAAAACAAGTAACTGGTTAGAAAGGAAAAACATGGCAGACATCAATCCATCTCTCCTACTCCCTCTAAAGAGCCAAATAAAGCAAAGCACTTCAGCACATGCTTAACTTTGCTCACATGAGCAGGCCTACTCAGTCCTGAACTCTAAACTTCGCTCTGCCACTGACTTGGTAGCTGGCCTCATTTCACCTCTGTCTCATTTTTCCTTCCTATCAAATGTGCAGGAACTTACACTTCAAAAAATTTTATGGTGAATTTACTGAATGCAGATCTACTGTAATCAGAACAGAAATCACTGGCGGTCCTCTAATGGCTTAGGACTGGATTCTGCAAAACAGTTACGTTCATGCACAACTTTTCAGTACCATTAATTCAAGTACTTTGCAGGATTAGTAACCAAGCCATTAAAGAGTGGCCAATTCTATTTTTCCTAATTAAAATAGATATGTAAATATCAAATTTCCAGCTTCTTGCCTCACTAAAGTTTATAAACACCATGCTTAACTATCACTAAAATGTAAGGACAGAGTTAAAAATTAGGCTCCTCTCACCACCCCTACACTAAAAAATAAATATAAACAGATTCCTGGGAAAATTGCCAAAAAAAGTTAATTACCTAACTTGACAAAAACAAGAGAATTACACACATTGAAGAGACAGAGAAAAATTTAAATTCTATAATGAATAACACAGTGACAAAAAGTAGCCATCTCCTCCATACATTTGCATGCGTGCACTTGCACACTGTTTAAGAAAGCATAAGAGGTATATGCCTGCAATAAAAACATGCTTAGCAACACAGTGGAATTACTAGTTCTCATATAAATCAACTCCCATCCTCTGAAATAACTGAGATCTATGATCAGTAAATAATAAATAAATAAATACATTACTTTAGAAACAGTTTTAAAGTAATTTGAAACCAGTTTCCTGAAATCTCTTCTTCAAAAAGTCTTTTGTCATTCAGATTCCATTTAACTGGGCTGGACTGATTTAAATTGAAGTTATTTAAGTCAGCAATTTTAATCATAATTTCAATCAGCAAGCAGAAAACCTATGTTTTACATAATGAATTTTAATTTTAATTTTTTACTTTCCTAAAGACAGACTGACACTCATTTGTTGGTGGTATAATACTTCTTTTTGCTAACTGGGATAATACACTTTTTAATAGCTTTTTGTTATGTTAGATAATGGAGCATTACGCATTTCTTGTTTGATAGCTTATTAATTTTTTTCCTTTGGATTTCTACAAAGATACAGTTAGATTAAAATTAGAGTTCAATTTAAAATGCACAAAAACGTTTTAGAATTGCTTACAGTTAAATAAAACTACTTTAAATGAGCTGCATATGCAAGTAAAAGATTACATTTTTTTCAAAACATGTTTTGCTTTTAAAACTGAATTTTAAACACAGGGAATTATTATCCGGAGTTCGTGAAATGAACTGTTTCTGCCCACAATGTCCTTCAAGACTGCAGAACTAGCAGATCTCATCCTCTCGTATCTAGTTTTAACTCAAGACTGGAAGATGGAAAACTAAGCTTTGCTACTTTTTCAACTCCATTTCTCAACTCTGAATAAATTAGTCACTGAACTGAATTAGCTGAATAAACTAAAATTAAGTAATATTATCTCTGCACCTGCAGAAGAGGATACTGTTATCAAAAGCTGGTTTAGAACGTCAACAAACTCCACTTTGCGTTTAGCCAGTGATTTCCACTAGTTCAGAAATCTGACTTTTTTTAAAACTTCAGCAATCAAAATGTACTGCTTGAATATTTGTTTTAAATTTAATTTAAATGACTTTAATAAACTATAGTAACTTTAGTCCTTAGCACGGGTTGTCCATTTCAAATGTAAATAGCTTATTTTAAATAAGAAAAACTAAATTTTAAGAATCCACCTTGCTTCTGAAAGTAACTGTCCCCTAAAAATATGACAGATTACAATAGGAATAGTAATTTTAGGCATGTGAATAAACAGACTGTTTGGGCTAAGTAGTAAAGAGATTAGTTATCTCTCTTCAGATAGTTTAAAAAGATTTTCAGAACCTAGCCTGCTTTTTGTGTGAACAATTTGTGGGACAGGCGCAAGCAAGGTTAATTGGATACTGAAGTACTGGATTGGGCTTGCAAATCAGATACTTAGGCTTGGTCTACACCGCTGCACACTGGGTTTGATGTGAAATATGCTGGTTCCATAATGTAACTAGCATATCACAAGTCAACATAACTTACACCTATGCAGTGCAACATCTTCATGGTGCTATGTCGATGCTTCCTTTCACTTTGCAGAGAAGTGGACTAAATTAGTACAGGGGAAAGTGCTCTTCCTTTGACTGATCGAGTCTACACAAACCCACTCAATCAATGCCTGCTGCCATAGGAATATAAATATGCTTTTATATTCATCTATATGGCTTTAATTGGACCCATTAGTCTAGAGCAGGAGTCCCAAACACACGGCCCGCATGAGTTACCTCCTGCGGCCCGCAATAAGACCTGGAATCCAGGGACCCCCAACCTGTGGCCCGTGGGGCTTTTCAAGCGCCGAGCTCTTCCACTGGCTGGGATCCAGCAGCTGGGCTGCAGCCGCCTGTCTCCTGCCCGTGGTCCTGCTGCCGACCAAGCTGAGCTCAGCATCGGCAGTGCTTCCAGGGCACACTGCACCGCATCGCTTCCCCCAATCCCCAGGAGTGTCATCGGCCACTGCTGGGGAGGATCCAACTGCCATCCGGGAGCCACACCACTCACCAGAGAGCCCCGGGTACAGGACAAGGCTCAGGTACAGGGGCTCAAAGGAGGGTGGCCTGAGGAAGGTTCATGTTTATGGGGGCTTTGTGCTGCTGGGGGAGCCCCAGAGGGTTCCTGGGGGGAGGATGCCCTCTGCCTGGCCCATTTCTGCACGGTCCCGGTGTGCAGCTGGGAGACAGGCTGTGGCTGCTCGCCTCCCCTCCGGGCTTTCTTTCTTTCTTGCTCTTCCTTTCCTTCCTTCCTTCCTTTCCTTCCTTCTCTCCTTCTTAAAAAAAAAAAACCTTACAAAAATTTAATTTTAATTAAAAACCTTTCTAAAAATTAAAATTCCATTAAAATTCATTCAAATTCAATTAATTAAACCCAATGAATTAATTCTATTTTCAATCACTTTTACTTTAATTAATTATTTTTACATTTAATTTTAATTAAATAAACTGGTGGCCTTGTGGTATGACAAGGTTTCAGTGATACAGCCCTCGGGCCAATATCCTCGTCCTCATGTGGCCCACGGGGTGTTTTGAGTTTGAGACCCCTGGTCTAGAGCAACCATCCAACATAATTTCTTCTAAAGTATCTCTTTCTTGCTGCCAGCACGTCCTGATGTAAACTGATAATGCCTGAAGCCTAACTTAGCCCTGGTCTACACTACTGTTAAGTCGACATAAGGCAGTTTATGTTGACCTAACTCTCACTGTCTACATTAAAAATGTCATTCTCACCGGTGTAACTTGCCCAATACACCTGCTTAACAACTCTAGCTCTGCAAGAGGCATAGCAGTTATTCTGATGTACTTAGGTCGACACAGTCTCAATGTAGATGCTGCCTTGATACCACATTGACTCAATGTCTTTTAGAAGCTGTCTGTGACGGGATGTATCAGCCCTGCACTTTGCTGGCCTGCTCAGTCCGGAAGGAGGATATAAAAGGCAGCAACTCAGATCAGGCAGGGTGGACTGCTGAGCCGGGAGGAAGCACACCGCCGGCTCTCTCCAGGCAACTGGAGCCAACACCGAGCTCTGAGCCAAATTCTACTGAATCCCCACTTGACCGCAGGCTGCCAGGTAAGCCCCAAAGAGGGACCAAATTGTCAGGGGACCTCCAGACGAAGGACTCCAGAGTCCGGAGATCCCAGAGTATTGTGAAGCGCCACCAACGATGACAGGGTAGTAAGTAACCCAGGCAGCCCAGGGAGTGTTAAAGGGGGAAAAGCAGAGTCATTGTTAGCGTGCTTCAGGTGAAGTCCCACTGACTTGGTGGCCAGCAACCTCAACATAGGCAGGCCCCTGAGCTGGGACTCATGGGAACAGGATGGGCCTGAGTCCCCTACCCTGGTACCACCCCTCCATACACAGTGCCCCACTACCCCAGCGGATCCTGAGACCGTGCTACCCCAAGAAGGAGGCTCCTTCACTGGCACTGGCCATTAGGCCACACTGCCCGAGAAAGATGGCCACATTCCTGACCCTGGCCATTAGACTGCACTACCCAGATGAAAAAATGGTTCCATTGACTGGGACCGCCTTGCTGCTACCCTGGAAGTGAATCCAGCAGAATGGTGTAAACCCATAGCATTTTTCCCCCCTTCCCCACGTACGTGTGGTGACACCAATGAGAGGGAGTATCAGTCCCACTACACCATCTCACAATGCCCCACACTGACAAGTAAATTGGTGCATGGTGAGGACGTGCACCATGGAGCATAACGCAAAAGCAGTTTAATTACTATGGTGGCTGTAAGTCGATTTTTGTCTATCTAGGATGAAGCCGTTTGTTTAGCATTTTTGCTGAAGCTCCAGCAGCTGTAGTACTGGATTATGTGCGACTCTCAACCTTCACTTTAAAAAAACAAAACAAAACAAAAACAGAAACCCCACAAGTTTCTAGTCCTCATGGTTGCTGAGAAAACCAGAAGGCATATAAAAAGGACTCCAAATTTTTCATTTAAAAAAAAAATCATTATTTTAAATAATTTGCATGATCTGAGGTGGGAGGGGGTTGATTAATACATTTTGAATACTTTAGATTGGCAAAATGGGTAGTTGAGCCTGCTGAAATCTCAGGCCATTTAAAGTGACTCAAGCTGCGTCCCCAAAAACATTAGTTATGTTGGGAAAGTTAAGACTGGATAGTTATTCATATAGGAAGTGTCTAAAATCAAAATATTCAAATCGGGGCACATGTAACCCTAATTAAATAACCTGACCTGATTCTGAAAAAGCTGAATGCTCCCAACACCCACTGGCTTCACCAAGAGCTACCAAGTGCTCTGTGCCTCTGAAAATCAGCCTTTTATTTCAGTGCCCTAACTTCAGGCAATGAGCATTGAAAATGCTGGCCTCGTCCTGGAGAATGTGGTACTTTTATCGTCTTTCTTAAAAACAATTATACAAATGTGTGATACTTACTGTACCCAAAACATACTTTTACAATGTCAGTATTCACCTTTCATAGGTTAAAATTCTATGCAAAACATCCTGCTGGCTGATCTTAATATTTTTAATTTCAATAGTACCTATTTATCCAAAGTTCACAACGAAGTGCTTTATAAAAATGAACCAAACTTCACAACATTCTTGTGCAATAAGTAAGAAGAAACGGTTACCTACCTGTAACTGGTGTTCTTCGAGATGTGTTGCTCATGTACATTCCAACTCAGGTGTGTGCACACCACGTGCACAGATCGCCGTAAAGTTTTCCCCTTGTCCACCCGCAGGGTCGGCTGCGGCCATCGGGGGGCGCCCACCAGCCCCTACATATATAGCCCAGCCGTCCCTGCTTCCCTCCAGTTCCTTCTTGCGGAATTCCCTCTGAGGGGAGGAGGGCGGGTGTTGGAATGTAAATGAGCAACACATCTCGAAGAACACCAGTTACAGGTAGGTAACCCTTTCTTCTTCTTCGAGTGATTGCTCATGTTAATCCAACTCAGGTGATTCCCAAGCCTTACCTTGGAGGAGGGATGGAATTCTTATAGTTTGGCTGACTCCAGCACGGCTCTGCCGACCGCTGCGTCGTCTCTCGCCTGTTGGGTGAGCGCGTAGTGGGTCGAAAAGGTGTGCACGGACGACTTTGTTGCCGCCTTACAGATGTCCACGATGGGAACGTGCGCCAGGAACGCCGCCGCCGATGCCTGCGCCCGTGTGGAATGAGCTGTCAGTTTCGGGGGCGGCACCTCAGCCAGCAGGTAGCACTGCTTGATGCATGCTGTGATCCAGGATGACAGGCGCTGGGTTGACACCAGTTCCCCTTTCATCCTGTCTGCCACTGCTATAAAGAGCTGCGATGATTTTCGAAAGGGCTTTGTGCGTTCTATGTAGAAGGATAGCGCCCTTCGGACGTCCAAGGTATGGAGGCGCCTTTCCCTTTCTGATGCGTGTGGCTTTGGATAAAAAACTGGGAGGAAAATGTCCTGTGTGGTATGAAAGGGGGACACTACTTTCGGCAAAAAGGCCGGGTGCGGCCGCAGTTGCACCTTGTCTTTGAAGAAGAGTGTATAGGGGGGTTCGGATGTTAGCACCCCTATCTCAGACACTCTTCTGGCAGACATAATTGCCACCAAGAAAGCTGTCTTCCAGGAAAGGTAAAGCAGAGAGCAGGACGCTAGAGGCTCTAAGAGAGCTCCCGACAGCCTGGAGAGGACCAGGTTCAGGTCCCATTGGGCCAGCGGGGGTCTGACACACGGGAAGGCTCTGTCCACCCCCTTCAAGAACCTCTTCACCATTGGGTCTGAAAACAACGACCCATCAGGGCGCCTTCCATGGAAGGCCGAGATAGCGGCTAAGTGCACTTTTACTGTTGAGCACGCCAGGCCCGTTTGTTTCAGGGACAGGAGATAGTCCAATATCACCGGGATCGTGGCCAAGTCCGCCTGCACCTTGTTCTCCTTCGCCCACTCTGAGAATCTCCTCCACTTCGTTTGATAGGTGAGTCGGGTGGAGGGCTTCCTGCTACCCAGTAATATATCCTGCACCTGTTCTGAGCACTGCAGCTCATCTTGGTTCAGCCACTGAGCAGCCAAGCCCTGAGATGCAGTACCTCCAGATTGGGGTGTCTCAGGGTTCCCTGGTTCTGCGATATCAGGTCCAGGAAGAGAGGCAACGAGACAGGAGCTTCTATCGATAGGTTCCTTAACACTGAAAACCAGTGCTGGCGGGGCCATTCCGGCGCTATGAGGATGACCTTCGCCTTGTCTTGCTTGAATTTGAGCAGTACCTTGTGGATGAGGGGCGTCGGCGGAAACACGTAGTGCAGACGGTAAAACCAGCGAATCGCGAACGCGTCTGCTTGTGACCCCGGGTCGCGAACGCGTCTGCTTGTGACCCCGGGTCGCGGTTCCGGAAAGAGCAAAAGGTTTCGCACTTCCTGTTGATCGCGGAGGCGAACAAGTCTATCTGGAGAACTCCCCACTTGCGGAAAATGCTCCGTGCCACGTCCTCTCGGAGCGACCACTCGTGCGTCATGAAACACCGCGATCAAGTTCTGGCAACCAGGCAGGTATGCTGCTACTAGATAGATCGAATGAACTATACAGAAGTCCCATAGCACGAGGGCTTCCTTGCATAGGGGAGAGGAGTGAGCGCCACCCTGTTTGTTCATATAATACATGGCAGCGGTATTGTCCGTCTGCACCATTACTGTGTTGCCCTTCAGTTGGTCCCGAAAGGCCTGGCAGGCAAGGCGAACGGCCCTCAACTCCTTCAGGTTGATGTGAAGGCGGACCTCCGACTGACCCCATCTTCCTTGGGTCTCCAGGCCGCCCAGATGGGCTCCCCACCCCAGGTCCGAAGCGTCTGTGACCAGAGTCGCCGAGGGAGCCGGTTCCTGGAAGGGGAGGCCCTCTCCTAAGTTGCTCCGGGTGCACCACACTGGAGTGTATTCCAGACATGCTGGGGAACATATACCATGGAATCCAGCGAGTCCTTTGAAGGCCGGTAAACCTGGGCCAGCCACACCTGCAACGACCTCATCCGAAGCCGGGCGTATCTCACCACGTATGTGCATGAGGCCATATGACCTAAGAGCCTCAAGCAGACCCTGACCGGCGTCATGGGGTGTTTTACCAGGTCCCCGACTAGTTCCCTTATTTTTCGGGATCTGGTCCTTGGAAGGAAGGCACGAGCCTTCCGCGAGTCCAATACCGCTCCAATAAACTCTATACGTTGAGCTGGGACCAGCGTGGATTTCTTTTCGTTGATCAGGAGGCTGAGGCTGCTGAACGTCGCGTTGACCGCCTCTAGGTGCGACCTGATCTCTTGTGGGGAGTGGCCTTTTAGGAGCCAGTCGTCCAAGTAAGGGAATACTTGGACGTTCCGTTTCCTTAGATAGGCGGCCACTACCGCTAGGCACTTTGTAAATGCCCGGGGAACTGCCGCTAAGCCGAAGGGCAGGACGGCAAACTGGAAATGGCGGTGCCCCACCGTGAACCGGAGGAAGCGTCTGTGTCTTGGTAGGATTGCGATGTGAAAATACGCATCCTTTAAGTCGAGGGCGGCGTACCAATCTCCCAGATCCAGGGACGGGATAATGGAGGCTAGCGAGGTCATCCGGAATTAATTCTTTAGAAGAAACTTGTTGAGACCACGCAGGTCTAGGATGGGGCGAAGACCCCCTTTTGATTTGGGGATTAGGAAATAGCGGGAGCAAAACCCTTTCCCTTTTCTGTCTCTTGGGACCTCCTCTATCGCCCCTGATGTCAGCAGCAATTCCACCTCGGCGTTGAGGAGGTGTCCGTGAGAGGGGTCCCCGAATGGGGGCCAGGAAGGGTGGGGTGGGTGATTTGGCGGTGCAACCGAGAATTGGAGTGAGTAACCATGCTTGACCGTGCGCAGGACCCATTGGTCCGATGTGATGTTGGACCATGCACGGTAGAACCGGGTTAGTCTGGCACCAAAGAATGGCGGGGGGGCACGGATCCGGTTTATGAGAACTACGTCGCCCTCGGGCGTATTCTCAAAAGTTCTTTCTAGGGCCCGGTCGACCCCGAGAGCGGTTTCTGGACTGGTCCGAGGGTCTCTGGGTTGGCCCACGGTTGTTGCGACCCCCGCGCCTGGCCGAGTCCCCCCTAGCTTGGAAGGGTCTTTGAGGTGTCCGCGGGCGGAACGGGCGCCTCTGCGTGGCTGGGGTGTGCAGACCCAAGGACTTCAGCATGGCCCGTGAGTCTTTAAGAGTCTGCAGCCTGGCGTCCGTTTGGGACGAAAAGAGGTCCTGTCCCTCGAACGGGAGGTCCTGTATGGTCGTCTGGACCTCATAGGGCAGCCCCGATGCCTGGAGCCACGCACTGCGTCTCATCGTGACGCCTGACGCCATTGCCCTGGTCGCCGCATCCGCTGCGTCCAGTGCCGATTGGAGGAGGGCTCTCGAGACGACCTTTCCCTCCTTCACCATCGCCGAGAGGTCTGCCTTAGAATCTTGGGGCACCATGGCTGAAAATTTTTCCAGGGCCGACCAGGAGTTAAAAGTGTAACGACTAAGGATAGCTTGCTGGTTTGCTAGCCTTAGCTGCAGGCCTCCGGTAGAGTAGATCTTCCTTCCGAAGAGATCTAACTTTTTTGTGTCCCTTGACTTAAGGGACGGGCCTTGGTGTCCTTGGCGTTCCCTCTCGTTGGCTGCTGCCACAACTCACGAGCCCGGCGGCAGGTGAGTGTAGAAATGTTCGTGCCCCTCCGCGGGGACGAAATACTTTCACTCCACTCTTTTGGCAGTAGGAGGGATTGAGGCCGGGGTCTGCCACAAGGTCCTTGTGATATTCCTTATAGTTTTTATCAGGGGCAGGGCCACTCTGGAGGGGCCCTCCGGTGCCAGGATGTCCACCATAGGGTCCGCCTCTTCCGTCACCTCCTCTGCTTGTATCCCCATGTTCTTGGCCACCCTCCTGAGGAGCTCCTGGTGAGCCCTGCTGTCGTCCGGGGGCGATACTGGGGTGGTGCCTGCCACCGCCTCGTCTGGGGGGGAGGAGGAGGATTCCCTTCGGGTGTCCTCTGGTGACCGGCGCTCGGCTATGGACTCCTGTGCCCCCTCTGTTATATGGCTCTCTGTTCTAACCGATTCTGCATCAGAGTCCCCCCTGAGGTCCGGAGGAGCACTTGCCGTTTGCGATGGCAAGGCCTGGGGGTCCCTAGAACGAGAGCGACCTGACCACGAGAGCGACCTGACCACCTGTGATTGCTGGTAGGCCCAGGGGGTTCAAAAGGGCCACTGAGGGGGCATCTGCCATTGGGGCCACTGCTGTATGGAGCATCTCTGCCGCTTACCAGCGCCGATTCCTCCTCAGACTCTGAGGAGAGGTGGCTTCGGGGGGACCACGGAGGAGCGGAGCCAGTCGGTGCCGGGGAACGGTGCCGCGCCCTGTCCAGCGCTGGACGTTTTATGCTTGCCCCCGAAGGCTCTCAGTGCCGCGGGGATCGGTACCGAGGGGCTCCCGCCACTGCCACGACCATCGGCGGTACCGGGGACCGGTGCGGAGAGGACCCCGATCGAGGTGGGGCCCAGCCCTTGGGGGACCTCGGTCCTTGCTTTGCCGGTGAGCGGTGCTGGGCCGGAGAGCGGTGCCAGGCCGGAGAGCGGTACCGCGGAGGGGGAATCAAGGGTGTTGGTTTTCCCCTTGAGGAGACAGAGGATCTCGGCGAAGGTTCCGGTGCCGGCTTTGAGCTGGAGGGCGGCATCGGTTCCGTGTGCTCTATCAGCTCCCTTGCCGCCTCAAAGGTCTCTGGGGTGGAGGGGAGCTGGAGGTCCTCCTCTAGGATATCTCGCGTAGGAGAGGGCTCAGATACCGGACTCGACGGCCCCTGCTCCGGGGCCGGAGTCGACGGTACTGCTGATCGCGGTGCCTGGGCCGAGTGCCCCACCTCGGGCCGCACTTTAGACCCTGCCTTGGCCGGCTTGCCCGATGGCGAAGGATCCCCTTCCCTTCTCTTTGTCGGTACCGGGGAGCGCGATCGGTGCCGACGGTGCCCTGCAACCGGGACGTGCGGTACCGCGGTGTGGCGGTGCCGGGGCTCTTTATCAGAGTCCTTACTCTTCGCCGCCACGGGGGGTACCATGCGATGATTCGGCCCTACCGGCACTGGAGTCCCCGGCTTCTGTCGGGCGGAGTGCTTCCTCCATCATGAGGAGCTTCAGTCTCTGCTCCCTTTCTTTCTGAGTCCTGGACTTGAAGCTCTTGCAAATCCTGCACTTGTCTCTTAAATGGGACTCCCCTAGGCACCTCAAACACGAGGAGTGCGGGTCGTCCTTGGGCATAAATTTGCTACATGAAAGGCAGGCCTTGAAGCCAGGCATGCCCCGGTACAGGGCCCTTGGCCCGGATAACTTCTACTTCCTGCCCTTAATATAACTTTTCTAACTAACTAACTAAGGAACTATGTACACTAACTGACTAAGGGGAGAGCTACACGAGCTAGTAGGCTGTTCCAGCGACCGTCAGGGCGGTAAGAAGGAACTGGAGGGAAGCAGGGACGGCTGAGCTATATATGTAGGGGCTGGTGGGCGCCCCCCAATGGCCGCAGCCAACCCTGTGGGTGGACAAGGAGAAAACTTTCCGGCGATCTGTGCACGTGGCGCGCACACACCTGAGTTGGAATTGACATGAGCAATCACTCGAAGAAGAAAATATATTCTAAGGAAGCAGACTCATTGATCAAGTCACTGACTGTACTACACTTAACACTGATCTATATGTATTTTTGTAAACCTTAATATAATACATTTCAACAGTACCCAGGGAAGCTGCGCTGGCAGATTTCAGACAAGACCTGTTCTGGATAACATGATTCGAACTCTAGTGCAAAGACAGTCAAAAATAATAACAAAACAAACACTGATTTTATCCTGGCTACCTTCGTCAAATTCTCTTGAACATTACAATAAACACAACAGGTAAAAAAGTGAAAGTGAAAAAATAAAAATAGGTAACTGGCAGCAAATGGAGACAAAAAGCTGAATGAGTTGAAACATCTGGTTATTACAATACAACAGATCAATTACAATGAAGTTTTATGTAATTTTATTAGAGACTGGGGAGGTGTGAGCTAAAGTCTCTTATCAGCACATTTTATTTAAAACTTTTCCCAAGTAGAATGTAGAACAGCTCATTTCTGGCAACTGAATAACAGCTCTGCTTCAAATATTTCACTTTCATGCATAGGTACATTTTAATATTCATCTTGCACACAACTCACTCACTCTTAAAATTGAAAGAATGGGGGAAGTTATTGACAGGAAACACAATGGGCCAGCAAAACTCAGAGCAATAGGAAGTTACATTCTTGTTAAATATCATTACACCCAACCATTTCCTTTTTCTACCTACAGCTGCAACCAAAAATTTCCATTTTCACAGAAACCATCTTAAACTAACCCAGAACACTTCAACAAACGGGATTAAAAAATTCTGGAGCAGGTGATAAACCTAATTTACTTAATCGTTAACATTTATAATCTTCCTACAGATGTTGTTTTTTTGCTGCAGCTTTAAGATAACTCACACCTTTCAGTTTCTTTTTAAAATTAAAGGGCACAGATCGAAGAAACACCCATAGGCTGATTTTCATGGTAAACTTTAATGGATCATGAGAAGGTTTTACAATGTATATGCTGAATATTAAAGCTTTCAGGAACCTCTCTCCCTGAGATACTAACGTAAAAGGGAACACTAAAAAGGAAACTCAACAAATGTCAGAAAATTTAGAGAAGACTTACAGACTCAAATTCTAACTTTAGCTTATTCCTTTAAGTCTAGATGTTGCATCTGAGATAGCTGGCTCTTGTTGGGGACCCACAGACCAGCGGATGATTTCATGTACCATATGAGCTACAATACCCAGCCATAACTATTCGATACAGAAGTGATACACAGCCTGGACTTTGCATTTCCTGCCTTTTATGTATTTCAGTCAGACCTTAAAAAATTGTTTTAATTGTGTTTATGCATTAGCTAATAAGGAATGCTAAGTATATCTGTACATCTCAAATGCAGTTTTTGGTTTACACAACTTTGTGTAAAAAGAAAATTAAAACAGGTATACAAAACTACACACAGCTATTTAACTGTGTCACTACGAACAGAGTCTAATGTTATGTAAACTATAGAAAAGCAAAGCTTGCAGTATGTTGTGCAGATGGACCCAACCAGTGAAGCATTTTGCAGACCTATAAGGCTGTGGAAACAGAGTGTCTCTATTGAAAGCTTAAGCAAACATATGGTTGTCTTTTTCAAAAAGCATTTAACAAAACATTTGCTGGGGGGGGGGGGAACCCCACCACCACATATTCAATTTTCTCAATGCTATGGAAACTACATTTTTCTTACAAAAAAATTATAGCTTGCCTTGCTTATTAAAAGGTATTCTCTTCTCTAAGAGAGGAAATTACATACAAACTTGAAGGCATGTGAACACTAATCAGAATTTAAAGCACAGACAGGTTTTCTAATAGCAATCTGTATTTCATATAATTAAATAATATTTCTGTAATTACAAAATTTCAAGGAACACAAAATCAATGGAGAAAAAGTGAATGCTAGACTTTTGCTTATTTGTACTTTATCTGCAGCACTGCTGCAGAGTGAAACTGACTAGGATTACATAATCCTACTCAAATTCAGTCACAGCAGGAGCCATGGGAAAAATACTATTATTCTTGAACACAATGCTACTCTTCCTCTGCAGGTGTCAATGTGAAATCTTAAGGAGAGCTGAAGGGAAAGAAAGAAAAAAAGAAGATAAAGCCATAAATATCCAAAAGCAGTTGTCATGCTCCATGCAGCCATGGCCCAAGAGCCTGTCGCCATTACTTTACTATCACCTTTTTTTCAAATGGGATTTTATCTTCCCTGCTCCCTCTCAAACATAGTTTAGAGACGGCTTAACCAAGTTTTTTGTTTTTGTACAATAGTCCACTGGATTATCATGCTACAAATTAACTTATTTATAACTATAATACTAATAATAATGCTTAATTATGTTGCACTTGTGATTTTCTACAGAAATGCAAAGGGCTTTCATTACAAGGGCCTTTATAAAAAGTGCTACAATATTTTTCAGTAAATAGTCCAATCCCAATTATAATAATACTACATTGCTTTCAACCATTACAGAACACTACATTATTTCTTTATGTGTATTTTATTAACTGTTTCCCAGCTGTGTGTGTTTTCATCTACTATGTCCTCAAACAAACAAGCAATGCCTATCTACTGTCAAATCAATGTTTTATTTTTTATATACAACACACACAGACAGCTCACTCCTCTCTTATTATATTTCCCAAGTACATCCCTTTCTTTTTCTATTCACAGAAAGAGGAAATCCTGAATGCTGCATACTATAATCATTTCCTCATCCTGACCCAAAGTCAGTCAACCACTTTAATGCCAGGACACCACAGAGATAAGGGCCTGGGAGAATTTCTCTAGCTACATCTTTTGAAATATGTAGCTTGCAACCCTGTTTCATATCACTCAGCACTTATGGTCATGGTATGCAAAATGAAAATACCGCAATTTAGTGCTATTAATAAGAGGAAACCCTATTCTAGTATATTCTTGACCTACTCTAAATGTGACTGAACTTTGTTATACTTTGTGAAATTCCACTGTTAATGAATACAAATAGTAAGAGAAAAAAGCTTATGTCGAGTAAATCATAAATACTTTGCAAAAAAATACAATGACTGCCTTAACAGGATTAGTAAAGTTTATAATGGTCAATGCAGAAATTCATTAAGTCCTTACAAAAACAGCCGGGGTCTGCTGAAATGAGCGTACAGTCACTATACACCTTCAGTAACAGTTCACAGAGCCAATTCTTCTAAGGCACTGAATATTGCAACCCACCGCTATTAAATAAAGCTGAACCATATGAAACAAGCACTGTTCCATAGGCTTGTTAACAAAATGTCTTCAATTATTTTGCTTGGGAAACTCACATATATACTAACTGGGTTGCTAACTCACAGACTAACTTCTAGACATGGACATGGTGCGTTAAGGAGCTAACATTTGTTTACTTACATGAAATAACTTCCTGTTAAGATTTGAAAATTAATATTTTCTGCCAGAAGTCAGCTAGTTTGAGATCAGTTCAGTGAAAATATCATAGTAAGGTACTGCATCAAGCCTTTGTCTTCTTTAGATTCTAGCAATTCCTCCTCAGCTCCAAAAAAGGAAAACTAAGCAAAGTTAGTCTACTATGCAGCTAAATGAAAGATCAGGACTTTAATTTTTTCTCCCATGGTGCTATTCTATTTCACTTTTTAAAATATAACAATACTCAAATAGAGGCCATGACTTTGCATCAGAATCCAAATAGCATTTACCTCTGCATCCATCCAAAATCTTGCTGAAATCAACAGGACTATGGATGGATGCAGAGATCCATGCTAATGGGTCACGATTCAGGATTGAACCCTAAAGTATTACTGCGATTATTAAAATGTACAAGAATGCTCTTTGTGCAATGTGTGTGACCTCTATTCCCTGCAAACCAGTTTGGCAAGAGCTGGCAATGCATTCAACTTATAGAGGGGATGCCTCAAGCAACACCTTGAGCTGAGAAGGCAGCAATGTTGTTGGATTACAAAAGGAAGCTGTATTTAGTTATCTACAGATGGAAGACTGCTGGCTGTAACATGAGGCTTTGGGAGAGCAATAAGAGATCACAAAAGTTCAACAAGAAAAATAGAGTACAATGACAAGAACTAGGAAACACAGGAATTGACAGACTGGACTAGACCTATACTCCATCTAGTCCAGTATCCTGGCTCTGAGAATGACCAGAACAGATGCAACCACCATAAGACAATTTTTGTACTTCTGTATGATGTATTAAAATGGCCTGAAAAGTTGCGTATGGATGCAACCACCATAAGACAATTTTTCTAGTTCTGTATGATGTATTAAAACGGCCTGAAAAGTTGCGTATGTTCCCCACTTGGCTTGTTCTCTCTCCCTGAGTGTGTGTGTGTGCGTGCGCACGCGCGCATTGCCAATTTAGGTCGACTCCCTGTCCACACTGGTCTTTCATTAAGTCGACTTAAGAAATTCCTTAAGTCGACTTAATGAAAGCTTAAGTCGACTTAATAAGAACCGCCGATTAGGACGACCTAATCCTTAAATCGACTCCTTAGGTCGACTTAAGCACAGTGTGGACATGGATTAACCCTTAAATTGACTTTAAGTCAATTTAAGGGCACTTAGGTCGACTTACTAAGTCCAGGTTCAGGGTAACCACTTTGCTAAGTCGACTTAATAAGATCGGCTTGTAACTTTTTCTAGTGCAGACACAGCTATAGATTCAACCTTCCGCACCAGCCTACCCACTACAGTTAAGGGCTGAGTCAGCACCTATTCTAACATGAGATATATTCCAGTTGTTTGTAAGCTGTGACATTTGTCACTCGATAACAATGGCAGTACAACAGTATCTTCATCCAAAATTTAGGAAAATACCACATCTCCTGCATCACAGTATTTACAGAGAAATATTAGAGTAATGTGACTACTGCAGGTGGCCATTAAATCAGTTTTTAAATACACAAAGAGCAGGTCTTTCCAGTTGTGTGTTCTTACAATGCTATAGTAAAAATTACAAAGTTGCCTTCCAAATTTCCTAATGCAGTTAGTATTAAACAATCCCTTTGAGAATTCTTTTCATAGTCATCTGTGTTTTGATAGCCCCATGTATTTGTTACAAGATTTGTTCCAACCACACACAATGCTGATAGGATAAAAACATGGCACATCTTTTCACCTCCCCATTCGTCATGATCTGTTTTGCTTGTCTCTCTCACCCATAGAAGCTGATCCAATAAAAGACATTGCTTCCCCTATCTCATCTCTCTAACCTCCTAGGACCAACATGGCTAAAACAACACTGCACTCAAAATCCATGTAATTTTGTGTAATGGGGGATAGGTGTAAATTTTCTCAAAACCAAAATCAATGCCACCAATCCAGCACTCATGACCTACATGACATTAAACCAAAGTTAAGTCCTAACGAAGAGCATGTGCTAATGGTAGGGATGAGAGTTGCAAAACAGAGACTAAGTGCTGCTGATGTTGACTACGTATTGCTGTGGCTGCTATAACTTACACAGGCTTCCAGGACTACCTAAATTACATTGTGGTCCTCTCCAATTCCAGAGTAGCCCCAGATCAGGAGGCCACAAAGGGGGCTTAAAGCTATGTTAGCACTGTCCCAGCCCCTGCTCTGCTTCGTCTGAGAGGTCTGTGCTGCACCACAGAGAATCTCAACCTTAAATTGTGCTTACACTCTGGAAAATTGTCACTATGAAGTACCCTGTTTACTTTCTCACAGTAACTTCCATATTAAATTTGCAGAGTCTACAAGTAAAAAGAGGGCTTTTTCTGACTATATGTGCAAACTTATCATAAAATTAGAAATACATGCTCTGTTCTTTCTGGCTCATGCACTGTCGCCCAGACTGTGCAGTACTACTTAGTTAACAATTCCACTGATGATGTCAGAATCAGCATGCAACCTAGTTCACTCTCCCAGAGCTACGCTGGCTGAGTCGTGCTAAATTTTTTATATTTTTGTTGGAAAAGGAATCAAGCCAGACGCCAAATGCATACAGAACAGATCATCTAAGTAAGGACATCACTTCAGTAACTGCAAGGAAGCATCTGCAGAATCAGCAGTCTGAGTCACTTTCAGAAAGTTCACAACCACAAGAGCTACAAATGCCTTTCTTTTTTTTTTTTTTTTAAATGGCAACTTAAATGCTGTACAAACCAAGAGGTCTCCAGAAGGCCAGAGAAATACATACCTGTGGGCTGCAGTCTCATTCCTTGTGCACAACACGCTTATAGCATAGAACTCAAACAAACAACAGACACACCAACACAGGAATTAACAAAAGCTGCTGAAGAAAAGCAGTTAATGGAACAAAGAATGTAAGCCATGGGTCAAGGAGTTGGTCAAGTACAGGTCAGTTCCTTCTCTAGCTTAGAGCTGCCAAACTGTGATGCATACATAACCCATGTCTCTCCAGCAGCAGACTTGTATGTAGGCAAATAAAAAATGAACCACAAAATGCACTCTATTAATATCACAGAAATATTTTCTTTCTATGTAACATACAATGTTTATTATAAAGCCAAAAATAAAATCCAAGAGGAATTTTACAATTTACATTCAGAAGGCTTGCATGTGCCCATGTCTGTACTCAGATCAAAGATAGCCTTTTTATTTTTTATATTTCAGATAAGTTTAATACTAAAAAGATTGCATAATATGACAGAATGCAACTCATGGTGTTACCAGCCAGACCCAATATACCTAAACAGTAAGCAAACATCTTTTTAATCAGATAATAAATCTTCTAAAGCAGAATTACACTTACCAGGCATGATTCTTCAGGGCCTTGTGTCTTGTATAAGTTACAACAGTGCAAAATGAGTGCAAAGTGGATGTAAAACACTACCATCACTACCAGCGGAGAATTCTGAATCTACCACATTGCACAGAGGCTGCAAGTCAGACGCTGCAAGTCAGTCAAGAATCAGCTGCACCTGTCTAGTATGATCATCTCCCGCCACTCAATTCACTTCACTTTTACTCTTGTGCATCTTTTCTTCAGTCTTCCACTATAATCTATATTTTCCCTACACTAATTTGTATAATGTTTTGGATTATTTTAAATTTCATTTCTTTTTCTACCAACATATTTCACTTCTTTCTCCTTCTTAGTTTTTCTTTTCTTTTCCTTCTATTTTCACACTTTACTCCATAATTTTAAATTTTTGCTTCTCTCCCTTCATTCTTTCCTTGTTTTTCCTCTCTAGCCTATTAACTTTTTCTCTATGTCCTTTTCCCATTCAAAATATAATTCCATTTCAGAGGAGCTCTTATATCAGGGGCGGGCAATAATATTCTGAAGGGGGCCAGCTGGGGCAGAGGAGAGCTGGCCAGGGGCGGGTGGGAACCTGGCGGGGGAGGGACTAAGAGGGAGGAGAGGGGGATCCCACAGCAACGGAGAGCCACTGAGGGGGAGCTGGCAGGGAAGGAAAGGGGGGAGCCCATGGTGGTGGGTGGATGGAAGGGCCAGAAGAGGAAATTTCAGCCTTGGCCCTGGAGCACCGGAGTGCTGGCTCGAGTGGCTCTAGAACACTGAAGCGCTAGTGCCACCTGGAGGGAGCGGGGCCACCTGGCCCCAGCACCTGCCCCGCCTGGAGTGCCGCAGCACCAGATGGGGGAGCAGGGCTGCGCAGCGTCAGCGCAACACGGTGCTGGCGTAGGGGAGGGCGGGGTAGTGCAGCACCGGCCCTGGCCACTGAGGTGCCGACCCAGAGAGTGGAAGGGGACAGCGCAGTGGCAGTCACCACCCAGCCGCATGGGGGCAAAAGGGGATGGGAGAGAGCAGGCTAGGGGTGACAGGCCAGACAGAGGCCCCAGGCGGGTTGGATCTGCGGGCCGTTTTTGCCCACCAAACTGTCTCATCCCAATCTCATTCACATAATATCACAGTGGCTTCCAGGAGAGCATTCCGCAATGTGATTCATAACTCTCACATGTGGTGTGTTTTCTCCCAACCCCTCTCTCCAATACCCCGAGGGTGCATTGCAATGTTTGGTTTGGATGGGGTTTTGTTTTAAGCATACATATTGCTATATGTTTATGCGCAAGGAGGCAGGCTGAAGAAGTGCACATTGTAATTATAGCAGAAGATGGTGAGGTTTCTGATAACTCCCACAGGAGTTAAGGACTTCATAGACTCTAAGGCGAGAAGAGACCAATATGATCACCTACTCCAGCAGTTCTCAATCACCATGTTGCCACACAGCAGTAAGTGTTTCAAGGAGAGCCAGAGTGGGGCTGGATTCCGCCAGGAGGGGGGTGGGCTGGTGTGTCCTGTAGGGTCTCACACACCACCAAGCATGTCATGACCCACAAAAGGTGAAGAACCACTGATCTAGTCTGGCCTCCTGCACAATGTATGCCACAGAACCTAACCCACCCCTTCCTGCAATAAACTTCTAACCAAGGGTTGAGTTATTAAAATCCTCAAATCATGATTTAAAGACTTTAAGGTACAGAGAATCTACCAGCAATTGAGTCATGCCCATGCTACAGAGGAAGGCAACCCCCCCGCCCCCCAAAACCCAGAACCTTTGCCAATGTGCCCTGGGGAAATTTCTTCCCAACCTCAATATGGCAATGAGTTAAACCCTGAGCATGTGGGCAAGAATCATCAGTCTGATACCCAAAAAAGAATTATCTGTAATAAATCAGAACCCACTCCATCAACCGTCCCATTGACATTTCTATCACCAGGTGCCAAAGATCATTTAATTGTCAAACCCAGGCTGTCCCACTATACCATTCTGTCCAAGAATTTAACAAGCTCAGTTCTGAAACCAGTTAGATTTTTTGTCCCTATCTCTCCTCTTGGAAGGCTATTCCAGAGCTTTACTCCTCCGATGGATAGAAACCTGCATCTAATTTCAAGTCTAAACTTCCTGATGGTCAGTTTAAAACCATTAGTTCTTCTGTCCACACTGGAGCTGAACTTAAATAATTCCTTGCCCTCCCTGGTATTTATCCCTCTAACATATTTATACAGATCAATCAGATCTCCCCTCACCCTTCTTTTGGTTAGACTAAATAAGCCAAGCTCTTTGAGTTTCCTCTCATAAGGCAGGTTTTCCATTCCCCGGATCGCACCAGTAGCTCTTCTCTGCACCTGTTCTATTTTGAATTCATTTTTCTTAAACATGGGGGATCAGAACTGCATACAGTATTCCAGATGAAGTCTCACCAACATCTTGCATAACGGTACTAACACCTCCCTATCTCTACTTGAAATACTTCACCTGATGCATCCTAGGTCTGCAGTGGCTTTTTTCACAGCCACATCACACTGATCACAGGATGACTACGAGTGGCCAGCCAATACCCCCAAGTCCTTCTCTTCCTCTGCCACTTCCAACCGATGCATTCACAGCTTACAGGAACAGTTCTTGTTATTAATCCCTAAATGCATGACCTTGCATTTTCCACTATAAAATTTTATCCTATTCCTAATACTCCAGTTTAAAAAGGCATCCAGATCTTTTTGTATTATAGTCAGATCCTTCTCTGTATTGGCAATACCTCCCAACTTGGTGTCATCCTCAAACTTTATTAGCACGCTTCCACTTTGTGTGCCAACATCAGTAATAAAAAAGTTAAATAAGATTGGTCCCAGGGCTGATCCCTGAGGAACTCCATTAGTATCCTCCCCCTCCAGCATGACAGTTCACCTTTCAGCAAGACCCTCTGTAGCCTCCCTTTTCACCAGTTCCTTATCCATCTTTCAATCCCCATCTTCTTCAATGTAAGTAATAATTCACCATGTGGAACCATATCAAATGCCTTACTAAAATCTAGGTAAATTAGATCCACTGCATTCCATTTGTCCAAAAAATCTGTTATCTTCTCAAAAAAGGAGATCAGGTTGGTATCACAAGAGCGGCCTTTTGTAAAGCCATGTTGTATTTTATCCCGATTACAGTTAACCTCGCTGTCTTTAACTACTTTCTCTTCCTAATTTTTTCCAAGACCTTGCATACTGCTGAGGTCAAGCTAACAGGCCTGTAGTTGCTTGGATCACTTCCCTCCACCCCCCCTTCTTAAAAATAGGAACTTCATTGGCAATTCTCCAATCGTATGGTACAGAGTTTACAGATTCTTTAACAATCCTTCCTCATGGGCTCGCAATTTCATGTCCTAGTTCCTTTAATATTCTTGAATAGAGGTTATTTGACCTCCGATTTAGTCCAATTTAGCTCTTCAAGTTTGGCTTCCACCTCGGATGTGGTAATCTCTGCCTCCATTAGCCTCAGTCCCATTAGCCACCCTACCACCATCTCCAAGCTCATTGTTAGCCTCATTAAAAACAGAGGCTATTTAGATACTCAGCCATGCCAAGATTGTCCTTAACCTCCACCCATCCTCAGTGATTAGCGGTTCCACTTCTTTCTTTGTTTTCTTCCTATTTATATGGCTATAGAACCTTTTATAATTGGTTTTGATTCCCTTTGCAAAGCCCAACTCTGCTTGGCTTTTGCCATTTCTCACTTTATTCTTACATGTTCTGACCTCCAAGAGGTAGCTTTCCTTGCTGACACCGCCCATGTTCCACTCCTTATAATCACCTGCCTGAGATGCTCACTAATCCAGTTTAGTCTACAACCCTTGCCTATGAATTGTTTCCCCTTTCTTGGGTTGCAGGCTTCAGCTAGTTCCTGCAGCTTTGTCTTGAAGTAATTCCAAGTCTCCTCCACCTTTAGATTCATGAGTTCCTCAGTCCAGTCCACTTCCCCAACTAATTTCCCTAATTTTTTTAAGTTAGCCCTTTTGAAGTCAAAGACCCTAGTCACAGATCTATTTTTGTTTATCCTTCTATTTACTTGAACTGAATCTGCTCATGGTCGCTCGAACCAAGGTTGTCCCCTAAAACTAGTCATTTTATGAGGTCGTCACTAATCAACAATACCAAATCTAAAATGGCACCCCCTCTCATTGGTTCAGTAACTAGTTGATGTGGGAATCCGTCACCTATCACATACAGAAAAATTTGGGTCTTATTATTATTACTAATAGCACATTTCCTCCATTCTATACCTGGGATGTCAAAGTCTCCCATAATCACACAGTCCCCAGTAGGTTTTACTTCATTAAAAACCTTAAAGAGGTCTCTATCCATGTCCATATCAGATCACAGTCGCCTGCGGCACACCCCAAGCAATATTCCAAGGGAAACTCTAGTTTTTTTCTTCTCCAATGTGATTTTTACCCAGACAGACTCTGTCTTATCATTTTAATCACTTCTAAATTCTTTACAGTCTACCTCATCATTGGTATACAGTGCTACTCCACCCCTGTCCTTATATCTGTCTTTCCTAAACAGCACATATCCTTCAGTATCTGCATACCAGTCATGACTAGTATTCCACCATGTTTCTGTTATCCCTGTAGTATCTGGTTTTACTTCTTCTACCAGTACTTCTAGTTCCTCTCCCTTTAGTTACCCAGGCTCCTCACATATGTATACAAACATCTGGCCTCATACGACCTTAGTTCACAGTTTCAGACCAGACCCCAATAAAGTTCTTTTTCCTGTGCGAACCAACTTTATCTATATGATAGAAAGTTCCATAGTACCTGAGAAATAAAGTTGTATCTTCTGGCCCTTGAACAACTTGAAGCTAAGAGGTGAGACGATGAACTTGACTTAATATTCTGCGCAAGCCAGTGTAGAGAATGGAAGACAATCTTGATGTGCTTGCTTTGCTGAGGAAAAGCACTGCAAAGTAGTGTACTAGTTTGCATTTTCCAAAAGCATATTGCATTGGTATAGTCCAGCTGCAAGGTTATAAAGGTGTGTATAACCAATATCAGGTGATCGCCTACCAGCATTGAAAATAGAGATGGTAGAAAAAGTTAATTGCAGGTTATGATGAAATGGAGATATTCTTGGGGTTTTTGCTGAGTGCTCTGTGTGTGTACCTCTGTTTCCCCACATGTTACTCATGTATTTCAGTGATGCGACTCAGGTGTGTGATCATTTCAGAGACAACTAGAAGATGGATGGCCCTCTCTCCAGCCACCCGTATGCAAACCTCGCCAGGACTGTCTGCGCTGGCCCAACCAGTTCTTACGGATTGTGGCAGGTGGAGATCAAGAAGAGCAGCTACCTTGCCCAGGAAGGAAACAAAGGACTGGGTGAGGGGCAATAGGCCAGGTCTGAGAGGAAGGTGAGGCACTGCCTGGAAAGAAGAGCCTGTCCCCTGCAGGGAGGAAGCCCCACGAATAGGGCTCTCCAGATGGTTGTTGCTGTAACTCCAGTTAAGCTGCTAAAAAAGTACTTTTGCTATGATCCCAAGAACTAACAAACACTTATGACTTCCACGCTGGCTATGAATTTTTTCTAACTGCAAGGCAGGGTGCATGGCCCTTTGGGGGCATATAGAGCTCCCCACAGTCCTGGAAAAGGGGCTCAAAGGGCAGCTTAGGCAGAAAGGGATGCTGAATGCTGTAAGGCCAGAGCCAGGAGGTGGCTGCATTGGTGTGTGGAGACCTCAGGGTGGCAGACTGAGGCACTAGAGTCCTGACTGGCTATATCCCAAGGGATTCCAGAGCACAGTCCTGGGGACTTGATCACCCAGGAGAGAGCTTAGTATCAGCAAGGAAGCCAGGAGTACTCCTAACCTACAGACAGAATTGACCAATTGTGGGTATATATATATATCTTCAATCACGAGGATGTGGACAAATTAGAAAGAGTCCAGTAGAGGGCAACGAAAATGATTAGGGGGTTGAAGCACATGACTTAAGAGGAGAGACTGAAGGAACTAGGCTTATTTAGTCTGCAGAAGAGACGACTAATGGGGGATTTGATAGCAACCTTCAACTCCTTGAAGGGGTGCTCCATAGAGGAGGGAGCTAGGCTGTTTGTGGTGGTAACAGAGGACAGAACAAGGAGCAATGGTTTCAAGTTACAGCTGGGGAGGTCGAGGTTGGATATTAGGAAAAACTTTCTCACTAGGAGAGTGGTGAAGCATTGGAATGGGTTGCCTAGGGAGATGGTGGAATCTCTGTCTTGGGAGATATTTATGGTTCGATTAGATAAAACCCTGGCTGGGATGATTTAGTGGAAGTGGTCCTGCTTTTAGCAGGGGGTTGGACTAGATGACCTCATGAGGTCCCTTCCAACCCTAAGATTCTATGATCATCTCAGTCTTGTTCAAGTTCAGCTTCAATCAATTGTTCTTCATCCTTGGACTGATCTGATTCAAGCACTGGGCATTCTTGGTGATGGTGTGGTTGTGAAGGATAGGAAGAGATCTGCATAATACCATCACTTGACTCTATGTCATCTGACCAGTTTACCTAGTGTCCACATACGAACACAGAACAGGACTAGAAAGAAAACTGATCTTTTTAGGGCTCCACAAGTGAGGGATCTAGTGGTGGAGATTTAAGTTTCCTATCAATAGCCTTTGTATACATCCCTCCAGAAAGGACTTAAAACTTTTCAGCGCATTCCCCTGGACCCCTGCTACCTTTCTCAGGGAGAACAGCTCTACCTCATCATCAACAGTACTGAACTGCGGAGAGGTCCAGAAGCATGACATTTACCTGTCCACAATCCATTCACAACATGAGATCATCCATCAGTGCCACTAACCCTGTTTCCATGTTAAAAACTCCCATCATCAGCACTTGAGTTCCCACCCTCTTTCTTCATCCAGTGCAGAGCAGTAGAAAACCAAGGGAGCTCATGTGGGCCATGTGGAGAAGAGGCCATTTGGGGGCCAGTGGATGCCCAGAATAATCTAATCTGAGACTCAGTCCAAGGTGTGGCCTGGATATGAAGGCTGGATCAAAGAAAACCTGTGAGTGTCCTATAGAAGCAAATGAAGAACAATTTGGGTGCAAAGGGAAGAGGGCTGCATCTGAAGTCTGAACACAAGTCTCCAATCTGCATGTTTTACCACCAGCAGCAAGATATCAGCACATTCCTCTTAGAGTCCTTTAGTTTTCTATTGTCTGTAAATGAGCATAAAATCAAGGTGAGCTTTTGCTCTAGTTTCTATTGTTAGATAAATTAATCTGAATGACTTCATCTACATGAAGGAGCTCTTTCTGGATTTGCTGTTTGAAAAGAAGATGAATGCATGTCACCTGCTTTCTTATCCTGTCTGGGTCTGTGATAGGCCAAGTAGCCAGGGAGATAAGGAGGGCTAGAACAAGGCTCATGCTGTCATCCAAAAAGGTGGCTGTGATATAAGCTCTATAGAATTATGTTTTGATGAGATCATATACAGTACTGTTTGCTGATGATGGATCTTGCATTGATTGCCATCAATTTTAGTTCAGGTAGCTACCGTTCTCAGGCCCATATATAGGGCAACAGTCCTGTGCAGCAGCTGGGTAAAATGTGTATGGCTCTTGTTTTCTTATGATTGCGCTGCTGTTTCTTTGGAGAGTTCCTCCCACGTTGAACTAGGATAGACGAAGTAACGAGTTATAAAACAGGACACTCTAGCTGGAGGAAAGATTGTTTTCTTCATCTAATGCCATAGGCAAGACATGTCTGTTGGACCCCTTTTGGTACAATCCCTTGGTTAAGTCCCAGGAATGGGCCGATCTGGAGCAAAGTGTTCCTGATGTAGAGATGGGTGTGCTGGAAGCATGGTGGTGTAACAACAAAGGAAATAATAATAATAGTGACAAAAATACTAGGTAGAGTGAAGTCCAAGAAAAGGGCTTCAAGGATGTCAATGGCATCAGAAATTTCCAGAGGGGGCAGCCGTGTTAGTCGGTGTACAGCAAAAACGAGAGTTCTGTGGCACCTTACAGACTTAACAGATTTCTTCGGGCATAAGCTTTCGTGGTCTATAACAACTGACAAAGTGGGTTATAGCCCATGAAAACTTATGGCCTAAGAAATCTGTTAGTCTATAAGGTGCCACAGGACTCTCGTTGTTTTTGAATGGCATTAGATTTTCATTTCCTTGAAGTAATTTGTCCAGTTTGTCATAAATATCTATCTTGTCCTTTCCTGCTTTTTAGGGGAAGAAAAAGAAAGGGGAATAGACAGCACTTACTATTTATGTCCATCTTCTCTTCCCCCCCAAAAATGATTGTTCCTCTCCAGGACAGACCATTTTGTATGTACATATTCCATTAGTAATGCGTATTGAGTATTCATTGCTTTGCTGATCACCTGTTCAATACACACACACTGAACAAATCTGAACAGCAAAAAAAATTAAAAATATATACACATTAGTAATGTGGCACACTGAACAGGAGGTAGTTACATTGACATTTGGCTGCCCTTCCAAGAAGTACTGGGACAATGAAACCACCACTAACTATAAACTGAATTAAAGATGTTTCTTTCTTCTTGATCTGCCTCTGGCATCCAGGAATGCCATGCTGCCCACTTTCTCCTTCAATAAAACCTTGCACTAACTTTATCTACTCTGAATTCACTCTAGTATACATAACAATAACATTTCTTCCTAACCAGCAACCTCCTTCTCAAAGTTTTTGGATGAAATGTTTACTTTGTTAATTATGAGTAAAAGAATGATTATGTTGGTGGATGATGTTAGATGTCCACTGCTTATGTGTAAGGGGCTCATATAAGCCAACTGCTTAAGCGTTTAATTAAATATTCCACCATCAGTATGTACAGTAAAACCTCACTTTGCTAATCCATGTAATACCCCAGACATAACTGACACACAAGTACAGTCCAACTTTTAAAAGACACTTTTGATTTCAATGTAATACATGCTTTTACATTGAGCGTATTACAAATCAGCATGTTATTTTTTTTCTGTTATAGAAAATAGAAGAAAGATTGATTGATTGATTACATTTGTTCAAAGGCTGGGAGATAACAGCACTTAAAAAAATTTATCCTTTACAAAATACTAAGTAACATAACATAGGCGAATCTTCAGAAAAAATATTAATATTTGATTTGTTTTTTGCATTATTCATTACTTTTTTAAAAATAAAAAGATGTGGCCCTAGCAATAGTTATCCATACCTAGGCAATCTTTTTTATTATTTCTGCACACCCAAAAGTGCATGTTCCTTCTCTCAGAAAAAAAGACAGGGTGCCTTTATAATCCAGTCTGAGGTACCAATTGTACCATCTGTTTAGCTGCAAGTGCAAGGATCTACAACACGCAACTATTTTTCAGAACTAATGCTTTAATTCTGACATGATAACAGCAAGGGAGGTCTTAAAATGATGAAAATAGAGAAATTGGGAGAGGAAAGACAACAGTACAATAATAAGGGAACAGGATTACTCAGATATGTACATACCTTATTGGATAATTATATTCTGGTTGTGTTGGCTTTTAAAATACATTTTCTCACAATCCAGGAAGTTTGGTCACTGTCTGATCACTAATTGAGCGGCACCTTCAAACCATACAGAATTTGCAGTTAGGGCAGAATCTGATGGCTTGCTTATTAAGTAGCATGTTCTGCAGAATGCACATAGCTCCAATGCTGTACGATTTGCACAGGCTGCCAAATGATTCCTGGATTGAGTTTAAGGGATGAAATCCTAGCCCAAGGAAAGTCAATAGGAGTTTTGCCATTGACTTCAATGGAGTCAGGATTCCACCCGAAGTGTTTCTGACCTCTAAAACTGTTTCTATGTTCCATATCCTTTTAAAAGCCCAATCATTATCAATAAAAGCCCATTATTATCTACTCTGATCTACTAAATAACATAAGCAATATAAGTTTCCCTGGTAAAACCTGCATCAAACTAATAAATTCTGGTTGAGTTAGAGCACATCTTCTCAAATGACATCTCATCCTGATGTACTTTGTATACTTTAAATTTAATTTAAAATGCATTGTCATTTTCAAAGCAATGCACCATTTGCAATAATCATCAACAAAAATAATGAGAGTAATAAATTTAGAGCAACTAGCTAGAGTAAGATCAATGGCTTTCAAACAAGCTACAACAATTTAATCTTGAAGAAATTAGCTCACAAAATGTACGTTTTAATTCAACAACACACATTTGAGCAACTGCGATCTTATTCCACAATCCTCTTGGGGTGAACCCTGGGTTTTCAATAGATGTAAACATCACTGCTGATCATACAAGATCTGCAATAGTGGTTTGCCTGTTGATTGGCAAATACAATTGACCCCTCATGTGCTCATAAAATAAACAACCTAGAAAGCAGGAGTGTTGGAACCATTTTTATAGTGGGGGTGCTGAGAGCTACTGAACCAAACTATAAGCCTTGCATATAATGATATCCACTTCCAGCCTGAAGGTGTGACAGCATCCCCCACACCGCTAATTCCAGGATCTCTATCTGGAAGGCAGTGAATGACTGACAGTTTCCACATTCCGCTTGAGCAGAATCTTGAAAATTAGGTACACTTCATTACAAGATGCTAAGCACAAGAAGAGACCGACATTTGAATATTAACCTTTCTGGAGGTCTATAAGTTTCTTATAGGGGACTTCAGTCATTCAGATTCCCTTTTGAAATATCTTTTGCAGCTGCTTGTGACACCTTTCCATGGAACCTGCATGCTTTGCTCAAAAATCATAGACATGGAGAGGTAAAGAAGTAAAATAGAGTGGAGCCGTAAGGCTTTGGAAGAGATAAGAGGACCTCCTCAAAAAGAACTACAAACACCAACCTTCTGTTTCACTCTCCTCAGAGTCAGACACATCACACTAACACTGCTGGTTCAGGGTCACATGCGTCCCAAAGTTCCTCTTCACTTCAGGTATCCTGCCAATGGCAACAGAATTTACAGTACTAACCCTCCAGCCCTGTGCCAGGATCCCAAATACCAGATACGACACCCAATTCAATAGTATGTGGGGTTTTGTTTCACCTTGACACATAAGGCATATAAAGTACACACAACACTGAACTGAGAGGAAAACTCCTAAGAATCTGCCTGAATAGTCCAAACATATAAGCAACTGAAATAAGAAAGTCTTCACCTCCACTGATAGTAGAGATCTGACCTATTGGGTAAGAAGCATGTGCAGGGAAGATTATAGGATTGATTTTACAATCACAGTACCAAAGAGAATTATGTTATGAGTTACTGTCAAAAACTGAATACTGAAAAAAGAACTTCAAAATCTAATGACCATTCTTCACGATGAAGTTTGCAGGAGCTGAAAGGCCACAGCACCTTCAAAATCACAGGCCCAAATAAATCTGTAGGTCCACCACATGTTAAGTTGGAAAGTTCGAAATTCATGCATGAAAACTATTCCTATAGCTACTAAGTTACCTTCTCCCCTATTCAAAACAAAACAAAGAAATACATACACAGCCAGACTCTTCAGGAAGCCAGGAGAGGAAGCAAAGTTGTTAAGGACATAGAAGATGACAATACAGTAAATATCAGGGTTACTAGCTACCCATGTGATTAAATGTCACTGGTCCTATATAGCTATAACGTAATAAAGCTGGGAAATTCCCACAGCACGTTCCTGAGAAGAGTATGTGGGTGGGGGTGGAAGGTAGTCAAGGCTGAGAAGAGGAACTGATTAATAGAGTATCCTTGGGGTGCAGAATCACTTAACTGCTTATTACCTTGCATTTTATAGTTCGTGATGCTGAGGCCTACCATCTATAAGCTTATTTCAAAGTTGGGGGTGGAGAAGGGGTGGTGGGTTGCATAGCTATACGATATACATATTATGATCACCTTTCACCTATTTAATGGAAACAATCAGGTCTTAAGGGAAACAAAAAAGAACAATGAATAGCAGCAAATGAAAAATACTAAAAATTGTGTTCCAGATCTTCTTTAATACCTAGGATCACTTGCTCGATTTCCTCCTACAGTGGAATTGTTCACATTTCAGGAAGTCTCCCCAGACATTTTAAAATGTGTCAAATTAACATTAAGTTGATATATTAGCTCCTTATTTAGACCAAACCACTTTTAACCCCTAGGCCTGCAAATGACCTGAAGTCATTTTTGTGAGGTTCGGCTACATTAACACAACTCCATCATCCAAGAGAAATGTTTCCTGATCAAACTAGGGTTAAAGAATGCAAGCTATTTGCTGTATGCCTTGTCTTCCCTTAAGCAGTATTTTGTTATGAACAAACATACAAGATTTTAATAAAACCCCTTTTCATGTTAAAAATCTCATGACTTTTAATATTAAAAAAAAAAAAAAAGGAAAAGTGTTTACCAGGCTGCACCCAACACATTTCAGCACAAACCACTAACGCCATTCCAACTTTCCCCAGAAGTCATGGTTTCCATTTCATTAGAACTCCTTCATGTGTACGTGAAATTTTATAGCTATGGACTAGACTTTTGCATGTGGGTGGATGAGATGGTAAACTGAATAACATTAACCAAAAACTGCAGCAGAAACTCAGGGCTACAGAAGAGGCAACTACTGAGTAGAAACTTTGCTAAACAAAAAAACAGTCTAGGTTGCTGCACTACTCCTTCATGGAACACATCCTCCCCCTCTTCTTTGTTATTTCTGAGCGCAAGGCTGGGCTTAAAGTGGTTGGCTTTAGTCTGGAAATTCCTCTGTTCAAAACATATTGCATATTCACACTTAATTGCTGATTAAAATAGAAAACAAAAGTTATTTTGTATACAAAATAATGATCTTGACCCGCCGCCCCCCCCCACTCACTCACTATATTTCCATTACTCTTCCTAAAAATGTCTATGACAGAACTTCAGCCCTGCTCGCATTTACACTATCTGCAAAGTCAAGATCCTAAATACCTTGCAGTGATTGCTCTGAATTTTACTACAAATTTAATAAGGTAAGACCTTCAAGTAAAGCACATATAAATTATACAACATGTAAATAAAAAAATTTTCACTGAATCAAATAAAAAATACTACAGCAAGCACTGTGTTTCTTCATATCATTTTGCCCATGTCCAGCTTGGATGTAACTGCTTTCTTTGGCCAAAATAATAAGGCAGGGCTTGACAAAACTGACTCACAGCTCAGTGCCAGCAGTTTTATTTTTGGTCACCAGAAGGTGCTGCTCTGCTGTATTTCCACAGCAGAGCTAGGCGCCAGGCTACAAATCCTGGTTGCCATGGCAACCTGACACCTGGCATTTGTTGAGCCCAGTAATAAAATGACCACTCAATAGTAATTTATTGTCGCAGAGCAACAACTTTCTTTTCTAACTAACTACTGGGCAAAGTGGACACAAATTAATGTTTAGCCCACTTTAATTAGATGTTTACAAATTTAAGCTTGAATTTATAATTAAAGCTAAACTGAAAGTAGTAAATGAAAATATGGAACAAGCCCTTATTTCTTTTTGGGGGGGCGAGGGTACCGAAATTACCAAGGCAAATACCTAGTTACTGAAGGAGGTGATGCTAATACACATTCTAGACCTAGCCACCTTGATACAGAGGCCATCCTCTGGTTATGGAACCTGAACCTCAAGTTCTTAGTTCTGCATATGAAAGAGACACCTTATTACTCACAAACTATAACCAATTCCAGGGCTGGAACTCAGCTTTCCAGAAGTACCTGTTTAATGGATGACAGAGGATGGATCACTTGATGATTACCTGTTCTGTTCATGCCTTATGAAGTACCTGGCATTGGGCGCTGTCAGAAGACAGGATACTGAGCTAGATGGACCACGGGACTGACCCAATATGGCTACTCTTATGCAAGTTAAAACAAGTAAGCATCATCCAACTGGAAGTAGTCATTGAGCCAGCCACCTATTGGCACTTTGCTGAAGTGGGAAAGTAGGTTTTGACTTCATTTGAGTCTCCTGAAGCAGAAGAATAACATTAGCTTGCATAACTCCTGTCAACTGCCGCTGGCAGTGTAGACCAGGCCAGAGTCTCTGAACACACAGCAGCATGAAGTCCAGAACTACCCTGAAGAGCTCATATTCCCGACAAACAAGCTGTGCAAAGGATGGGAGAGCCTTGTCCCAATTCAGGGCAGCTGCACCTATATTCCCCTTTATGCTCACAAAGGGTACCCACTCCGAGGCTTCCAGCTCTTCAGTCATCCAGGCTCTTGAAAGGAGATCCGCATCACTCCCCTTGCTGACAAAGTTTTTCCAGACTGCACCATCCCCAGAAGCGAGACCTCCTAAACAGGCCTGCTTTACCTTCTCTGCAGAGGCTACAAACATGATTCCCCATTTGTAGGGTACTGCACAGCTTTTCCTAAGCAAACACCTTTATTTTTAAGGTAAAAGCATTACAGAGAAAACATGCAAAAATAATAAGAGAACCTACACATAGGCTGGTAAGCTTACCAGGGATCACCCTCAACTCCAACAAGAGCCCTGGTAGGTGTCAGTCCTTCAAATCCCACCAAGAGTTTGTCTGTGGTTACAAGATCATAACAATCACACCTACGAATCTCTGAGTCACTCCTTTATTACAGTGGGGCCTTTGATCTTGCCCTCACATAACAGGTGATAAACAGACAAAGCTCCCCTTTGCAGACGGAAGCTTCAAAAGGCTGAGTACTTGCATCACTGAAGGGGGAAAATTTGCTTCACTTTCTCCCACGAAAGCTCATGCGACAAATAAATTTGCTAGTCTTTAAAAGTGCCACAGGACTCTGTTGTTTTTCCTTGAGCAATTCCCTGGAAACCCACTTACTTTTAAATATTCATATTGTTTCCAACTGCCCTTTGAAGCCCTTAATACCTCCCAGAATTTACATCAGTCATGTCTTCCTACTAGAAATGTTACATATAATTCTACAATACCACAAAAACATTTGAATTTTTAATACAGTGAATTGCTAAAATGCTTAACACTAACTGTGACGGAATGCACATCTGTGCAGCCCTTGGGCGTGACCTGTATAATCTTTCTGTTCAGTTTTGCAGTGTAATTGTGTTATTTGATGACAATTACACTATACCGGGTTCCTCTGAGAATGCTCAGAGCATGGGCCACGTGATTACCAGGGTGCCATGTTCCCTGCTGCAACATGTATGTATAAATGTGAAGCATGTTACAGGGTTCAGACTCAGGACTGTCTCTAGCACAATAGCTGAAGATTTACACATCAAAGGGAATGCTAATGCCCTCCCCTGCTCAGGTAGAGGTGAAGAAAATCTCACAACAGGATAGTGAGGGGAGGGGTTGTCAGCAGTTTGTTAAAACAAAGACACAGAGACTGTGAGAGGAGAGAAGCTGCAGACTCCCAGTCTGAGAAGACACCATCCTGCAACCAACCTCAAGCAAGATCGGGGCCCTGCCTAAGAACAGGCAGAGAATGGCTGCAAGACATCAGACAGCCAAACACCATGCACATAATCTTGGACTCTGAGGTTAGTTTAGGTGAAGATGTTAGAGTAGTATGCGGTTTATACCTTTTATTTGATAGTGGTCACTCCTGACTCATTTGTAACATGTTGCTGCCATGATTGGCCATATTCTCACTTGAAATCAGACTCTGATCAATAAACTAATAGTTGTTTTACCTAAAGCTGTGTGGTCTTTAGAGGGTGTGGATGTGGGAGGCTGGGCACAATCCACTTCTTTGTTAAGTGGACGGACTGGAGACTAAGGTGATTGGGAGTGGGTCCCAATCCCTGTAAGGCAGTGGCTCCCAGTGTAGTGTCTGGGGCTGGGTGTGCTTGCTTGGGGACCAACGCCTGTGTGGCTAGTGGATTTACACCCACTGCCTGGGACCAATTACACGCTGGTGGCTGGTGTGGACTGACTCAGGAGTAAGCGGTCACCCAGCAGAGCGGGGTAAATTGGGGTTCAGGAGTGGGGTTCAAGCGGTCATAGCAGCACACCAGACTGCATTTGGGGAGCAGCCTGTCACACTAACTCATTAAGGTTTGTTCAGTACATTGCAGGAAATTGCTATATCTGTCATAACACTGAGCAACTGGCACAGACACAGAGAGGGACTGGGGGTAGAAATTGAGATTGAGAAGGCCAGAAAGGCAGGTAGACTGAAGAAGGAGCTAGATGAAAGACCTGAGGAGTAAAACAGGAAAGAAAAACAGTAGAAAACAAGTAAATAATATGAAGGGGGGTGAGAAAACAATGAAAAAAACTGAAAGAAAAACCAAGAGCACGCACATGAACTTAGAAAACTGCTCTATTAGTGCATGTATTTAAAACACGTTTCATACTGCCAGAAGAGAGTAGATTTACACCATTTAGCACACATACAGCAATATAGCTCTTCACCTATTCAAAGCATTGCACAATCAATAAACTATTTAACCTCACAACACTCCTACTAGGTAGAGGAGGGTTATCTGCACTCTACCGACAGGGAAGCTGATGCATGGGTGCAGGGAGGGACTGGCTCGAGGCCACACTTTGAGCCAACTGACAGAATTAGGATGAGAGTTCAGGAGCTTAACTCCGGCTCCTGTGCTTGCTCCTCCGGACTGGAGTCCATTTTAAGCTTGTATGAGAAGGTAAATCGACAGACCCATTGTGCCGAGGGATGACAGCATGTATCTTCCGGCTAATTTAAATTCAGTGTGGTGAGAAGCACATAACAGCATTTATTTTTCCACCTTCAGTTCTGAATCTACATTTTCCTCACATTATCACAAAAGCAAAAAATGCATTCGCAAAATTAAATTAAGTGACTCATCTGCACAACGTTTCACCTGAACATCAAATAGTATCTAAGAGGAAAGTAGAAATTTGACATTTTTTTCAGACTACAGTTGACGAACTCGTATTCCATTAACAGTAGTTCCTAGAAAGGCATGGAATTCAGCTGTACAATTTGGCATACAACACAATACAATCAGCTTGGACCAGTGTTATAACTACTGACTGATTAGAAGCCACTTAAAAATGGGCTGACCAGATGACTCACTTGCTAGCATATAGCATTGTCATGCAGTACACTTTGGGAACAACCTTAAGTCTCCTGCTCCCCAGGTCAGCCGACACACCCTTTTGTTTAGCAGATAAGCTCTCCTGTTTGTAAATAAATTGTGCAGTATACTATGATATTCTAAATATATATACACATACACAGAATCATAGAAACTGTAAGGAACCATGAGAGGTCATCAAGTCCAGTTCCCTGCTCTCATGGCAGGACCAAGTACCCTCTTAAACCATCCCTGACAGGTGTTTGTCTAACCCGCTCTTAAAAACTTCCTATGATGGACATTCCACAACCTCCCTAGACCACTTATTCCAGTGGTTAATCACCCTAACAGTTATGACTTTTTTCCTAATGCCCAACTTAAACCTCCCTTGCCATAATTTAAGCCCATTGCTTCTTGTCCTATCATCTGCGGTTAAGGTGAACAATTTTTCTCTCTCCTCCTTGTAACAACATTTTAGGTACTTGAAAACTGTTACCATGTATAGTCTCAGTCTCCTCTTTTCCAGATTAAACAAACTCAGCTCTTTCAATCTTCCCTCGTAAGTCAAGTGTTCCAGACCTTTAATCATTCTTGTTGCTCTTCTCTGGACTTTCTCCAATTCGTCCACATCTTTCTTGAAATGAGGTTCCCAGAACTGGACACAGTACTCCAGTTGATGCCTAATCAGCGCCGACTAGAGTGGAAGAATTCCTTCTCATGTCTTACTTACAATACCTACTGTTAATACAGCCCAGAATGGTGTTTGCTTTTTTTGTAACAGTGTTACACTGTTGACTCATATTTAGCTTGTGGTCCACTATGATACCTAGATCCTTTTCCACAGTACTCCTTCCTAGGCATCATTGCCCATTTTGTATGTGTGCAATGGATTTTTCTGTCTTAAGTGGAATACTTTGCATGTGTCTTTATTGAATTGCATCCTATTTACCCTGAACCATTTCATCAGTTTGTCCAAATAATTTTGAATTGTGATCCTGTCCTCCAAAGCACTTGCAACACATCCCAGCTTGGTATTAACCACAAACCATGTAAGTGTCCTCTCTACACCATCATCTAAATCACTGATGAAAAATATTGAACAGAACAGGACTCAGAAATGATCCCTGCAGTATCATGCTTGTTATGCCCTTCCAGCATGACTGTGAACCATTGATAACTACTCTCTGGAAGCAGTTATCCAATCATCTTATAGTAGCTTGTTAATGAGAAGGTGATGCAAGACCATACCAAAAGCCTTACACAATATAAATAAATATATGGATATTGCAGTGACTATCAGTTATTTTAAAAAGGAAAAATTAACTGATTAGATAATTTTTTTGCTTCTTCCACACTATATCATAAAAGCTGGGGAATAGGAAGGCTTTAGCTTAAAAAAATTAACTGTATTTTTTTATTTTTTGTAATATAAGGAAGGCTTGCTTATTTTCTGGATAACCTGTGTACAGAAAGTTAATTCCATCAGGCTGTTATGAAGACTTGAAGTTTGCTCAATATCTCTCCAATGCTTAAGAGTATATTATTTCATGCCACTATCCTCCAAACACTGGACAATTAGGGATTAAAGCATCCAGGTCAAGAGTACCTGTCCCCTTTATTAATTCATTTTTAAAAAATACTTCACTACCTACCCTAAGCTTTTTGCCTTTCTAAATATATTCACAGATACTCTGAAACGGGTCTCCAGCAGTATACATTTCTGATTACAGAATAGATAACTTGTGTTTGGCAACGCATTCATTTACAGCATATTAATATCGAGACCAGGTAATGTGAAGCATGCCAATTTTTCATATCTTCTTTTCAGCTAAATTGCACTAGTATTTGTGCATATATTAATCCTCAAATATTTCATTGCTTTCTCAGTTCATATGAATTATTGAGAATATAAGCTCCTCTTATTGTCCCTCAGGATAACAACCGGTAAATCATCTTTTTTTCAAAATTCATTTTAAACCTTTGAAGAATATCAATATCAATATACTTTGATAATATCCACAAAATCTCAATGACCAACTAACTCCAAGAAAAGTTAAGTGACAGCAGGGTACAATACTACTGTGTTATTCTCTCCTCCTATATTTATCTCTGATCCTTTGCTAAGTCTGATGGAATTACACAGATAAAGTGAAGACCAGTAGAAACAAGATAAATTTTCCTTGACACATTTAAGAGCTCAGAATTCCAACCATCTAGACAGTGAATTCTTCTGGAGTTTGGAATCAACTCTTCTTCAAGAAAAGTAGTACCACTCCACCTGGGCACATGCCCTCTCAATATTCAAGGGAGAAATTCAACACAACAAAACTATTTGATTGAGCTAAAGTGTCATGAGCTCACACTGATGACTTTCTTAGGTTATCTGAGACTTGTGTACATTGAACAAAGGTATCTAAACTGTTCATGTTAAAAAGGTTAAAATACCTTCTATCCTAATTGCTACTACCATATTATTTTAAAAAACCAATCTAACAACAACAAGATGGACCTGTACAAAGCTCTGTTTATAATCCTGCCCATTCTCATTAAGTATTATCATATAAAAAGTGCATAGCAATCCTCTTTCTACACACATTAATCAATGCGAGAGATAATTTTCGGGCAAACTTTTCTATAAAATCCCCACGAAAAAATGGTAACAACCATAGGACTTTTTCAAAGTTTTAAGAGATTAAATCAATAAAAAATGTCTTCCTTTTTCTCTGTATACTAGATGGAAACTTTGTAATGGACATTTTGAAATTTCAAGGGTATTGATCTAGGCAGTACTTTTTTTTGTAAACGAAAAGGTGCTGGTACTCGGCCAGGGACCTGCAGCCACCAGTGGTAGCTGCAAGAGCCAGGTCCACATCGCTGTGACAAAAAGCTGCTGGTACTCAGTACCTCCGAGTACCATCACAAAAAAAGCCCTGGATCTAGGTTTATAACTCGACTTTGCCATACTTTTGGCTACTCTATGTGCATGTCGTAATGTCAAACAACTGGATAATAAAAATAAATTCAGTTAAATTCTCATAAGTAGACTGTTCTAAAAACTCTCTAATACTGCAAGTTGAGGTCTCTCCCCTCACCCCACGCCCACACAAAAAAAAAGTCATCGGAGTTTGACATGGAAAGTCTTTACCATAGCTTGGTTGATCTTGTAACCTTCTTCAACAGTTTCAACTTCACTTTCTGGTTCTTCATTTTTACCCTGAGCTAAATTAAGTCTAGCCACAAGATCTGTCAGAGCTCAGCATCCTCTATTTTTCTCTATTTTAGCAAATTGAGCAACATTACAGGCATTATCTTCTTTCAATTCAGACAAGCAGTATTTGCATGTCTACTTCCAGCTGTTCAAACTCTGAAGTTTCAAATAAAGAAATAACTGTTAGCACTCGTCACTGGATTTCTTCTGCTGGTAACAGCCTATGCCAAAGTTGTTTCTGTAAGACAGCATTCCCCCCAGCTCTCCAAATGCAGGAGAACTTTTTCTTTTAAATAAACTTGAAAGCACATGAAACGACATCTCTAAGTAAGTGAAGCTTTCAATTTGATTGAAAAATACATTCCAGAAAAGTATACCCAACCATCTAACTACCCACTGGCAGCATTTCCTACATTGGCCTTAATCCAGGTAGCCAGAAAACAGAGGCAAGCTGCCTAGGAGAGTCTAAGCAATCAAGGAGGCAGGAACTGTAACCTGGTGAACTAGCAACATCCATCAACTCTGGGCCCCCCCCCCCCCCTGCAATCACTCATGCCAGGGATCTACCAGCCCAAAGAACCCAAACAAAGAATCTCTGACTTGTTCGTGAAAGGTTCTTTCTAAAATTTAAAACAAAAACGGTGGTTTTGCCAAAGGCCTCCATATTTATTTATTTTTTTAAATATGGTTTTGGCATTATCCTATGTAGAAACTTGGCTATGAAAATAAAAAATTATAGCCCTTCCTCTTATGTGCACAACATAAAAACACACCTTAAATGGCTGTTTCTGAGATGCACATGTACAGGAAGTCGGTTAATAGACTCTTGATGCCTCAGTGATCATTTTTCTAAAATTAGATTAACAAACTCCCTAAAGAATCCATTAACCTAATGCTTTCGGAAGATGTCTTCTTCTGCGTCCCCAAGATACAGAACTCTGTCTGCTTCCTTCAACACTGGAGACTGCTTTAATTCACTTTCACTATTAGCTTATGTTTCACCTGCTACTTTTAGCAATATCAAAAAAATATGCACTGAGTTCCTTCCAATATCTTGGAGTTTCCTGGTCTCATTGCTATATGTACATCAGTTTCCCTACTGCATAACATAGAATCCTACTGGTTAGCTTCTTGTTCACTGCTTTAGGAAAAGGAAATGTGTTCCCAGGATTTCAGCACACAATGTAAACCAAGTGAATGAAACAGGATCTGGAAAGAAAATAACTTGATTGAGAAGGGAATGCTATTCTTATTAATATCTTCCTAAACTATCTTCACTAGCCCTTATTCATAATGCCCAAAAAACCTCACAATCTAAAAAATACAAAAAACTGCTTAAAGGACACATGCAAATGAAGAGCTACTGATACATTTCCTGGAGTATTCAAGCATGAAAATGGTTTTAAGTATGCAGTACACCTGACAAATTTTACTTTCACAATGAAGAACCAAATTCAAGACTGATTAGGCATTAAGTTATTTTAAAACAATCTGAGTAGTTAAAAATTGGTCACAGAACCTATTACAATCTCAGGAACTATTTTAATCTTTTACCCATATTTTTATTACTAGTGTTCTTTGAACCAGTCACACAATCTAAAGGGAAATGCAAACATCAAAGGATATTTTTTCTCCCCAAGCTGCATGTTTCTGGCAACTAATCAGAAGCAAAACACCATCTTCAGGATGTCATTTGGGACTGTTGTCCTGACACCATCTCAGCAATGCTTAGAGATGCATTAAAAACTCTGCATAGAAAATATTACAGGGCACAGGTAAAAGAGCAGGACAAAAATCTCAGCCCTTATTTAGGCAGGACTTTCACTGTTATTAAACGGAAGATTTGCCCAAGTAATGACTGAAGGACTGGTCCTTCTTTAGAGAGAAAAACGAGATGAATTTACATCTATTTACACCTCGACTTTAGCAAAGCTTTTGACACGGTTTCCAACAACATTCTTGTCGGCAAGTTAAGGAAGTATGGGTTGGATGAATGGACCGTAAGGTGGATAGAAAACTGGCTAGATCATTGGGCTCAGCGGGTAGGAATCAATGGCTCAATGTCTAGTTGGCAACCAGTAACGAGTGGAGTGCCCCAGGGGTCGGTCCTGGGGTCGGTTCTGTTCAACATCTTCATTAATGATCTGGATAATGGGATAGAGGGCATGCTCAGTAAATTCGTGGATGACACCAAGCTGGGAGGAATGGTAGACATGCTGGAGGGCAGGGATAGGATTCAGGGAGACCTAGACAAATTGGAGCATTGGGCCAAAAGAAATCTCATGAGGTTCAACAAGGATGAGTGCAAAGTCCTGCACTTAGGACGGAAAAATCCCATGCACTGCTACAGGCTGGGGACCAATCAGCTAAGTAGTAGCGCTGTAGAAAAGGACCTGGGGGTTATGGCAGATGGGAAGCTGGATATGAGTCAACAGTGTGCTCTTGTTGCCAAAAAGGCCAATGGCATATTGGGATACATCTATAGGAATGTTGCCAGCAGATCAAGGGATGTGATTATTCTCCTCAATTCAGCACTGGTGAGGCCACATCTGGAATACTGTGTCCAGTTTTGGGCTACCCACTACAAAAAGGATATGGACAAATTAGAAAGAGTCCAGCAGAGGGTAACGAAAATGATTAGGGGGCTGGAGCACATGACTTATGAGGAGAGACTGAAGGAACTAGGCTTATTTTGTCTGCAGAAGAGAAGACTGAGGGAGGATTTGATAGCAACCTTCAACTAGCCTCAATAATGTTAAGAACAGTTCAAGTTTATTGTAACATAAAATGTGATATTTCACAATACATTTCCTTTTTAACTAATCTGTCCAGTGATACTTAAATGTATTTGAAGTGTAAAATGCTGTTTTATAAACTGAGATGAGCTCTAATACCCATAGTTTAATTTGGATTTTACTTACCTTTGCTCTTGTGGATGCTCTTCCACATCCTCCTCAGAATCAGCCTAAGGAATAAAAAAAAAAAAAATACTCCATAAAGTTTAAATATCATGACAGTGCTTCTAATCCCATTGAGGTTGACATAATCATGATTCACTGGTAAAAAAAAATCTGTAATAATGAAATAATTAATTAAGTTGCTCCATTAAGCCCAAAGAAATTTTACATGCTTTGGTAATTAAACTTCATCCAGCCAAGATTGGGAATTTTACTGACATTTAATACTGTTACTCTTTTCCAAACTTCCATCTAATTTATTTATTTCCAAATGCAGAATTTTCCTATTCAGAATTTTACACACGTGTACAATTCAAATGGCTAAAAGCGTACAAAAAATTAAAGATAAACTAATAGCAACAATAAGCACACCCAAATCATAAAGATCAATCAGCTACCTCTAAAATTACTTGTGCTTAATCAATGCATTCACTAGCCAACATCTGAGAAAACAGACTGCAAAACTTTTTGAAGGTTGACAAACACTGGCACTGGTCTGACCAAAGGCAGGGAAGTAAGCTCTCAAACCCAGGACCCTTCAATAAACATATACACCTACAACCATTTCTAGGGACTATAAGATTAAACATCAGAACGGATTTCAACTGCTGAAATAATACATGAGAAGAGAGCTGGTCTCTAAATTATACAGGGCACAAATCGTAACACCTTGTAGTTCAAAAAACATTGAATTGCATGCAGACATGAAATTGAGCTCTGACTTAATAGTTCCTTGCAGGAAACCCCTTTAACCAGGAAAAAATACCTATGTTGTTGTGAGGTAGCTGAGGTTTCCAAGTGGTCTTCAGGTGTAAGAGAAAACAGGGTGCAACAACCCAATTTGCATTGACAAAGTAAAGAACTTTAGTTAGATTAACATTTTCATGAAAAGATCAGTCACTTTGCCAAGCACAAATGATAAGCAGTTTTCTTGGTTACTCACATACCAGCTTCTCCCACCAGATATTCAACCTGCAAACCTGAACAGCAAAAGGTGTACAATAAGATAGAACTTTTACCACTTCCACCAGCTGTTTTTCCATCCTATCTCTAAACCAGGATGAGCTTCTGATTCAAGCTCCAATTTTGTCTAGACACTACAAAAAGGATTAAATATGCTTGAGATCTAATAAAATGGAAACTCGGAGCTATGGGGCATCAAAGACCACCAAGCCTCAGAAACCTACTGAGCAGGGGGCGGCAGAAAAGAATCCCTGGAGAGATGAGCAGTTTCTCAATACTACCCAAGGGCCTCTGAAGAGAACAAAAAGTCAAGCACTCAGATACTACAATTCTGTCAGTCTCTGCCCGGGTTAGCAAATGCATCAGTACATCATGGATAATGGCATTAAAATCATCTGACAGATTTTTTTTTTTAAAGGCAGCACAGACATCTAATCTTTGTCCATCGCCAGAAGCAATGAGACAAGTGCAGTCTTCTTATGAAATCAATGCCTGCAACAAGACAGATATTAAGAAAATCTGAGGACTTCAAAACCACTGCATAAACTTTCCTTTCAAAGCAGGATTAGAAATTTGCAACCTCATGAGACTGCTCTTCAGCATCGACTTAATAACAGAGATGTTAATACCTGAAACTCCTGAACAGAGGAGTTGACAATCTCCTCTGATAAATAAGCTAGCATCTTCCCTCACTAGACTTTACCAAGTAGGAGGGAGATAAATCCAGTTTCCCAGTCTTCCCAGAATCTCAGGGAGCAACAATGGACACAATGCAAATTAAGAAAGCTTCATATTTGAATCCCCTCCTCCCCCTACCCCCCAAAAAAACCAACTGTATCACAACAAAGGCTGGTAATCCAATCTGATTCTAAGTGGTATTAGCCATTGCCTGTAATATTCTCCAAGTGTGAAAACCTAAAATCTGATTCTTTGTGTTATCTCATTCTGTGCCATAAAGCTATTTCCTACTCTTTAACAGTTCTATTCCTCAGGACTTCACATTCGCTATGGTGAAGAAGAAGATATCCTTCCAGACCCACCATAACACCTCAAACATTCATGACTTTGAACATGCTTTCTAATTCTAGCGCTCTAGTTATTGTCCTTCCTCTATCTGTCAAAGGCTATTGTCATTATGTGGGAGGAACGTGCAAGGACTGAGCATAAGATGATGACCTAAGATAAAAAGTTAACATATTCACTGACAATCTAAGATAAAAAGATAACATTGTCCAATCAGGGTATCTAGGGGAATAATTGTCTGACCAGTTATTTCTTGTCAGCCCACCTGAAATCTAACTGGTTCTGATGGTAGACCAACAAAAAAAGGGTGTCCTGACCTCACAATAGAAGTGGAAGTAGTATGTCCCTGCCAAGAGTCTAACCTTTTTCCTGCAATCCTCGTTCAAAATCAAGATCCAGCATATGGACAACTGGGTACATTAGGACAACAAGCGTTTGGGAGAGTCCTGTGTCTGTCAGGGGCAGCCAAGAGATTCTGAGCTGGTACTGGACAGTTTCTGCATTACCTGTATGAAAAAATCAGTCACAACCATTCCAATACGGCATTAAGAGGAATTTAGCAAAGTTCAACCAAGGACTTGAAGGCTAGCCTACAAACCCACACAAGTCCTTCAGCCTCAGGCTCTGACTAAGATTGAGCTCTCACAATACAAAAACTCCCATGGCAGTGAGTCTCGGAGCCTTGCTATGGGGCTAAAAATAGCAGTGTAGACATTCCTGCTGGGGCTGCTGCCTAGACGCTCAAACCTGGTGAGGGACACAAGAGTCTGGGCTCCAGCACAGGTGGGAACGTCTACAGTGGTTTTTTAAGACCCACAAGCAGTCTCACAAGCCAGAACCAGTTGACCTTGGATTTGAGACTCACTGCCACAATTTTATTTTATTCTACCATATAGACATAACCTAGGTTGAATCCAGCTTGAAAACAGGAGGTCTTATACATTCGATACATGTTTTACCTGACTTATCTGGGATAATGACATACTGCCATGTCATCCAGCGAAGTCTCAGTTACACATGTAGCATCAAAGGTTTCATCGGGGTGGCAATTAAACTTATTAGCCACAGACACCACAATAAACAACATGAGATGAAGTTAGGCCCCTACCATCTGGCACCCTGTGTACCTAAATAAATAAATAATCTCAGCCATAACCAAGGCATTGATATTAAACATCTTGCACCACTTTCTCCTTGAGACATGCTCTCAAGCCTGCTTAATCTGCCTCAGTTCACTGTGTACTTTAATTGGCTACAAAAATGTATGAATATTATTGCATTCACTGTCACTCCAGTTTATTCCAGCATACTGAAAATGCCCTGCATAATTTAATATCACTACTTGTGGAAATCAGCTAATGATTGTAAATAGAGCCAAATCCACACTAGCAATATCTTTTACAGAACATCCTGCTGGTTTATTACACTTGATTTATGTCCACAAATAAGACAGACTATCAACTCCCCCACAATTTTAAAATCATTTAAGATATATATGCCACAGATACCACAAAGGAAAAGTTCAGTACAAACTAACAGTGTTTGATGACTTAACTGCTGGCACCGTCACTGTTTATATCCATATCCAGGATTTATTTTTAAACTGAAAAAAAAATGTATTAACTCCCTCTCTGAATCTTTTGGGCTATCAGGGTAATTCTTGTTCTTGGGATTTCCAAGTCACTCTGCCCATCACAATACTCTTTTCAGTAACAATATAAAGAGTCTGTCTTGAAGAGTGCAAATTGTTAACTACTATGCCATTGCTTTTTGGATTCTGGCAGTAACTAACAAAATACACTTTGACCTTCAAAGCCACTACAATGGTGATCTGCTCACGCTTTTTCTAAAGGTGCATGCTAATGAAAACAAGCTGTGTCAGTGCCCCTGAGCCATGTTTTGTGTACATATATAAAGAAAGTCAGATTCCCTTTCCCCTCCTCCACCAAATCATGTGCTTGTTTTCTATCTTACAAAAATCAGAACTGTATTTTTTCCCACTGGAGGTCTCAAGAGCACATCTGAAGCTGTTTCAAGTCTATAATTGAAAGGATTTGAGCGGTGAGACCTTTACAAAGAAGCATTTATCTCATGTGTTTTACTTAAATAGATATTAATAAATTACAAACAAGCAAACCAACCCACAAAAGTATGAGCAATCTAAACAAAAGCCACATCTACTACTCTAATCAAGTGTCCCCTTCTTGGTTCTTACGTCAACATTCCATTAGTTTTCCATTCATCCATCGTCATTCAGGAGAGACAGGACCTAAACTTTTAAAGGTTACAAACAGGTAGGATTAAAACAAACAAAACAAAACAAAACAACATGTTTTCTTATGATGTACAAAGAAGGCCTGAAAGCAAGGCATGGATCCAATTCTTCCATCCCATTCCTTCCGCACACTTATAGGTCACCTTACAGAGAAACTAAAGGAAACAAAAGAACAGTGCTGCTCAAGTCAGATTCAGAAAGTGTATGATTTCAAAACAAGAACAAAAATAAATCTACAGATGAGATGTTAGTACTGGCAATTGCTTCAAGTTATTATTTATGGAGGGCTATTAGCATGCCAGATGCTGAACCAACAAAGAGCAGATATTGCACTTGACACACAAATTATAGTCGGGTCTCAAATATTTTGTATGTTGGGAATGAGGGGGAGTGATCACAGACAGGCTTAATGGATGAAGAGTTCTTAAAAGTAAGTTGAATGGAGAGAGAAAAGAGACCTTGCATATGGAGCGGCATAGAAGAAAATGTGGGGAAACTTTGGGGGGGGGGGGGAGCATATGAGGCGAAAAACAACGGGAGTGGAAAGCAGGAGGAAATGGTTAGACTAAAGAGTTTGAACTTGACAGAGTTCAAGGAGGCAAGAGGAAGAAAGAGGATGCTAAGAAGAGACAGCAAGGCAATGACAAGTATTTAAGTGTTTTTTGTCAAGTTTCTTTCCTTCTAACTTAACTTCTTTCTTTGAGCCACACAGCTCTGGAAAAAAAAAATCAATGCAGGACTTGATTGCTGAATGAGATATTGAGCTTTTTATTAATACTCCAACTCAAATCCTGCCCACACCACAGATGCTTAAAGCTACCACTTGATGGATGTTTGGTGGTATATGTATAAGATGATTGTGTTAAGCCACTTCCAAAGAAACAGGAATCAACATCAGAGATTACCACATACAGCAATGTTGCTGGCCCCGGCCCGTCTCCAGGCATCCCTACCTGCAACATTGTTAGTTACCTCAGTAAAAAAACACCTGGACCGACCAGACATGACAGACTAACCTCTCCTGTCACTTTTAGAGTTGGGCACACCAAACCAGAATGGAGGAACTTTGGGAGGGAAACTTGCACTACTTCTTCTTGGATGCTGTCATTTCTCTATATCAAGAGAGGACCGCACTGTCCAATGCTGAGGGAGCAGTATTAAAATTACTCAAAACTGGGAGCAAAAGAGCCAAAGACAAAAGGATGTAGGAGCCAGATGTTTTCTGTCTTTAAAGTCTTGGTTAGACTTATTTTTCAACACATCAAGTTTTGCATCACATAATAAAGACAGTATCTGAATATTTCTTTACTAATGATAATTGTGTATAACAAACAAAAACGATGGAGTAGCACTAGCAGGGGGCATTGGACCCTCACTGGTATGTCAGCATTGTTCAGGTTTGTGACCACTTCAATAATACCCCATGCATGTAAAGGGAAAAAGGAGTCCCTGAAAAGGGAAGAAACCACAAAATTCCACTGGCAACTTTCTCTGGTTCGTGAGGGGATCTTTAAGCTATATATTTCTGTTGAATTTAAGCTTCCTTCTTAAAAAGACATAGTAACCAAAAGTGAACCTATGTAGCACTGCTCTTCAAAGTCTACACACAGCTACCTCCAGTGCCTCTGTTGCTGCTCTTCCTTCTCTCAAACTGAAACAGAGTGAAACTGTCAGAGGGCCGGTCTCTTTCATTGCTACCATTTCAGAAATCATGTCCACTTCATTCTGCTACTTTTTAGAAAAGCCGTAAGCAGCAGCAGGTCATGGCACTGGAACTATTTACACTGAAAGAGGAACCATAAACAAAGGCTGGAAAATGAATAGAATAGAATCCCCAGACTTCTGATGGCTTGAAGGAGGCTTTGAGGTGTAGTAGTATCAAACAGAAAAATCTCTCTTCCTCTTTCCTGCTGGCCAGAGAAGCATGATTCACAGTGATCAGACTCCTGCTAGCCAAAGGCTGAAATGAAAAGTGCTCAAGCAAGGAGCCACGGTAGGAATTATGGCAGCTGAGGAACGAGATTAGGCTTTTAACTAGGTTAGGGCCATGACATCTCACAGAAGTACCCTGGATGTAGGTGTCCAGTAATTTTTCAAGTCCTGGAGAGATAATTAATACAAAAATTGTTTTCCAAATTTGGGCTAGCAGACACTGGTGAATATGGCTCTACTGTTATTGTGTCATTTTGATGCTCCCATAACAACTATGCTTGTTGCTCTGACGCAGCTAAAATTAGAAAGCCATGTTCTTTTCCTACATCTCAGGCAAAATATATGGGAAATGAAAACATTTCCCTGGGCTTAAGATTCCTCTGCTCTATGGATTCGTCAGGAGTAAGTAACTAATGAGTACCAAGTGACATACCTGACTGATTTTAAGGCCCTCACTAAATTATATTCTTTTAAAGCAGAGGCTCCCAAACTTTTCGGCATCATGCCTCCTTTCTGATTTTTGAGAAACCTTCATGCCTCCTCCTCACCTCTCCTTTACCATCATTTAATCCTCTTTTTAAAAAATTCAGTTCATAATTGTACAATTAAAAGTAACCACAAATAGGTTTTCTTGATGCAAAAATTTAATAAGAATGTAATCTGAAATAAGAAATAGCAGCTAGAAAGTTCAAAACGCCTTTCATGGTATAAAATTTAAAAAGTAAAAATTCTGTACGCTGATAAAACAATTTTTCGCTATTAAAATTTCACAGCCTCACGCCCCCCTTGGATTTTCTTCACGTCCCCCCGTTTGGGAACCACTCTTTTAAAGGGACGCTCCATCCAACATTGCAAACATCTTTTAAGCAAACTTTAAAAAAGAAAATCAACTTTAAGAAGTCTTTTACAACTGGCCCTACTCCTCCCAACTAAACATCACAAAACTATGCAGCTTTACTATGAAAAGTATCCGGAAAGGGCTCAGTGAGGTTTCATCCATACCGTGTCCCTGTATCTTCCAGAACAAGACTGCTTAGTTTATAGGTAAGAAGATACCTTTTCCTTAGTGGGTCAGCCCTACAAACTCAGGGTAAGAGTTTGAAAATCAAGCTGTGCTCTTTTTGGCCTGTCCATCTTTGGTCACACAGATTCTCTACCTTCCATTAATTATCATCATATCTAATTTTAGTACACGATTCAAGACAAGTTTTGAAGAGCATGATACAAACAAACAATAATACTTGAATGCTGCCCCCTTCTAAGCCAGTGGCCACTGCATTGAATACTAGCAAGCCTATGAGGAAAACAACACTTCTGTTAGTTTTCTAAAGCCAACACTCTCCCATTAATACCCAAAGATAAAGAATGACATAATGGCTTAAAAGAGCAAAGCTTTTCTATCATTGTCCTACACAAGTAGGCAACATCCCCAAAGACTGATCCTTCCCATTTTTAAGTCTGGTGCCTTGAAGTCTAGAAAAGCACAATTCAATACTATGGGCACAATCCATCAATACACATTAAATAAAATGACTCCCTGAAATGCCATGAAGTCTACCCTCTATTCCTAGCACTCTTCCTCCTTTACTATAGCAACCGTACACTTTACTACACAAACATTTTTCCTCCTCATGAAAAACTTGTTCGCAACAGCTACTTTTTAAATTATATCAAATAAAACTAAAAAGTATCATAACAAAATGATAACATCACAAACAACATATCATTATGAGGGGAAAGCACTAAATTGAGCATTTAGTTAAACACATACACACACACGCACACATGCACTATACCCTTGTTGTATATATATATGTGCTTGAATACAAACATATATGCACAAACACACGGAAATATAGTTACTTGGAAAATTACATTCTATCATGCTGAGGACATTTAGCGGACAAAGAAGAAAAATTGAGGAATGTTTGCATGACAGGAACAATAAACAGAATAGATAACCATACATCTCCAGCCTAATGCAGCTAAATCATGGTAGCAATGCACACCATTAAGAATATTTTAAAAAACAGTAAAATCCTAGCGTTCCAACATTTATCTTCCATGTGTACTGCAATACTGCAGGACTTTAGCTTGAACTTTATTGACAAAGTCAGACATAGCAACACTGTAAAATCTTCTTCACCAAAGGAATCACATGGTGCTTGTTATCACTTTATTTTCCCCTCTGAGTTACAATGTAATCTTAACAGTGAGTATTGCTGGCTGCTGCCACCCTGGCAAGGTGCAGTGCCAACCCCATAAGTACACCCTGCCCCTGATCTTAAAGGCACTATGACTCATGGTATCACATGGGGGACTTAGAAAACAGTTTGTTTGCATGGCAAACTGACGTTAGTGGTGGTCCCTGCTGCTGGGGCAGCTGGCTGGCTGTCCAAGCTGCTTGCTCCTCCCTCTATACACCCTCGAGTGCTGTCACAATATATCTCCTCACCTGAGTGGGCATCAGCAGTTCCCCTTCTTCGGCTTGCCACAACTCCACCACACTGGGGATTGGGTCAATAGCTAAACAAGCCAAACAAAAGAAGACATTAAAATAACTAGTCACATTTTACATTCATGAAAACACTCAAACAACAACAACAAAAAGTGTCCATATTAAAAAGCGGCACCGGCTGGTGACATCTCAAGTGGGCAGGCCAACCTGGCACATAAAGGTGCCTCCTGAGCCAATTTGCAGCCGCGGGTAAAGATCACAATACGTCTGACTCAAAGGAAAGGGTGGCTAATGCCTCCTTGCCCTCAGGAGCCTCTAGGGATTAAAAAGGAGGGTCTCTTTCTCTGCACTGTGAGTGTGTGCAACGCGTTATAACTGGGGAGCGATCCACAAGGAGGTGGGGCTGGCTGGGGCAATTCGTGGCGTATTTTTTTCTGCACCGCTGCCTCGCTGCAGTTTCCTACGAGGCTGCAACTGCTTTATAGCAGTAAAAGATGGGCCAAGGGGCGAGAGGACTCCAGCCCCCGCAGCAGAGCCAGAAACAATGCTGCAGGAAGCGGAGTAAGCGCTCCTCGTTGCCGTCCCCCCCGCCCCCGTTTCAGGGCTGGGAACCATTAAGCAGCACAAAGCTGGGGGCTGCGCTCGCACAAAAGGCTGGAGAGAAAGCGAAAGGCTCCGCTATCAGAATCGATCATGCCGAGGGCTGTGCGAGCAGGGCTCTCGCCTCTGCTTTGCTCACGCATAAGACCCTCCGCTCTCCCCCTTATTTACAAGCACCCCCGCAGCTGCGAATTACGCTAGTTTCCCAGCGCCTACCTTGGCCCTGCGCTTCCCCCGGCCGAAAGCAGGGTAAGAGGACCTGGAAGACACCTAGCAGGAGGTTCATGGCTGTGGCTGTGCGGCAGTAGCTGCCTTGCTGCGGGTAGCGCAGCCCCGCCATGCTGGTGCGCGGCTGCTGCTCTGAGACAGTGTGGGCTGCTGCCTGCAGCGGGGCTACTGCAGCCGCGCGCCGCTGCCGCCGCCTCGTCGTCGCTCTGTTCTGCGCGTGTGTGTGTGTGCCACTGCGATAGGGGCTGGGCTGGGTTGGGCGCGCGCGCCCGGCTGAGTCCCCGCTCCGCCTGGGGTAGAACGCTCGCTGACAATGAGAGAACGCCGCCGCCTCCTCGCGCGCGGCCCCGCCCGGCTGTTGCTCTTGCAGAGCACATGGCAGCTGAGAGGCCAGCCCCGGAGCCTGGGAGGGAGGCAGATCGTCAGCTCAGCAAGCACTGAGTGGACCCGCTCTTGCCTGCGCTCCTTACTTAGGATTACGCCCCTGATTGCAGCAGGAGCAGGGCCCGAGTAAGGAGGGCAGCATTGGGCCTGTTGGCACACGCTCGGGGAAGCACAGTGTCTCAGCCTTTAAAAAAGTGCATACATGCAACCCTTTTACCTCCACCTTTGTGTCTGCACACAGCCATACACACGCAGGGAGTGTCTGTGTTTGTGGGGAAGAGGGTTATCGCTGTAGAATGCAAACACACAAATGTATACAGGCTTGGCCCAACCATATAGGTGAACAAGGTGGTCACCTAGGGCACCAGGCTTTAAGGGGCACCAAATTAAATGGAAGAGAATTTTTTACATATATTATCTCTTATAAGGTGGGAGAGGGGGCATCAAAAATCATAGTTCACCTAGGGCACCAGAAACCCTTGGCCCAGCCCTGAATGCATATAAAAATGGTGTCAGTCCGGACACTACAAGTGTCAGCATTCGCACTCCAGCTGGTGGAAAGCAACTTGCTGCCTTGGTGGGTCTGGCTGTCACATGTGCACTTATTCACCATGCCTCTCTGAATGCAAATAGTAGTCTAGGCCTCAGGGGCCTGATGTGGTATGAGTAACATGTTACATGCCAGCACCAGGTGACAGTCATTCAATACTAAATTATTCTGCACACATGCCTCCCACCTTGAGTCTCAAATTGGGAGGGGGAGTAATTTTGTGCCTGCATGCATGTGCATGAGTGTACACGTTACAGCAAATTTTTATTGCCCACAAAATCCAGTCTGCACAGAAAGCATTAATAGCAGGGTGATTTAAACATTTGGGACTTGGAAGGGGAAGGGGAAGTATATCTGCATGGCCTTTTGCCAATTGTTGCAGTAAGGATATCCGGTGAATTTGACAAGCTGTCTTTGGGAGTGACAAGACCCTGACTGCTTCCAAAGGACTCAGGAGTCTGATCTCAACATAAAATAAAAAGGGGGGAGATCTCATGGAAAGGCTCCAGCTTGTAACAGGTGTTGACAGAAATAGACTAATGCAGAGCTCATGTGGAATGTGAGGAACCTCACTATCAGATGCAAAAGCCATAGGAAACACTTTCCTTCAAAGTCAAACTACAGAGACCATTTCCTGCTAAATATTTCAGAGAAAACAAATCAGAGTAGTATTTTTCAATGTAAGCCATTTATTTCATTAACTATAAAATAAATTCTGGATTACCTGGAGCTCATTTACATGGTCTACTCTAGGAATATTTCTTAATGCTTAAACTTCTTTAGAATGACTCCTGGGCTGATGCTGTCAGACACAGAGGGTGCTTGAAAGTCAGAAGATACAAATGATGCAACTGCACACCTGTCAAGCAACATTAATCCTTAAAATTAGGGCTAGGTATATATTTCTACCCTATTGCCTTCTTGAGTATTTTAAGGATCAAAAGCTCAACTAATGTTTGAAAAATGGATCAAAAGAGTGGACAGACACACAAATAGTGAGAGGCTGGAGAGGGAAAATCAAGCATGGAGGAGAAGCAGCAGCAACAACAAAAAATACCCTCTTGGTTTGAAATACACATCACATCTGCTGACCTTCAGGGCAGATATTCTTAAGAGAGGCTGCTGAAGAGGCAAATAGTGGATGTGATGTTTAGAGAAAAGTTGAGAATTTGAGGGTTTTTTGTGTTACTTGGTTACTTACCACTATTACATTTAGTGGGGCTGGTGTTTCTTTTTTGTTCTGTTGTATTTTTAAATAACTGTCATAGGCAACTACAGCATTCAGATTCTCGTCTTTATTTTATAATCTAAAGACTACATAATTTATAAAATACAGTCCGGATACTGTACAGAGATCATCCATTTTTAGCAGTACAGTGTTTCTAACATGTGCTCTAAATATATCACATAGCATAGGTTTTCCTTTAGCTAGTAATACTTTTATAAAATCCTAATCCTTTTTTTAAAAACCCATGGTCTTGCATAGCAGAAAAAAATCTTTTGCAGATCTTAAAAAACAAAACACCCCCCCCCCCTCAAAAAAAAAACACCAAACTAATGAGTGCAAATGTGGTAAAGAAAAGTCATAAATAAAGCCAAACAATTTACAAGACCATTTTTCATGGCTTGACCCTGGCAACTCTGGACTACCAGTAGTAATTCTCAAGGAGGTAAACAACAAAGTCATATCTAGGTCTTTATTTTTGCTAGTGACAAAATCCGTCTTAAATCCATGGCCTTTTGGATGGCAACTTTTCTAAGAGTTCATGCCTGAAGTTTATTGAATGTTTCTAAATTCGCTGAGAAAACAGCATTGGATCTTGACAAGTTTGTCTCCCAGTAAAACAGGAGTCTTTTTTGTTTGCCCATGTTGTATACAGACTGCATATGTTTACAATTCTACCCTTACTTAGCTCTTCTTCTTTCCCCCTCTATTGTATTTCCTTTTCCCATTCTCTTTCTATAATATTGTTTTTTCAAACTTTTCATATTTTCTGTTCATTCTTCCAGCATTGTTAATCAGTCGCTTTTCACATACATTCTTACATCTAGACTAGGAAACGAAGGCCTCATTTACACACAGAACTGCACCATTTTAACTATACTAGGATTCTTAAAGTGGTACAACCCCATGTTGTGTGAATGCAGTTATACTGATATAGCATGTTCCTGTACAAGAGGGGGAATAAATTATCCTAAAATAAGGCACATCTCTGAGAGTATAACTGCACAATAGGGGTTGTGCAAGAACTGTTTAGTGTAAAAGAATGTAGAGTCCAGGCCTGGCAAATTTGAGACATTAAGGGCATTCCTGCAGTGGGAAAAATTTTTTAACTGGTTTTAAAAACAGTTCAGTCAATTTGAAAACCAATTAGATCCATAGCATAAACATAAACCATTTGCAACCATGTATGTCTGATCAATTTAATTTTAATTAAATTAATTAATTAATTTTAAATTTAATTTTAATTAAATAGACTAGTAACCCTTCAGGGTTTTAAAAATTATATTTGTGGCCCTCCAGCCAAAAAAGTTGGGAACCATTGAGTTAACCGTTTACACTGCCTATTCAGAAGGACCCATTGTTGGTTAAAAACAAAAACAAAAAACCACACGAAACCAAAACAAAGAACAGGTTAAATTTCCAAACTAGTTTTAAAACCAGTTCAGCTAAACAAATTTTAAAACTGGTTATGGCTGCTGTGTAGACCTGGTTTTAGGGGGTTTAAGATGGTCTGACCCGTTCTGACTCAACTGGTTTCAAGACTACCTGAAAAATAATTCCTTGGAGAGTCAACGGAAAGGGTGACAAGTTTGGTGTAGTACTGTATCCATGGAAGATGTCAAAGGACTAACTCTGTGAATGGAAGGGTTGGATGAGCATCTGCGTGGGTGTAGCACTTACGTATTTTGCTCCAAAACGTAGAGATGACTGAGGAGGACTGGAGGAAAATATGTGGCAGATATAAGTAGGTACCACTTCTAGATATGCAGAGCTGTATTGCATAACACACAGACATCACCAGGGAATTGGCAGTGTAATTATTCTCTCCTACATTCATGTGTGTGATTTGTGCATCACTTTGCCAGTAAAAATGCCAAGGACTCTTTTTCATGCATTAAATGGCAAAGCAGAATGAAGTGTGCCTGCTGCTAAATAAGAGCAACATATTAATTAGAAGCTGTGGTCCAATATGTACCCAATAGACACAATGTGATGCAAATGTTTTAGCCATAGTGCCCATTGTATAATTTATTGCACCATGAAGTTGGGATCTTTTTTATTTTGTTTTTTTAGTTCTTACACTGCATTTACTGATCCTAGCTCCTCTCCAACTGTCCACCATTCTCAGTCCATTTTTGAAGCCACCACTGAGCATGTCTGCCTTAAGTGGAAGCAACAACTCATGTAGATGAAAAGGGGATTCTGAGCCTGAAGAATAATAGGAGAACCTAACCAGGCAATCTAGGGAGGGGCTTGACAGCCGCCATCAGTGTGTGGAAGCTAAAGGAGGATGGAACAGTGAAGGCAAGGGAAATAGACGTGGGCAAGAATGGATGCTTTTTCTCTTGCATATGAGACGATATCTGTCTTACACTAAAAACAGCAGTCTTAGAACTTGGAAACGCGCGCGCCCCCCCCCGCAGACTGCAAAATCAGCCCCTATTGTCCACTGGTGTATTTTTCAACAACCACACAACAAAAATCCAAAAAAGCCTGCATCCCTTCTGGAGAAGCCCCTCGGCCCAGATTCCTTGTCCCTCCTGAAACAGCTTAGCCACCGTCTCCAGGTCGTAGGTGTCCTTCCTGCTTCCTCCAAAATAAACAAACAAATAAATAAACAAAAATTAAAAAAATTAATGAACATATCAGGCGTTTTCCAGGCTGGCTCCTCACCTTGTTTGGTAGTTCACAAAGCCATTGTTCTCCATTTTCAGTGTTTTTATAATGCATTTAGATTAGTCTTACTTCCTGAGGCCTTAGAATGTGGGAGAGGCAGAGAATTCAGAGGGCAAGTGTATAAAATGGAATGCCATCACCTTTCAGCTTAACAGCCATACTCAGATGTACCTATAGTACCACCGTGTTCCAGCTACATATGCAGCAATTTCACAGCCAGGTCGCCAGCTAAATCTGACCTACATAAGCTACCTCCTCACTAGAATTGCATTATTTTATTTTGAACACTGTCTCACTCCAGTGGCCTAGTTGGAGCCAGTTAAACAAGTCAATATACTTGTCTCCCGGCAAAAACAGTCTTGTCAGCAGCTTGCATAAAATGATCATAGCTTCTGCTGCTTCCATGGCACTCCCTATACCTGCAGTATGGCACATTTGGAAAACATACTTTGTATTTGAATGCCTGCTGTGTGTGATTCAGAGGTGGATGGAGAATATGCTGAATGCATGAAGATGGAAAAGCCACTGGTCCTGAGCCTAGCTAGTATCCCTTTTTTATGAGCCACCATACTAAAGTACGAGGTTCTGTGTCTGAGAAATTAGTTCCTAATCTGCAGCCAATAGATTCACTTTGCTTATCTTGGGAAAACTAAACAAACACTATTAAAGCATCAAAATGTGGAACTGGTTAAGCAATAACTAGAGAGACTTGTGCCAAAAGTAATTACTATATAAATGGGTCCATGGAACTTCCCTAAATGTGCTAACTTTTCAAAGTTCCTGTGTTTAGAGATCTATTGACAATCTTATGTTGTCCATAAGGAAAAACTTATTTTGAGAGTAGCTCTGTACTTATTGTTCATCTGAAGCAAATTCCCAGACTGGAATACTAAGATTTCCTCGATTGATTTTTCAATATAATATGATGCACTCTTTAAATATTTGTTTATGCTGTTTCCCTTGTCCTTGAACTATAGTGAAACTGTGCTGCATTTTACTTAGGCTAGTCTGAAGACACCTTTGTAAAAGACTGCAATTTATAAAACAAATATCAATAATGAACTTGTCCTGCAGTTCTCATTCAAGTAAAAGTCTCCTCAACTTCAATGTTGGATGACCACTTACGGTACCTTTCAAGAAGATGTAATGCTGTTTCAGACAGTAATAAGAAAGATATTGGAGAAAGCTACTTTCTAAGAGACTAACCCACAATATGTTTTATGCAAGGCACAAAATAATTTTTATATCACACTTTGCATGATTATTACTTGAAAATATACCAATCAAGAAGCTAATATTAGAATCCAGTTGTGGAATATAAGGATACCCCTTAAAAATACAGGATGGCTGCGTCTACACTGGTTAATTAAGTCGACTTAAGCCTGCTTGAGTCGACTTAATTTACCCTACATCTACACTGCAGTTTCTTTAAGTCGACTTAAGCAGCTTGCTTAAGTCGACTTAAGGAAACTAAAGTCGACTTAATTAAAATTAAGTCGACTTTCCAACACCACCTTCCTAATCGATCTAAGGCTTAAGTCGACTCTCTAGAGTCGACTTAAGCCAGTGGAGATGTGGGGTAGCCCTAAGTCGACAAGGTCAACTTAGGGCATGGGTCCCTTCTCGCCGGGACCACTCAGGTCCCGGCAAGAAAGGACCGCGGGTTTGCTTCCTTCTCCCCAGGACCCGCGCTCCAGCTGATCAGCAGCTAGAGCGGGGACCCTGGAGAGAAGGAAGCCCCACGCTTCCCACACTCCCTCCTAGCTAGGACCATGCGGTCCCGACGAGGAAGGAGAGCTGGAGACCTGTGCTCCAGCTGCCAGCGGGCAGCTAGAGCGGGGATCCCAGCAAGAAGGGACCTCAGGGCTCCCTTCTTGCTGGGACCACTCATATCCCGGCGAGAAGGAAGCCCCACGGTCCCTTGTCCCCGGGACCCGTGCTCC
>ML685796.1:5134315-5172182 GCA_007922175.1 Pelusios castaneus
AAGAAAGAAAGAAAGAAAGAAAGAAAGAAAGAAAGAAAGAAAGAAAGGTATTTTCCCTCATCTCATTCTTGTAAATAGCTAGATTATTTTTTCTGGAACTTAAAACAAAACAAAACCATCCTGAGGCAGACACTTGGCATGGAAAATTTTAGTCCAAATGATTCAAGTTAGACAAAGTTACAAGCAACTGAAAAGAGGGTCTGTTCTGGAAATGTCAGGAAACCCTATCTATAGGCTGTGCTACCAGTTCCAAATATACGTACAATTGCCATACACCTACCACTCAAAATATTAAAAGAATATTGCAATTGCAAAATAACATAAGAACATAAGAAAGGCCGTACTGGGTCAGACCAGAGGTCCATCCAGCCCAGTATCTGTCTACCGACAGTGGCCAGTGCCAGGTGCCCCAGAGGGAGTGAACCTAACAGGCAATGATCAAGTGATCACTCTCCTGCCATCCGTCTCCATCCTCTGATAAACAGAGGCTAGGGACACCATTCTTAACCCCTTTCTGGCTAATAGCCATTTATGGACTTAGCCACCATGAACTTATCCAGTTCCCTTTTAAATATTGTTATAGTCCCAGCCTTCACAACCTCCTCAGGTAAGGAGTTCCACAAGTTGACTGTGCGTTGTGTGAAGAAGAACTTCCTTTTATTTGTTTTGAACCTGCTACCTATCAGTTTCATTTGGTGACCCCTGGTTTTTGTATTATGGGAGTAAGTAAACAACTTTTTCTTGTCCTCTTTTTCCACATCAGTCATAATTTTATTTACTTCTATCATGTCCCCCCTCAGTCTCCTCTTTTCCAAGCTGAAGAGGCCTAGCCTTTTTAATCGTTCCTCATACGAGACATTCTCCAAACCCCTAATCATTTTAGTTGCCCTTTTCTGAACCTTTTCTAGTGCTAGAATATCTTTTTTGAGATGAGGAGACCACATCTGTACACAGTATTCGAGATGTGGGTGTACCATGGATTTATATAAGGGCAATAATACATTTGCAGTCTTATTTTCTATCCCCTTTTTAATGATTCCTAACATCCTATTTGCTTTTTTTGACCGCCTCCGCACACTGTATGGACATCTTCAGAGAACTATCCACAATGACTCCAAGATCTTTTTCTTGACTCGTTGTAGCCAAATTAGCCCCCATCATATTATAGGTATAGTTGGGGTTATTTTTTCCAATGTGCATTACTTTACACTTATCCACATTAAATAAACCAACGGAAAGATGGAAATACCAGTGTTAAGGTTATTTATGTAACCTATACAGTATAGTGGGGTTCTAATTCTGTTTAGTGTCCTTAGATACGACTGCAATAGAAATATAAAACTCCCAATCAAGTCAATGCACTTTTTGCCTGAGTGACAATTCAGGACTGGATCAAGAGTGATTTAAAAAATCCCCAAGACAGGATTTGAGGGTTTTAGCTCACAAATGTTCCCCCATATGCAATAAAATTTGAGTGTTTATTTCTTTTGTAGTTTAATTCAGTGAGCCATTATACGCCCAATCCCCAAACCTGGAAGTTGTAACTTGACAGAGCAATAATTGACATAGATTGAAAAATTATCCAAGGAATCACTTCAATCAGTTGAACGCAGCCATCTCTGGAACAAAACATGACAACCGTTTAACAATGCAAAGCAAAACTACAACATATAGCTGGAAGAGGAAACAAACTTTCATATCCATCTGAAATTGCAGGGGGAATTTAGATAAGCAATAGAGAGGCTATAATTAAAAGTACCATGGGATTTTTTAAATGACCACAGATGGTCAAGATCTTGCCTGTAAACCACCTAAAAATCAGCACTTTCGGCAGTAAAATGTTCTCTCACACAACACCGGGGATATTGGTTATTTATACACTCAAAAGGGAAAGTGCCATCTGCCAAATCAATATCACTACTTCCAGCACTTGGGATTTTGTTTTTGGTATGTCCTCTTCATGTACTGAAACTACTCAACACTGCTTGTTGTGAGACAAGATCACAGCTGGATATGGTATGGATGCAGGGAAAAATTCTCCTCTTGGATCCTTACAGTGACATACATCTTTAATATTCTATTTTCGCTATGTGCAGTGAACTCCAAGGGGAAGCCATGGAAGATCCTCACATACAGGGAAAGCAGAATACCAGAAATTAATGGGTCACTATTACATATTCTTCATCATTCACTATCCCAAAGGACTTGCATCTCACTTTCCTGTAATATTTTGTATTCTAGACATAGAAAATACTACAAGTCTCACAATAAAATCCCTGGTAAATGTTGAGTACCTAATAGTAGTCACTGTAACAGAGAATAAGGTTATTGAAATTCTTCTTAGTGGGCTCAATACCACTCTTATTAAAATTAATTAGTTTAATACTGACTTTAATGGGTGGAGAAGTAGGGCCAGTATACAAATATTAATTAAATAAATATTTGCATCCAACTCTTATTGGTATGAACCATTTGTTACAAAGAGGGTCTGTGTTTGCAAAGTCAAAAGTGAAGCTTAGAATAACTTTTAGATTTTAACAAAATTGGTAATTTTTAAATTGCCTGTTTCTAAATCTTGTTTTATAAAGCCCAGTAGTAACTCTGTGATAATATCATCTCTCTTAAAAAGTATATGAAGCACAATAGCATCTAATTCTTCTCGATGAGAGGAGCACAAACATCCAAGTATCAAAGACACAATAGATAATATTCCTTGTAGGGTGAAAGTCGTTTGTATCCAACTGTGTCCAACTTTTGTCATTCAGTTTTCTCTGAATACAAGACAAATATAAGTACAATTCAGCACCTCTGCAGCCTGGGCATGACCCCAGTTTTCAGTCCTGATTTGGGAGAGCTCTGGCAACATCAGTCAGCTCCTATGGAGAAACTGTGTCACATTATTCAACGGAGCTTGGCTCCATCTAACTGTGAAGCAACATTAATGGGCTCCAAAGGGAAGCTCCTCCAATTTTCTTTGGATGGCAGACTCAAAGATGTGATTTGGTCATTCAGAATGTATATGCTTAAGGAAGCAGAGATATCTTCAAAGATCTGACAGAAATTAAGAAAACCTCAAAGGAAGAAAGATACATCAACTCCCTCTAATTGGGAATCAGTCTAGAAAAATTAGACATTTTACCCTTTTCTCAAAGACACATCTACATATATACACAAAGCGTGTGTATATATATATATATTGTATGTATGATTGTATATATATGATTATGATATTTTGAAGGTTTTGTTGCACCCCAAAAAGAAATTTGTTTATTTATTTTTTTTAAAAAGTTTGCTTAAGTCAATGTAATTTAAGTCCCATCATTTTTAAAAAAACATTTTTAAAGGCACCTCCTCTGCTGTAGTTTCCTTAAAAATAGCTGAGTACATTAAACTTCACAAAATAATTCATTTTTGGTTGCATTTTGTTTTACTTCATTGCACTTCTGCCCTTGCCCCACACACTTGCTAATTTGCCATACCAATAGTTTTGGGGCCATATCAGTTTGCTCACCAACATTATTTTCAATAGTACGGAAAGAACAGCTGGACAGGAGGTGGTAGATTTTCAATACAGTGCTAGGGGTATTAGACATGCTGCTCCTATTAACTACAAGAGCAGTATGCCTAATTCCCTGCATACCACACTGAAAATTTACTCCACTGTGCCCAAAGGCCACACAATGGCACTGGGAATCCAGGGTAGCTGTGACATTCCTTTAATGGCCCTAGTAAAATATCAAACAAAGAAACTTCTGAAAACATTGCCAGCATTTCCCCCACTTAACCCTATAAGATTTTGTTATTGTTGTAAGTTACTTTTCTATACCCAGAACCATTCTAGTTTCAAGCAAGTAGAAGATAGAAATTATGACATCAACAAAGTACTTTTTCCTCATTTGGAATCTATCAAAACATCCATCAATCTATTTTACAAATGTTTGTTCTGGATTAACTTTTTATGTACATATGGAGGACCATCTTACATTTAAAAGCTCTGTTATTTATTTATACTGGCCTATATATACAAATATTTGCATATGATGAAAATATTTTTCTGTAAAAATATGTTTAACATGCAACTTTAGGGCCTTTTGCATTCATCTTTATGAAGCATTATACATTATGCTGATTACACACTTGACTTCCATGGTTTCTTATTTTTTGGCTCACTGAAGCAAGCAGTTAGCTTTTACTTCATTCCTGCGGGATATCAGGTTACAACTGATGTTATTCCACTCATATGTAGTTACCGAGAGGCTTATTAAAATGAATATTTTCCATTTGATTTTTACCTCAGCAGAGTCAATTTTAATGCTACTTTCTTTACAGGCAACAACATAAACCCTGTGTAAATGAATTTAGAATACTCTTCAATTTAAGTCATCACGGGTCATAAAAATGCCAGTTCATTTTAATTCAGTAAATTTATAACATATCCCTTAGGCTAGAATGATTTTTAATTAATTAATTTTTGGGGAGGTAGGCAAGACTCCCTCCCAGTCAGAGTCACTGTTAATGGGAAAGCACAATACAGCTGTACACATTCCTCTGTGCTGATCCAGAACATGTGTTTTCATCTCATAACCATAAAATGCTCCAAATCTCTGCCAGCAAGGTATGGGATGTATTCTAGTATGGAAGTTCTTTTATAATGAATTATGGTCTGGGAATTTCCTAGCGTTTTTTTATTAGATAAGAGAGAACTCATTATTGAAACTTCTGTGAAGCTCCCCCTTCCTCCCCAGTCTACAACCATGTTGTTAAGTTGTAGAGGTTCTGTGAAACCCTACATTTACCCCAACTCTGACAGTAACTGTAATGGTTCCTTTTAGTAATCTCATCACATCTTGCAAAAATACCTGCACACAGGCTCTCCTAGCTCGCCTGTGGAAACCCACTAGGGCAAATCTGGCCCTCTATTGCTGCTGCTTTGTACTGCGCCCAGTGTATAAACTAACCTTAAATCTATTTACTGGTATGGATTCTTCTGGCACATAGCCAGTATCTTTTCATGACAACTTTTGCCTGCCCCTTCCAGGGCAGGGGGAATGTCCGGCAGTGCTTGTACCCCATGGTCCTAGCATCAGAAAACTGTGAAACTGTGCCCCACCCTCCTCTGAGTTGCACCAAATGGCTCATCCTGAGGATCTGGCCTACTGACAATATGATTGAACTGTGCACAGGAGAAAGGAATTGGGGCTCCTAGTTTCTCAGCTCTTCAGGTCAGGGATTAGGTGAATACCATCTACATTTACTCTGCCACGTGTTTGTCAGTGTTAAATAACATTATTCAAATTATCGGAACTCTTATTGCAAATCAAATAAAGCATATTAGATAGAATGGAAGCAAAAATTCCAGAAGACTGATGCATTCCCTGTATTATATGTTTCTTTAGCAGTGAAAACAAACCATTTGCTGCTCTGGAGAATTTTATGCTCATTCAAAGCCTGAAGTTTGAAAAGCAGTTTGTCATTTTCTCAAAGAGTTTGCTGGAAAAAGAGAGTGGGGAGTTCCAAACTTTTATATCACCACCAGCATAACAAAAACAATAATAGTGTCTGTTTGCAATTATATTTGTGGCTTACTAATTGCCCAGCTTTGGAGCACGGGGGGTAAGGAAGTGCAGAGGGAGGCAGTTAACTAAAGTGCACATTGCACTCAGTAAACTGACTGACCACTTCAGTTTAGAAATGCTATTTAAAGGAATTAAACTGTGTTGGCATAACATTTTCTCCACCCATAATGGAGTGAATAAAGAGGTCGCTCATTCAGTTCCAACTTCTCCATTGCTGCCCCATTACTTGGATTTACCTGTGGCTATGAAGTGGATAATCACAAAATAATTAAATGCTGTCAGTGAGTAATGGTCCCCCCTCAGCAAAAAAACAATAAACCAACAAAGGCAAAGCAGAACCATATTGGTAAAAACAAGGAGAAAATTTTCTAGTCAGTGTTATTTATTTATAATAGCAGGAAGGACAAATAGACTTATTAAAAGTAAGAAGTAGGAGGTGAATAATTTTTCTTTTAAATAAACGCTAAGGGGTGACAGATGACTCAGATACATGTATTTCTTATCATGGTTAGTCCTAAAGACCAGAGTTAAGGTTTTTGATGCATTCTTGACCTATCTAGAGACAGCTCTGGGCAGCTTCTTTCCCGGGTGTGCCTGGGGACTCCCCACTCCACTGAAGGAAGCTGCTTGGAGTAGATCCTTTCAGTGGTAGCTGGGACAGGGATGCTGTAGAAAGAAACCCCTCTAGACTTCTTTTGGTGGCGTGCCTGGGGACCACCCTCCCCCAGCCATAGCCGAATTTTCAGGCAACGACCACTTGACTGGGAGTCAGGGAGGGGGTATTGCACAGGCTCAAGACCAACATCAGAGGGGGGTGGGTTGGTGGAACTGAGCCACCAATCTTTTTCCTCTATTATACTTTTAGGAAAACTCAAAGATGTAATTGTTGGGTCATGGGTATACATGATTTTTTTTTTCAACTGGATCCCAAGAAAAAAAGTTTGAAAACCACAGCCTTAGACCACTTTTGACAGATGTTTGGCTAGCCCACTCTTAAAGTCTTCTATGACAGGGAGTCCACAACTTCCTTAGCAGCCTACTCCGAAGCTCAGCTATCCTTATAATTTAAAAGATTTTTTCCCCTAAATCTTTTAACCTAAATCTTCTTTGCTACATACTAAGTTCACTATTTCTTATCCTACCATCAGTGGATATGGAGAACAATTGATCACCATTCTCTTTATAAACATCCCTTAATATATTTGAAGACTTACCAGGTTCCTCCATCTTCTTTTCTCAGATCTACAAATCCAGTTTTTAACCTATCCTCGTAGGTCAGGTTTTCTAAATCTTTTATCATTTTTGTTACTCTCCTTTGGACTCTCTTCAGGTTGTCCATATCTTTCTCAAAATGCAGAGCCCAGAAGTGGATACAGTATTCCGGTGTCTACTACAGCAGGATCATTACTCCTGTGTCTTACATAAGACACTCCCGTTACTATACCCTAGGATTAATTAGCCTTTTTCACAACTGCAGAACATTGCTCATTCATATTCAATTTATAATCCACTATAACCACTGGGTTCTTTTCAGCAATATTGCTGCCTAACCAGTTAGTCCCCATTTCGTAGCTGTACATTTGATTTTTTTTTTCTTCTTGAGCGTAGTACTTATATTTCTTTTATTAAATTTCATCTTGCTTATTTCACATCAATTCTCCAATTTGCCAAAGCCTAATCCTGTTCTCCAAAGTGGTAGCAACTCCTCCCAGTTTCGTGTCATCCACAAATGTTGAAGCATGCTATTCACTTCATTATCCAATGAGGAATGAGGATAATCAATGGGACATAATATCAGGGCATAAAATATATCAGAAGGACAGAATAGGTTGAACTGATGCGGGAGTGGCACTATGTGTGAAAAAGTATAGAATCAAATGAAATAAAAATAAAAACTGAACCAGATTGTGCCACAGGATCTCTATGGATAGTAATTTCACCAATATAGCAATAGGACTATATAACTAACCGACCATCTGACCAGGATGGGGCTAGTGACTGTGAAATTAGAGAGGCTATAGAAAATAACAATGGGAGCTTTCAACTATCCCCATATTGACTGGGTAAATATCACGTCAAGATGGGATGAAGAGATAAAGTTTCTTGACACCTTAATAGCTTCTTGAAGCAGCTCGTCCTAGCAGCCACAAGAGGACAGGCAATTCTTGATTTAGTCCTACGTGGAGGAGTATCTGATTCAGGAGGTGAATATAGCTGAACCGCTTGATAAAAGTGACCATAACCCAATAAAATTTAACATCCCTTGGGGGAGAGAGGGAAGAGAGACACTGAAGCAGCCCACCATGGTAGCATTTAATTTCAGAAAGGAAAGCCACAGAAACACTGAGGAAGTTAATTAAACAGAAATTAAAGAGTACAGTGCCAAAAGTGAAATCCCTGCAAGCATCATTGAAACTTTTTTTTAAAGACACTGTAATAAAGGCGCAATTTAAATGTAACCCACAAATTAAAAAACATAATAAGAGGACAAAAAAGTGCTACCATGGCTAAACAACAAAGCCAAATGAAGTGTTAGAGGCAAAAAGGCATCCTTTAAAAAGTGGAATTTTTATTACATTTTCATTTTGCTTGTTGGAGCAGGACAAATACAATCATTATTGAGGCCTATTGCTCTGAACATAGCCATAACCCATGTCAACAAAATGAGCTGGGAACCCTTTAGGATGCCAATTGGTAACTGCATTTCCAAATGGAAACTAAGCTTTTCTACTGCTATGCGCACACTGGCATTGTGAATGAAACCCTTTTAAAAATAGATCCAAGATCTGAAAAACAAAACCAGAACGTTTTGAAGTTTCAATAATAAAAAATTTGAATAAAGCTAAGGTTAATCAGAGCTGTGTGGTTTTTAATCCCCTTCAACTCTGGGAGTGAGCAGAGTCCATGAACCAATATTTTCAGAATACATGTATTTGAAAGGACCACAGGAGTTTGACTGCAACCCTAAATCAGATTGGTCACTGAATATACTCTCACAACTCATGTGTCATTTGGGTAAGATGCAAAAAACGAATATAAAATTTCTAATTTGATTGAAAAACTCTTGATATAACCATTTTGCCAGAAATGGAATATACTATGCAGTTGCTTTTTACACTGATTAATCTTCAAGAGGAACCAATGCATAGATGGAGGGAGTAAACAAATTTTCTGAACTGTTTTCCACAAACTGAAAACTATAAAGGTGTCTCTAAGAATTTTACACCAATCTCTTCCTCTAACTTATATTCCAGATTCTTTTTCCATACAGATTTGATACCAATGACCTTATCTGTTGGGTAGGACATTAACATGTTATAAAACTTATACGTTTCTTCAGCTTTTAAGACAACAGAAATTTTCTTCTATACTCAGATATCACAAATCAATGTTCCTTTTCTTGTTTGACCTAGAATGAACTTTAAAATACAAATAAGCACACAGAAAAGTTATTTACTATGCTTCCTGAGCATCCTTCACCTACTGAAAAGGTATTCTATAATTCAGGTAATTCCTTTTACAAAGTACAGTGAATCACAACCATGCAACACAAGAGAAGTCCTTGACTGAAATTTCTGGAGAACAGCAAACTACAAAATCATCCTCCATTTGCATTTTTTAAAAGCCAGAACTTTAATGTAACATATCTAATGTTGATATTTTGCATGGCATGTAGGGCTCAGATATAGTTTTTTATTTTCTAGAAAAAAGAAGGGAGAATGCAAGTAACAAACAACGTCTTTCATTAAAAATAGAGTTATCCTATAAGATATATTCTAGGAAATAGAAAATCTCAAAACACACACACACACACACACACACACTTTCTCTCTCTCTTTGGGGGAAAAAAATCTGTAGGAAAAACATTTTTAACCTGTTCTACCTTATAGTATTTGTTCAGCATGTCATTGATTTTATCTGCAAAAAAACAGATTATGGTAATTTGTTCAGGGAGTATTTCAAGACTTTTAAGAGACCTTTCACAGAGCAGTGAGTATGTATGTGTGTTTGTTTTCTCAATTGCTTTCATACATGTGCCCTGATTTACCAAGTTTCTAGTTGATCTCTCTAAGCTTCATGACATATAACCAGTATATACAATTTTAAGAGGCTAATTTTATTTTTGTATTTTCTGTGTGTCACTACCATTTCCACTGTATCCAATATGTTGCTTGCTGCTTCAGCTTACTAAGGATATATAAGCTTTAATAAGAGAAACAGAGAAAAGGAAGAGAACAAAATGAGAGTGGAGGGGAAAGGGAAAGGGAAAGAGGGAAAAAAAGGCAGAATGAGTGAGTAGAAAAAAAGAGAAAGAAGCAAGGGTGTGGCTTCTATTGGCACAAAATCCCATAAACACATGAATATTTGAGGGAATATTACACCCAGCTAGTCATATCATCAGCTACTTACAAACTCTGGGGAATCTAGTGGCTTGTGAGAGATTTAACATAAACCCATATCTCTCTCCCAGCTGAGCAAATGAGCTATTCCTGGCTGGTACATTGCTGGTATACTCTGTAGGACTGTTGGTAAAACACTAAGTAAACTTACAGTGCTACAAAATTACTACATAATAATGCAAGTAACGTGGTCAGTACACCTCCACTCTTAGGAATACCTGTGGGATGAGTCTGGGGGCAGAAAACTCAGCAATATCCTCAGCAAATCACACATGCTGGGATGAGTGGCCTTTGCCTCTCTGAAGAATGAGCCATAGTTTTCTCATAGGCTTTGTTTCCAACATATCAATTCATCACATATCTAGGGATGAGTCACCTCTCTGTGCACGGGTTTCCCCATCTGTAAAAATGGGGAATATTACCCAAACTTTGTAAAGGACTGACATTTACAGATACATCACAGTACATGTATTACTAATAATAAAAATAGAAAAGGAAATTAATAGTCACCTAAACATGTATTTACCTCACAGTATCCAGCCTTGTTTTCCTTACTCAGACAATCCCTTTGACTGGAATATTTTGATGCATGTTAGGGGGGCGATTACCTTTGTAAGAACTGCAAGATTCAAGCTCAGAGCTGTGCAAAGCCTCTGCACAATATGCTTAAAGAAAACCTTCAGAAACAAATGATTTCACAGTCAACATGGCAAGACAATGCTGGAGAACACTGAGGGGACAGCAATGTTAAATAAATGTATCCTGTTTCTGGTTTTGCCTCAAAATGTCTGCTCAAACTCAGCCTGAAGTAATAGGTTTACTCTAAGTCTGTATCTTGTTTTGCATTAATTACTTGTCACTGCACCTTGCCTTGAAAGGAGGGGCCCAACATTATTATGGATGTTTGTAAATGTGATTGTAAGCACTGATAAAAAACACATTTGCTTCTTACATGTTTGCACCAATAGATTTTTTTTAATAGCACCAATAGCTGTTTAATTTTAAACCTGAATCACAGTAAGGGCTTGACCTTCTGACTCTGCTACAGTGCCTCAAAATATTTACCTTACATGGTAAAAGAAACCTACAGTGCAATAAAAAAAAAAAGTGAGGAAGACTTAGAGTACAGCATGATAGAACCACAAGGGTGACTGCAGTTGTAACTCTTTTACTTTCCTTTTATGTTAGACTGTTTAAAAAGAATAAAAAGCCACCTAGCTATTCTATTAGAAAACATCAAGGACAATATCTTGAACTCAGGATTGCAACCGGCTAGTTGTGCTCATTTTTATTAATAATACAATGAGATGTAATGCAAAACCTTTTCCTTTTTAGGGCATGTCAAAACATGTAAAAAAAATCCAGCAAGCCAGAATCTTTAGCCAGGTTCTTTGATCCTGAATAAGTAATGCACCATGTAGTACGTTAACATATTACTGTAAATTTGCATTATTTAAAAATATTTTTTTCAAACACTTTTAGAAACCCAGATTAGATCAGGTTATATAATTAAACAAACTGTGTATTTGAATAAAGTCACAGAACTGCTTAAAAGAAAAGGTTTTTCCCCCACCAAGAATGAACGAACAGACACTTACCTCAAGCCTGCAAGCAGCTTGGCACAAGTGAAAAAAGTGTAAATTTCCCCCATTCACCCCAAGAGGCTGATTGATTGATTTTTGTTATTGGAAGTTACTTGTACTAGAAATTCAGATCATAAAAAACTAATTACTTGCACTAAAGAAATTAGCATTTTAGTTTCCTGCATTTTAGTTTTGAGTCTTTGTCACACATTGCGTCCAACGTTAGGGCATGAGCAGACTGAGTATTACACTTATTCCTTCCTTCTCCACTCAGCTTTGTCACCTTGATTAGCAGGTTCGAAACAGGACTCGTGCTCCTGGAACTATCTATCCACTCTTGTATCTGTGCAAAGAAAAAAAATGTATTGCAAACTACTTTGCTAGTGTAACCTTCAGGGGGGCTAAAATTCATTTAATTGCCCTTCTCCAGTGCCTCACAGAAATCAATCCCAATCCCTATGGAGAAAGCAGCTGGAGACCCAGGATCCAGTCTGGGACTCACGGCAAAGACTGCTCAGAGTTACCCTCCCACATTAAAATACTACTAAAAACAAATATAACAATGAACTTTATTAACTACTAACTAAATAAACCTTATCCTAAGAAAACAAAATACAATTAACCAAGAGCAATTCCTACACAAACCCCACAGGAAAGATACCCAAGAGTCCCAAAGTCCAGGTGGAGTTCACCCAACTCTCAGCTACAGTCTCTGTTCCAGTGTAGAGGCTTGAGTGGCAAGAAATCGCTGTCCTCTTCTTCCTTTGCTGGGATCCTCCATTCCATTCCATGCAGGCTTTTCCTTCTCCTTTGCAACCAGCCCTCAGTCCCATATGCATGTCTGCAAGGTCTGTTGCAAATGACTCCATTATAGGGAGAAAACATCTTGTTCACTCCTGGCTCAGCTTCTCTCCAGAAAACTGAGCACATGGTCTCCTCCCAAAGCAGCTCTAGCCTGCTGTCTGCTCAGGCTGCTGCTCCCATGTCATCTGACTGACATCACATCACACCAGCAGGGTACACTGTGGAGCATGCTCAAAATGCTACCACTCCCTGCTTCTAGAAGTTTCCAGTTGTGGGTCACTAATCTGCCCAACAACAGTAACCCACCCTCAGCAGGTCTCTCAGAGATAGCCTTCTCAGGCATATGGGTTACACTAGGAACTTTTCAAGCCTGCACTTAAACAAAGCCTTGCATACTACTGCACACAACAACCGTCCTTGGTATCTAACAAGTGCTGGTTGTAAGGTCAGACTCAGAGCAAAATTTTATCTCACCTATAGCTAAACTGATGCAATCTCTCAAGATTTACCCCCATCCTTGCCAAACAGGAAGCCACAAAGCATTGTGGTTGTGGCATCCATCCTGTTGGGCTGCCTAATTTCCTTCTTGAATTTGGAAATTACCCCAAAACACCAAAATTAGTTAAAAGTGCCTGTTCCCAGCTACTGTGCTAGGCATTATGAGATAGCAGCTTCAGGTGACTCAGAAAGTCCTTGTACAACAATAGACACAAGCTGTATGGATGCACCAAAGCTGGCAGAGTAAGAGCAATGGAGGGTTCACACTAGACTACTATAAAGATAAGGTATTTCAGCAACCCTTAGTGCCACGATTCCCAAATATCTTAATACCGTGTCTCTCCCTTCGAGGTATTTTAAAGCTTCATGATTTCTCACAACCGAATACCTTTTTTTTTTCTTTAAACTGACTCATGATGGAGATTCGATAGAGACAAGTTTGGACAGTTCTGTGACTTTATTCAAATACACAGTTTGTTTAATTACATAACCTGATCTAATCTGGGTTTCTAAAAGTATCTGAAAAAATTATTTTTAATAATGCAAATTTACACTAATATGTTAACAATACTACATGGTGCATTACATATTCAGGATCAAGTTAATATTTAAAAGAACCTGGCTTAAGATTCTGGCTTGCTGGATTTTTTGACATGTTTTGACAGCCTAAAATTTCAGTGAGATGAACAGGCTTGTTTCTAACTGCATAGCTGCATAGTGTGTGGTGAAATCTGTGCTAGAGCCAGATGTAAGCTGTTTTCCAAGTTTACATGATTTTTATTTTTCATAGAAATCAGTGCTGTAAACAAAGACTCAAAGAGACCAATGGAAGTGAATGGAAGCAGTACTTTAATAGCTTGATTACTGAGTTCTTTGTACTCTCTAACAGAAATCCAGAATCCCTAGTGTCTCATATTTTCTTGAGCCAAGATACTTAAGGTTGGAATAGAGTCAGGTTTTGAGTCCAAGTGGTACCTGGTGATTCATACTCAACTCCAGGAAAATATTAATCAAAATGAGAATGCAACATATACAGATGACTTAATATTTGATCTTTAAATAGTGTTTCACTTTCATTCTGTTCTTTGAAGAAAGTCTGATAACCCTTGAAACATCTCATTAATCCCTTTTCAGCATGGCATCTCCAAAGACAAAGCTTCTTCATGAATCCCTCAATTTTATCTTTCATATCCATTATATCTGTATTCTTACCTTGATATTCAGTGCATTAAATTTGCCAAACATGTCCACCAGCTAAGCTAACACAGTCAAGAAGTCCACATTCAAAGCCCAGTTAAGGCCTTCCTCCACTATGAATTTATTGAGGCACATCAACATTTCAACAGTTGTTCAGGTTGGAATTTCTTTGCAAAATAAAACTTCTTCACCTATTGTACCTGCGTTGACAAATCTCTCAAACCACAGAAGCTGAGTAACATTGGTTATGTCTGTGGATTCATCAAGCTGCAATGCAAAATGCTGACTTTTCTGAACTTGTTCTGTCAGCTGGTCCTTGAAGTTTTCTGCAAGGTCATCAATGAACGGCATTGTTTGAGAGAGGAATAAAGTCAGTGCTTGTTCCTCAGTCATAGTTCTAAACAGGTCTATTATTGCTGGAAGCAGTAGGGTCTCACCAAAAGTTAGAGTGCTTGTTTGCATTTTGCATGGCAACAACATAAGATGCTTTTAGGGCTTTTTGGAAAACAGTTGCTTCTTTAAAAAGCTAATGTGGTCTTAAGATGCATCAGATGATGCATGTCCAGTAGAGATAGGGAGCTGTTAATACCATTATACAAGGCGCTGGTGAGATGCATCTGGAATATTGTGTGCAGTTCTGGTCCCCCATGTTTAAGAAAGATGAATTCAAACTGGAACAGGTACAGAGAAGGGCTACAAGGATGATCCACGGAATGGAGAACCTGCCTTACGAGAGGAGATTTAAAGAGCTTGGCTTGTTTAGCCTAACCAAAAGAAGGTTATGGGGAGATTTTATTGCTCTCTATGAATACATCAGAGGGATAAATATCAGGGAGGGAGAGGCATTATTTGAGTACAGCACCAATGTGGACACAAGAACAAATGGTTACAAACTGTCCTTCGGGAAATTTAGACTTGAAATTAGACGCAGGTTTTTAACCATGAGAGGAGTAAAGTTCTGGAATAGCCTTCCAAGGGGAGTAGTGGGGGGAGTGGGGGGAACCTAGCTGTTTTCAAAGCTGAGGCTGATAAATATATGGAGAGAAGGGTATGATGGGACAGCCTACTTTGGCAATTGACTGATTTTTGACTACTGGTGATGGATATGTCAGTGATGTGAGATGGTGTGGAATTTGAGTTATTATGGAGACTTCTTTCTTGGGTGTCTAGCTGGTGAGTCTTCCCCACATGCTCAGGGTTTAACTGAGTGCCATATTTGGAGTCAGATATGGAGTCAGAAAGGAATTTTCCCTCAGGCAGATTGGCTAGGGCTCTGGAGGTTTTCACCTTCCTCTGTAGCATGGGGCTTGACTCACTTGCTGGTGGATTGTCTTGTACCTGAAAGTCTTTAAGACATGGTTTGAGGACTTTAATAACTCAGTCACAGGTTAGAGGTTTATCACAAGCGTGGGTGGGTGAGGTTTTGTGAGCTGCATTGTGCAGGAGGTTAGACTAGATTATCACATTGGTCCCTTCTGACTGTAGAGTCTATGAGTCTTTAAACATGCCTGGGTTTTTTTTTGTTGTTCTTGTTTTTTGTTTTGGTTGGGATTTTTTTTTTTTTGGTTGCTTTAGTTCTTGTTTTTGAAGGGGAAAAAAGCAGCTCCTGTTTACAAATTTCAAGTGTTTTGTTTCCAAGTGCCACAGTCATTTCCCAGCTCCATATTTTCATTCACTAGCACTTCCAAACAAATGATAATTGCTTGCTATGGACTTCTCACAGTAATATGGAATCATAGAAGGTTAGGGTTGGAAGGGACCTCAGAAGGTCATCTAGTCCAACCCCCTGCTCAAAGCAGGACCAACCATCATATTGCCTACTGTTTTTCCTGTTCTGTTTAAATTTATTAAAATCATGATTTCTTCACATTCATGTTTGCTACATGTAGGCTCAGCACTTGTTAAAAACTGTTTATTGGAAAAGTAAGATACACCAGTGTCTCCCTCAACCCCTATCTGCTAGTGCCACTGTGGCTGGCAGTGGGAGCTGAGGGCCCCCTGCAGAAGCGGAGGGCATAGAGAGACTCCCAGTCTTGGGGACAGTAGCAACAGCACAAGATGTTCGTGATTTCTTAGCCTTATTAGGGAAAAAAACAAAAACAGGCATATCAAATTTTTCCCCCAAACACTCCTAGCTCCTCCTTGAACCTTCTGAGAATCTCAAGGGAGCACCGGCTCACAGTTTGGGAAGCACTGCCGTGGTAAACATAGGTCCTTTGAGCCATCATTTGTGTAGCAGATAAGTGTTCTTAATTGGAATTATGCCCAACAACTGTGACACCACTTAAATTTAGCAGCAGAGAACAGTTTTACATCAATTTCGGCACTTGTCACCTTTCAGATAAATTCAGTAAAGAGCTGATAAGAAAAATAGCTCTTCGTTTCTCAATGTGTCCCACAGCACAATGAAAAAATACAAGGAAAAGGAGAAGCAAAGCCCTACAAATTCAAACCGTGTGTCATTATTTTGTTTTCGCATCATTTAGCTAGGATCGATAGTATGTTACTTACTGGCTTATAACCAAGCCTGATGAGAGTGATTGCAACGCCATTCTAGCCAACCATTATTGCATATACCAAGACTGAATTTGGCCCAACATAATTATTACAATTACATAATTATTAATACAAAGTATTATCATTTATAATAAAATCAAATCTTTTAGAATGGAGAGCTGATGAAGAGATCTTAACAAGGAATAGGAAAAATATATATTTACTCCTTCCCCAGTTTTTAACCTTAATTAATCTCCAGATTAAAATGACACTGTCAGTTTAAAAAAAATCTTAAATTTACCACATCTTGTCACTTTTAACACCTAAAGTTAGAATAGCTGAAATTTTTCCCAGTTTGTTTACTTTGTGCTTTTGACCACACTTAATTCGTCCATTTCAGTGTTTCACTGTAGTCTATTTTGCCCACTTTGTCCAAATTTCTCTCTCTCACACACACATGCACCTGCCTACCCATCCCCCTCAGGGGCAGGTATAATAGTGGGTATTATATTTAATTGTGCTTTTTCGTTTTAAAATTTGAGTAACAGGATCTCTAAGTTACACACAAAATTCATACAAATGTTAGATGAACTAGAATGCTGCAAGAAAACTGAAAATGGACGACAGAAAATGCATTTTTGCTCATTATGCAATATTTTTTATCGATCCATTTTGCATTCATGTATAAGAGCTCCTGTATTACGTTGCTTCTCAAAGACTGTGAGAACTTTGTTGCATCCCAATTTTAGCAAACTACCAAAAATATCAGACTATTAAAAAATTAAAACCCAATGTTTTCAAGGCGTTAAAATTAAAAATCTCTCTCAATTAAAAATACAATAGCTCTGGCTACAAGCAAAAGTTTCTTGATATGGAATATTTAAGCAAATGCAAATGTTGATTTGAAATCAGCAGCTTCTCTCTACATAATCATATGGCTAATACAATGGGAAACAAAATAAGAAATCTATATAAGATATTCAAAAGGCTGGTCTTCGAAGAATATTCATAGAGATGCCTCAATTTAACATTTTAAGCAATGTGTTGACAGTGACATTTCACTGCGCGTCATATCATATAACAATTAAAAAGCCAACCATGAGAGTCTGTGTCCAGACTATTAAAATGAGGCATGTCCCTAGGTTCAATTGTCAAGAAATTTGTACAAGAGATCAGATCCTCTCTCTAGGGAAATAAGACACCAAGCCTGGGGGACAGGGAGGGGAAATCACATGACTGCAAGCACATCAGACGCTTGAGAGTATAGACTACTAATCCCTGAATGGAATTGACATCTGATTTAGTCCCACTACGCTCTTCTCTGGATAACCTGCCCAGAATCACACAGAAAAGGAACTGGCTGAAACAAAAGGATGATCTTTCCAAGGTGATCCTCCCTCTAACCAGAATCCACTCAGATTTTTCAATTATAGGGCCCTGTCCTTGACAACACACTGTTATACACAACGCTGATATTTTCTCTGATTATACAGTTTTGGGGACAGACAAAACTTTTTTGTCAGCTTGTGGCAGAATCAGGCACTTGCATAACTGCCCTAAGGTTTATTAATTTGTGTCTGGGTGATTTATAATGACTTAGTATAACATGTAAAAGGTTTGTGCCTCTATGTCACTGGTTTTTGCTGCAGAAATAGGTACTAATATCAATGGTGCTCTCTCTTTTCTATCAAAGGTGCAACTGCTAGGTAAATGAGACCCAATTATTGCTGCACTTGCAGGATGCAAGAGATGTCTAAAACAATCAGCATCTACCCATGGAATTTACAATCAACTGCATTTGGGCACAAGTGAACAATGAGCCTTTTGTACCTCACTTTATACCTTGTGCAGCCTGAAATATTGCAAAGACCACTACTTGCATACACAGCCCCATTAACTATCAGGGTGGAAAGAACAAATGGAGTGACCTTGGCACCCACTCTTGCTTCACTGATGCACTGTGATGGGGTGATGATATTAAAGTATGGTGTCATTCAAAGTGCAGGGACCATAAATGGCTATGGAAGAGAGAGAGGAGGAAGAAAAAGGTATCTTCTGCCCCCCAAAGACTAGGTCCCCTGCGGGATCAATTTGCCACAGGGCCAACAGGCTATTAGTAGCTATCAGAGACGAATTGCTCTTCAGGTTCAGATTTCATTCTCAAACCAACTTCACTTCAGAAGAAGGAGGTATGTATGTAAGACACAGACACAAAAGAACTGTGCCCTAACCGTTATTCTGGGGTTCCTGGTAAAAGCAACCTTTCAGAGTTCCATGGATCAGACAAGTCTGCCACCTTCAGCTGCATTAAGCAGTTTCTCCATGATATCTTCAGAAAGTGGTAATAAGTGTACCACTCTTTTGGAAAGGCTGCATCAATAAGTCAACAAATTTCCTTGACATTGCAGTTTCCGTATCTACTGTGTCAGTGAATGCATATGCACTCTTCTTAGGCCAGAGTATGTTCAGGTCACCTACAGGAAGAGAAAAAGGTTCTAATCCAATTAATAGTATATTCTTGGCAATTCTTACCACTTCGTCTTAGACGAAGTTGCCCAATATGTAGGAGCATGCCTTAAATCCTTCAGTTCTCAGACACTCTGGGTTGTTTGGGAGCATTGACGGGACAGAATGCTGGAGACCGGCTTCTGAACAAGTACCTGTATTGTCATTTTTCCAGTAGAACTCTTGCCAACATTGGCAAATTAACCATGGCGGAGGCGGACAAAGCTTGTTGGCTTACCTCTCATATAGTTTGCTCATAGCAGGCAGAACCTATCTTCCTAAAACCTGGCTCATCAGCTCTATGGCAAACTTGCAGTAATCTACCAGAGTTAAATTATGGTGCTATTATCAAGCTACCAGTTCAAACACAGAAATCTTTCAGCACCCTGAAACTGAAATTCATGTCTGGATAATCATAGAATCATAGGGTTGGAAGGGATCTCACGAGGTCATCTAGTCCAACCCCCTGCTAAAAAGCAGGACTACTCCCACTAAATCACCCCAGCCAGGGTTTTGTCTAACCGAGCCTTAAAAACCTCCAAAGATGGAGATTCTACCACCTCCCTAGATAGCCCATTCCAATGCTTACCACCCTCCTAGTGAGAAAGTTTTTCCTAATATCCAACCGTAACCTCCCCAGCTGTAATTTGAAACCATTGCTCCTTGTTCTGTCCTCTGTTACCATTGAGAACAGTCTAGCTCCCTCCTCTTTGGAGCAACCCTTCAAGTAGTTGAAGGTTGCTATCAAATCTCCCCTCAGTCTTAATCAAGTGGCACATTGTTACTGGTTTGCGGAACAATGCGAAACACCATTTTGGGCTTGCGGCATCCAGCAGAATATTGCCTTAGGGTGCAAGATACCATTGCCAGGAGGACTAAAAGTTAAATTTCATAGCGTCCTATCACACAGACAGATATTTCCAGATGACTCCCACACTTTTCATATTCCTAGATGCTAATCTAGGAAGTGAGTACTATTGAGACAGTCATGCTAACCAATAATGCCTATATACATTGTTACAGAAAAAAGGATTGAAAGAGGAAAACAAGCAAGGATACAGATGCTGTAGCTGATTGAAAATTATTATCTGGGACAGTCAATCAGTTGCCTTCTCACTAATAGATTACTTATTGAGGATACTGATAAAGTGTTCTGCCCATTTTGCAGTATCTTCTTTATCAGTGAACAGTGTGGTGCTATTGGTACTCAGTACTGGAAATGTTCCTGATGACCATGGCCCATAGATTATCCTCAGAGTATCATAGAAGTTCTTCATATCATTCCTTTCTGTGTAGGACTGAATCTCATCTGCCTTGTTGCTCAGCCATGAGATTTGCATCTCTCTAAGATAGCATCGGACAGTCCTCTTGATGTTGTTGAGCACTGCTTTCTTAGATGTTGAAGTGCTGTCTCTGAAACAGGTCTTATGGAGCCAATGTTTCTCATTGAATAGTCTCCCTATAGCAGTATCATTTTCATAAACCAATCTTGATGTTTACATGTGATGGAACCAAGGGTGCTGGCTATACCTGTTACGGTTTGACAAATGGAAGACTCTATTGGTGATGAGGAGGTCATGTTCAGCACATTTCCTCAGCAGGAAAAGCCCACTGATCTTGCATTTCCCAAGGCCATTTTTTCCCCCGATAACATGTGGCCATACCTGGTAATCTGTGCCAACTCTAATACTGAAGTCACTAAGAATAATGAATTTATGTCTACCTTTGGCACTTCTGCAATAAGGACCCTAGATCTTTGTAAAATTTGTCCCTGATTGCATCTTGGTTGGTTATGGTGAGTGCACAGGTATTGACAATTGTTGCAAATCTTTTCCGAGACAGTGGGAATCTCATTAACATGAGTCTATCATTCACACCCTTTGGGAAATTTGTAAACTTGTTTTAATGGTGAACTCAACACCAGCTTCATGTCTAGTAGACTATATGCGACTGATGCATCAATACCGCTTTGGTTGACAAGTAATGGATGACTAGCATGGTTTGTCCTCATCCAGGTCAGTGGAAATCACCTCCCTTCCAAGTCCTCAAATGTTACTCCCATTCCAGACTCTTTGGGAGATTCAAACTGCTGAACTTGCCTAGATAGGAATTCCTTGGAGATTTTGGCTTCCTCTTGACTGGACTCCTCCTGATTCTTATGACAAATAACCAGAAGCATGAAGACCCATGATCTTATTACAACTACCCTTCACATCCTTCTCTAATATCTGGGAATATCTGAGTGCTGCTACAAATGCTAAACATCTCATTCTGGCACTGGGTGATTTAGAATTCAGGAAGTAAAGGGTGAAAAAAACCAGACCATTTTTTTTTAAATATTTTATTAACGATAATGACAAGAGTAACTAATCAAAGGGGGGTTGTTTTGAAAAGGAACATCCAGACAAGATGTCAGCTGAGCAATATTAAATAAGCTATGTACATTTGTGTCAGTAACACATTAATCAATATAGTCAAAGTCTTCTGGAATCCCAAAACTTTTGTCAATTCTGTTCTCTTCAAATCCAAATTTCCGTTTGGCCCAAGATTTTATTGCAAAGATATTATCTGTGAACAGAATGAAAAAATATTTCAATTCACAAGCAGAAGTGGGAGGCACTAGATTCCTCATTCCTGTGAGCTCTTCTCCACCTCCGGAAACATTCAAAAAAGCACAGAGCTGTTAAGTTTCTGAATATAATTTACTAGATAAGGCTAAGATGGGGAAAAGGAGTGAAATGTTTGTTTTCTTTTTAGGAATAACTGAGCCCTGCTACAAATGCTAATGACAAAAATAGGACCGGTAAAAAAGTGTGCATAAAATTACACTCAAAATGAGTTGCTCGTCACTATGGATATGTCTACACTAGAAAAGTTATGTCAACTTTGTTAAGTCGACTTAATAAGGTCGACTTAAAGCCGACCTTATTAAGTTGACTTAACAAAGTGGACTAAGGCGACTTAAAGTTAGATTGACTTAGTCCACTTTGTTAAGTCGACTTAACTGGCCTTAAGTCGACTTAAGAAAGTCGACTGAAGGGTTACTCTCCGTCCACACCATCCGTAAGTCGGCTTAAGTCGACCTAATGGATGGTTGTTATTAAGTCAACTTAAGCTTTCATTAAGTTGACTTAAGGATTTCTTAAGTCAACTTAATGAAAGTCAGGTGTAGACATGGAGTAATTTAGGTCAACTTAAGGGTCCTTAAGTCGACCTAAATGGCTAGTGTAGACATACCCTGTGATATCCTTAATTATAAATTATGCAAACTATTTTATTCCGTATAGTTAAAATATTACTTAACAGATTAGAAAAAAATTGGGCTTGCACGGTTGGTATTTTTGGGTCTCTTCAAGCTTCTATTCATAAACCTTGAAAAATGCGTACTTTAAAAAAAAAATTCTTGTTTGATGATTTTAACCAAAGAAATACGAGCAATGTCAACTCTGATTTCTGCCTCAGGACTTGCTGAATGTTCCCAAAGTGTTCATTTTCTCTGAACTCCCATAGCTTAATTTGTTAGCAAAGTGTTAATCACTGAAGTCCAATAGATGTGTTTCAAGCAGTCTGATAAAGACTCTCCTCGCAAATACCTAACTGACTCTTTGCTCTTACGATTTCATCATAGTACTAGATCTCCAATCATTTTACGGCTGGTGTACATGCAAAAGTCAGCAGTTTGTAAGTAGCTAGTTGTATTGCACTGGTGTAAAGGTAGAGTTCAGTATGTATATCCACACAATCATGATGTTAACATTTGCAAATTTTGCCATGCACCTGCAATGTGCTGTTCAAAAAAGCTACAGTAGCCATGCCCTGAGGGTAACCACTTCATGGCTCCCAAAACAGCCCCCAGAAGCAGTGACTTTTCAGAAGGCCACCAAGCGGGCACTAGTTAGAAAACGAGTTTAACTAGTGGTCTTTTCAAAAGTTACTCTGAATACATTCTCCCATTACTATTTCACAATTGAATAAGTTAGCTGACATGAAGCTGAACATGATTTGTCCAGCCACATGTTGACTACTAAGTTCTGGATTGCTGTATCATCTAACTTGACTGAAAACAACTGTGAACAAACATGATATAATAATATATGCATTTCTTAAATTACAGTATCATAAAGTAACAAACAAAGATACATCTCCAAGATTTTTACAGTTTTAATAAACCCTTAGAGTCAAAATTGATTAATTCTTTAGTACATGCATTTTAACCATGAAAGAATGTGGTACTAGGCTACATAAGAGAATTTTAGAAAGAGTGATAAATCTGCTCTCTGCTAAAGTCATTATTTTACTTGCAACAAAGAAAGACAATTCTTCTCTTTTGCATGAATTTTGTTTGAAAAATTTGGAGAAAAAATTAAAATGGTGCTCAAATACCTAAGCCTTAGTAAACTGTTCTTTTTTAGTATTAGATTTTTTATTTTATCATAATTACCTGTATTCAGTTTGGTTTAATTTTACATTACATCTTAAATTAATATAAAACCAATTATTTGATTGTGCAATTACAGAGGTTAGAGTAACAATCTTTTACGTTTAAGTTAGGGGAAATTATCTTTCAAGTGCCTTTATAACTATGCATCTTTGAAATCAAGCTTTTACCAACATTTGATTGTAAAATTGCTATTGACCACAAATATGCTGCAAATGGAACCAGGTTAACAAATAAGATAGCAAAGTACAATCTCTCGAAACAACTCACAAATGGAAATCTTTGATAATACTCAATACCCACACACAGGCAATTTTTAAAAATAAATATTTCTTCCTATTTCACAATGGGGCAGTAAGGACAACAATCTTCAACGACAAGATGTAAACAGCAAGAAGAAATCACCATTAAAATATTTCTTTTTCTATAAAAAAATATACAATTTATTGGCTACCACTCTCTGGCGATGTCTACACTTATAAAGTTAAGTCGACCTTATTAAGTCGACTTAAGAGAGTCTACACTAGACTCTTAAGTTGACTTGGAGGGGAGTTAGAGGGGTGCACTGTGGGAAGTGTGGCAGCAGAGAAGGTCCCCCCTCCCTCGGCCACTCCTTTAAAAGAGGAAGTGAGCTCAGCACCTTCCCCATTGTGCCTGGCAACATGGAGCTTGAGCAGGTCATGGACCAGCCTCTTCTCCAGCGATTTGTCAGGCAGCTGCATGACACCTGTCAGCTACTGGTAAGGCTTCTTGTGCTGTGGAGCAGGCTTCACTGGCAAGCTGCCAGCGTGGAGGCAGACACCAGCCTGCCCCGACCTTGCTACCCCAGCAAGCTGCCGCGCTCACTGAAGTGCGCTCTGTGCCTCATTGCTTCTGGACACGTGCATCCAGCAGCGACTGGTGGGAGCGGATCATCCTCACCACCTGGGACGAAGATCAGTGGCTGCAGAATCTCAGGATGAGCAAGCGGACCTTCCTCAAGCTGGTCCACGAGCTCATCCCGGTTCTGCAGCGCATGGACACCTGACTTCAACCCACCCTTCCTGTAGACAAGCAAGTGGCCATTGCCTTAGGGAAGCTGGCAACGTCGGACTCCTACCGCTCCGTGGCCCAGCAGTTTGGCATCGGGAAGGCCCACCGTGGGGACTGCCATCATGCAGGTTTGCAGGGCAATCAACCGCGTCCTGCTAGCCTGCCTCATCACCCCTGGAAACCCCGGGAGGGATCACTCACCAGCAGGTGCAGCAGGTGTCTGGTGCGATGTCCCCTCACCTGGGTCATCTTCAGTGGGGGGGAACCTCCTCCTCGGTGGCAGTGTGCACCGTCGGGGCAGGGATGAGCTCCGGGCTGGTGGCAGGCTCCAGGGCTGGCGGGGTGCCCTGCTGCTGGCTGGTCTCCCCTTCCTCCTGGTCGTTGTCAACGGAGGGGGGCTCAGTAGAGTCGATGGTGTGGGCTGAGAGGCTGTCACCCTACTGCCCCAGGAAGACATCCAGCTTCTGGCAATACCGGCAGCTGGTGGGGGCTGCCCCTGTCCGGAGTGTCTCCTCCCGGGCCTTTTGATAGCCCTGTTGGAGGTCCGTGATTTTCATCCGGACCTGCTGGGTGTCCCGGGTGTGGCCTTTGTCAGCCAGGGCCCGGGAGATGGAGGCATATACCTCCCAGTTGCAGTGGCTGCCTTGCAACTGGCAGTTCACTGCCTCATCCCCCCAAATGGCCAGCAGGTCCAGAATTTCCTGGTGGCTCCAGGATGGAGCCCGCTTACGGCGCTGGCTGCTCTGCTCAGCCATGCTTGCTGACAGCAGGCCTGGCCAACTCTGAGGAGCAGGGTGGACAGGGCTGTGTCCTGCCCTGTGGTTGGCCAGGGCAGGCTCTTCCTGTTCCAGGAACCCTGGGAGGGAGGTCTGGAGGCCGATTTAGGGCTACTCTGCATCCACACTGGCTTAAGTCGACTTAATACGGTCGACTTAAGCAGTAAGTTGATGTAAAACGAAGTGTTATTAAATTGACTTAACTTTTCCTTAAGTCAACTTAAGGAAATGTTTACATCAACTTAAGGAAAGCCCAGTGTGGATGCGGAGTAGTTTAAGTCGACTTACTTTGTAAGTGTAGACGCACCCTTTGTTCCTAGGGAAGACTGGGTTATTCATTTACTACCCAGAAAATAAGGTCAAATTCAGAATAAATATAATTTACAACCACAATATTCCCGCTCATTAAAACTCTGAAGTGAATACACACATATTACTTGCTTTGCAAAAGAGCAATATCTAACAGAAATCATCACCAGAGCAAAAAGGGAAGGGAAAAAATGGGTACTACATTTCCATAAGAATTTAGTGCAATAAATAACCTTCTCCAGAATTGTAACAAAATATAGATTGCATCTATGACACTGATCAAATGAGCTACTCTAGGCCAGAATTACTCTATCACTTCACATACACATTAGCACCCACATGCAAGCCAACAACAAAACCTCTGTACAGTACTGTAATTTTCAAACAAAGACAAACATTCAAAACATTTAAAATTAAGATTCAATTCAGAAAATAATCCATGAGATTTCTGCACATTTTAAAAAGTATACTACTGCCAACCACATCACTAACATTATGAGACTCGTGCGATTGAAATACGGTATCAACTGTAGAAATTAGCTCCACACTGAAATCTGGAAAACTCAATTTCCGCTAGGAGAGAAAGTCTGTTGTGCATTTTGAAAATAATTAGATTGGTAGGTTTTGAGCTATGTAAGTGAAACACAAACACCTACCTGTCCACCTATGTACAAAACATTTCTAGGGATTTTATCTCCCTGGACTCCCAGAACCAGGGCTCATCTTAGCTGAAAAATTACATATAATGTAAAAGCAAACAAGTCATTGAGCAGCACTTTGGGTACGTCTACACTGGCAAGTTAGGTCAACTTAAGAAGGCTTAAGTTGAGCTAAACAAAGCCGCATCCACACTGGGCTTTTCTTAAGTGGACTTAAAGGTTTAAGTTGACTTAATATTAAACAGCTTCTTTGAGGTCTTCTTAAGTCTACTTAAGTTGACTTAAAATCGACTTAACTTTGCCAGTGTAGACATAGCCTTTGAGTTGAGCGTTGCTACACTCAGGCACCATAGTTAGGAATGCTGTTGAGCAATGTAAATGCATACCCACCAGTCCATCTGTTTGCTGCTTCCCTGGAGACTTTGTTTGCTTGACCTGAAAGAGAATAAAACCAGGTACATATAGGGCACAGTCACATCATTTAACAAGGTTAATTCAGTAAAATTATGTTTATATTGAGATGGTTCTTGTGAACCCACTGACCATAATGAACATATTCATCTGTGGTTTTCAAATATTTCTTTTAAGATGCAGCCACACCCAAAAACTAGGTTAATGAAAATTCATTAACAAAAGGACCGCAAAACATACCATTTGAAGTGTCATAACTATTTTTAAGAATGTATATTAAAAAAAAATAATGCTGGCTGAGCTTGCTTGGTGCCTTAGCAATAGTGCTCTGCACAACTATGTGGGAGATCTCAATTAGGTCCGTGGGCTGGAACCACTGCAGGGACAGCGGTGTCCACCCAGGGAGAATGCATGGCATTACTCAGCAGCAGTCTCTCTCACCTTTAAATATCATTTCTATGGCATCACAGGTGTGCATGACTCTTTAGAGAAGAGCACATAGCAATGGTAGTAGCCTGTGAGGGAAATCCAGATGTGTATCATGTGGCCTTAGAGTGCTGGAGATGGGACCAGCAGGGGAGCCATGCACACGGTGGCACCTTTCCCTGCTGCGCCTTTCCCCCCCACACTCCGTTGGGGAGCAGGGCTCGCAGGGCATAGGAGCCTCAGCTTCAGGGCGGTGCAGCTTTGGTCCCGCTGTGCCCACGGGAGGGGGCCAGCAGAGAGGGAGCACTGTCAGACATGGCGTTGTGGCTTCGGGCCCAAGCGGCTCCTTGGGCATGTGCTCCCCCATGTGTGGAAGGGGGGGCAGGGCCAGCACAGAGGCAGATGCCAAGTGCACAATGCTGCTTTAGCTGCAAAGCTTTGGCAGCAGAGAGGGAGCCCCGCATGCCACTCAGAATAGGCGCGCATGCCAGCTTTGGCGCACATGCCGGGGGTTGCCGACCCCTGCCTTAGACGCTGGAACCAGAAAAGGTCTCAAGGCCCCATCAAAGATTCTAAGAGCCCCTTTGATGAGACAAAGATAGAATTGTTGCTTCTGGCTAAAAATGCAAAAATAAATAGAGTTTAAACATTTTTTAAAAATAATTAAACATCTCCACTACAGAATCTTTAAGAGTTTCTATGACACAAATCAACCAAATTCCAAGAATGTGTGTTAGATTTTCTTGTCCCCATTGGCATAAATGCTGAATCAGTCTGGGAACTTATCAGAATCATAATACTTCTCTCACCCCTAGATACACCTTGAGCATTTCCAGTCAGCCTTGCTAGTACTTGCAATGGAATATTCGTTTACAATGGTCAGCTGAAATACAAAGTTTGTTTCTAGGGCTACTGAGAATTAATATGACATAAAATGTTCATTGCAACTGTAGGCAAGTTTTAATTATCTTACAAAATAAACTGACCACACATTAGGGTTGGTGCTCATTAATTTTACCCTATGTGCTGTAGTCAGTGATGTGAAGAATGTTAGATGATAGTAAAACAGAGTGGTGAAAGCTCTGAGTTCTTTAAAAATGGCCTAAAAATGGGGGGAGATGGACTTGTTCCCTTTTTGCTTCTTTAGGACGTATGAAGGCAAAGAGAAGGTGTTCGTTTGGTTTTTATATTGGAAATTCAGGTCACGTCTGTCCTGAGCAACTATAGTCTTCTCTGCACTGAATTTGTTCCTAGAATTTTCCATTGTTGGAGCTGCTGAACCAGTGGTAACATCGAGGGAAATGCTCGCATTGACAATGTACTGGCATCATCAGCATTTTAAGCCCCGTATGGCCTAACCCTGTTCACAGCAAGTCTACAAAATAAAGGCTTGTGTCGTTTAGAATAAAAAGTGCATTTTTAAAATGTGTTAGCTAAAACATTTTACCTAATGTGTTTTAAAACCCTACTATAGATAGTGCAAGCTGTTGGAGTCCACGGCTCACCTGTAGTTGCTTGTGTGTGCTAAAAAGACATACCGCTTGCCCAGCCAACACTAGTGTTTTGAAACATGTTAGTTAATATGTTTTGAAAATGCACTTTTTATCCTAGCCTAAACAAGACCATATTGTATAGACCTGATGTGAGGCAGGTTAGGCGATGTAATACTTCAAATGATGGTACCCAATTACATACCCAGCAAACAGACAGAGGATAAAAAGATATTTAGATATTTAATTACTGTTTATTCCACACAGAGACAAAAGTACATTCACCTGCAAAAATCACAGCACACCTCTCCGATTTCTTTTGAATAAACATTAGGTTGCTCATATTTGACAAAGAGCAAGCACGTCTGTCAAATAGGAGCAATCAGAGATTTTTCTCGTTATAATAAAAGTCACCAGAAGCATATCATGTGTCATGTAAAGATGCTCCTTCTGTAATAAGGTAACACCACACTGTCGAACGGATAGATGTTTTACTAGATTAATGTTTCTCTAAACAGAAGCTCATCATGGTGACCATTGTTGTTTTGACTTGATATTTACATGGCATGCATTTGTAAACCTGATAAAACTTCATAAATCATTTCTTTAAAAGCTGGTGCCTGCCTTTGTTAACAGTCCCACTGCTGGAGCTGAAACGTTGGTAGGCAGAGCCTTCTGATTGTAGAAGGAGAGAAAATGACATCACAAGAGTTGGAAAGCGAAGGCTTAACAGTTAAGCTGGGAAAGGATTTTTAGCCACACTTTCAAGCTTTGTTTGTTTGTTTTGTAAAGCCTATTCAATTTCACTGAATGGCTAACCCTGTATAGAAAACTAACCTTTGTCAAAGACAAAACAGCCCTGCCCATTCAATTAAGGTGTGTGAAATCACAAAATACATGCTCCCAGAGAATCAGTAGGTCCCTCCAGCAAAAGTAGAGTTGACAAAGACATTCCTAGTATTTTTACAGTTAACCCCCCCCCACTCCCAAATCAAAAAAGCAACCCACACATCTTTTTAAACCCCATTTTCAGGCTCTTTTTAGACAAAGAGCAGCAAAAAAGGACACTGTTCAAAGTCAGTCACAGGACATCTCTAAAGAGTTACTGAAGAAACAATAGAGTCCTGCGGCACTTTTAAAGACTAACAGATTTATTTATCGCATGAGCTTTCGTGGCAGAAAATCCCACTTCGTCAGACGCTTTGAAGATGTGAAATTTACAGAATGGGAGGAAATTAAATGCAGCAGAGCGTATGACATATGTCATACACTCCCCTCAAAGCGTCTGACGAAGTGAGATTTTCTCCCATGAAAGCTCATGCGATAAATAAATCTGTTAGTCTTTAAAAGTGCCACAGGACTCTGTTGTCTTTCTACAATAGACTAACACGGCTACCCCTTTGGAATTTGAAGAAACAATGACCCAGCAATGTCCAAAGTGGTCTGCAAAGACCCCAATAATGTTACTAATACATGCTGAAAACTACCAGGAGCTAAAACCTGCACATGGATTTTCTTCCTTCAAGTTTTTAGGTGGTAAAAATATAATTGTACTCTCTCTTACCCTGCACTTTATTCCAGGCCACCCTTAAGACTTATCTCAATATTTTGATTTGACAAAATTTGATTTATTTGACAAAATAAGATCTCCAGAACAGGAACCTCAAGATTTTGGCCTTGAGAATAATGAAGTGCCCAGTCTGCCAAGAACAAGTAGCTAAATTTAAAAAACAAGCAGCTGGCGACTGAGAGCTATAGACTAACTCAGGCTTTATGGATTTCTTCACCTAAGGATCAGAGATAGTAGAGAAAACTGGCAACCTTTCAAGGACATAGTTACTAATAAGTCTGCAGAACCTGTCACCAGGTAATGCAAAATAGAACTAACATGTTAAGTGTTTCTGGGATGAAGTAATGTTGACAGTGTGAAGTGTAATTCTCTTATATGAAACAACAGCAGCTGCAATTATTCTCAAAGGCTCACAAGTTACTTGCAGGATTCCTAGTACCTCTCATGAAGGGAGTCTGAGGCCTTGTACACACGATCACTTTATTGCGCATTAAAAATCATTACCGCGCGATAGCAACAACAGCGTACACACGTGCAATAGGGCTGTTGCGCGTTAACTGCCTTGTTGTAGCGCAATAGAAAAACCACCTCGACGAGAGTGGTAACAGTTAACGCGGAACAGCTGTTGTGCCTCTCCACTCGTGTGTACACTTACCGTGCAATGATTGGCCTCCGGAAGTGTCCCAGCATTCCAAAGTAGTCCTCTCTGGTCTTCCCCCCAACCGCTCTGTGGCCGTGACGAAACAGTCCCCTCCCTTATCTGATTCCCGGGATTTTCAAATTTCTCGTCGGTTTCACTTCCTGTTCTCTTCCTCGTGGAGTGGAGTGCAGCTCCGATCTTCACTAGCAATGCCGGCCCGTCGTGGAAGACGCGCACCCCTTTGGAGCACGGCAGAGGTGCTGGACCTGATCAGCATCTGGGGAGAGTCCACTGTGCAGGTGCAGCTATGCAGCAGCAGGTGAAATTATGATACATTTGGCATAATTTCTCGGGCCATGTTAGAGAGGGCATGATAGAGACACTGTGCAGTGCAGATCAGAGGTGAAGGAGCTAAGAATAAGCTATCACCGAGCGAAGGAGGCAAACCGCCGTTCGGGATCAGTGCCTGCTACATGCAGGTACTATAAGAAGATCGAAGCCATCCTCAGTGGGGACCCCACAACCACTGCAAAGAGTCCTGTGGACACATCGCCCCCCCCCCCCCATCCAGTGAATGCCAGACCCGAGCAGGATGAGGACGTGATCGAGGAGGAGGAGGAGATGGAGAATGACCTGGAGGAAAGCGCAACAGCGTGTAGCCAGGAGCTCTTCTGCACCCCTGCCGAGACGTCCACCCAAGACATGAATTGCAGCGTGTCCTCTGAGGCAGCAGAGGGGGTTTCCAGTAAGTTTCTCTTTCGTGCAGCTATGGCTCCTGCTAAAATATCATTGTCCGGGGCAGGAGTGCTTCCTGTCTCAGTCCCCGCTGTGCACGCTCTTTACTCTGCATTCATTAGAAGTGCATCAACACAAGCAGTGATTGTCAAATAATCATCTGTATTTAGGTTAGTAAAGGTTTCCTCGATGTACCTCCAGAGCCTACTACTCAGGTTAGATGGGATGGCGTTTGTGTCAACGCTCCCAAAGACGGATACTCTGCCTCGCCAGCTGCAAAGCACAGCCCTGGGAACCATGGCAGCACACAGTGCAGCAGCATACGGTCCTGTCTTGCAACCGGTGGCATGTAGGATATGTATTCTAGCTGGCAGGGGCACTCTGAGGAGAGAGATATCGGGTTCCATCTGTGTGCCCTGTGCAGAATGTTAGCCCCCAGTAAGCTGTCTATTAGGACGTACCTTGTCCACTTCAGCGAAGCATAGGATGTTGACTGCCCTGTACCTTCCAGTGGAATGTGCTACTGGAAGGTTACATTGGTTATCTAGGCTATGTGTTAACAACAGCTTTACTATTATTTTTTTTATTAGACACCGGCCTTGTCAAGGTCGAATCTAACCCAGCTGACCGCATGAGAAACATTCGGCGGCGTGCTCGAAGAAACAGGGAGGAGATGTTTCAGGACCCGATGAAAGCAACACAGGAATCCGCGAGGGAGAATCGAGCCTGGAGAGAGGAATCCCAACAGAGGAGGCAGAAACACAGGGACGAATTGATAAGCGTGATGAAGGAGCAAACAGAAGTGCTCAAGAGCATTGCTTTGCAGACCCAGGTGATTAATGTACGGGCTCCACTCCATACAGTTCAGCCGTGTCTGCTCCCACACCCTGTAGTCCTTCAAAGAATTTCTTTGAAGGCCACCCGTCCCCCCGGTACACTCCAACATCCAGTCCCCCCCAGAGCTACTTTTTAGAGACCCGCAGCTACACCCACCTGTAACCCTCCCCCCCATCTTTTAGGTTTGAATAAAAACAGTAACAAATAATTTGAAGAGTGGCTTTATTTGTACACATTTAAAATCTCATAAGGTGCACCTGATGCGTCCTGGAAGTTAACTAGGGGAGGGCATAATTGAAATGGTCCCTGAGTGCCTCCCTTATGCGAGCAGCTTCTCCTTGGGCCACCCTAATACTCCGAGTGGCTGGCTGTTTGTATGCTTCCTCGAGGCACTGTGCCTCCATAGCCCACACCGGGGAAAACTTTTCTCCCCTACTTTCACAAATGTTATGAAGGACACAGCACGACGCAATCACAGCAGGGATGTTGTCCTCCGCCAAGTCCAGCCTCCCATACAAACATCTCCAGCGCCCTTTTAAACGGCCGAAGGCACACTCCACAGTCATTCTGCAGCGGCTCAATCTGTAATTGAACTGCTTCTTGCTGCGATCCAGGTTACCGGTGTACAGCTTCATGAGCCATGGCATAAGTGGGTATGCTGGGTCTCCAAGGATGACTATGGGCATCTCCACATCCCCCACTGTAAGTTTTTGATCAGGGAAGAAGGTACCCCCTTGCAGCTTCCGGTACAGACCAGTGTTCCTGAAAATGCGGGCATCATGCACCTTTTCCGACCACCCAGCATTGACGTCCGTAAAACGCCCCTTGTGATCCACGAGTGTTTGCAGCACGATGGAGAAATAGCCCTTCCTGTTGATGTACTCGGTCGCGAGATGGTCTGGAGCCAAAATTGGGATGTGTGTGCCGTCTACGGCTCCCCCGCAGTTAGGGAATCCCATGGCAGCAAAGCTGTGCACAAACTCACGAACATTGCCCAACGTCACCGTCCTCCGTAGCAGAACGCGATTGATGGCTCAGCACACTTGTGAGAGGGCTAATCCGACGGTGGACCTCCCGACCCCAAACTGGTTTGCAACCGACTGGTAGCAGTCAGGAGTCGCCATCTTCCAGACAGCAATCGCAACATGCTTCTCCACGGTTAGGGCGGACCTCATGTTTGTGTCTTTCCGTCGCAGGGCAGGGGCCAACTCGGAACACAGTTCCAGAAAGGTTGCTTTCCGCATTCGAAAGTTCTATACCCACTGCTCGTCATCCCACAGCTGCATAACAATGCAATTCCACCACTCGGTACTCGTCTCTCGCGACCAGAAACGGCGTTGCACCGTGTGCAGATGATCGGTGAAGGAGCTGAACAACGCGGTGCTGTTGCTCTGCATGGCATCGATCAGCGCCTGCTCCTCAGCGTCCTCCTCTGACTCGGAGCTCATTGCGTACTGAGCAACCAGCCGAGATGTATTGAGAATGCTGAAGGCGACAGTGGAGATCAGAGCAGGATCCATGCTGTCACTGTTGTGATTGCTCGCAAGTGGTGCGGTGCATCACTGCACTGTTGAAAATAGGAGCGAGTTGCTATTGGCAACGAGGAAGACGCAAGAGGAACACAGTGCACCACGGGAAACTGAGAGTTTACCCATGGCACTTTGCGTTCCTTTCCTTCATCCCATGATTCCAAGCGCCGATTCAGGGAAAATTGAACTATGGGATAGGTGCCCAGAATTCATTGCGCTACACTGCAATATTGCAAAGAATTCTGTTGCATTGCAAGGAGCGACGTGTGTACGCGCTATTCCGCAATAAAGGTCACGTGTTTTTTATAGCGCGATTGCCATGTTGCGCTTTAATCTGATCGTGTGTACATAGCCTGAATAAATGTAATTCCAGCAATGGACTTCACTCTGGCTCTTCCTTTCTGTATAGTTAGATTTAACTATCAAAATGTTGTTTGTAGTGAGAATTATCTATGAACCCTCAACTTCTACACTTTTCCGTACTGAAGAAAACAATTTTGTATAGAACATTTTCTATTGCCCTGGTCCTAAGGCCTCTGCAATTGAGAGATGCATTAAACCTTTCCCTTATTTCAAGGTCAGATTCCACTCTCACACAAATTCTTTACCTCTCTTGGGCCACGTCTACACTGACAGTGGCTGAGCGATCAGTAAAGACATGTTTAGTCGATCTGGAAATCAACTTACTAAAACCATCCCCTCAAGTGGCATAGCGCTGCTTCAATGGGAAAGCATTTCCCGTCAGTGCAGCACAGTGAAAATGCCACATAGAAAGGAAGTCACAAAGTTGATGGGAGTTACGCAAGCTACTCTGTGTAGCTTGTGTAACTCCTGTTGACTGCCACCACCAGTGTGGAACTGACCTTGGAGAACTATTTTTAGGCTATTCCTGTGAGTTGCATGACATAAGAACGTGCCTATTAATGAAAGCGTGTTCATGCAGTTAACGCCTGAGTTCAGATTTATTGTGAATACCACTTCCAAGACCACTGGTTATAGGTACACTGCAAATCTTACATACTTGAGATAGAGGAGAGCACACTGCTAATCTGATTGTCTAGCATTTCTTGTTGACTCATCCATAGATCAAACCCTGACAGCGGCCTTGGACAAGGTTCTGCATTTCACCATCACAGACTATTTGTAGCAATGAGAGGAAGATCAAAAGAGTTCATGGAAGAGCCATCAATCATGAGAGAAAAAGCAGGGCAACAGCTCATACGTGAATGCCTATGTAAATCCAGGACCAGATATCTAGATATCTAGATACTCAGGACCAGATATCTAGATACTCAGAAATTCACCTGGGGGTTAAAACCCCTAGTTTAAGAATCACTGAGCATCAGAACAGTTTTGAAAAACACTGAGTTTGACACAGGGCAAGCCATCTGTGAACTAAAGCACCCAGCATATGTATGAATTATATCAGGACTGCTTTCTTAAAAATGAAGAAAGTATGTCTGAAAATAAGCCCTATGCAAATGCATACAATAGTTCCACCTCTGTCTATAATGGTGAGATGCAGTAGCACATACTGAAAGCTGTTGGTAAACTAATCCCTCTCTCCGGAAGTGTGTTTTTAAAGTCTCTAGGAACTTTGTCAGCCTATTTAAAAAAAAGGACTGTCAAGTTTCATCATTACAGGCTTTCTATATCCTTTATGAAAAGGGTAGACGGTCAAATCTCCTCAGTACATATGTAATGTCTTTGAAAAATATCTCATAGGTTTTGCCAGAATTGAAAACAAAAGATTTCTATAATTCAAATATACACACAACGTACACAGTCATATACTCATACATACTATATTTGTGCACGGTTACACACATACATGCACACTATTAGTCTTGAAGATATTTTTTCTTAAAAAGCCCACTGTTTAATTCCTGGTCTCAGAACTTTTGTAATCAAAAATGCATCTCTTCTATTGCCCAAACAGACAAGAGCAAATATAAGCAGTAAGTAATGCATATGAAAAGAGAACGTTACCAGACTGACTTAGGGTCTGACCCAGTACTCAAGTCAGTGGGAGTTTCTCTCTTGACTTTAACGGACTTAAAAAAAAAAAAAAAAAAAAAAAAAAAATTCACTCATGTTACGTCTACACTGCAATTAAAAACCCATGGCTGGCCCATGCCAGCTGACTAAGGCTAATGGGCTATTTAATTGGTGTTTGGGCTCAACCCTCCCACCTCACAGGATCCTACAGCCCATGCTCCAGCCTGAACATCTACACCAGGGGTTGGCAACCCCTAGCACACGTGCCAAAGCTGGCACATGCACATATTTACAGTGACACGCAGGGTTCCCGGCCCTGCGGCACCGCAGTTGCTCCCCACTGCTGGCCCTGCCCCCAGCAGTGCCTGGGGCCATGAGAGCCGCATGTGCGCCGCGGCTCCTGGCCCCTGCTGGCCCACTCCCCAGCTGGGAGGCAATGCCAGCAAGGAAAAGGAGCTGCTGCATGTGAACGGCTCCTGTCCCCTGCTGGCCCTACCCCCAGTACCTGCTAAGGGTTGGGGGGGAAGGCGCGGCTGGCACAGAGTCTAACGTGTGCCCGCCAATAGTATTTGTGGGCGGGGTGGGGGGTGCACAGTGAGTGCAGCTGACTTCAGCAGTGTTACTGAGTATGTTCACTCTGTGAAAGCATGCACAATACAAGCCAAGCAGCAAATCTTGGGCAGGGGGCACATAATCTCACATAGTATTAAATTTCTCCTGCTTTCTCTCAAAACAAAAGAAATAAAGTTTGGGGTTTTATTTTTTTGCTGCTCTAAAGTTGGAACAAAATTTACTGAGCCACTCATTGGATAGATCAGGGTGGAAGAAAACATGCATTTAAGCTTTTAAAACTTGTTTTTTACTTAGCTAACTAAATCATGGCTTCCTTTTAAAATAAACTTGGCAGGGAAACAAGGACTTAGAAAAGTCTAGTCACTTTGACTTGTTTGAATTTGTCTGAAGAGTAAATGCCACATACACATCTATGCTCTCAGATTTACAGTATTTGTCACATTAGTTTCTACTCTAGAATGACTGGAGCAGAGGGGAAAGGTGTTCTCTCCCCTTCTGAGAAGAATTTCTCTAGTTATTCAATCCTTGACTTCTCTACTGAGTTTGCCAACAAAAACTGCACTTACTTGTGATCGACATCTTCACCCGTTTTTTGTCTGTTAAAACTAGTGCATTCATATGCAATTATAATTAGAAATCACATAAAAATGGAACCTGCTTACCAAATTGGTCTGTTCCCTATACATGTTCAGTGACATCTGCTTATTTCACTCACAAAACAAGACTTCAGTTAACCGGTAAAGCCAATACAGATGTGGCAGAATTCTACTCCAGTTCGTGTTTCTTGCATGGAATTGTTAACTAAATTCCAGATGCAGAAACTTTAATACTGAAGTCAATGCACAAGACACACAACTGAACCTTTAGCTGCACTGAACTATTAGCAAAATGAACACATTTGATCTGGAAGTTGTTGGAAAATCTCTCGTATGGGCTTGATTCAACTCCCAATGACTTCAGTGGGGTTTGGGCTGAGCTTAGAATCATTTGTAAAGACTCCTTTTTCTAAGTATAATTTCACTTAAAATAAATGTACCATAGGGAGAGGAGCTACAAAACATAAAATATTCACAAATTATACATTAGGGTATTTTTAAACAAAACAAAGAAGTCTCACAATATACTTACCAATTTTTTTAAATAAATCAAATTAATGTATTAAAAAAATGAAAACCCTAACGATGTGTATTTTGGATACTTTTAAGGATAATTAACTTACTTAGCTAATCGTTAATGCCTCCCCAATTCCCTAAATTCATTCATTTTCCTTTGTGATTCCCCACCACCCACTTCCCTCTGGAAACAGCAATTTTATGTTAAGGAACAAACACAAATCCAATATTTGGTGGAAGAATCAAATTCTTCTATCTTTAAATTGTGTAATA
>ML685796.1:5172192-5271386 GCA_007922175.1 Pelusios castaneus
AGCTTTCAAAATTAGTCCTCAAAATAAAAAGGTGCAGTTCACACCTCTGAACTATTGCTTTACTCTGTTAGTAGACTCAGCAAGATAGCACTGCTTCCGTTCACAAGTGGAAAGTTGTCTTCCCCACCAGAAGAGTTAGACCTATAATTTGGTTTTAAAATGAAAATGTATAATTATGTAAACATCACTAGAAAAAACAAAACCAAAAATTCACACTAAATCCACACTATAGCATGGAATTTCTACAGTGCCTATTTCCAATGCTCTGATTCATGAACTAGTAGCTTGAGAGAGAAAATTTCTCATCTGCTAACGAAACTGCTGTTTCTCATTCCATGTAAGATCAATAGCTCTTAATAAACTGTGTTTCCCATGACCCATCAGGATACCGCCTCCTATTACAAACCCATGATGACCTATTAAAAACCCATAGGTCATGATGTGGCCAGATTTCATTATAAAGTGCCCACTGTCCCATTATGTTCAAAATAGCCAAAAACTACACAGCTGCAGAAGCAATTATTTATTTTTGAACAATGACCTACCTCCAAACTGGACTGGTAGTGACACATGCCTTTAACCACAAGTTTGTAGGCTCAGAATGACAACTATCAGGCAGGATTTCTAGCTGGGACTGTCCAATCAGCAATGTAATTGATGAAAAAATCTAAATTCTTGACTACTTACACTCTTGCCTATAATTTAAGATGATATTGGAAGAAGGCGAAGGAGGGAAAAGTTTGACTCTTATGCTTACTAAGTTAGATAAACTGTTTGCAAACGGCTTCTTTAGAGTAAAATGCCTCCAAATACTTTCAGCTCACTGTTACAAAGCTAAAACTCTAAAAAATCAGGCACACTAGAAAATGCACAAATTTGCCCTGCCGCTGCTGATGGATGGGAAAGGGATTACAGATGCACGTAACATTTTCCAGGGGTATATTTTATTTATTTATTACAAAAATGTAGGACTTTGTATACAAAAACACATTAAAAGATCATCATTAAGGTTGCAAAGTGAACACCTCTAAAAATAGGAAATACTAGAACAAAAGTTGTGCATGAGGCTTTAATTTGGACCCCTTGTGCATACATATGATGATTCAGTCTCTAATTACATGGTCACACGTTATTTTCTTCCCTCCCACAGAACACTTGCCTCATTCTGTGATTGGTGGGATGTAGTCAATGAATGACACAGCTGTTCAATATTTAGTTTATCTTCATTTTTCAAAAAGTGTGGCCACTGAACCCTTGCTTCAACCACAGAATTTACAACTCTCTGTCATGGATTTTTTTTTTTAATGGCACTCAGAATAGTTTCTAAACCTAACAAACGTAACTGAATTTATCTCTGCAACACATCTTTGAGGAAGTGGGGGGGTCTCACAGATGGGAAACTGAAGACAGACAGCTTACAGCATAAAGTGTGAAGGCATCCACTAATTTTGAGTAACTCAATGACTGGTGCTTACTAACCTGAGATCCCAAAAATTACAAGTATTATTGGGGTAGAACCAAGAAGTGCAACTAACAGCAATCGGATAAAATTTTAAGTAGTAGGAGTTGAGGCAGAATATTCTTTTTTTAAAAATCTTAGCAGTAAAGTATTTTAGGGCAGCCTACTGAATAGCCACCAAAAGAAAATAATGACATACCACTACCAACTACAGTGGCGAGAACAATCCAACGCTGACAGGAAGTAAAATTAAATGACTTGGCAGCCATTTCAGCTCTGATTTCTACAATTCTGATTCAATAAATGTTAGTAAAAATTAGGTTGCTTGGAATTAGTTATTTGATCAGTTGTCCCAAGTAAAAATGTGCTACGAGATGTTTTATCCAAGTTGAATAGATTAGTGCATGTCAGCAATATCTGACTTTCCGCTATGTACTAACTTATCAAATGCTTTATAATCTTTGAACCAAATTATTTCAAATTTTAACACAGACATTTGTTCTCATTAGAGATAGAACTGGTAGTAGCACTATATTTAGGCCGTCTAACTCTGGCAGTTATAGGATTCTTCCTCTCTCTCTTCCAAAACCTGTATTTCTATTTTTTGCAGCAGGCCTTTGAAATTCAACAAAGGGGAAAGCACTTCTCGTGCTCCAGGGCTATTTCTTTATCCTATTAAATTTTGATGGAGACACATTTCCCCACTATCACTGACACAATTCTGGTCACTTATGTTCAAGAAAGAAAGATGAATTCAAAGTGGAACAGGTACAGGTATGGGCTACTAGGATAATAAGGGGATGGGAGGATCTTTTTTAAAAGAGAAACTAGAAGAGGATGACTTGTTTAACAACAAAACAAAGACTGTAGGAAGATATGATTGTTTTTGATAAATACAACGAAAAGTTAAACATTAGAGAGACAGAAGTGCTATTTAAACTCATGGACAGTGTTAGTAAAAGAACAAATGGGTATAAATTAGCCATGCTTATAGATAGTTTATCCCCTTTGCATGCATATAAAACATGGCCAGAAGCTCCCTGCAGCTGGGAAAGGTTCTGGCAACAGAGAAGCAATGGGACCCTAAAAGAGATGGGAGGCACAACCTGGGTCTGAAGAGAGCCACATGTCTTTACTTGCCTAAGCAGTCCTTCACCATCTAGACTGCTATTCATAGCCAGGCTAAAAGAAGGCATGCTGTGTAAGTACTCTACATACTTCTGCAAGAAGTGGGCACTACTGACATATCCTAAATGGATTTCAGTAATAATTCTAGACTCTGCATTAAGTATGTTGTTGTAGTACTTTAGTAGTGCCTAGAGGACCCAATGTGCCAATGTACACACACATAGTAAATCTCTTCTGAGAAAATCTTATACTCTAAAGCAGGGGTCAGCAACCCCCGGCACCCACTCGGGAGCGTGGCCAGCAGGGAAACAGAAGCCACGGCGCGAGGCTCATTGTCCCTGCTGCCCCTCCCCCTGCTGGCAACAGCAGAAGCTGGCCCCGGCCATGGCCGGCAAGAGGGTGGCTCAGCCTGCCCGGAGCTGCCACTGCTGATGGGAGCCGGCCCCAGGACCGGCACCTGCCGGCGGGCAACCTCCAGTTCCTGGCCCTGGGGCCGGTTCCTGCCAGCAGCGGTGGCTTTAGGCAGGCCAAGCAGACCCGCCCTCTTGCCGCTCATGGCCAGTGCCAGCTCCTGCCGGCAGCAACAGCTCTGGGTGGGCCAACCCGCCCTGCTCCCCTCTAGCAGCCCTGCTGCCCAGCAAGGGGCGGGCCCAGCAGTCCCGCCCCACCACTGCCGGCGGGAGCCGGAGCCAGGAACTGGAGGCTGCCCACCAGTAGGTGCCAGCCCCGGCCGGGAACCAGAGGCTACCCGACGGAGGAAGCCAGCCCTGGCCCCAGCTGGGAGGGAACCCAAGGCCTGGCCCCGCCCCTTTTGGCCCCGCCCCAGCACCTGCTGGGGATGCAGTTGGCGGGGCTGGCACAGGGGCCAGCAAAGGTTGCCAACCCCTGCTCTAAAGCGACAAGCATTAAGATTTCAGTTTTATATAAGTTAGAGATATTAAATCATTTTACACCTTAGAAGTTAGTTTATATTCTGTATAAACCAATAGTCATGATATTAACCCTAAACCACCAAGAAGGGTTTATTTTTAAATACTTTGTTAACTGCTCAGCTGTTGGCGTCATAGGGTGGGTCACTAAAAATTATAATATTACATCAAGATAACGGAAATTACCATAAAACCTGTGTTTTTTTATTTACAGCTTTTAAATTGAAAACTAGCTCTTCCTGGGTTTATCTTTCCATACCAAACCTCTAAACTATATAAGTTCAGTTAGTTAAACCTATCTTTCTGTAGATGTTCAATGCATTAAAGTCACACAATACACAACTTACGGATTTCTTCAACAACATCTGGATCACATTCTTTGTATTTGTCTATTTCTGCCTTTAGCTGCTCCTTTTTCTGCCGGAGAGCAGCAAGTTCCTTTATTAGGGCGGCGCGTTCTGCCTGTGTTCCGAGCATTTGGGGAGAAACAAACAGTAAAGAAAATTAAATAGGCAGTGGTTATAATAATACTACACACTTATAGAAAATACAAATATAATTTCACTCTCAAAAAAAAATCAGATACAAGTCTGGGTGCTCTATTTCATAGTATTGTAAAGCAGGTGACCCAATCCTGCACTTTATGCACATTCAAAACTCACTTTGTCAAAGTGGATTTTCACTGCATAATGAATGCAAGATCAAGGCAAAGTGGATGGACAAAATCAAAATTATTCTAAGTAACCAAACTGTTCTTTGTTCCTAATTATTCACATGGGACCACATTCAGACCCTCTCTATACTACACACTCACGCGTGCACGATATAATTCATAACCGATAACTACCTAACTAGCAATTGTTTCTTTACTATACCTGACTGCTTCTACTGTACTTACTGTAGACACACTATTATATGTAATCGTCTTAAATATTTAGCAACTAAAAATATAACAGATGTATACCAATAGTGAAATAATCAGTTTCCAGTTTAGATTAACATGAGCTAGAAATATAAATATAATGAATCAATTAAATACACTAGTCTGTAAATTGAACTTGACCTTTAAGACAGTTAAGAATAGTATAAATGAGAAAGATAATACTTGCTTAACTAAGTTAAAAAAAACACAGTATTAGAAGAGCCATACTTCTCCATTCTAAATACTTTAATGTGTGCGGTATAGCATCTTTGTTTATTTCTTACTACAATAATCAATTACTCTTCAGAGTACTGCATGAATAATAATAAAAAATATATATAATCTTAAAGAAAAAGAGATTTACAGAAGTAGACCACTTAGTGAGAGCAAGCAGGAGTGACAAAAATCTATCACATAGTCATACACATGTATTGTAGGTTGTAGAAAAACTGTGCTGTTACTTGAGAACTAGCATGCGATCATGTAATTCAAGATTGCAACATGCACTAATCCTTGACTTTCACATTTTCTGATACCTATATAATTGATTGTGTAATATTAATGCTTTCTTGATGTAGTTTGTTTTTTTTTAATGGAATTATTATTTCCGTAACAAAAGCCTTACCTTTGTTTGACAATATTTAAGGATTGCAGCAATTCAAATATTTCAGATATATAATGTCCTTCCAAAGAATAATGGACCATCTACTTCAAATATACAACTGATCAATAAGAATCTGTATTTACCTGTCCCAATGCTCAATTTAACTACGATACCCTATGAAACACATTTCCACCTAAAAACACAGCCATGTTAAGTTTCATTTGACAGTGTTCCCGCAACAGTACCAACACAGAAAGGATCTTCATTAAATTTAGCCACTCTGTACAAGGATTTATAAATTTAGATTAAAAGCAAGATACAAAATTTTAAACCACCACCTAAAGTTGACAGATTCATTTGGCCATTCAGTCGACCGCACATTTCAGAACATAACTGATCAGTTTAATTTTGCGGGGGTTGTGTTTTGCTTTCAATCTGATCCATGTTAATCTGACCCATGTTAAGCGCAGCTCTCAAACAATCATAAATTTCCCACCCTGTGAAGTACCCACCTCAGTATTCAACTCAGATCAAAGTCAGCTGTGCATCAGCAATAAAGATGGTAGTGGGATGTCTAGCAAGTCTGATATTTTTACCCTCCCTCATCCTCTCCTTCAATGTTTAGCCATTCAATTAAGATTTTCAATTACTTTATATAAAACTGCTAACATGTAAACCTCTACAGATCGTGCATCCTCACAGTCATTTCCTCTAATGAAAAAATGAACAAAAACTTACAGTATCTTGGCGTCCAATTTTTGATTTCTCAATACTTTGTTGTAATCTCTCTTTCTTCTGGCTACTTTCAGCCAACTGAGGAAGGAAAAACAGAACCCAATCATTTTACTGTCCATTTTAAAGTTTGATTTTATAAATGTCTTCATACTTCAGGGCTGAGTCTAGCCCATAAAAGAGTAGATCTCAAGACCAGGTGTCATATATTGAGGAGTTCCCCCGGCCAGGCACATGTTTGCTACCTCATTCCACCCCCAATAACGACTCAAAATCCTGTTTCATATCAAACCCAAGAAGCCAGCATTAGCTTAAGAGTTCAATGATACTAAAACCTAATGCCACAGCTACCTCTCCCAGAGCTGCATTGAGAGCAATGACTAGAGTGTGCGTATTGTGACAGATCCACTGCTCGGTTTCTGACCCATCCCAAACGTAAGCCCTGGGCACTGTCCCAACCACTCGATTTATAGTAAGCCCCTAGTGTACAAAGCTATGGACCCGCAAATCCAGCTATCCTGTTCTGCTAAACTGGACTGATGATGCTACGGGCTGGAGCCATCTGCATGAGCGTATAGGAAACTGCACAACTACTCATTTATATAGCATCCACTCTCAAACATTACTGCCTATTTCTGGACAAAATTTACTGATATACTGAGTATATGGTTTTTTGGAATGGAAGACATTTTTCCTTTTAAAACTGATCAGTTTATATAAAGTTAGTCTAACCATTAGAAAACATAAAATGTTGGGTAAATTAAGTCCAACTGTTTCCTCACTGCTCTCAGTGAAAATAACCACAAACTCAGCAACATCTCAGTAGAAAATTATTTTCTGTGCTTATGGATTAAGGTCCTAAAAAAAGAAAGCACTCTTGTTGGGGTCTGCAATAGACCACCAAAATCACACTAGGGAACAGGATGACCAACTCCATACGCTCCTATCTATACTTTGTAGAAAAAAAGGCTGCATGATCTTGTAGGAACTTCAGTCTGAGTCACACGTACTGGAGGTCTCATGCTTCCATTACTAAAACATTCTCTGATTTTCTAGATATTATAGATGGCAATTTTCTAATTTAAGAAGTGGTGAATTTCATTCTAGTCTATATGAGACTTTGAACTAAAATTCAACGGTAGCTTAGGTACAAGTGATCATTGACTGGATCAAATATATTAAATGTGAAGAGAATAAAATCCAAATGAGTTCTTTCTCTCTCTCACTCACACACACTCACTCATCCTGGGACCGGAACAGCTACACAGTGCATGCACACGCACGTGCACACGCACACGCACGCTCTGCTATAAAATGGCCAATTTCACACAGCTAAAAACAATAAATCAAATCATCTGGGAGAATTTAAAGAGAAAAATGTGAATGATAATTGGGAATTGTTCAAGAATGTTTTATTAAGTGCCCCAAAAGCCATAATTGAGAAAGGAGGCTACACTATTTTTAAGAAAACAGCCTGGCTTAGAGGAGTAGTGAAAGCAACAAGAAAAACAGAAGAATGGGGAAGTTGATTGTAATGAATATAAATGAGAAGCTAGGGAATCGTAGGAATTTGATAAGGGAAACAAAAGGTTTCAGGAAGAAATCTGTGACCACCAGCATTAAAGACAATAAGGAGGAGATTTCTTAATTAAAAGCTGATTGACCATTCTAAAAATGTAATTGTAAGTGAGGAATTCATCATCAGAGACCGTGTTTCTAGTGGGTCACACAGGGATCAATTCTCAGCTTGTGCTACTTAATATTTTACCAACGACCTGGAAAAAAATGAAATCATTAATGTTTCCAGATGAAAAAAGTTGGAAAAATGGCAAATAATTAAGAGGATGGGTCAGTGATACAAAGCAATCTAGATCACTTGGTAAATCTAATGCAAGCAAAAAATGTCATTCATCTAGGAACAAAAAAATGTAGACCAAATTTACAGGGTAAGATAGGACAAATCCTGGGAGGCAGGTCACCATGGTGCCCAGGATTTTGACCCTGGCACCTAGGAGAAGTGCAACAGCCAGGGAAGTGAATGCTCCTAGCATGGGGGAGGTGGGGGGAGACCGGGAAGCCGACACGTGCTGATGTATTCAGCACTGCCATCTCTTCCCCCATCCCCACACCATTGCTGAGCTGAAAGTGCCACCAGCAGCAGCTTTTTTTTCAGCAGTGGGTGGGTGTCTTTTGTGCCAGGCCAGTGCTGCTGCAAATATTTGCAGCCATGCTGTTTTTTTGGTGGTGGGGGCCCTGTGTACTCTGCAGAGCGGCCAGAAAGAGTGGCGGCAGAGGCATCCTTTTGACAATGGGGGCCCCTTCACCGCCGCACACCTAGAGGTGTTTGGGCTGGCCCTAGGTGTACGGCAGATTTGTTGAGGCCTGGGATAGGGCACTTTTTCAGAAGCCCTCCTTCCCAGGATAAAGACTTGGGTGTCAGGATGGATAATCTGCTGAACATGAGCTCCTAGTGTGACACTGTGGCCGAAAGGGCTGATGTGATAGCAAATAGGGGCAGGAAGTTATTTTATCTCTGTATTTGGCACTGGGGCAACTGCTGACAGAATAATGTCAGGTTCTGTCAACAATTTAAGAAGGACATTGATAAATTGGAGAGAGTGTTCAGAGAAGAGCCACAAGAATGATCCTGAAGGAGCTTCATCTGTTCAGTTTAACCCAGAGAAGATTATGGGCTGACTTGAGTATAATCTAAGTATCTCCATGGGTAACAAAAATTTGATAAAGGGCTCCTCAACATGGTAGACAAAAGATATAACAAGAGCCAATGGCTGGAAATGGAAGATAAAGAAATTCAGATGAAAAAAAGATGCATATTTTTACCAGGGAGGGTAATGAACCACTGGAACAATTTACCAAGGGTCACCAAATGATTCCCCATCTCTGGCTATTTTTAAATCAAGACTGGATTTTTATTTATTTATTGTAAAAGATATGCTCTAGTTCAACTAGGAATTATTTTAAGGAAGTTTTATAGCCTCAGTTATCCAGGAGTTCAGACCAGGTGACCACAGTGGTCCGTTCCAGCCTTAGAATCTATGAATGTGGACAGTCAACACACTTAAGTAAGTCAACCTGGCAAAAAAAAAGATGCATTTTTAACTAAGGTTAGGTAAGAACAGCAGCAAAGATACAGCAACTCAGCTTTTAACCCAAGTCAGCAGCTCGCTGAGTTGCCATGTCTTCACTGCTATTTTTTTAACCCAAGTTAGATAATCTAAGTTAGCAGAGGGAAGGAGCATAGAAATGTCCTTGGTACTATGACTGGCCACTGACCTAACCCCTAAAGCATCTCAATGATTCAATTATTAGTTTGATAAAGGGATGTTAATTTCTGCCTTGCAAGGGGTGTAGGAGTAACTAATTATATCATACACGTTCAGCACTTTGGAAGAAGTACCATTGTCTGCCTTTAAATTCAGTTTGAAATTAAGGATAAAAAAATATGAGCAGCGAAGATTTATGATATATTGTATAAGTGTCATTCCTTGGAGTCCGTTGAGTCAATTTATTGATATATGCTTTGAAGAAAAATGTTTATATATTTCCCTCGCATGAGAGCAGTCGTTTTCACAGTTCTGCACCCCCTTTTCTTCCTTGTGGTACAGTCAGTCAAAGACTGAAGCCTTCTTGAAATCTGTCCAAATACAAGCATTATCTTAAAGTGCTGATCTCTTATTTTTCAGAGCAACAGTGAAAATTTCTCTTGGCTATCTTCCTTCTAGATCACAAATCCTCAACCACTTGAACCACTAATATCCCTCCAACCACGTAACTTGCCTTTCTATCACATCAAAACATCTACAAATCTGCCCTAAGTCATGCAAGCATAGATCCCAGTATGTTTACTGGACAGGAATCAAACCATAAGTCCCATATGCCAACCACCAAGAGCATTTTCAGCTGTTATACTGATCTTCTGGTCTTTAAAAGAAACATTATCATAGTTGGTTTTCTTTCAGTCACGAAACCTAACCAAACATGGTAAGACGACAAACTACCATAGCAAATGGGGATGGTAGACATAATAGTTAACAAGTTCCAGTAATCATTCCAACATACCTTTTTCAGTTGCTCATATTTTAGTCAAATTATTTCCTTCTGAGCTGAAATTCTCAATGCTTTGTCTCAGGCGAGAGGTTAGCACTGGTGTGATTTTTTAATATGAACAAAAATTAGATAAACTGCTTTAAGTTATGTGTATATTAAAAAATAACACATTCCTTTCTACATTGTAGAAACCTTGCTCATCACTAAGGAGATTATGTAAAACAGATCGGATAGAAAGGACAGAGAAGAGGGTAATTTTACACATTTATTACACTATATTTTGTTCTGATCAGAAATTATATGCAAGGGTAACTCACCAGCCGAAGTTAGAAAGCAGTCTAACAAAATAGAGATATGAGTGAAATCTAGTGCAAATCATCTAAGAAAACATTAAAAATAGACCTATTAAGTTAATCTTAGTTAGTCTTCAGATCTGGAGGATGGAGTGAATTGCATCCTCAGCAAGCTCACAGATAACACTTAACTGGGGGGAGTGGTACATCTGCCTGAGGGTACCGATAGGACCCAAAGTGACCTAGACAAATTAGAGCATTGGGCCAAAACAAATCTGATGAAGTTCAACAAGGACAAGTGCAGAGTCCTGCACTTAGGACAGAAGAATGTTAACTAAGATTTGTAACCTGTCCCTTAAAATGGCTTCGGTACCCAAAGACTGGAAGTCGGCTAATGTAACGCCAATATTTAAAAAGGGCCCTAGAGGGGATCCCAGCAATTACAGACCGGTAAGTCTAACGTCGGTACCGGGCAAATTAGTTGAAACAATAGTTAAGAATAAAATTGTCAGTCACATAGAAAAACAAACTGTTGAGCAATAGCCAACATGGTTTCTGTAAGGGGAAATCGTGTCTTACTAATCTATTAGAGTTCTTTGAAGGGGTTAACAAACATGTGGACAGGGGGGATCCAGTGGACATAGTGTACTTAGATTTCCAGAAAGCATTTGACAAGGTCCCTCACCAAAGGCTGTTATGTAAGTTAAGTTGTCATGGGATAAAAGGGAAGGTCCTTTCATGGATTGAGAACTGGTTAAAAGACAGGGAACAAAGGGTAGGAGTAAATGGTAAATTCTCAGATTGGAAAAGGGTAGCTAGTGGTGTTCCCCAAGGGTCGGTCCTAGGACCAGTCCTATTCAATTTATTCATAAATGATCTGGAGAAAGGGGTAAATAGTGAGGTAGCTAAGTTTGCAGACGATACTAAACTACTCAAGATAGTCAAGACCAAAGCAGATTGTGAAGAACTTCAAAAAGATCTCACAAAACTAAGTGATTGGGCATCCAAATGGCAAATGAAATTTAATGTGGATAAGTGTAAAGTAATGCACATTGGAAAAAATAACCCCAACTATACCTATAATATGATGGGGGCTAATTTGGCTACAACGAGTCAAGAAAAAGATCTTGGAGTCATTGTGGATAGTTCTCTGAAGATGTCCGTACAGTGTGCGGAGGCGGTCAAAAAAGCAAACAGGATGTTAGGGATCATTAAAAAGGGGATAGAAAATAAGACTGCAAATGTATTATTGCCCTTATATAAATCCATGGTACGCCCACATCTCGAATACTGTGTACAGATGTGGTCTCCTCATCTCAAAAAAGATATTCTAGCACTAGAAAAGGTTCAGAAAAGGGCAACTAAAATGATTAGGGGTTTGGAGAGTGCCTCGTATGAGGAACGATTGAAAAGGCTGGGCCTCTTCAGCTTGGAAAAGAGGAGACTGAGGGGGGACATGATAGAAGTATATAAAATTATGACTGATGTGGAAAAAGTGGACAAGGAAAAGTTGTTTAAATACTCCCATAATACAAGAACCAGGGGTCACCAAATGAAACTGAAAGGTAGCAGGTTCAAAACAAATAAAAGGAAGTTCTTCTTCACACAACGCACAGTCAACTTGTGGAACTCCTTACCTGAGGAGGTTGTGAAGGCTGGGACTATAACAATATTTAAAAGGGAACTGGATAAGTTCATGGTGGCTAAGTCCATAAATGGCTATTAGCCAGAAAGGGGTTAAGAATGGTGTCCCTAGCCTCTGTTTATCAGAGGATGGAGACGGATGGCAGGAGAGTGATCACTTGATCATTGCCTGTTAGGTTCACTCCCTCTGGGGCACCTGGGCACTGGCCACTGTCGGTAGACAGATACTGGGCTAGATGGACCTCTGGTCTGACCCAGTACGGCCTTTCTTATGTTCTTATGTTCTTAAGAATCCCATGTGCTGATACAGACTGGGAAAGGATTAGCTAGGCAGCAATTCTGCAGGAAAGGACTTAGGGGTAACAGTGGACAAGAAGCTGGACATGAGTCAACAGCGAGCACTTATTACCAAGAATACTAATGGTATATTGGGCTACATTAGTAGGAGTGCTGCCAGCAGATCAAGAAGTGATTATTCCCTTTTATTCGGCACTGATGAGGCCACATTTGTAGTACTGTTTGCGTCCAGTTTTGGGCTTCCTAGTACAGTGGTTCTCAACCTTTTACGGGTCATGACACATTTGGCTGTGCACGTGACCCTACAGTATACATCTGCCAACCCCCACAAGGCTAAATCCAGCACCCCAGCCGGCTCTCTGCAACAGTTATTGCTGTGTGGCGACACAGTAATGTGTCCCGACATAGTGGTTGAGAATCACTGTCCTAAGTACAGGAAGGATGTGGCCAAATTGGAGAGAGTCCAGTGGAAGGCAGCAAACATCATTAGGAGGTTGGAGCACATGACTTCTGAGGAGAAGCTGATGGAACTAGACTAGTTTAGTCTGCAAAAGAGAAGGGGGGGAGGACATTTGATACCAAACTTCAACTATGTGAAGGGAAGTTCTAAGAAGGATGGTGCTAGGCTCAATGGTGGCAGATGAGAGAACAAGCAGCAATGGTCTCAAGTTACAGTGGGAAAGATCTAGGTTGGATATTAGAAAAATACTTTTTCCACTAGGAAGATGGTGAAGCACTCAAATGGGTTACCTGGGAAGATGGTGGACTCTAGAGGTTTTTAAGGCCTGGCTTAATAAAAGCTGGCTGGAATGATAGAGTTGGGGTTGGTCCTGCTTTGAGCAGGGGGTTGGACTAGATGACCTCCGGAGGCTACATCCAACCCTAATTTTCTATGATTCTGTGATTAATCATCATTATCCTTGCACTAAAACAAAGAGCATACAACACTACAAGAAATAGCACTTTCCAACTATTACTAAACAAAGCACAAACCTATTTATAAAGTAGGTAAATCTGTAAGCCAAGTCAGTGTACTGAACAGGTGCATTACTGGGCATCAGCACACGGGTCCCGACTGTTTGGTCCAGTGCCCTGGGCCACAGCATTATTAGCTTGCTTAGGCAGGCTGCTCTGCTTAGCCCCACGCGCCTGGAAGCTGGGTCGGGGCCTTTTTAAATCTCCTGTCCCATCCAGACGTGACTTAAGGCAAGAGATGTAAAATGTCCCCTGGGTCTGGCCAGGGAGTAGATTCCAGCGGCTGGAATCTACTAAAGGTAAGTGACAACCCCTCTCCCCTTGAGGTGTGGGTGGATGGGATCGAGAGGGAGGTGATGAAGTGGGGGTGGAGGAGGAAGCTGGGCGGGGGGGCCCTGGGCAGAGCCCAGACCTGAAGCATGGGGCCCACAAGCATAGCCTAGGACTGAGCAGGGGGTGAGGCTTGTGGGGAGCCAGGCCGGGCACGGGGTACCCAGGTGGTGCTGGGCCCGGGGGGAGGCGGACCAGGTTGGAGGTGGGGGCGGTGCCCAGGGACCCATGCTTGAGAAGGGTGGGTTTGAGGGCCTGTCCCCTGAATCTTTTTTTGTGGAGCAATGTCCGTGGTTCGGAACTGGTTTATGCTGTACTACAGAGACTTACATTTAGCGGCATACTCAAAGATTCAATGATACAATATTTCTCTTATTCATATACAGCTCCAGTCACACACTTCCTGGGTAAAGCAGGGTACACACAGTGCTTTTTTGCGATGGTTCTCAGGGATACTGAGTACCGGCACCTTTTTTTCACAGCGATGTGGCCCTGGGTACATATATCTAAGGCTTAGATTCTAAATATAAATTCACTAGCTAATTATGCTGCCAGGAAACTCACAACAGAAGCAGTATATCTGTAATAAACTGTACCAGATAGCAGTTTTGCTCTGCTCACTGATTCCAAAGGCTCTATCATCATTCTCAAATGGCCACATTTACACTGTACAATCAATGAGCTGAATCCAAGCAGCAACAGGTTATGCGAGAACACACTAGGTACAGGAAAACTCATTTTCTGGCATGACAGACTGTGACAGGCACTCACCACCTGACAGGTGCCTCCTAATGGTGTTGTAGAGAATCAGATCCAGTGGGTACCCCGTCCGCAGCCTGTGCTCCATCTCCTCCTGTCTGGCTGCTCAGCCCTCCAGCTGAGCACCCGTCCTTATTCCCCCTTTGCAGAGGAGGCTCTACTGTCCTGGCTCTGCCACTTCTCCATCAGTGGCTGCCCCTGTTCCGTCACCAGTCTGGAGAGGGCAGGAAGGGGCCCACCCACTTCTCTGGGCCCTGGTCCAGGGACCCTATATGCAACAACCTCTGCACCACCTTTTCTTCCCAACTCCTGATTCCCTGGGCTGCTTACCCACAGCCCAGTACATTTTCTGCCCTTGTATTAGGCCCTGGCTCCTACAGAGCCCCAGTAGTCAGCCACTGCCCTGTCTTTAGAGTGCCTACTCCTTCAGCCTGCTGGATAGCCAGCCTTTCCCTCGTTTTGCTCCCAGGAAGTACTCCTAGCTGGTTTTGCAACTCCCTTTTATAGAGATCTCCCAGATCCTGATTGGCTCTCCTGCCGCTCTTGGCTGCTCTTCCCAGAACCTTCTTAACCCCTTCTTAGCTGCTGCGAGGCAACCACCCCATCATATAGACAAAGAATGGGACATATTTATGATATACTACAAAATGTTGAAAAGCAAGCTTTAAAAAAAGTTTTGAAATTGAAAGGGAAGGGAGAAATTTGGAATACATTAATTGGGTAATAGTTCCAAGTCTCCTCAACAGCATGAAAGAAGAGATGAAATCTGGACCAGGTAAAGGAATTAAAGAAAGTAATCAGGAAATAATGAAGCATAAGAAGTGTAGGGTGTATAAGAGAAGATAAAGACAGAGCTGTAAACTGACTCCAGATAGTGGATATGCCTCCAAAAAGGAGAGGATGGGGATGGAAAGGGACCGGGGCCTGGAGGGAGGGAATCATAAAAAGGATGGTGTATAGACCGGAAGAATGTAGAACAGCAAGAGTAAAAAGAAAGACAATGGTGCCATTACATTTAAAGATTCCTGAAAGAAGTCCTCTTTTGGGAGATGGGGGATAAGAGAGAGAGAAAACTTAGTACAAAAGCTTTTTTCTTTTTGCAGGTATCTAACTGTACCATAAAAAGACTGATTAGCTCAGTTGAATGTAATCTTTGAAAGAATTAATTTAAAATCTGGAGAGAAAAAATCAGTTCAACTTTAACAAAACTTGTATGCTAAAGTTTCTTACATTGCCTATAGTGTAACTGTGACACATAAAACAATTTCTCCTGAATCATAACTAAGGCCATACTTGAAATGTGGGTTAGCTGTCAATAAATGCAGCTGAGTTGTGGACCAGGCATGGAAAATTGAGGAAAAATAATAAGGGACCTTTATTGTTTGCAGGAATTTGGAGAACCCTCTACTTCTATCAGCTGCCTGGCATGTCCGGGCTCCTTCTGTCAGCAGCCCGGCTGACAAAACTGTGGTAAAAACCTAATATTGCAGGATCTACAATTTCCACAATGTTGTGAATTAAGGAGGGCCTTACTCATAACACTGTTTTTTAAAACAGCAAACAATGTATTTCTTCCCCAACTCCAGTAATTCCTTTTAAGATTTGTTACTCCTGAACTGTAAAGAATTTTTCTGATTGAACAATTATGGTTTACAACCATGTTTTTCAATGACTGAGAGCCCCTTAATAAGGCTTTGATCCCCAAGCCCTTCAGCACCCATCAGGGGGCAAACCCCTTCTAATTGACCAGAGGAGTTAGCTAACAGAGGAGTTCTGCGAGGCAGTTTACAGGGGGAATGTGGAGGTGAGGGAATAGATACACTTCCTTAACATTCTATAAACTACAGACAGTAACCCCCACCCCAATAAAAAACAAACAATAATAAAAGAAAGAGCTGCAGTACCAAAAAGAGAATATAGGCAGAAGTCCAGCAACAGAATGAGGGCTATATTACTGCACTGAATGCAACATGTATGATTACCTGCCCCATGGGCAGGTGGGGTATCTGTGTATTTGGGGCAAGGAGCTCCTGGCCCCCCAAAAATGCATGCGGGCTGTGGAGACTAAGGAGACTGAACTGAAGAAGCTAGGGGAACAGAAAGGTACATAGATAAGACTTTTTGGGACACAGTGGAACAGTCCCGCCCACCGTATGACAACCACTGTGCCATTGAGGAGGATGAAAGTCTCAGGGATGCAGATATAAAACTTCTTGACCCCCTAAATGACTGCTTCTTGAAGCAAGTAGTCCTGGCACTCACAAGAGGAGAGGCAATTCTTGATTTAGATCTAAGTGGGGCACAGGATCAGGCCCAAGAGGTGACTATAGCTGAACCACTTCATAATAATGACAATTTAATATCCCTGGAGGTGGGGGAAGGACACTAAAGCAGCCCTCCATGTAGCATTCAATTTCAAAAAGGGGAACTACACAAAAATGAGGAAGTTAGATACACAGAAAATAAAAGGTCAGTGCCAAAAGTGAAAATCCCTGAAAGATGCATGGAAACTTTTAGGACATACAAACAGAAGTTCAGTTTAAATATATATCCCAAACTTAAAAAAAAAAAAAAAAACCATAGTAAAAGGACCAAAAAAAGTGCCACCATGGCTAAACAATAAAGTAAACGAAGCAGAGGCAAAAAGGCAGCCTTTTAAAAGTGGAAGCTAAATCTTAGTGAGGAAAATAGACAGGATAATAAAGTGAAGTATAAATCTGTTAGTCTTTAAAAGTGCCACAGGACTCTGTTGTTTTTATAAAAATATAATTAGGAAGGCCAAAAAAGAATGTGAAGAACAGCTAGCCAAAGACTCAAAAAGTATAGAAAAAATGTTTTAAGTACATCAGAAGCAGAAAAGTCTGCTAAACATCCAGTGGGGTCACTGAACAATCGAGGTGCTAAAGAAGCTATCGAGGAAGATAAAGCTATTGTAGAGAAATTCAATAAATTCTTTGCTTTGGTCTTCACAGTGGAAGATGTTAGGGAGATTCCCAAATCTGATTCATTCTTTTTTAGATGACAAATCTGAGGAACTGTCCCAGATTGAGAGGTCATTAGAGGAGGTTTTAGAACAAACTGATTAATTTAACAGTAATGAGTCTTCAGGTGGTATCCACCCAAGAATTCTGAAGGAACTCATATGTGAAATTGCAGAACTGCGGCATGTAACCTATTATTTAAATCGGCTTCTGTGCCAGATGGCTGAAGGATAGCAAATGTGATGCCAATTTTAAAAAAAGGTTCCAAAGGCAAGCTTGACAATTCCAGGCCAGTAAACCTCACTTCAGTATCATGCAAATTGGCTGGAAGTATAGTAAAGAACAGAATCAACAGCACACAGATGAATACAATTTGTTGGATGAAAATTTGTTGTTTATAAAGGTAAACCATTGCCTAACAAATCTACTAGAATTCTTGCGGGGGGAGGGGGGGAAATCAACAACCATGTGGACAAGGATGATCCAATGGATAGAGTGTACTTCGATTTTCAGAAAGCCTTTGAAGAGGGCCCTCAAAGACTCTTAAGCAAAGAAAACCATCATGAAACAAGAGGAAAGGTCCTCTCCTTGATTGGTAACCGGTTAAAAGATAGGAAACAAAGAGTAGAAATACAAGATCAGTTTTCAGAATGGTGAGAGGTAAATAGTGGTATCCCACAGAGGTCGGTACTGGGACCACTACTGTTCAACATATTCATAAATGATCTGGAAAAAGTGGCAACATCTGCTGAGAATACAAAACTACTTAAGAGAGTGAAGTTCAAAGCAGACTGCAAAGCATTACAAAGGGATCTAATAAAACTGGGTGAATGGGCAACAAAACAGGAGATGAAATTCAATGTTGATAAATGCAAATTAATGCACACTGGAAAACATAATCCCAACTATACATATAAAATGATTGGGTCTAAATTAGCTGTCACTGCTCAAGGAAGAGATTTTTGGAGTCACTACAAATAGTTCTCTGAAACCATCCAGTCACTGTGCAGTGGCAGTCAAAAAAAGTTAACAGAATGTTGAGAATAATTAGGAATGGGATAAACAATAAGAAAGAAAATATATTGCCTGTTCTTAAATTTGTGGTACACCCACATGTTGAATACTGCATGCAGATCTGGTCACTCCACCTCAAAAGAGATGTATTGGAATTTGAAAAAGTACAGAAAAGAGTAATTAAAATGATCAAGGGAATAGCTTCCATATATCAGGAAAGATTAATAAGACTGGGATTTTTCATCTTGGAAAAGAGATGACTAAGGAAGGATATGATAGACATCTATAAAATCATGATCGGTGGGGAAAAAGGAAATAAGGAAATGTTATTTACTCCTCATAACACAAAAACTAGGGTTCATCAAATGAAATCAATAAGCAGTATATTTAAAAATGAACAAAAGGAAATATTTCTTCACACAATGCACAGTCAACCTGTGGAACTCCCTGCCAGAGGATGTTTTGAAGACCAAGACAGGGTTCAAAAAAGAAAAAGAAATAGATAAGTTTATGGAGGTCCATCAATTAGCCAGGATAAGCAGGGATTGCTGCTTGCTAGAAGCTGGTAATGGCTGATGGGATGGATCACTTGACATATTCATTCCCTCTGAAGCACCTGGTCACTGTCGGAAGACAGGATGCTATGGTGGAAGGGAAGCTGGATATGAGTCAACAGTGTGCTCTTGTTGCCAAAAAAGCCAATGGCATATTGGGCTGCATCAGTAAGAGCGCTGCCAGCAGATCGAGGGATGTGATTATTCCCCTCTATTTGGCACTGGTGAGGCTACATCTGGAATACTGTGTCCAGTTTTGGGCTCCCCCCTACAGGAATGATGTTGACAAATTAGAAAGAGTCCAGCAAAGGGCTACAAAAATGATTCGGGGGCTGCGACACATGACTTACAAGGAGAGACTGAAGGAACTAGGCTTATTTAGTCTGCAGAAGAGAAGACTGAGGGCGGATTTGATAGCAACCTTCAACTACTTGAAGGGATGCTCCAAAGAAGAGGGAGCTAGGCTGTTCTCAGTAGTAACAGAGAACAGAACAAGGAGCAATGGTTTCAATTTTGCAGCTGGGGAGTTTGAGGTTGGATATTAGGAAAAAACTTTCTCACTGGAAAGGTGGTGAAGCATTGGAATAGGTTGTCGAAGGAGGTGGTGGAATCTCCAACTTTGGAAACATTTAAGGCCCGGTTAGACAAAAGCCTGGCTGGGGTGATTTAGTGGGAGTGGTCCTGCTTTTAGCAGGGGATTGGACTAGATGATCTCATGAGGTCCCTTCCAACCCTAAGATTCTATGATTCTAAGTTGGACAGTAACATTTATTTGTTTTCAGTGATTCCCCAGTAAATATTTTTGAAACATGATGCTTTTAGTCAGTTTCATTTTGGTCTCTGTTCTTAATACCAGTTGCTAGAAAAGCAAATATCATACCCTTTGAACAATACATGACAAATAGGTGTAAAACACTCCTTTTTAGTCTAACATCTACTACTTTCCTCATACACTGATCAGAGGTTGGAATTGTGTGCTTTTCCATCATCAGTAATCACTGAGTAAAAGAATAAAGCAATGCCAAATTCAAAGAGAATTTAATTGATATAAGTAAAAGATGAAATAGCAGATAAGTTTGATGACTGACAAACAGCGCCAAATTAAAAAAAAAATTGAAATAATTAATAGCACTAGTTAGCAGAACTCGTATTAATGCCTTGGGAAATTATGAATGGAGAAATATTCATATTAATAGAAGTTCTCAAATAAAGGAAGGGTTTTTTTTTTTTTTCCAGAGAACCATGACTGGAAAAAATACATTGATTCCTTTTACAAACATATGATGGAGAATTGTCAAGACTTTAAAAATGGGTGCCTAAAAGTTAGGCTTCTAAGACTATAATTGCCCTGAACTTCAACAACATTGAGCAACCACAAACACCCATTAAAGTCAACATAAACAGTACTACTGAAACTCAGGCTCCTTATTTAGCGACCTAAATATGCTTTAGGAGCCCAATATTAAGTATCTGTTTTAGAAAGTTTTGGCCTCTTTCTCCTTGCTACAGGTACAACAACGCTCACACTAATTGAATTCTAATATGTGAAAGAAAGCTGTTTTTAATATTGTCATTTTAATCTAGGATTAATTCTGCCAATGGCTATGCTTCTTGAGAGAAAATGTTTTAATTTGTATTTATCTTGTGTTCTTTATCTGCAATGCCAGTGGTAAACTCTACAGTTGGAGAATAGAAAATAATAATCCAGACCAATGGTTTGGGGGTTTTTTAATTACATAAAAGACGTATTTAACAAAAAGACAGAACAGTTGTACATGATTAAGTGGAAGAATTAAATTTCTCTGACTGCTTTCATAGTGGGTGTAGTTGGCAAGACTTGAGGGACAGATGGCTGTCTACTCAGATATCAAGTATGCCAATTCAGCCTGAGCCAAAATGAGGGCATTCTGCTTGTTCTGATTCCTTATCCTCTCTTCACAACTGCAAGCAAGCTTACAGAAAGAGCTGAAACAGCAACCAAAAAAGCCATCACACATGTCTTGCAAAACAGTGCCTGTTTTAAACATGTGCAATACCTCAGAAATTTTTGTCACTGTTTTTCTTAGTGCATAATTTAGAATTTGCTAGAATGGGAAGGAAGAGAACAAGTGGGGATTAACAGTTACCAGGTCTGTGAACAGCAGAAAGAATGCTGAAGATCACTACCCTTAAAAAAACCCCAAAAGTCTTCTTTTGACAACTTTTACCTAAAGGGTTTTTCAATAGTTGCTATTTCTAACCAGCTAGAACATACACTGTTAGAAAATTTCAGGAACAAACACAGACAATCCCAGACACTGTATGTGTTACTCAAAGGGACTATGATATAATTATATCCTGCATCCAATTACTGGATAAAGAGAGCACAAAAAATTCAAGTCATTCTGGAGGCTGAATGTGTAATAAATCCAAAATCTACATGTACAGATTATAAGCATAGCAAAAACCCTAGAATGGAACACAGAGACTCAATCTGAGTGATTTGACAGCAGTGTTTCACATCTGCATTTGTTACTCTACTTTATGTTGATTTCATAAACTAATGTTTAGAAGTGACTTGATTTTCTGAAGTCATCTCTAATTCTAAGGATAGGTGCATACTATAATAGAACTTCATGTACTGGAACAATTAACTGCCCTATTGTGAATGTGTACATCGTGGGGAATACGTATTTTCTTGAAATAGGTATCTTTGCTTCAAGCTAAAAGTTTTTTAAATTTGCCTTTATCAAAGTTGGAGGATGTTTTATTCACACATCAGACAAGTGATTGGCTTTAAATTCTCCTATGTAAACTTTTCATGTGCCACTCATTCCAAAGAGGGGACCTCTGTCCAATGAGCTTCCAAAAAAAAAAAAAAAAGGATACTGAAGTACCATATTTATTAGAATACCAAGAATCCTTACGAAGACCCAATTTTTGCCATCCTTAGATGTATAGCTTTACTTCATTCATTATTAAAATCTGCTTATTCCGTTACTAGGTCAGGGGGATTACTCATGAAGTAAAGTACTATTTAATGGAAGTTGCAGGGTCTGGTCCTAAAATTTCACCAGAATCTCTTCACAAGGGGACTTTAGCTTCAACTTCAGTGTGACTAGATGAGGCACATGTTTTGGCCAATAAGCCACAAGTTGTGCTCTTCAAAAGAGATTTAAAAAGAGAGTGGGGGGGAGAGGGAGGGGGTTATTATACTAAAAGTTCTGAATTCAATTTCAGTCTCTCACTCCCACAAGGCTGAGTTTTTTCCTTCAAAAAGACAATCATGGGTCATAAAACAAATAAAATAATGCACAATTAAAAAAAAATTTAATCAAGCCCATAATCCCTTTATAATCCAGAAAAAAACATCATTAAAAGTTACTATGAAATCACGCCAAGCCCATTTTACACCAGCCTCCCAGCACCTCCGGTAGCCCCACAATCTCCCTGCCCAGGCCACAGCTGGCCTCCCCACCCCCCCCCCACCGGGTCTTCACCCCATCAGGGCCGCCTCCAGCCCCCCAGCTCCTCTGCTGGCCCCATGGCCCCCAAGCCAGGGCCACCGCCAGTTTCCCAGCCCCCACACCAGCTCCACGATCCTCCTGCCCAGGCAGCTGCCAGCCTTTGGGGCCACTGCCTGCAAACCAGCTCCTCTGCCGGCCCCATAGCCCCCCCCCCCGGGGGGCCGGCCCCACCCCCCCACCTCTGCAGTCCCCCACCTGGGCTGCTGCCAGCCTCCCAGCCCCTCGCCGAGGCCGCCGCCACCGCCACCGCCACCGCCACCGGGTCCCCAGCCCCTGCAGAGGCAGCACAGGGGTGGTGCAGGCCTCCCCCCATCCTCTGCGGGGCCCTGGGCAGCTGCCTGCGCTGCCCACCCACTAAGACCACCTATGCAGATTTTAAAATAGAAGATGCAAAAAGATAATAAAAATTGGAAGTCAACAGTTTAGCTTTAAACAAAAGCAGTCTTAGCATCTTTCAGGATGAACAGTGAATTATACAGGACGTCATAAACCATATTAAATCGGGAGCTAATGCCAACATATATCTTCAAGTATATTCACAGCTTTAGCATCGCAATAAGACAACTAACTAATTGTTATAGTGCATGTAGTTCCATTACCGACCAAACATGTCTAATCTGCTCACACTGATATTGAGGCAAATGTTTTAATCCATTTAATGTGCGTCATGTTAATTTTATATCATTCTTGTCATGTGGTACCAATTTAAATGCCTTTCCGAAGTCTAAAATATATTACAACGCTATTAACTTTATCAGCCAAATTTATAATGTCATCAAAAATACCAAATTAGTTTGACCAAATCTATTTTCTCTATCCCTCTGCTGATTGGCATTAGCATTCTATAATTCTTTATTAACCTGAGTCCCATATCAGCAATTCCACTCGGATCGATGTCAAGATGAGAACTCTGCATTTATTCAAGTACCGTTATCCTTTTGAAATATTGGTACATTAGGTTTCTTCCAGTTTTCAGGAACTTCTCCAATGTTTAAGACAATGGTTCCCAACCTATCCTGAAGGGCCACCAGTCAATTAATTAATTAAAATTCAATCAAATTTTAATTAGATCTTAATTTAAATTAATTTTACAGGGAGACGACTTTGCTGAGAGAGTCAGCTGCAACCTGTTCCTTAAATTTCCCTTAAATTATAGGGTGTGGTTGCCAATAGACTAACAAACTGTGACTCAGTTCATGGCCTTTGTTCTGCTTTAATTAAGGGAAGGAGACCAAGCTGTTGGCTGGAAGACCCTAGCCAGGAATGGATGGGGCGGGAATGGTCAGAGCGCAACTGTCTCAGCATCATGGAGGAGAGGCTAGGGGAGGCATGTGGCTGATTCATGGGGGCTGGATCCCCACCTTAGAAAGGGGCCCCAAGGCCGCTCAGAGACTGGGTACTCTGAGTGAAATGGGCCTGGTCGTAAGGGGAACCACACTGGTGAGCCAGAGCCAGCTGTAACTCAATAATCCTTGCCAGGGCTGGAGCCCTGTGTTGGACGTTCCACAGCAACGCCAGCAAGGGCCAAATGGGCCCAGGGCATGAGATGTACCCGGGAGCTGCGCGGTGCAGGGGTGGGGGCTGGTTGCTAAGTGATTTCTTTGTCACTGCGGCGCCCTCGCCTGCCTGGCTCAGCTGTGAGCGTGGCTCAGCCCCAGACTGTGAGCTAGAGCGGCGAGGAACAGCTAGCAGCAGGGAAGCGTGGGCCAATTTAAAAAGCCCCGCAGGCCACTTTTGGCCTGCAAGCCAAGGACTGGGAACCCCTGGTTTAAGACTTATTCAAAACCAGCAATAACCTAGAGATCTCCTTGGTCAACTCTTTCAAAACTCTTGCATACAGGTTACCTGGAAAAAGTTATCTGGGAAACGTTTGGAAGAGAATAAAACCCTTTTATCTATTTCCATCAAAGAAATAGCTTTTTTTTTTAAAGTAATGTTTCTCTTCAGAGAAAGATAGAGGTTTATTTGGTGCTTCTTATTCCATGAGCTATTGGAAATAAGATTTGTCGCAGAAATCATGTGGTTAAAGAGGTTTGCCAGCTTTACTATTCACACTTCCTCTTTTGGTTCTGAAGGGGGGAAGATGGATTAGAAAGCAGCTGTAAAATCCTGACCTTACTGAAGTCGACGGGAGTTTTGCTATAGACTTCAGGGGGACCAGGATTCCACCTCGAGAGGTCAGAAGAAAACCAAGAACAAGACTGGAAATTAAAAACAAAAGCCCCCTAAATAATATTGATAACCACAATGAAAAGGGAATTAAACACAAAGGTTAACTGTCATGTCCCCGACTGCACAACATGATCACCGCCTAGCATATATTCACACAGTTCAAGGAAAAAAGGATCTACTAAGAGACCAATGCATCATAATTATTTTTAAAAAATAAATAGTGATTTAATTCTGAATTCACATGACTATTGGAGAAACAAGTTACTTTCAAATGAGATCAAAATAAAAGTAGGGGGAAAATATTTTCTGCTCTCTGTGAACTTTCTAGTAATTTATTATTATACAACTGAATTTGAAAATGCTTGGAAAGTACACTATTTAAGTCTTGCCCACCACTAGCATTTTTCAGGAAATCTCGTGCTGTTGCACTGGCTGCATACTGTTGAGAGTCCATCAATGATAGCAAATGAAAGATCACAAGTACAGAATTCCAGCATTTTTAATACTGTGCCTCACTTTTGATAATGCAAAAGAGGGAGTTTTCCTGAAAAAGATCAACATGCACACAGCCGTAATGAGAATTGAACCACAAAACTGAAACATCCAAGAAGAAAGTGTCCTGTTTTCTTTGGTCTGAAGGGGCTAGTCCACACTTAAAACTAACAGTGGCACAGCTGTATTGGTAAACCTGTGCTGCTGTAAGTGCCCCTCCAAGCTCTCCCAGCAACAAGCAGTCCATACCAGTGCTTATTCAGGCAAAACTTACGTTGCTCAGGAGTGGTGTTTTTCACACCTCTGAGTGACAAAAGTCTGGCTGGCATACATGCTAGTGTAGACAAGGCATAGGATAGAAAGGTCATCCTCATTAACACATTCTAAAGCTGAAGAAAGGTTTAGGCCGGGTCAACTCGACAGGCCTGGTGTAACTAGGTTGCTCAGGGCTGAACATCTCCCACTGACATAGCCAATGCCACTCAAGGAAACTGATCAATTATGCTGATGGAAGAAGCTCTCCCATCGACACAGGAGCATATTCACTGAAATGCAACAGCTGTAGTGCTGCATGTGAAGACAAGCCCTTAGGCTCACCACTTGTAAAATAAGTGGTTACATTTTGCAAGTCTTCAGAGTTAACGTTTCATTGAAGAAACAGCGAGTGAAAGAGTTAATCCCTCTCACACAGCTATTTATTAAGGCTCTCTGCAAACAGAGGTCTTGTCCCCACTGGGAAAACTGGGATACAAAAGGCAACCATTGACACAGTTCTTAGGCCAGGACTACACTGGCCGTGGATTTCGGCAGCAGCTGAAGGGAGATACGCAAGCTACATATGGTATCTCTTGTCAACTTCTTAACACCTACTTACTGCAGCGTCCCCATGGTGCTGAGTCGACACGAAATGCCATCCCTTCAACTCAACACTACCCTACTTGCCAATGTAGATGTTAATAAAATTGACCTGCAGCTATGTCCAGGTTCGATTGAGTATGTCTTTACTGACGTTCAGTTGAACTTGCACAATCAATTCTACAATGTCGGCAGTGCCACCATCACTGCAGACCTGACCTTAGAGTCCTATCTTCACTACAACCATATTTGTTGCTACCAGCAAAGAAGAAATACAAGCCCCAATACAATTTTTTTTTTTAACACTGACAGACACAAGCCGCATCGTATCAGTTAAATTCAGTACACAAGATAGGCTGACCTTTCTCCAAACTGCTAGATTTTTTCCTTCCATAATGAAAGGCTACACTTTGCAGATTCTGAAACTGATGAGGGGCAAGGGCATTAAATACACCATACAAATGGACCTGGACAAGACAGACAAAGGGGAAACATATCACACTGCACATTGTAGGCTGCAGGACTAAAATCAGAAGTGTGTGATGTACTAAAGAAATGGTATGATATCTGCTGCTTTACAAGTTATGACAGGATATTTTGAAAGACTTGCTGACTGGATTTGGAAAGCATTAAGAAAAAGTATGCAAATGCTCATGTAAGAAGAATACAAGCACTTAGCTAGAACGTTGTTTTAAGTCTGGGATCACAGACAGAACATTTACTCATTTAGTAAAAATAAGTGTTTAGAGAGCTACTATTGTTTTAAGGCAACTTTTCTGCAAAAAGTTCTATTTACAGAATAGTGAGGCTCCAGAAGGAAACAAGCAAGTCCACTTGTTTTTACTGCCTCAACTACTATAAAATCCCCTTCCCTTCAATAATGCAGGATAATAGGGCCTAATTAAATATCTCAGGGCTGGCCTATGCAGTTTCCAGACCAATATAATTACAGCAGAACCTCAAAGATACAAACACCTTGGGACTGGAGGTTATTACTATGAACAAAACATTATGGTACAGTACCCTGCTGTAAGTGTCTTCCAGCTCAGGCTGGGAGAGTTCTCTGTAAAGATGGCAACTGGCCACACTGCCTGATTTGCAAGCAACTCGCTGCCTTATGTCATGTGTCTTGCCTTTGGGCTAAACTGGTGGGAGGGCCTGCCCCACACCTTTGGCACTACAAGCTTCATCCCTCAGCTGCCTCTCCCCCAGACTTCCTCTGCTCAGTGCATTGCTTGCCATGCTCCAGAGCCGGAGCACTGCTCTCTTAAAAAAAAAAAAAAAAAAAAAAAAAAAAAAAAGATTCAGGGCACAGCCCCTGTGCCTGCCCCCTTCCCGCTGAACTCTGGGGCCCGCCCCTGACCCCCTTCCAGAACCTGGGCCTGACTATGGCTCTGGCCCCACACAGCCACAGCTCCAGGCACTCTCGTGGCTCTAGCCACACCTGCAGCCACGGTGCCCTCCCAGCAGCCGTGACCTCGCTTTGCCCCCCCCACCAGCAGTTTCCCCCATGGTCTCGCTCTATCCCCCCCACAGCCCCGCTCTGCCACCCCCGCAGCCCCAGCCTGGCTCTGGCCCCACCCAGACCAGCCCCACCCCACCTTCCACAGCCACAGCCCAGCTCCCATCCCCTGCCCCCATGGAGAGCCCAGGGTCCCTGCGGCATGCTCCATGGCCACCTCCAGGAGCCCTGTGGCCTGGCCTGGCTCTCACGTCCCCCAGGGCTCCCTTCTTCCCCAGGCCTGGGGCCGCCTCCCCCCCCATTTTCCTCCCACTTACCTAGTGGGGCCTAGGCTGGCCTCAGAGCTGCCACCCCCTCCCTCATTGCCTGGGCTGGAGAATCGGGAGGGATTTAAATTTTTCTCCTGCCTTGGCTGCCTCTTTCACTTCCAGAGGTGCTGGGAAGAGCCATGAGTGCAGCCATGAGCACAGTTTGGGTCACATCAGTGCACAGGCTGTGGCCCTTTAAAACTACTCCAAAATGTAACTGACTCCTACTCCAGCTCCAGGCCAGCTTTTGGCTGCAACCTTCAGTTCCTCGCACCACAGCATCCACCTCTCTTTCCCAAGCTCTATAGCCAGGTGTGTGAAAATAACTTCCCCTTCCGAGTGGGGTGAGATTCAGGGGGAGAGGGGTGTAAAACAGCACTCTTGGCTTACAGGAACAGCAGAGACCCCAGACTGTTTCTGCTCTGCTTGCCGACCTTGCAATATAGACGCAGAATTTGCTTTCTTCCCTCCTGCTGCTGCCTGATTGCTTATTTCCAGTTTCATAAGGCATTCGGTTGACTGTAACTTTGGTGTTCATGTCTTTGAGGTTCTACTATGTATCACTTAGGGGTGCGATTTTTTTCCTGAAGTAGTTACAACAGTACAACCCTTCTTATGAATGCAGATATATACTGACATAGAGGGGCTCACACGACTGAAGTTTATTCCCCTTCCCATTCAAGCATCATTATACTATTATAACTGCATACGCACTAGGGTGGCTACATCGCTTTAACTACATCTATATAGTAAAACTAGTGAATGTAGACAAAGTCTTAAATATTCAGTGCGATTTTAATGTAGCCAAAGCAGGACATTCAAAGAAAAATATTCATCAATATGAGAGACAGACAGACAGACACACTTGCCCGATAATTTATCTCTAAGTTTATGATAAGATATGGCAGAAGGCAAGATAATGACTAAATTATGTCATTTAATTGTTCAGCCAGCTGGCTAGATGTTCTTTCAAGTAAACAGTAGTCAATTAGACTTGAAATGAAGTGTCCAAACACAAATTATTTGCATTCAACAAGGCAGTTATAATGGTGTCTTTGGGTGAATAAGGCAGGAGTTCTGGCCCATTTATTTAGTTGCTCAGCTGCTTATTTATGTTGTGGCAGGTTCTTTAAGTAGCCAATTTCTAGGTCTCCCAAGTTGCCTTGTCTCAGTCTTATTTGGACACTCTAATGACGTGATTAATTTTACTACTTTCACTAGGAAAGTATTTCCAAAATAGGTCAGGGCAGGAGAGTTAAACTGATCTAGTTTTTCAAAATGTCAACCAGGAACCAGCACAGTGGTACTGCCATATGGCAAAAATGGATTTAATTTCCATCTCCTCCAGATTCTCAAGCTGAAACCATGCCCAGAAATGATGTAAGGTCATCCTTCTGAACCATAGGAAGTAGTGCTTGTTATAATTTGCACTCACATAAACGCTTCTCGTTTGACAATCTCTGATGTCACACAAGGGTGGTGTGAGGCTTTAAGAAGATTAACAAGGTCTCATGACATATTTGTGAGGCAGCTGTGGTTTACACCCATTATAACAATTGGTGATCTGAGGCACAAAGATCTGCAAGTGAGTGTCAGAACCAGAAACAGAGACGAGGGCAATAGTGCTGACACAGTAGCCATGCAGCATCATGCTGGTGTCCAAGCTGAGCCTTCCAGCTCATCCAAGGCCACCTGCCTACATGACTGCCAATATATCTGGAGCATTCCGTTCTTATTAGTGATGGCCAGTGCTCAGCAATGCTTTCTCCACGCTGCCGTAACAGCACTTTGAAAATTGTGCTGGCCCACGAAGTTATAAAATACCAGGAAAGGAATCAGGGCTGTTTGTGAATTTGACACAAATCCCAGTGGGTTCTAATGGGTATCCTACAATGCATCAAGAGAAAAATCCCAAAATACAGAGGGAGCAACAGCAGAACACTGGACTTAGGGATGCTTGCCCAGAATGCGGTGGGCCTTGTTTTTTGTTTTTAAAAAAGAGCAGCACTGTGGATGCTAGGATTCACAAAAGAAACCGCTGAGAACAGTTTATATAAAGCAGCAATGATGAACTCTTTAGTTTAGTCATGCTTATATAACCAAGGTGGCCGAACTTACTGACCTCTTTGCTCCCCACACCCCCAGGGCAGAATCCATTATCTATAGATAGTGTTGCAAAAAGAATCCCTACACTGACAAGAAATATTTGTGAGGAATAATTACAGTGTGGACTACTCCACAGATGTGTTATCTATTGAACTGCTAATTGCATTTATTCCATATGGATCTTAAAACTGTTTATGAAGACAGATGTGCAAATCATTTTTCCATTTCATGCTACAGGTAAAGCACATTTTTTAAAACTTAATTTGGCTCTCAAAAAAGATAAATTGGCAACAGTGTACCTCATAGTGTACTGATGGTACAAGAGCCATGACTGAGAAATAAGGTTGTAAATACTTCCCACAAGTCACTTGTTTTCATAACCCATTCACTGAAAAACCAGTTAATTGTGCCAAATCAGGGAAGGAACAGATGAAAGAGCTGTCATGCAATCAGACCATGAAGTTGTTTTTAAAAAGTTGCCTTCTGAATTTTGGTTATTTTTATACTCTGAACAAACAAAACTGATGAGCAGAAGTCTTTCCAGTGAACACCAATTCAAACAAGCAAGCAGAATGATTGGGTTGATGTAAAAACAAACAGAAATAATATTGAAAACATAGAAAAACATTGGATCAAAAAAGAGTCATGCCCTCTTCCAGAGTGTTGACACCAATTGGGTGGGAGTGCAGTGTTGATTTCATAGTGTGTTGGAAGACTAAAGCTACCAGGCAGAAACAGAGGCACAAGTTATGACAGCACACTCTTGGGATGTCAATTTTAGTCATCAGAACAGCCGGACACATTAGAACATCAGCCTTTAGAACACACAGTGGGATACAAAGGAAAATGCATACTGCCCAACCATTTAAAGATAAGTCTCCAGATAAAAAGTGTTTTTCATCAAACCACATGGGACACACAAAAATTTTCTTACATCAAAGGAACAAAAAAATCTCAGCCACAGGCAACGTTTTTGAAAGCATCTGTGGTTCAGGTGGTGTGATCACGGCTTACCAATAGGCTCTTTTCATGAAACATTAAAATACCAAAAAGAACTTTATTAGCTGGGTGTCAATGGACTCGCTAGCAGCATCTCCTGTAACAAACAAAGATATACGACAAGGGCTGTCGCGAAACAGAGCATTTACATCATTCAGACAAACAAGTGTTTTTCTCAAGACAGATATACCTGAGTCTCCAGTGCTTCCAATTTACGCTTCCTGGCATGAAGAGCTTTACTTGGAAAAGCCCAAAAATAATTGGAAGTTCCAATCCTATCGCTGTCCACCATACCATCATCAACTAAACTTTGCAGGATCTCCTTGACCGACATGGCAGCTAACAAAGAAAAGACAGTTCATTTTTCTTCTGTTTACATGTTATCTAGTTTTACTTTTAAAAAAAAATGTGACTGAGTAGTAAATATATCAATGTAACAGACATTAATGTACCAGTCCTAGACCTGTTCTCATTTTCACTACAGGTTGCTTAGAACTACAGCAACATAAACACAGCACCTAACTCACAAACACATGGTTCTCAATACTTTACTCCTTTTTCATACGCTATCTGAAGACATCAAACATAAAGGCCTGGTGCTACAGCCACTCCATGCAGAGAATCCGTTTGAAGTCAGTGGCAGTATCATGCATAGGATAGCTTACAACATGAAGATAATTTACTACCTGATATTTTCCATTCTGGGTCCTGACTTCGCTCCTAATCCAGACCAGTTTGGAATGTAGCAAGCAATAAGGAAAAATCATCAGAGCAAGTGAGATAAGTAATCCCCTTCCCTAGAGTAGAGAGGGAAAACCTTCCCCCAAAAGGACATATGTGTTTAAGACTGCAGGTCAGGCCTACAGTGCTTAGCAGAGGTGACGGAGGACCAAACAGTCTCCCAGTTATGTCTGCGGTGGCTGATGTTCTTTTGGTCTCTGAAGTTGCCAAGGATCCAATTAAAAGGACCATGACCCCATCAAGGGTATGTTTGTCTGTGGAAAAATATGCTTCCAAGAGGCTGCCTGCATGATGGTATTGGTTTAAAATTCTCTAGGGCCTTAGATTATTTTAAGATTCAAAAACATTTTTAAACAACTCATAAATCTGTGGGAAGAAAGAAAACCAAAGAGGTGGGAGACTGCAAAGCAAAGCTCGACTAAATGAGGCAGTGATCTGGGAAAAGGAGTAGTGTGAGGTCACATAATTAAAAGACTATCACAATATATGCAGGCAAGAAGGCAGATTAAAAGTTGTTTGGATAGCTTAATTTTAGCATTTCTTAATGTTTAATTTCTTAATTTTGCATGTAATTATTTTCACTCTTGGTGAAGCATTAAATCAATGCAGAGTCAAGAGGACAACATTGTATTAGTTTATATTCAGTTCACATATGTAAGGTTATTCTCATAATCAGAAGGGTCAGAAACATTTTAAAGTGAATTAATATTTATTCTTCAAAAGTTGATAGCTTATACCCCACACTTGCCTGGGAAAGCTTCCCATTTATCACAGGAAGTGAGTGTTTTTCCAAGCAATGTAAATATAAAACAATTAGCTAACAAGTAATCTTCTCTGGATTTGAAATTGTTCCATTAATAAACTTTTAAATGATTCTATTAGCAAAGTATTCTACACGTATATGATAAGGGTTTGCAAGAGGAAGTATCTACAGCAATTTTTTTAAAATTGTATTTAACATTCTGTGAATACAATTCAACTTTCTTTGCTCAACATACAATATCATTTTGCATGCCTTAAAATAGGAACTGCAACTTTGTTGAGAAACCACCTGAAACATTATCTCATCTCCATACTCCTCTTGCAAGCGCCTCTATTCTGTGCTGACATCTTTAAATGCATTTCTACAGTAAATATTTTTCAGGTCACAGCAGAGTTCCCTACAGCTCTTACAAGAAAATTATTTTTTCTTTATTCATTTTTGTGACAGTGATAGTGCTCCAAAGACATGCTGATCAAGGAATTGAATGTTTTTACATCAGTACCAAAACACAGATCTAAAGAGGAGAAAGCATACAATGAATACAGGAGCAGGACTGGAAGTACATAAAACCATTTTGATCCCGATCCAAAGTCAAGAGAGAGTTCTGTTGAATTCCATGGGCTTTCAACCAGACCTTTTCTACATACAATAGTCCTGCACGTTTGGTTGTGTGCACTGAGGGCCAAAATTTTAAGATGTCAGTGACTGAAGTTTGACACCTAGATCCTTAGTTAAGCATCTACACATACGCATATGCAACTCTTAGAGGTACTGAGCACCTTCACTCTCAGTGTCTTCGATGGGGGCTCAGCTCCTTTGAGAATCATGTCACATATTTAGGTAGCTAATTAGGGATACAGTTTCCAGACTTCAGCCATTCCACCTGAATATTTTGGCCGTAATACCAATATAAGTCACAGCTATTAGTAACATAGGGTTGGGACATTTGTGCATAAAATGTACAGTTTCTAAAAAGGCACATGTCACAATGACAAATTAGTGCCGCTTGCAGCTAGGTATTTTTTCTTTTGTTTAATGTCATTGTTACAAAAAACCTGAAGTTAGACTTATGTGAAAACAAGAAAATTTACACAGCATGACTGGTTCACAAAATAATTCTGAATCTTTCAACAAGTTTTAGGGAAAAAAATATTAATACTTACTAATCCCTTTCTCTTTGGGAGCAATTTTCTCCATATCCTTTAACTGGAACACATCTTTCTGTTTAAAACACAAAAGGCACATCATCTCTGAATGACAGTCTCATTTAAATCATGCTTACATTCCTTACTAAATTAATTCCAACAAATACTCAAGTAGCATATCTAATGTATTTTTCATTTCTCTGGGAAAAATACTGCATGCTCCTTAAAATAAAGCTAAAGTATTCTGAAAATAAAAAGTGATTTTATCTTGCTGTAACCTTCATTTCCTCCAGCTTTTCTTTGTTACTCTAATGAATTGCTTCATACTTAATTAATTTAGAATGCAAGTTCCTCAGGGCAGAGAGCTGTGGCCAGATCCTCAGCCCCTAGTCCTGCTGCTTTTGCACAGCAGCATCACAATAAACTTATTTTTTAAAAAACAAACAAAATAAATAAATAATTTACAAGCTCTCAATTATGTCAAACACAAAAGAGTCTCTATAGCTGGATCTCCATTTCTCTTCCCCTCCCTCTCACTGCCTTCTTTTGGATGCATTTTCATCATTCCCCCTTCCTATTTTCCACTTTCATCCCCCTCCCATATTGTCTGATTTGAGCATCCCTAACTATGTACTCTGCCTCCTGTGGCAGCAAAGTTAAACCAATGAGATCTGGAACCTAAAAAGCAAAGCAAATACTGAAAATGTCCCAAAGTACTGTTTCATTTTACTTTGCTGCTACCTCACATATGGACTGGAGGTTCTTCAGGTACCAGATCAGAGATTGATGCACAAAGCCTTCTGTTAAACATGCCAGCTGCTCTACTGGAAAATGTTTGAGAAATACTAAACGTAAAGCACAAACATGTCAGTATGTTATGGGATATGTAACTTTGGATTTCTTGACTATCATATCTAAATCAGAAACCGCTGCACTTCATGAGAACACACACCTTTTTGGTTTTCCACTTACTTGTCAACAACTTATCCACTGCTGACAAAGGGAATCAATAAAAAGTGCACTGGTGCGGAAAAATTTAACTAAAAAAAAATCCCAGTTCAAATTCTAGCACAAATTCAACTGCACTGCTTGCCAACACCTTTTATCAAGCATTGATAGCTTTCAAAAATGCGTACAGGGCCACTGTGTCCTAGGAGAAATAAAGCTAGCTAAAACGTGAACGGTTATGGAATGAGAAAAACGTTTCTTGCTATGGTAAGTGAATAAATAAATAACAACACTATAGCACTTCTCATTTAGTTATTCTCAAAAGCACTGTATAAAGGAGATCAGCATCACTATCTGCACTTAAGATACAGCGAAACTGAGACACGGAACGGGGAAGTGACTTGTCCAAGGTCACACACCAGGAGAGCAGCAGAGCCAGGAACTGAATCTAAGAGACCTGGGTCACAGTCCAGTGCCCTGGTCACTAAGCCACTCAGCCTATTTATAAATGTTCCCAATGATCAGGACATGTATGAAGATTTAAAAAAAAACAAACCACTTACTGTTTCAAAAAATATTTCCATCATACGAGTTCTTTTCTCTTCAACACTCAGTCCTTTTTTCTTAGACTAAAACAGAAAAATCTATATTCAGTTTTTTAATACTAATTTGAGAATTAAACATTTTGTTCAGAATTCACATCTAGTTAACCCAGGAGTCAGCAACCCCTGGCCCACACACCTATTGCCAGCAGCACGCAGCACTGCGGCTGCTCCCCCTGCCCCCCCGTGGGGCCTGGGGCCACAAAAGCTACACGCGCACAGCTCCTGGCTCCTGCTGGCCCCGACCCCTGGAGGACAGAGCCAGCAGAGAAAAAGAGCTGCCATGTATGGGGGTGGGGCCGGCAGGAAAAAAGAGCTTATAGCTCCTTTCCCCTGCTGGCCCTGCCCCCAGAACCTGCTGAGGATGTGGTGGGCGGGGCTGGCACGCGGGGGTCCAGTAGAGGTGGCTCATCCCTGAGTTAACCTCTAGAAGAAGCATTTCCTTGAAATCTCCCTTAATACTTTACCATCCCACAATACTCACTAAAACAGGATATCTTCACAAAGGAAAACCATGCCGGGCAAATCCATTCAAAATACATTAATTATTTGAAAGATATTAAATTTGCTGTATAATCTAGTCCAGGGTGTCAAACTCATTTCCTATGGTGGGCCAGATTTGACTTAAATGTATTTCAAGTGGGCCGTATGTACCATAAATCAAAACACTAGGGCACTCTCACGGCATTGCAGAGTGCCGTGTATATGAAAGTATGCTCCATGATACCACTCTCTCTCTCTCTCTCTCTCTCTCTCTCTCTCTCTCTCTCTGTTAGGGGAAGCGTGTCATCTTGCAGAGTGCAGTCTCACATACCCAGTCTCGCATACTGTGATGTCACGAGACTTGACACTCTCACAGCATTGTGGAGTGCTGGGTATGCGAGACCTCACTCTCGCTCTCTGTTCGGGAGAGAGTGTTGTGCTGCTGAGTGAAGTCATGGGCCAGATGGAAGATGCCACCCATGTGCTGCATGTTTGACACCCCTGATCTAGCCTATCTCCTGCCTCATTGCAAGGTAGTTTTCAATGCTTCTTGCTGCATCCCCCTGGCTCCTCATTTCTCTTGTCTTACTAACCGTAGGAATGGCAATTCCAGTCCCCCCCTTGTAGTTGGTGGCAATGCCCACTTGTTCTTAAAATAATAGAAAACAGTTATAGTAAGACTTCTGCTTTTTCTTTGACTCATTTACTGTAAATATTGCTTTTTCTTTCTTGTTAAAATGACATTGTTAATATGAAATCTACGTCATTTCAAAACATTAGTTTTTGGATACTGCATCTGCCTTCAGATTCCCTTTCCAATGTTGTGGTTTAACAATCACATTGTCTTAATTTTTCAAATATTTTTCTTTTCAACATACTATGCCATAAGAAGAAAGTGGCTGCTCATCATTTGAATCACATTACATACTGGAAGAATATTCAGCATAATCCTCATATACTAAAAAGCCTCATTAGAAGCACTCACCAGTAGGAAAGTGAATTTGGTGAGTCCCTAGAAAAGGCATGTAGCATACAGGAGTACATAGGATTTTGAAAGGGGAAGACTATGTTTTGCCTCAGCTGTTCATAGCATATCAAAAGCTTTAGTAGTGGGAAAGTGATAGAATTCTTGTCAGTTTCACAGCTGCCTCAGTTTGAAACTGGCATGCAGAAGCAATAACAAATGTCTGAAATTATCATCTGCGGTCATGGACAAGAGCAAGATTGCTTTGGATTTTTTTAAAATTATATTGTACAAAATCTTAATTTTGGAAGCTAGTTTATTCTGCACTCACTTGTGCATCATGTTGAAACAACATGTGATAAATAAATCTATTAGTCTTTAAAAGTGCCACAGGACTCTGTTGTTTTTATATAATTCACTATAACCACCTTTATTTGACTACGGCCTCATTAATTGTGTTGGTGTGTTTTGTTTTTGTTTGTTTTAAATATAAACTGTCCCCTCCCATATGATTTATTCAACTCTGGCACATACCTACAACTAGTTACTATGAAAGAGATGTTGATGTTATAAACACTAGCATGTGGCACGGCTGTATAAATAAGAACAGGAGATTCATTAAAAGATAAGGCTTCTATTTTTCCCCAATTATCTTGGTAATCAGCAATGATGGAAACAAAAATATGTAAATACAACATGACATTTTAACTAAGGTTTTGGTAGCATGCAGTACTATTACTTTTACTAAAGTATGGAAGCCATTCTTTTGTTCATAGGATTGTGTTGACAGTATAACCACAATTACAGTAAGTTCTATTCACACCTGGACGTATGGAAAACTGCCTGTATAAATCCCTCAGACCCCTTCTGTGTTTCACTTTTGGCTGTGTTATTGATAACTGGTCCCGTTACAAGTTATTTTTACATGACCCGGGGTAACAGTGGCAGCCTAAAATTAGTTTGGTCTACGAGCAACCTGCCATGATCAAATCTAAATGGGGGCGGGGGTGGGGAAAGAACCTCACCATAAAAACAGATGCAGCTTTAAAAGAGTTGATTGGAAAATGATATGGAGCACAGCTAATCAATATTGCATTGACCAATGCCACAGAAACAAATTGATTAAATTAGAATTGAAATGGAAAAAGTCCTGACCATTTAAATAAACTCCCCTTTTAAACAGAGAAAGACTAAAAATTAACTATATGGTAGTGTTATACCCAACGCTACCATCCATTTTCAGTACAAGATGGTATAAGAAGTTGCCCCACTTACAGAAAAATTACTGGAAAAAAACTTCACCCACTTCCACCTCATCTCAAAGAAAATGGAAAGATGAAAAGCAATTTGAAAGAGACCTATTATATGCAGAGAAACAAAGGTCTTACCAGAACACATTATTAATAAAGCACTTTCCATCAATAGATCTCAAAGCAATTCATAACCTTTAATATATTAATCTTAACAAACCTCTGTGCAGTAGGGATCTATTATTATCCCTATTTTACAGATGGAATTGAGGCACAGCAAAGCTAAGTGACTTGCCTTAGGTCACAGAGGACGTCTGGAGCAGAGCAGGGAACTGAACTGATGTCTCCCAAGACCTAACCTCAGGACCCGCCCAAGGGTTTTTGGCACCGTAGGCGAACTCTGACTTTGCCCCCCCCCCCACCCGAACATGTAATAAGAGATAACATATTAATATATATTTTTAAATAGAGAAAAAAATTCACTTCCATCTAATTAGGCGCCCCTTAAAGCCTGACAGCCTAGGCAACAGCCTAGTTCACCTATTTGGTTGGGCCAGCCCTGCCTAACCTAGTTCTCTCTGCCCAATGAAAGGAGGGGTGATCCAATGATTAGAGACCAACATCCAATGACCTATATCTGATGCCTCAAAGACAAGCAGAAATGCACTATAATGTACCTACCCAGCTTTGTAAGGTTCCTCTCTCCCAGTTTCCAAGATCTTCGCCTGATTCAAGATCAATTCTCTTCACAATTCTGTCCTGCTTACATCTCTCTAGCCTTTTCTCCTTCTACAACCAGTCCTGCTCTTTACAATCTACCCAACTGTTTCTCTTTACCATTCTATTTACCATAACCCCAATACCAGCTACAACTCCAGGAAACAGGCAGCTGATTTCATTAAGAAGAAAAGCCTCTTCCCTAACAGGAGGTCTGAATTATTTTAATCTTATTTTTTTTAAACTCTACATTGAATGCTTCCGAGTCCTTAGTGCAGTTTGGAATCCTGAGCCAAACTCCAAGCAAAGGAATTGCCATATTGACTAATCCAGTGGTTTTCAACCTTTTTTCTGTCATGACACACCTGACAGATGATGTTCCCCTGTGTGACACACTACAATCTCCCAGTGGCAGTGGCACTTGGGAGGCTGCTGCACTCTGGAGGATGCAGCACTCTGGAACATGGGTGGGGGCAGAGTCAAGCTAGCACAGGCTAGTGCCTTGGTGGTCTGGCTTGATAGGGCCAGGTTTATTTTTATGGATCAGGTTGTACTCCCCACTCCTCCAGCCCAGGATCTCTAGGTTGCAGCCCCTAAGTCCCTTATACTCATCTGGCCCTGGCTGCTGCCTGTGTTGTGCAGCAGGAGCAGGTTGTTGAGGGCAGCAGAGAGCAGCAGGCGCCCCAAGCTGAGCTGCCAATTTTCCATGACACACCTCCCGGCTCTTCGCAACACACTTTTTGTGTCCCAACACAGTTTTTGAGAACTGCTGAACTAATCAGTCAATTTAGTTGAACATCCTGTCTTCAGCAGTAGGTACAAGAAGCCTGGCAGTTGCCAAGCATGGGATAATAATGTAACTGTCCATACTGGATGTTTTTTCCTAACTGCAGGCAAGTGGTGGCTGTTAAATGCTTTACATAGTGTAACTGCGGTCACGATACTCCCTGTAAGTGTCTAGTCCTTTCAACAATATGGTTAGATATGCAGCAGTGAGTTCCACAAGTTAACTGCACCCTATGAAATCCTATTAAAAGCCAACATTTTGAATAGGTGAAATGAACTGGTTTTAACACGGCTCAGAATTGAGGCCGCCCGCATTTTTCTCTTGCGGAACAAAACCTGGATGGTGCCTTAAAACCCGCATGCTGGGTGCTTGTAGGCACCGCCAGAGGAAGGCAGCCGCTAGCACCGAGCCGGCCCTGGTGAAGGACGCGTGCTCCGCACATGGCCCGGCACACACTGGACCAGGCCGGACAACGCTGCGGAGCCACACGGCGCCGGCTGCAGCCCAGCAGAGGGGGGCGCCTGGTGCACCCGGGTGGGGCCCCGTCGGATCCGGCGCCGGCTCCTGCGCGTTCACACACACAGAGAGAAAACCGGTTCCACCAAAGCCAGGCCGGATCCTAAATGCAGGCGGCCGCAGACACGGCGGGCCCCAAATCACCCCCGGGCGGTGTCAGCAGCGCCCCGCTGCGATGGCCCCGACCCGGCTGCCAGACCCAGACCGGCCCCTTCCCTGCACGAGCCCCCGCCCGGGAGGCCGCTTACCATGTCGCCTCCGACCCGGCGGCGCTGAGAGCCACCAGGGTTTGATTTCCGCGCCGCCGCCGGGAGCAAAGGGCAGCGGGGGTGGCTCCGCCTTGCAGCGCCGCCTCTGAGGACGGAGCGGGGCCCGGGCGGCCTCGCTCGCTGCTGCTTCTTGTTCCTACCTCGTGACTCCCAGGCCCCGAGCCCCGCCGCTGGCTGGTTTTCACACACCCTCCGCGATTCAAGACGGGCACCGCTGGCCAGAATTCATGTCCCTGACCCTGCGGGGCCCAAATACACCAGCCGTGGGTCTCCCAAAACGACACCCCCCTGCCTGTGAGTTTCAGAGCCAAGCAGGACCTGGGGCTGCTGTAAATAGATGGGAACATGTTTGTTAAAGATCACGTTGAAAGAAATGATCAAGTACAGAGTTTAAACAAAAGAGTTTGGGGATTTCCCGGAATTATGTACATGATCATACTGTCCAGGAGCAGCCCAGTTACCCCATTTTGTGTCAATTTACACTTAGTTGTTTGAATAATAGAGCTTTTAACCCAAGTCACATTCATTCATCTTTTACAACTCCAGCTAATGAGCAAAATTCAAATTTTAGACAATAATAAACTAGATCTTCCAGCAGCTGATTTACCCCACAGGGAAATGTTCCAAGGATTTTGGAGTTTGATTCCTTCTTCATCAAAGAACAACCAATTACAGTTGCTCACATACCATTTGCTCCTGGTAGTGTCACATTCTCAATTAATTCTTAAATATTTCTCAAAGCATATGCATTTTTAAACTTACTGTATTTTAGAAGGGCAGATTTTATTAGCAGGTCCCACTGCTGCATTTGAATAGAAATATCAGCATTTCTATTTTAACTAGCAATTTATCGAGAAATAAAAGAAGAAAAGCCCAAACACATTTTAAACTAAAGCCTTTCACTATAATAACCATGCACAGGATTGTTTTCAAATCTCTCTCAAGACATAACTTGGAAAATCCTACATAATTTAGTTTAAACTAGATACTTTGGTATTCTTGTCGATTCCAATTCTGTAAACACTTATGCATGTCCTCAGATATAGTATGTGAGTAGTCCCAAAACTTGTAGGATTACAGCCTTAATAAATATGCTGAATCATTGAGTCTTCTGTGATGAAGCCCCTAAACAGGATTACAACTCCCACTGCACATCCCTTTCCCAGGCCAGTTATATTAAGGTGAAAGGTCCCATCCTTCTTGATAGTGAGCCAAGCAGGAAGTAGACTATGTTTTGGACTGAAGTTGTGGTCATGTGGCAAACCAGGAGCTGCAGAGAAGCTGAAGCAGTAGCCACATAGCAAGTAGTGACTGAAACTGGAGGCAGGACCCACATGCTGAGATGCATGTGGCACAGGTTGTGATTGTTCAAGCTGCATATCTGTGTGGGACTTATGGTAAGCAGCTGCTGATGGGCAGGGACCACTGCAAAGAAGCCCCAATGCAGAGACACAAGCTCTTACTTGCTTTGAGGAGAAGATGGACAGGTGTGGGCACTCCAGTCACTAGGCCTGAAGAGTTCTGTTTCTCAATTGGACTGTCCCAAGAGCTCAGATATTTACTGCTATCACTCATTTTGAACTGTGACCGTTTGACCCTCTGCATCTAGGGTGTTTGCAACCTTTCCCTTTCCTAGCAGCCCCAGTAAAATAACCTCTCCCTTGGCCAGTGTCTGAGTGAAGTTCTAGAACAGGTTTCCAAGGGGAACGATAGGGGCAAAAAAAACCCAACTAAAAATTCATTCTGAAATATACAATTACCCCTCATTCTTCCCTGATGTAATAGTGGTTCTTCCTTGAAACCTTCAAGGACTACACCATGTCCCAAATTGACCCTGTGGTAATCTCAATTTCTTTATTGTAAATTAGAGATGTGAAATGAAGATTATGCAAAATAGTATTAATGTTCTAGGAATTCATCCACAATTATATAAAGCTTCTTGCACTCTGACTTCTCTTGTGTACCTCATTTTATTATTTTGGCACCCTGACAGGTTGAGTAGTATAACTGTTATCAAATAAAGGGAGGAATTCCCTAGGACTTCCAAGTTCTCCAAATCCTTTCTGTATCCATTCTCTCTCTCAGCTGAGAGAGACAGGGACCAGAGAATGAGACGATTTCCCTCTCTGATAGTAATGAGTATTTGCCCTGGTCTGGATCAGTTTGGTTTTCTGGTTTTGTTTTGGTGCGGCCGGGTGTTTTTTTGTTTTTTTCTTGTCCCCACAAAGAAATCTATTACTCCTCTTCTCCACACCTCTAGGTGGACCCAGTACCTTCTGCCTCTGTGCCTTGCTTTGCCTATCCCCCACAAATCATCTTTCCCTCATGCCCCCTCCCATAGCATCTTCCCTCCTGTCACAGTGCCCTACTGTCCCCAATGAGCCATATTTCTGCTCACTACATACCAGCAATTAAGTGTAGCTTTACTGTTGTGTTTACCACTCTGAAGCAAAAGGGGACATACAGTAGCTGAAGCAGGAATGAGGAGCAGCTGAACATCAAGGGGGAGTAGCACAATACATGACTGAACAATGGATGGCATTGGCAATTGGACCAGTGAAGAAAGAGGAAGGACATTGGAAGTAAGTTGGGTCAAAGGGGCTCTTACTTTAAAGCTCTGCTTTAGGCCATGTCCATAAATCATACTGTTGATTTCTTTATTTAGTCACACAATAGAAAGAAGATCAAGCTTCCATATGCTGCCCCACTTACATGTACATGTAGCAGCTCTGGCCTGCAAGGAGTCCAGAAAGTGAGCCTTTCAAATACCCAGAGTAGCACCTCCATCATAGCAACAACAAAAAGCTATGAGAACTTTAAAGTAGTGAACTAACCTTTGGCTATAGACTTCTAGCATCACAGTGCATGTTTACCACTTTCTGGTGCATAGCTTCAAAAGCTCACAAAAAGCACCTGCACATGTCGCAACCCAATCCACTAATACTCCTCGAATGTTACACGATCACATTCTTGATAGCATGGCCACAGGGTTAGAAACATTTTTCCGGCTACTTTGTCTGGAGTAAACCTATTTAATGCCCACCTTGCTTTGCTGGCCCAGTGCTCTAGGCATCCACGGGCCCCTTCATGGCCAAATCATTAGATCAGTTTAATCTTGTAATGAAAAATTCTCCTAAAACCCCAATTTGTCAATGCCAGATTCAAACTAAATTAGAAGAGCCCTGAGTAGGGAGGAGCAGACCCAAGCAGAGTGAAAATGAAGAACAGAACTTCAGACATGGATAAGTGATTGATTCCCTGCCATTTCTCACTGCTGGTTTAGTTAGCACAACTGCTCCTTTTACACACCCAGTAACAGCCTTTGGTTCCGGAGCTGACAGCCCCAATTAAAATTTTGAAGCTTTAAGAATGTGGTTAGCTGATAAAGGTGCTATTAAGCGTGCAGCTATTATCATTACACTATTACTGTCAGAAAAGTTAAAGGATGCACAATGACATTATTATAGGGGAAGCTGATAGGCATACTTCACTAAAGACATAGCTAACACTTTCCTTTATAAGACTTGAGTTGAGTAAGATGTTGTAAGACAAGACTTGACTTGACACTCGAGTTGCTTTCCCAAATTTTAACTGATTGGGCTGAAATTTTCAAAGTCTGAGGATGAACTTTTGTTTGGTTTTAAGTTTTAGCAAAAATAGTGCAGCCTGCTTCCTAAAACAAGATAAGAGAAAAAAGTTTTGCCCAGGTTAAGTTCTTACAGCTATTTTGTGAAGATGCTCCAATGCCTTCATGCTTTGGTGCAAGGCCTGGAACTTTGGAGTGGGGGTCAGGGGTCAGCCTGGTATCTGTCCCAGAGAAAATCTACCAAAGTTTGGCCAAGTAATGATCCTCTGAAAACCTACGTTCACATATGCTCAGTAGCAACTCATGGTGGATTGTCTGAAGATTTGTCTGTCCTGAGTGCTCCAGTGCGGAGCCAGAAGAAGGGGAGCACAGATCTACCATCCCCCAGGCTGCAGAAGGGAGCCACTGCCTAGGGAGCCAGGTGGCACACACAGGGCTATAAGGATGCATGCAGTTTCCTGGCCGCAGGCAGGGGGACAGGAGATCAGCAAGAAGGCAGCCTCCTTGTTGAACTCCTTCCATCTGGCTGCAGTGCGGGAGGGGAGGAGGTTGCTCTTGGACACCAGTGTCCCTGCAGAGTTATAAAAATATCTGTGGCCTTCAAGCCAAAAAGGTTGGGAACTCCTGGGCTATAGCATGGCTGAACACATTTCAAAAACTTAATGAAGAAAGCCTATGTTCTTGATTATATTCCCACTAATTAACTATCAGGGTGGCCTGGAGCCACAAAGTCCCTGGGCCTCCCCACCAGTGCCCTCCCTCCCCCCCCCCTCGGGCCCTGGCCCTCTGCAGGCACGGGGTGAGAAGGCCTGGAGCCAGAGGCCAGCCATGGCCCAGCTGGTCAGCCCCCAGAGGTGGCAGGGCCAACTGGTGTGCAGTGTGGCTTCTGGCCCCACCCACCACCAGAGCAAAGTGACCAGTCACGCCAGCCCGTCCTGCCCCACCCCACCCTGGCCGGCCCAAGGGCGGGGCGGGAGCGCAGAGCCCAGCCTCAGGGCCAGCCTGCCCTGCTCCGCTCTCCCTCATGTCAGCAAGGCGGAGGGCCCCACTTTGTGATGGGCCCCTGGGCACAGGTCCCGTTGGCCCATGTGGTAATTGCCCCTCTGACCTATCACATTTATACTTTAAGAGGGGTATATAATTGTTCAAAAGTAAGTTTGATACACTTAAAAAAAAAAAAAAAAAAAAAAACCAAACACAGCCCTGTGGCACTTTTAAAGATTAATTTATTGCATGAGCTTTCATGGGAGAAAATCCCACTTCGTCAGACCCTTTGAAGCATCTGACAAAGTGGGATTTTCTCCCATGAAAGCTCCTGCAATAAATTAATCTGTTAGTCTTTAAAAGTGCCACAGGACTCTGTTTGTTTTTCTGCAATAGACTAACACGACTACCCCTTTGGAACTTTCACAAAAAAAAAGACACCCTAAAAAAAGAGGACATGAGCAAATATATCTATATTTATATATCCTCTCTCCTTCCGCAGTGTGTATATTTCATATGTGTTTCTCCCTTATGACACTCAGTTTTCATGCCTTGTGACCTGTGGTAACAGGTTTTCCTTTTGAAACAATTGTCCCTTTCTCAGTACAGTGGGGCTATCAGTGAGAACAATAAATGTGATACACTGAAAAATAAGTCCAACTCTGACAATAAGAGAGGAAACAAGCTTTATTTTTATTATTTGAAATGTTTGTGTGTGGTAAGGATACATTTGACTGGTTTTCCCTATGTTTCCAAGATAGAGTAAATTTTAAAGTTTTTATTGTAGGCTAAAGCATCAAAAATACCATGGCACACATGAAGCTAAAACTACACACATACAAACACTTTCTGATGCACAACTTTCATCCTCAGCCTTAAACAAACATTTGTATTTTGTCCTCCAAGGGAAAAAAGGAAAGAACAAATGACTAGAATATTTCAGTATCAATCTGAGAATGCAAGACTTTATACGTTCTCTACACAAAACATATGAAACTGGCTTACAAAAATGGAATGTACAAAACTTTAAAAAAACGTATATTCACTTCTAGGACTGGAAAGGTACAACGCATTCAATGATATGGATTTCTAGTACAGGGATATTGCAATCTGCTATGCAAATTATGGAACATTCCCATGTCAAAAAGCAAAAGCATCAGGGTTAAGGCTGTGTTGCTCACAAACATTAACTGAAGTGCTGTACATTCACCAGAAACATCATAACCAATTTAGGATCATCCTAGTCCAAGTACAAACATCTTTCATACAGTCTCCACAAACAAACCAAATTATTACTGCTCACAATTCATCTTCAAGAAAGCTTTGAATGTACATCATGACTTCGTAACTTGTCATCCCTAAACAAAAATCATTTCCTTATACCATCATAACTTATTGGGCACTTATAGTTTTCATTATGGCAAGACTAGATCCTCAGTAATAAAAAAATATCAACATAATTATAAAGTTGAAAGCCCTGTAACTTTTACAGAATATAACAGCATTTAGTAATTAACAAGTCTCCAACACCATTAGACAATGTTTGCTTCAAACCACTTTCATTTCCCTTTTCAATTACCTTGCTGAAACTTTAACCTATGTAAAAAATGCATTACTGTTTGTCCAGGATTTAACTGAACGGTTACTTTTCTTCCATTTCAAAAATTAGTAAATATATAGTCTGCTAGTTTGTCCTAAAATACTCCAGATAACCAAATTCCTAGAAAACCTTGTGACATTACTTCCATTAGGTATATAGTTTAAACAGAACTCAGATCTCCACCGCTCCTGCTGTCCTACCAGTCCGTTGCATTCCATTGAATTCAGTAGATGAATAAAGGCGTACAAGTACAGGAGGTGCCTTCTACCCAAAGCTTTGATAGATGCTAATAAAGAGTGCAATTCTGTCAATTACTTAATTGGAAGAAAAAAAATCTGTCACTCTCCCCCTCCCCCCAATTATCAAATTTCAAAAGCACACTGTAAGAGCAATGTGTTTTTCAGTCTCCTTTTGAGAGGCAGCTCATAAGGTTGGCATTATAAAAGGACTGCCTGATACGGAGTTTAAAACTGCAACTGGAAAGTATTTGCTGTGTAAACATAATCCAGATTAGGGCTAGTTGTCAGCTCCAGTCCTTATCAGAGGGTGCTGCACTGATCACAAATTCTGAAGCCTCAACACAAAAAAAGAACAAGGATCTAGAAGGAGAAGGCCCCTTAATGTGTTAACTTGGTTGTAAACGGAATACATGAGTTCCAGTTTTCTTCAAGATGTGACAAATTGACAGATGAATTAATGCCTTATTTATTAATATCAGAACAAGAGAACCATCTTATTTTTTGAAAATCCTTAGTGGAAGAATGTATATATGTATATTTATGCATAAAATGGTATCATCTTGAATATGTGTTTTATAGAACATTTTCAAAGAGATCTGTTAGGGACTGATCCCTGTGGGCCTCAGCATTTCTGCATCAATGGAGGATTTGACCTGTACTGATTTTTTTCCCCTTGTGTTATTTTAATGGAAACTCATTTATTGTTATCTTATTTAAAAAAAAAAAAAAAAAATCTCATGCCAAGTTGAAACTGCCCTTTACAACTGTACTAAAGTTTAACATGATAATTTATGGTGAAATATTTCAGGGATTTTATCCTCCCTGCAGAATTTTAGAACAAACTAAGTGAAAGCACAAAATATCTTACCCTCTTGGTAATACTTGCCTTGGTTTTTAAAATTTAGAAAAATATTCTGCCCAATTGTCCAGCTACATTTTATAGTCTCACACTATAGCTCAGACAAGCCAGCCATGCTACTGAAATCATGAGACCAATCTCATGAGCAAGGGTTTGCAAGTTTGGTCTCTGGGCAAAAAATAAGCAATAGGGGGGAAAAATCCCAAGAAATACAACAATTTAAAAACAGACTGCAGTTCACCCTCATGAATTTCATGGTGTGCTTCTTTGCAGAAAACTGACAAATTAAGCATGTTTCTCAAAAGAGCTGAAACAACAGATTTAACCTGTTAGAAATGAGCTGATAGAAGTACCTCAACAAAAATCATCCTCAGTTTTGCAGACTTGCAGATGTACTCCCATTCGCCTCCCTCTTAAAAAAATAATATATAAAGGAATAAAGAAAATATACTACTCCAAGATTATTTCAGTCATTGGCATCTTACTGACCACACTCTCTCTGTACAGGGTTGAGAGAGGGCATGACCCTGTATTCCTGAACAGCATCTTTTGACTCCTGACTTTTCAATTCTTAATAAAGCTAGTGCTTCTCCAAATGGTCAGGTTCACATGATAAACAAGAAAATATTTAAACTAGAGCCAAATTTTATAAGTCACATAACTAAGCATTTTAAATTAAATTGGCATTTCAAAAGGAGGATAGAAGAGATTTGGCAGTGAGATGCCTTTTCAGGGTGCTGCCATACTCAAAGGGCTTAGTCAAAATCACCTACGCTACCTTTCTTTATTCCTATGCCAAACAAACATACACACAAACATAAATAATGGCACCAATCCTGCAGTCCTCATTTGGTCTTTAGAAAAAAAAATCCCATTGATGAGGACAGCAGAAATTGGTTCAATTCACTCTTCTTTGTCATGTACTTTTCTTGAGTTAAATAGCTTTAGTAACCCTTGATTTTCACCATACAACCTTTGTTAATCAAAGTTTCTTTGGTTGTACAATGTAGGCTCTCCAATGGGGTTTCCGTGTGGCTTTCTGTCCTGTTTGATATGTTGATGAATACATCAAGGTGCCTTTGGAACATGTATGGAAGAGTGGCATACATGTGGGTAACTGAGTTGACATTGTAATGACCTGGATTCTAATGACTTAATTTGGTGTTAATTGTCATTCTATAGAAATTCAGCAGTAACTAGTATATCATTACAGTATAGCTTTTCCAAAGCTGTAGAAATTTCAGGTGTCTGGAAAGTCCTTACAACACACTGAGCAATAGAAGGGGTTGGAAACAAGCACATGAAACAGTCCTTCATTAATCTCACAAAGAACAGGGAATTTGCATTGAATTGTGTAGCATTAAAAGTTTAGCTGTGTTAGAGCTGGAACGATTTTGCAGGACTTAACCTTATTATCTTTACTAAAAGAACCTATTTGTTATAGTTATTACTAAGACTGAAGAACGTAATGTGTAATGCCTACGATGGTAATGAGATCTAAAAGACTCCCAATCTTCACTGCTGAGTTAAATTATGCATAATAATGACACTTTTCAAATTTGGAAGCTCTGAATAGGAGCTATCCTCTATAGGTTAAATAAACCCCTTCAAATAATTTACATATTTAAATTTTATTTATTTGCAAAATTAGTCAGCTACTAAAATTCCTGTTCCATAAGCTTCAGTTCACATATTTAATATTTCAATGTCTTTCTGAATTCATCAAAAGAGGGTTTTGTTATTATCCCTTATAACAATAAGTTCAATGAGGAACACAAGAGATGCAAGTTCTATGTAAACAAGATAAGTTTGGAAATAAACATGGAAGTCCACTGGAGACTCCTTCAGTATTAAAATATAATTAAAGTACACATCCTGCAGGGAAAGATTGATTAAGGACCACTGGAACCAGTTGTTAAGGGCCATGCAGCTCCAGATCCCGTTGTTACTGTAAGTATCGATAGACTTTGAAGCAGTGATTTCCAGAGTCTGCAACTACAACATGGCCATCTGAAGTTAGGGCCAGACCTTGGGGACCATAAAGTGGGTCAGCAGATGTGTTAATGTAGGATAAAAAAGATCCACTTCCATCAAAAACCTTTAAGGAGAGAAACATATAACAAAGATTATATTTATGAGTAAAAATTATGGGCCAAATTATGCTCTAAGCTCTATTAGTGTAAATCTGTAATATTTCCACTGATTTAATGGAACTCTGGATTTATCCCAGTGTAAATGGGAGCAGAACTTGGTCTCCCCTTGTCAAAAATATTAAAAAATTACATTTAAAAATATATTTATTTTGACTTCCATTAGAAAAATCTATCTAGGACTCTAGATGCCTTTGCCAAAAATTAATATATAGTCAAGTTAAAAATAAAACCAGCAACTGTTCCTCACTCCAGAAATAACCATCTCCAATAAATCAAACACAACCAATAACCACCTCCCTCCCTCATAAGTATCAGCCTTCATCATGCTTCTCCTGAATCTCACTAGATAGATCCTCAAGGTGCTGCAAAAACAGGGACTAGATTACTGATTTGAGGGCCCTTCACAAAGAACTTCCTGCCCATATCTCCTTCTTTTATATCACGTGAACTTCAGATGAAGCATCTCTGCTGATTCATATAGTTGCTTATTAGATATTCTCTACCAAAGGAGTGTGTTAATGAGAAAGGACTGTGATTCACACTTGGAACAGAACAGTGCATCTTCCATGACAAATGCAGAGTATTTTCTTGATAAGTTAAAAAAATTATAAAAAGCTACTGGGGAATGTCTCAGCACCTAAAGAGAATATATTCTTTTTTTTCCTGCATTTAAGTACATCTCCTACCTTTTATTACAGTGACTATACATTACTACTGCCTGTACATTACTATAAACCTCCTATGTGCAATAGTTGTGCACAATTTCTCATTTGTCTGATCCAGTGCATTATGGAGTATCTCAGCCCTCGTGTTAAAGGGCCAGTATGCATCGGTGGTGGCAGAAGCAGAGCCGTATTTTCAGTCTGCTGTTGCAGAAAGTAGAAGCAATCAATCTATCCATCCCCTAAGAGATTAAGAGGAGCAGGCTCCTGAGACCCAAGCCACAAATTGAAGAGCCAGTATGAAGGAACTGGGTCCACCAGAAATCCGTGAGGAAGCCAAAGTGGAGACGGACTAGAAGGTTACTGTGCCTTTCTATCAGAAGACAAATTAAAATAATAAGAGACCCCCAGACTATCAGGGGAAAGATAATCTTAAGGGACATGGACTGATTGTGTTGGAGGAAAATGGAAGGTCTCTGGCCAGCTCACATTTTCATCCTGTAATCCTTTCAAGGCCACAAAAGCACCACTTCATTCTTTTTGCCATTTCCTGGAGGTTATCTGAGGATCTCCACTACCCTCTTCCTGATCAAAGCAGGGCAAGGAGGAAAGCGTCTGCTTTGGCAGATGACTGAAAGGGTGCCAGCTAGGCCCTGCGGACAGAACTAGAAATGCTTCTCAGCAAAATAAATATCTGTCAGTCCAATATTTCTTGTGAAATTTAAAATTTATTTGGCTATCCGAAGAGCACCCATACAAGTACCATTCAGCGATTCCATTGTACGGTTTTCCCTACCCTGAACATTGCAGCATGTCTGTGTCCCAGCTCTGATGTACAGAGCACAACAAGATTAATATAAAATATTAGTTGGGTAGGATTGATTGGTATTCATTAGAAAGAGGCATCTCTTCAAACTGCTGTCAGTTGTATGAGCTCTGTAAAATATATTGTGGGTCTGTGTCCACCTTTCTGAACAGGTGTCTTTACCACATCAATTCCATCAGCCTTGTTCGTGTCATAGCAAACAAAGATTCTAAGGACTGAAAAGGCATGGAGTTTTATTTGCTCTCCCAATCCAAAAATGGCCCTTATAGGTGAGCACTGAGGCACGTTAAAGCTTAAGCCTACTTTTTCGGGAAAAAGAGGGCTTCCATGTCCAGGGCTGTCAATCCAGTGCATTCCATAAGGGCTTTAAATACTTTAGAAAATATTTATAACATTTTGTTTACCTGTATTCGACTGTTTCCCCAATCGGCTACAATAATATTTCCATTAGAATCTACAGCCACTCCTGTTGGAGCATTAAACTGTCCATTGCCTTCTCCATTAGATCCAAACTTCAACATGAATTCTCCTTCCTGGTTATACACCTAAATGAAGTTTTTTTTTAAAAAAAGGCATTAGATCAGATGTTACTTAAATCAGTTGCACACATACAAAATGGTTAACGACTGCCTAGGAAGGAGTACTGCAGAAAGGGATCTGAGTGTCATATTGGACCACAAGCTAGATATAAATCAACAGTGTAACACTGTTGCAAAAAAAGCAGCCACCATTCTGGGATGTCTTAACAGGAGTACTGTAAGTAAGACACAAGAAGCAATTCTTCCACTCTACTCCGCACTGATGAATGAGGCCTCAACTGGAGTACTGTGTCCAGTTCTGGGCCTCTCATTTTAGGAAAGCCGTGGAGAAATTGGAAAAAGTTCAGAGAAGAGCAACAAAAATGATTAAAGGTCTGGAACACTTAACTTATGAGAGAAGATTGAAAGAACTGGGTTTGTTTAGTCTGGAAAAGAGGAGACTGAGAGAAGACATGATAACAGTTTTCAAGTACCTAAATGGTTGTTACAAGGAGGAGGGTAAAAAATTATTTTCCTTAACTGCAGATGATAGGACAAGAAGCCATGGGCTTAAATTACAGCAAGAGAAGTTTAGGTTGGACATTAGGAAAACTGTCAGTGTAATTAACCACTGGAATAAGTTGCCTAGGGAGGTTGTGGATTCTCTATCATATGAAAATTTTAAGAGCAGGTTAGACAAACACCTGTCAGGGATGGTCTAGATGGTACTTGGTCCTGCCATGAGTGCAGGGGACTGGACTCAATGACTTCTCATGGTCCCTTCCAGTTCTCTGATTCTATAAATTTCTAGCTAGTCTGAGCAGTTTGGCTGTCCAGCTATTGCCACTGGAAAGACCTAACAATTTTATTTACAAAGTTCAAGACTGGATATTAAATAATACACAAGAATCTCTCCCCTATTTAAGGTGACCAGATATCAAGTTTGAAAAATTGAGACAGTGGATGACAAGTAAAAGGTACCCATATAAGAAAAAAGTCCTGAATATTGGGATTCTCCCTACAAAAATTAGGACATCTGGTCACCCTATGCCTACTTAATAAGCTTGTCTTATCTGTACTCCCTGATGTAGATAATTATGTTTCTCATATTATTTATTTTGGGGGAGGGAGGCAGTTTACAAAAAAAAGTTGCCAAAAAAAAAAAAAGGCACTAGAGCACATAATATATCCTTAGAGTGATGCTTACATGTATCTGTAATTTTTATATAGCTAGTATTAACATGCCATTATTCATTTTTTTCCATTTTCATTTTTAGGGTGTAGGAGAAGGAAAATAATCAGACAAGAATGAAAATCTTATTGGATTCACTGCCATCACCTGAAGAAACCTACACCCTGAATAATCAGTTTATTAAAATAAGGAATACCTCTTCTCAAGAATCAAACACGAGCCAAAACCTTTCTAAAGATCAAAAAGTGTGTGGTTAACAACACCTCCACTGTCTTCTCTTTCCTGGCTGGAGCGCGGGTCCCGGGGAGAAGGAAGCGCCTGGCTTCCTTCTTGCCGGGACCTGAGCGGTCCTGGTGAGAAGGAAGCTCCGCGGTCCCTTCTTGCCAGGACCTGAGTGGTCCCGGGGAGAAGGAAGCTCCCTTCCCCCATGCCCTAAGTTGACTAAGTTGACTTAGGGCGTCCACACCACTTAAGTCGACTTAAAAAGTCAATTTAAGCTTCAAAGTTGACTTTATACGAGGTTTTATAAAGTCGACTTTGAATTTCCTTAAGTCGACTTAAGCAGCAGCTTAAGTCGACTTAAGGAAATGCCAGTGTGGACACAGAGTAAATTAAGTCGACTTAAGCATGCTTAAGTCAACTTAATTTACTAGTGTAGATACACCCTAAGATGGCATCTCTCGTTTTTCCTTTGACTGGCTGTTGTGTCTCATAAGATGCCTCAAGTATCTGAAGCTCTCTGCAGTCACTTCTATTACTGTTACTGCTAGTCAAATTCCAAAGGGGTAGCCGTGTTAGTCTGTTGTAGAAAGACAACAGAGTCCAGTGGCACTTTTAAAGACTAACAGATTTATTTATCGCATGAGCTTTCGTGGGAGAAAATCCCACTTCGTCAGATGCGATTAATAAATCTGTTAGTCTTTAAAAGTGCCACTGGACTCTGTTGTCTGTTACTGCTAGAGAAGGTACAATTGATCAAATCAGAGCCCTCCTATCGCTGAGGCATGTAACCAATCTGCTTTATGGGTCTAGCAGTGGTCCTGCTTTTTCTCTTGTTATCCAAACCACATGAGTTGCTTTTCCTGCTTTAATTCCAGAAAATCGTATGAAGGAAAGAAAGGTCACAATTCAAAGCTAGAGATTTAGTACTAGGATAGAGATAGTAAATTACACTTCATTTTATTATTTCATGTGACAATAATCAGATAATGACATATTTGAAGTAAATGTGAAGATTTGTGGCTCTACAATGTGAATTTTGATCAAGACAACAAAATTTTGATATTCAGCAGAACAGGAAGTCAATAGGTGAAATCCCAGACGCATTAAAAGTCAATGTCAAAAAACTCCCATTGACTTCATTGGAGTCAGGATTTCACCCAATATATTCAAGTTCATACATCTGAGAATTTCTTTAAGCATAGCAGCATTCTTTTTGGGTGCGTGGGAGTGATAGGATGTGTTTAGTTTATGTTTTTTGCAGGGAAAAAGGGAAAAACTAGTATTTTGAATTGGAGAGGAAGCTTGAAGTCCAGAAAAAAATTATTACGTTGGTGAGTAATAGCTTCTTCCAAATTCAGAAGCCTCCCACAAGCATACATCTATCTGATATGCTGATATCAGAATGAAATATTGTTCCTGCCCTCTGTATTCCAAACCAGGGCTTTTTTTTGTGATGGTACTCAGGGGTACTGAGTACCGGCACCGTTTTTACCACAGCGATGCAGCCCCAGCTCCTGCCGCCACCACAGGCCCCAGGTCCATGGCCGAGTACCGGCACCTTTTTTTTTTTTAAATGAAAAAAAAAAGCACTGTTACAAACTAAAACAATAGAAATGTAATGACTTCTTATATGGCTTTTCAGCCAATATCTTCTCAATGTAGGAATGACTGGATGAAATCTTATAGCTTGTGTTATGTAGGTCTTAATATTAGATGGTCATAAGTGGTCCCTCCATTTTTAAAACCTATGTAACATGACAATGTAAATGTATATTTAACATGTGGCCTCCTTTTACTATACTTTGCTATACTCAGTGCTGTTTTTTGTAAAAGAAAAGGTGCCGGTACTTGGCCAGGGACCTGGGGCCGCTGGTGGCGGCGGCAGGAGCTGGGGCCGCATTGCTGTGGAAAAAAAGGTGCTAGTACTCAGTACCCCTGAGTACCATCACATAAAAAGCCCCGGCTATACTCATCTTCATATAGAAGTGAGGGAAGCCTTAACTGAGAATACCTAAAAGGAGGGGGGGGAAGTCTTTCATAAAATAAACAGAATACAGTATAAGAGATTATTTGACAGGAGCAAATTAATAGCAACCCATTTAATATACATCAGTTACAACTTGCATTTAAATATTATTTCATCAGAAATTTTTTTTTAAATTACCCCACTCTAAGAAATCAACTCTATCTACATTAAGAAATTGTTTGTTAAATCTCTGCATTCCCAATCCTTAATGAAGCCCTTCTTTCTTATCCATGTTTGTGATTTTGGACCAACATCATTTTATTACAGGAGGGTTTTAGTTTTAGTTTAGTAGGAGGCAAGATGTTAAAAGCTAAAGAGCTGCTAGTATAGCAGAGTGGCATTAACTGACAGTACCTTGACAGAATGGTTATGGAAATCTGTAACAATAATTTCATTGTTGCTGTTAACTGCTGCAAAATGAGGACCTGCAAAACAAAAAGAGGGAAACTAAATAAAATCATCACCATCATCATCCAACTTCAAAAGTAAGGATTTTTAACTTAATGGTTTAAGTTATGACAAATATCCATTCTATTCTTTAAAATATATATATATATCAAGGTTGACTTTTGAGCAATACTAGTCAAGCCAGAGGGAATAGTAATTTAACAATCTTTTCACTCCACTTTCCAAGTAAGATGATACTTGTTTTTAAATTAGCATATGCTACATTCTCCATCCACTCATCTGTTATAGTTATCTATCAGTAATGCCTATTGCTCCTCCAGTTACATACTGATTGTTATATAGGTGTATAAACTCTTGTAAACTAGACTGGTACTGAAAGACACTAATGTTCAGGGATAGAGCAGGGTGTAGAATGCAGCAAGTTCTCTGAAGTATTGATACACATTTTAAAATGAAATCATCCACCTACCTCATGTTTACTTTTCACAAACATTTGAGCCATCAAATTATAGAACAAACACACAAGTATCAGAAGTAAAACAAATTCATTTAAATATATTAATAATATCAGAAAAAAAGGCATTTTTCACCCAGCACCATATAGCAAAATAGCACATGCAATGTTGGTAGAAACCAGTTTTTTAAATCCAACATACCCACATATTTGGGTTAGAAGATCTCACTGACATGCCTTATACCTAAGTAATTGCAACAAATCAACACCACAAAATTCCAGTTTGTGATCAATTCATAAAGTAAACAACATGAAAATATATACGTGTACATTAAAATAATGACTGAATTCAATGATCTGCTAGGGATATTCCAACAGCAGAAAAAGAACATAAATTGATCAAAAAATTGTTAGAGACTACTTGTTCAGCTGTACTCAGGAATTCAGACCTACAGGTTTTAAAAAGAAAGGAAAATAATACACCCAGAAAGTTTTGGTAATTAATATTAGCAGAGCTAGAGCCAATACTCCAGTGGATAATATTCACAGTTATAATGAACCATATAAAGTACTATTAGAATAGGGAATCTAATAAAGCTAAGTCAGATTCAACTATAAACTTTATTAAACAAGTAAATGTTGACAAGATTATCACAGTGTATAATTTAAAGAAGATATTCCTCCCATTCGGCACACTTATCAGAGCTCCAGATTAATGACGGGGAAGTTATCTGACATGGCTGAATACCTGCAAAATGGTTTGGACTAGTTACTTGACGTCTCAGAGTCAGGTGTGCACAAAAGTGCATGTTTAATTTTCACACACAATTACATATGGAAATTGGAGAACAGCATGTGCAAATGGCCAATTAGACATGTAACTGGCAACTTTCCTAAAAGCAGCCATTTTCACTCACATAATTGTCCATGCTTAAGTTTGCACTTAAATTTTCTATGCACCATTTCCAAAGGTGTCAAGAAAGGGAAAATATTATTTACTCATTTATCTTCATGGGACAAGTTAATATTTGCACAGTTCTCTGAAAATTGTAAATGCTGCTTAAGTGTTAATTATCAGCAGCAGCTGAGTGCAGACATTACAAGGCATTCATCAAAGGCCTAGTCTGATCTATCTTCCCTAGCTCATTAGCCTGAAACATTGCCAAGCAAAGGGAGGCGGCTAATAAGACTGGTTAGCGTTATTGGTGAAGAACAGATGTTTTAATCTTCCTGGCTGATTAAACTGCACAGTAATATGTTTAATGTGAACCCAGCAAGGTGTGAAAGTAATATTTAAGAGCTGACTTTCAAAGATGGATTTACCTTTTGAAAAAGACGAAGACGACCATGAAGTTCACATAATGTAGCACCACCCAAAAAAGTTACCGAGTGCCATATTTAGGCACAAGCCAAGTAAGCCATGGCTTAGGGCTTCACATTATGAGGGGCCTCTAAATATGTTGGAGATAACTAAGAAGATTTATCACAATTGAAATTGATAATGCAAATAAGGCTGTTTGCAATATGTATGTTTTATCTGGTTGTTTTTCACTACATCTTTGCCTGTGTATATATGCAGATATAATTGTTTATCATTTATTTTTTCATGACTCTTTCTGTTATAATGTAACACACTTTTTTTCTCTTTATTTTTTATGGTATGGGGCCTCTGAATCTTGACATAGTTTAGGGCCTCAGCATGTCTTAATCCAGCCCTGAAGTTACAATAATGAAGTTCTGAACAACTTTCAGGTTTAAGAAAGGAAAAAAAGAAGCCTCAAAGACCCTTTCTTTTCCTGGTACTGCCACTGAAAGCTGAAAGCCATACTTTGACTTTTCTTTCATTCCATTTTTATAAACAAGAAAAAAATAATTCAGATCTAGCGCCTTCATCATGCTCCAACATCATGCAAATGTGAGCAGAAGAGGCAAGAAAAGGGGATTTACATATTACCATCAAGTGTACCTGCAAACTGCTTGTCCCCATTTCCTCGGCTACCAAACCTGGCTACTATTTTTCCATTTGGCTGGAAGATGAATACACAACATGCTTTGTTGTCCACAACAATGATGTGCCCATTACGATCCACGGAAACGCCTTTTGGTCCCATAAGTTTTCCAGATCCAATTTTTGCCTGCAAGAACAAAGAAGGAAAATGATTGAATTTGTCTGATACACATAAGCAAGTACAATGCAGGGATCTCCTGTAATTTATAATCTTTGTATAACAGTGTGCTAAATGAAACCAAATCCTCTAAAATTTACCAGACAATTTAACTATCATAAGATTTTATTAACAATATTACAATTTTTTTCCTAGTTTAAGAAGAAAGTTGCTGAAATATAGGTTCTTTCTGGAATGGAAAGCTACTAGCACTCAAGCCATAAGTAGCTAGTCAACCTTGCATATCCTGATGTACCACATCAGCAATAATAGAAGCCAAGCAGGTATGAAGCCAAACACCTAGCTCAAGTGCAAATACGTTGAATTTGATGCTGTTGATGAAACTGGAGCATCTTGGCAGAACAGTTGTGGGCCAGGCCAGACTGTAGCCAACCCTTTTTCAGATGCAAGAGTGGGTGAACAGTACAAAGGACCTCTCTACCTTTTGGGCACTTATACTGAGCCCAATTATTTGAAAGGGGTAGAGAAGGGAAGGGCCAGGACCTGATCCCCAGGCCAACTGAGCTGAGTGGGATTTGGAGTGTGAAGCACGCTGCAGCCTCTTGTAGTGCCTGCTAGCACAGGAATTTTTATGGAGCCAAAGCCAAATCTAGCTTTAAATATACTAAACTGGGTCTCTCTGATATTATACCACTCATAGCTTAGAAATGTGGGGTTATGGTCAAAGTGTGCAAAAGAATCATGGATCTTGGTGGGAAAAATACGAATAAAAATAACTGAATTATATACACAAATCTGTTCCTGTGTTGCGTTTGGTGAACGATATTTCAAAACACAGTAATGGTGTAAATACACCTTGTGGCAAGAAAAGAGTTACCAATAGAATTAAAAGCTGCATGCAAACAATATGGTGACATGGCAGGATGCGTCACCTCCAGCAGAGGCAGTATAGATCAGTGCTCCTTTACAGGCTGCAGATTCTGAGAAAGTGGTAGAGAGTGCTCAAAATTAAACAGAAATAATGTGATTAAGATTCTGAAAATAATTTGCAGATAGCACATAAGTTAGGCTCTAAATATGCTGATGGTGACAAGTCAGTCTGGATCAACATATTCTTTATGCATTTGTAATTCTTTAAGATCTCTCAGACTCAGAGATTTGATTATTTAAAACTGAGCCTTATGAAATCTAGTCACTCCAGTTAATGACAAGAGTGGAACTGTTCTCAGAGTTTTCTGCCAGTAGGAAAGAAAAAGTATAAGGACCAGGGCTTTCTCTCTGCTGGTATTCGCCGGTACTGTGTATCGGCACCTATTTTTCCCTGACCGGTCCCGCTGCCCAGCTGGGGGCTGGGGTCAGCAGGGCAGGGAAAGGAGCGGGTTTCCTTTCCCCTGCTGATCCCAGCCCCCAGCTGAGCAGTGGGGCTGCCAGGGGCCAGGAGCGGCAGCTGCGGGCCAGAATCCGGTCTGCCAGGTACTGGAATCCGGCCCGCGGTCGCCTGGGAGCTGCAGCCAGGCTGGAGCTTTTTCAAATCTCCCTCCCTGACCATGCTCAGATGCGTGGCTCAGGGCGGGAGCAGCCTTGCCAGGAGTGACTCTGGCTGCCCCTGCAGCTCCGGCCAGGTAAGGGGGGAGGGAGCCAGGAAGGTCAGGGAACTGGGGGGTGGGGAGAGCAAGAGGAGTGGGGACCAGGAAAGGGGCTGCGGGCGGGCGAGAAGATCGGGAAAGGGACCCGGTGGGGCCGGGGAAGGGGCTGGGAGGGGAGCCCGAGAGGAGTGGGGAACTGGAGGGGGGGTGGAGGAGGGCCGAGAGGAGCAGGAAAGGGGGGGAAGGCAGGGCCTGGGAAGGCCGCTGGGGGCCGGTGGTGGTGGAGGGTCCTGAAACACCGCCCCCCCCCCCCCCTCCCCCGGCCAGGGTACCGGCCCCTTTTTAAAAAAAAAAAGAAAAAAAGCACTGATAAGGACTCATCTAAATCTTTCATACTAATTATGTGTTAAAATGGATTCTGTTGAGTACATTATGTCACTTATTTTATATGCCCTTTTGAATTTAAGATATTTTTTTTCTCTTCCTCTTGGTATTCCAAATTTCATGTGTTCGTACATTCATCTGCTTAGGTGGAAAATGCGAGGGGTGTGTGTGTGTGCGCCTGAAATCATTAGTTGCCTTACAACTAAAGTTTAAAGACTTACCTCTAACAGCCTTGGATTTGTTTTCATTTTTTTAAAGGTTTAATTTTGCTGATCATGTGACTGTAAAAGGGGAAATTAATTCATAGTCCTTAGCTTTATGGGTGCATGTGTGTACAACTTTGTTTTTGTCTGAGAACATTTTTTTTTTCCAGAGAGGTAGCTGTGTTAGTCTAGTTCAGTAAAACAAGCAAGGAGTCCTGTGGCACTTTTAAAGACTAACAAATTTATTTATCTCATGAACTTCATGGGTTTAATCCCATTTCATCAGAAGAATGAATGAAATAGGATTAAACTCATAAAAGCTCATGCGATAAATAAATGTTAGTCTTTAGAAGTGCCACAGGACTCCTTGCTTGTTTTCTTTTTCTTTTTCCAGTTACTCAAAGCAGAGACACAGTTGTGTGGCAAACTATATCATTACTTCATTTGCACTTTGCCCACTTCTCTTCCCCCATCCAGCCCACAGGATTACTTCTAACCATCCAAACCTCTTAGTAACTTCAAACAGCTTCCAATTTTTCTTCATTATTTAAAAAAAAAAAAAAAAATCCCACCAGATACATGTTTCCTTCTACCACTCTCCAGCTTTCAATGTGTTTCTATTTCCTGAAAGCCCACATTGATGATATGCCATCCTGGACCAATGACAAGTTTAAGGACCACTCAGGTCTGGAAATGGAAAAGTGGCAGATATCTGTCGGATGTGTGGAAAAGAGTTTAATTATTTATGCAAATTTTCCAATTACTCCAAAGGTTTGAATCTGATCTCAGTTACACCTGTTTTACAGCAGTCTGTCTTCAGTTTGTTCATTGACTTCAATGGAGTAATTTGCCCTAGTAAGGAGAGGAGAATGAGGTGCCCCAGTATCTAAACATTTTGGAAGCTATTTTACTTTTATAAAGGGAAGTATTGCATATTTCATGCAAACACCTGAAACATTCTATATCTGTTTTTTAACAGATACTTACAATTTTTTTAAAAAATCAATAATTGTTTAATTACTGACTTTAAGGTAAAACTAGAATAAGAAAAAAATACAGCTGCACACACCCTATGACTATATAGCTGCACAATTTACCAGAAGGGGTGTCACTGGAGAGATAATTGTCTGCTATAGAATGAGTTATTTAGTAAATATTGCCCCCCCCCCCCCCCAAAGGTATTTCCTCCCAGTTTATTGCTACCTGGAGTAGCTCAGCGCCTGACATTTTGGGTTGTTAACTGCGGAAATGCCAGCTAGAAAATTATGTTCCAAAACCAGACTCTGAGAATGAGTAAATATGTAAGTGGTTCCTCAGCACGTCTTTTGTGTCTTATGAGTATATTGCCATCTCGCTCAGTCCTGTGGATTCTGTCTCACACGCTGCTTTTAATTGTCTCCAATTCTACCTGAGCACAGCACCAGCTAAGCTACAGGCTGGTGAATGGCAGTGGTCAACAAAGGAACCTGGTTTTTCCTCCAGCAATCAGCCCCTCGTTATCTAGAGTGTTAGCGAACTTTTTTACTCTGTGCCTTTTAAAGATGTGATAATCTATATGATTTGCCACTCCCAAAGGTACTTACTCAAGTCTCAATACAGCAAAAAGGTCTCTCTCCCTCTTTATTTTTCTTATGTCAGTTATGTTTCTGTGCTGCATTTAAAGACCTATTGTGAAATGTATGTTCTACAGACAACAATATCACTCATTTACTATGGGTCAAATTCTGCCACCCTTACTGATGATGTAGTAGTCTAAGTTCTTAAATAACAACTTTGAAATCAATAGATCCTTGTACTGTGTTGCCACACAGCGGTAAGTGTGTCGTGGAGAGCCAGGGAGATGGCCAGATTCAGTCTGGGGGAGATGGGCTGGTGTGTCCTGAACAGCTGCAACCCACTACCAAGTGTGTCGCAACCTGAGAAAGGTTGAGAACCACTGATCTAAACTACAGTTTAAGGTCTGTTGGCAAGTTACACATGCTAAACAATAGAGTCTTGTGGCACTTTTAAAGACTAACAGATTTATTAATCGCATGAGCTTTCGTGGGAGAAAATCCCACTTCGTCAGACGCTACCCCTTTGGAATTATGCTAAACAATGTTTATTAGAAGTCTAGTGTAGTCAAGACACATTGCCTGTAACGTGCTAAAGAGGATCATGTTGAAGTCTAGTGTGAACTTACTCACATGAATAAAGAACTATTTAATGCAAGGGTTCTCAACCTTTTACAGGTCATGACATTCTTTGTGGCATATTGCAACCCTACGGGACACACGAGCCCTCCTCCCCCAGGCCAAATCCAGCCATTACCCTGGCTATCCGTGACACAGTAATGTGTCCCGATGTAGTGGTTGAGAACCACTGATTTAATGTGAGTAATGATTGCAGAATCAGGTCCTACTCACAGGAAAGAGGGACAAGACCACAGTCTTTTTTTGCTGTAAGTAAAAGAGAATACCTCTGTCTGTCCTTATCCTTTCCACATGCTGGCCATGAAAGAATAATAGCACACATTAACATACACACAAAGTCAGTACATTAGTACAAATCTCATTTCACTGAGAAGGAAAGGTCACATGTAGAAATACAGTTCTTCTTAAGCAATTGAGTACATGATCTGAAATACATTTTCTTGGTCACATCACACTTTAAGGCTCAGTTTATTTTGACATGTGTGGGCAGCACACATCCTAAGAACTAGAGTTTCTTCATGAGCACACATTGGCCACAAAGATCTGTCGCACAAGGGATGCTAGAGATGTGTTTTTATAGCAGATTCACAACTTTATAGAGTTTGCCCTTCTCTCTAGTAGAGATTTTCCTAGGTCCTGTTTTACTGTAGCAGCTTCAACTCTGGGAAGTCAACCAGCACAAAACATGGGAACCCATAATACAGCACTGGAATGATCTTTTTTGAAGATAATATGCCTACCTTGCTGTCTTTGCATAGGCTCCCAATAGGACAGTGAGTAAATTACAAAAAGTCCTCTGCTAACATACATGTAGTAGTAAACAGAAGAGAGACACCTTTCTGAGGAATCAATTATTGATTTGCTTATCCTCCCAAGTTTTCTTTCTCTATCTGCCATTTGAAGGTCTCGACTTATTTTAAGTCATAGCCACCAGGATATGAAATGGGCTACCAGTGGAGACTCCCTCCTAGTCAAAGTAGTAAAGACTACCAAATGAGATAAGTATTTGTTGGGTGTTTTGCAATTCAGAGTTAGAACATGGCACCCAAACACCTCATCTATAATAGTTTTATTAAAAATAGAATCCATACACTTTTGGTATCTCACTTTTGATGTTTTCTTATTTATTATTAAAGTGGGTTTTTAGGTGCATCAGGGCTTTCCACAAAGACAGAATGCATCTATTAACCTGTATCACATCACCAGTTCTCTTTCTTGAAACTAAACAAACATTCATGTATTCCTTATGTCAAATGGCCAGAGCTTCATACTGGAGCCTTACCTTAAATTTCCCATCTGCTGAAAATATGCTAACCCATTTGTTATCGTAGTCTGCGATAATGATGTCACCACTAGGATGCACAGCCACTCCTGTGGGCCGCTGTAACTGGCCAGGAGACCTTCCACGTATACCAAAACGACTTTTGAACTGGCCATCATTGGAAAATATCTGTGATAAAGAATATTTATTTTTTTTAAAAAGTAATTCTACATGAATCACAGTACTCTATTTCTCATAACTTGGCCTTTGGCAAGCAGGAAAATAATTAAATGGCGGGAAATATTGTCGGTCTGATTGTAAAAATGAAAACACTGATACTTCACATAAGAGGCCTCAACCAGGAACCTAACTTTATAATAAACAAGTACTTTGCACTTACGTAGCATCGTTCTTCCAATAGTTTCAAAATTCTTTACAGACATTAGCGAATTAAGCTTTGCAATATCCCACTGAGGGAAGGAAGTATTGTTATTCCCATATTATACATGAAGAAAGTGAGGCACAGAAAAACTTGGCTAAGGTGTCACAAGTAGTCAGTGGAAGAGGTGAAGATAGAGCCCAGAATAGAATCTAATCACCTGAGTTAGGGGTAAATATTGGGCCATATCCTGATTGGTTCTGAGGTGTTTATCAGCCCTTAGAATTTAGCTGATATTTTGTGTCTCCAGGATGGTAATTAGATATTGAAATTTCATTTGTGGCTGCAAAACATGAAATGTGAGTACAAAATTGTAGGAGCACACTTAGAAGTTACTGATGAAATTTTGATCCCATGTCTCTTTGAAAATGCATTTAATTCCCCAATAAAAATCAATTTTGACTGCAGTTGACTCTGTGAATCGATTCTTAGGGAAGAGGAAGCCATATTCTACTGTGCCTCATTCATCTCCAACCACATGTGTAGTCAGAATGGAGCTGATAAATCTTTAATGGTTACAGTGATACATGATAGAAAGAAGAAGGGGAGAGGAAATGATCCAGCCAACCACCCAGTTTGATACTCACACAGGAAATGGAATCCTTACACCTAAAACTAAGATATTATGGTCATCGGAGCTGCTGCTACAGAAATCAATGTTTGGATCATTAATATTAGAGAAAAGAGTAAATCATACAGACTCATGAAACTAAAACCTATTTAGAAATGAAACCTACAGTAATCTGTGTTTTCCCTCAAAAAATCAGATTATGAAAGAGGAATGTTTGAGCACTTTATTGTGGATTTTTTGGGGGAATACTCACTGAAGTAATATAAACTTGTAATGCAGAGTGATACATGCAAAAAAAGTCAATACTTTTCTCACATGACTGCTGATCAAGCTCTTCTTTATATTTAAATACAATTAAAAGGAAAGCAAATCTAGCATATGCTGTAGCAGATCTGCTACGAATCTGAAACAGCTGCTACATTTAAAAAAAAAAAAAAAAGCAGTGCTGAACCAATCGGACCTTCTCTATATTTTCTACCCATGCTTGTATCTTACAAGTCTTTAGCTTTAATACAGTAAAATACTGATATTAAAAGTGACGTAATACCTGCACACACTGGTTGTTACTGTCTGCAATTAATATTTTTCCATTTGTAGATGCAGCTACCCCCTGAAGATTTGTAAATTCACCTTTGTTTCTTCCTTTGGTACCTAAAATTGGATATCAAGCACATAACAAATCAGGTTACACAGTTCTAATGAATTAGGGCTTTCAACTCCAACACTTAAATTGGGTTTTATTTTGTCCTTGTACTCTAGATTTCTAATGTGAATTGTTCCTTTTACCATCACCAATCAAAAGGAACGTGTATCCCACAGCAATAATTCTCAATAAAAGACAGAGGTATTGTCCTCTTACTACTCAATCTGACTGCCATTTTAATCCCATTCAAATAACAACTTTTGCCTTTCAGAAATCTTAGAACTTTATAGCTTTCTGTGACAATAGGAAAATGCTTCCCAAGAGAAAGATGGCTATTATTTCAGAAATACGGTATTGATGGGTATTAAAATAAGAACCTGGACAGATGGAAGGGTGTATAATATGGGCCTGCATTGTCTGGGCCAGTGAGATTAGAAGTTTAGCTAGAGCCAGGGGTCTGCAACCCAAAAGATAAGAAGAGCCATTTTTGAAAATTCCTTCAATAACAAAGTGTTTTGAGAGCCACAATGGGTGTAGCCTCCTGGTGGGAAGTGCAGGGAGGTGAGCCAGGATTTCTGCTGCAGGGTCCCCTTATGCGGGGGGGGGGGAAGCCTGGAGCTTGGCATGGGCTGCCCGTGGGGTCCCTGGTGGCTGGGGGAAGCCCAGAGCCAGGCATGGGCCTCCTGCAGGGTACCCCGGTGGTTGGGGGAGCCCAGAGCCGCAAGGGGGCAGCCAAAGAGCCGCATGCGGCTCCAGAGCCACAGGTTGCAGACCCCTGAGCTAGACCATATCTGAGAATGTATGTGAAAGATCTTTACAGTCATTTCAGGATGGGAAGCTTGCCAGTCATCTATACGTATAATTTCCAGGTTATAGATTAAGACTTTACTTAGGCCTTGTACACACTACAACGTTATTGCGCGATAATGCTCGTTATTGCGCGATAAACAGGCACAGCGTCCACACACAAATCCATGTTGTTGCATGGTAACAGCCGTCTTACCGTGCAACATGTAAACCACCAAAACGAGGGTGGTAGTGGCGACCGCGGAACAGCTATTCCGCGATAGTTCATGTGTGTACGGTTGCCGCGCAATATGAAACCTCTGGAAATGTCCCAGAATTCCAATTCCATCCCTTCTGCACTTCCTTCTGCGCTCTCACGTGACTGTACCCGCCCTCCCATCATTCCCGGGAATTTTTGAATTCTTCACTCTTCCTGTTTGCTCGGCGTGGAGTGCAACTGCAGCTATGTTCACCAAGCGCAATGGCGGCTCAACGCAGCAAATGTGCTCCAGTCTGGACCACAGCTGAGGTGCTTGATGTCATAGGCATCTGGGGAAAGTCCGCTGTGCCGGCACAGTTACGTGGCAGCTGGCGGAATTTTGATATTTTTGGCCAGATTTCTCGGACCATGGCAGAGAAGGGGTACGAGAGAGACACTCTTTAGTGCAGGTCGAAGGTGAAGGAGTTGAAGATTACGTATCACAGAGCCAGAGAGGCAAACCGGTGCTCCAGCTCGGTGCCAGCTACATGCCGATTTTACAAGGAGCTGGAAGCAATCCTGAGCGGGGATCCCACAACCACCCCAAAAGCTCCTGTGGACACATCAGCACCCTCCCATGAAAAGGATACCGGAGCAGACGGTGACGAGCAATTCGTCGACAAGGACATGGAGGTGGAGTATGACCTGGAGAGTGAAAGCGGTGCAGCCAACCTAGGGAGCCAGGAGCTGTTCTCCACGCCACCCAACACGTGCTGCCCAGATTCCTTCTCCATACTGTCTTCAGAGGAAGCAGAGGGGAGCTCTAGTAAGTTTCATCAGAAGTGGCTTCTATGCTAGCTGGATAAGCTTTGCGGGCAAATGAAGAGTGGGTGGGAGATAGGCGTTTTGAGTTTCATCCTTTTTTTTTTTTGGATTGGGGGGGGGGGGGTCTACCCCGCATTACATGAGCAGTGCATCAGCGCATGGTGTAATTGTCAAGAAATCCTCTCCGTTGAGATCACTGAAGGTGTCCTCGATGTACTTCCACAGCCTCCTAGTTAAATTCGATGGGAGAGCAACTGTTTCCCCTCCCCCATAGAGGGATACTCTCCCTCACCAGTTGCAAAGCACAGCAGCGGGAACCATGGCTGCGCACAAGCCTGCTGCGTACGGTCCTGGCTTAAAACCAGTGACATGCAGGATATGCATTCTGGCTTGCAGAGGCACTCTAAGCAGCGAAATATCGGCTTCCATGGCAGTGCCGTATGTGAACTAATCGCCCAAAGCACTGCAAAATGTTCACGGAGCTGTGTGTCTTGTCTCGGCAACCCGAACCTCCCTTTGCAAAAGCCCTTTCAGTCCCCGGCAATGACCTGTCCTGTGGGCACTGAGGAATGTGGCGGCAGAGCATATTACCGGCTCCTTAACCAAAGTGAGAACAATAGCACTACTTATGATGTTTCATTTTTCCTTAGAAACGACCTTCGCCAATCAGTGGTCTGCGCCAGCTGACCGGCTGAGACAGATAAGGAGGAGGCCTCGCGGGAGCAAGGAGGATATCTTCCAGGAGCTGATGCAGTCCAACGAGGCATCAGCAAGGGAGACTAGACAATGGAGGCAGAAGTGCCGGCAGGAGCACAAAGAAAACAATTTGAAAAGACAGAAGCAGAAGGATGCCCTCATAAGCACCCTACAGGAGCAGACCCAACTGCTGAAGACCATGGTTGGTCTGCAGACCCAGCTGCTCCAGGCTCGCCCCCCCTGCAGCCACAGCAACACTTTGTCCCCCATGCCCCATTCTCCCTCAAAGCAGTTCTTTGAAGCCCAGGGACCCTCCTGGTACAATGTTACATCCACTCCTGCACCAAGCTATGGCAGTGAGCCACGCACCTACATGCATCTATAGCCCCTTCTGCAGGCACTGCTTACTGTAAATATTTAATGTTTTATAATAATAAAATTGAATCACTTGAACTGTGCACAGTGTCTTTATTGATACACAATAAAATTAGTTGTTGCATGTTTAGTATTCACTCATTCGAGCATAGTACAGTACACGCCCACCGGCACCGGCCCCCCCTCCCCCCAATCAGCACCCAATAGTGCTTAGGAACACTACTGCACAGTGATGCAATGCGTCCTATGAGTCCCCATCACTAAAATGCACCCTAAGTGCCTCCCTTATGCGGACGGCTCTCAGCTGTGCCCCCCTGATACTCTGCTGGAAGGCAAACTCTAGCCGCTCAGCCTCCACGTCCCATGAAGGGGGAAATTTCTCTCCCTTATTTTCACAGAGATTATGCAGGACACAGCACGCCGCAATGACGGCTGGAATGTTGTCCTCATTCAAGTCTAGCCTCCCGTACAAACAGCGCCAGTGGCCTTTTAAGCGCCCAAAGGCGCACTCTACGGTCATTCGGCACCGGCTTAACCGGTAATTGAAGCACTCCTTGCTGGGATCTAAATTTCCAACATAGGGCTTCATGAGCCAAGGCATCAGTGGGTAGGCTGGGTCTCCTATGATGACTATGGGCATCTCCACATCCCCAACAGTAATTTTATCATCGGGGAAGAAGGTCCCTGCCTGCAACTTCTGGTACAGGCCCGTGTTCCGGAAAATGCGAGCATCATGCACCTTACCCGACCACCCTGCATTTATGTCTGTGAAACGCCCCCTGTGATCCACAAGTGCCTGAAGCACCATGGAGAAGTAGCCCTTCCTATTAATATACTCAGTCGCAAGATGCTCCGGAGCGAGAATAGGGATGTGCGTGCCGTCTATTGCCCCTCCACAGTTCGGGAATCCCATGGCCGCGAATCCATCTACGATATCCTGCACGTTGCCCAACATCACTGTCCTCCGGAGCAGAACATGATTAATGGCTCTGCACATTTGTGAAAGTGCTAACCCGGCGGTTGACCTACCGACTCCAAACTGATTCGCGACCGAGCGGTAGCAGTCTGGAGTCGCCATTTTCCACAGTGCGATTGCGACACGCTTCTCCACGGTGAGGGCAGCTCTCATTTTGGTGTCTTGCATCGCAGGGCAGGGGCTAGCTCCTCACACAGTTCCATGAATGTGGCTTTCCGCATTCAAAAGTTCTGTAGCCACTGGTCATCTCCCCACACCTGCAAAATGATGCTGTCCCACCACTCGGTGCTTGTCTCTTGTGACCAGAACCAGCGGTGCACCGTGTGCAGATGCTCTGTGAAGGAGCTCAGCAATGCAATGCTGCTGTTCTGCATGGCAGTCACCAGCCCAGGGTCATCCGAATCCTGGTCTGATTCAGAGCTGAACACATACTGTGCCACCAGCCGAGATGTATTCATTATGCTGAAGGTGACAGTCGAGATCAGAGCTGGATCCATGTTGCTGCAAAAAGGACTTCCGGGAAGCAATGTGCTACTGTTGAAAATGGGCGTGAGTAACTCTCGTGATGCAAGGGGAACAGAATGCACCATGGGAAACGAAGACTTTACCCATGGAGCTCAGCGCTACTCTCCTTCTACCCATAATTCTTAGTGCCAAATCAGGATGGATGGAACTGTGGGATAGGTTCCCACAATTCAACTGGGTTTCTTGTGAAATCGCGAATTGCAGGGGGGGGCTCTGTTCCGTCACAAGTGGCTCAGTGTGGACAAGATACTGCGCTACAAAAACCACATGACTTTTAAAGCGCAACAGGCTTGTTGCACGATTATTCCTGTAGTGTGTACATGGCCTTAGATGGACTGTATTTTCTTAAGAATTTGTTCCACATCTAGTGCAATAGGAACCTAATCCTCATTGAAAGTCTCTGAATGCTACTGCAGTATAAATATTAAATAGCAACAATTAATTTAAAGCAATGTGTGTAATAACATCACCCGCCAAGTGCCTTGTAAAAATCAACCAGTGAATTATCACAAACACTGCTGTGATGTAGTTAGGTATTATCGCAATTTTTTACTGGGGAAACTGGGAAGTTAAAGCCGTATTTTCAGAAGTGCTCATTAATTTCAGATATCCACTTTGAGACACTTATGGGCCCAATCTGAATAAGTGTTCACTTTTGTAAATGTTGATCCTACATGACTTGTCCAATGCCAGAGAAGGAGTCTAAGTTGGGGAGCACAAGCCACAGGATTCTTGGGGTGCTTATGTAGGCAGTACAGGATTCTCTGCGTTCTCACCTCTCCTTATACAAACATGCAAGAATGGCTAAAAATTGCATTAAGATGATGTGTAGCTCTTTGCAATGAGCTTCTTTTTAAACAAAAAGGCTCAAAACTGACAGTAAGGGCTTGCCTACACGAGCACCGTAATCCGCATTAAAAATCATTACCGCGCGTTAATAAGCGAACTGTACAGACGTGAAATGGTTTTCCTGCGCACTAAGCGCTTTCTTGTTCCGCATTCCAACCACCACTCCGCCGAGAGTGGTAACAGCTGTTCCGGATCATCTGCTGCGCGTTTCTGCTCGTCAGTACTGTGTCTGCGCATTGGTTGGAGTCCGGAACTGTCCCAGAATTCCCAAGTCGTCCTGTCTGTACTTCCCCTCACCATCTCTATGACAGTGACGAAACAGTCCCCACCTACAGGTGATTCCCGGGATTTACAAACATTTAGTTACTTTCACTTCCTGGAGTTTTCCTCGTGGAGTGCATTGGAGTGCAGCAGTGTTCACAGTGGCAATGGCGTCCCGTCGCGGAAGACGCGCACCCCTTTGGTCCCCGGCAGAGGTGCTTGACCTGATCAGCATCTGGGGGGAGTCCACTGTGCAGGCGCAGCTTCGCGGCAGCAGACATAATTACGACACATTTGGTATGATTTCTCGGGCAATGATGGAGAAAGGTTATGATAGAGACACATTGCAGTGCAGAACAAAGGTGAAGGAGCTAAGAATCAGCTATCAGAGAGCGAGGGAGGGAAACCGGCGATCAGGATCAGCGCCTGCTACATGCAGGTACTATGAGGAGATCGGAGCTATCCTCAGTGGTGACCCCACAACAACTCCAAACACCACAGTGGACACATCTGTAACCACAGATGTAGTCACTGCCACCACGGATTTGGATGAGGACCTTGAGGAGGCGGTGGGGGAGACGGAGGAAAACACGGGGCAAAGCGAGGCAGCGTGTAGCCAGGAGCTGTTCTGCACCCCCGCTGATACGTCCTCTATGGAAGACATGAATTCCAGCATGTCCCTTGATTCTGCTGAGGGGAGCTCTGGTAAGTTTCTGCTTTGTAATGCTAAAAGTCTATCTCACGTTAAAACAACACTGTACGTTGCAGGGGTGCTTGCTGTGTCTCCCAGCTGTGCAGGCTCCTTACTCCCCATCCATGAGGAGGGCATCAACACAAGCAGTGATTGTGAAGTAATCATCTGCCTTTAGGTCAGTAAATGATTCTTCGATGTACCTCCAGAGCCTAGTACTCAGGTTGGATGGGATGGCGTTGGTGCAAACACTCCCAAACAGGGACACTTTGCCCCGCCAGCTGCAAAGCACAGCTCTGGGAACCATGGCTGCAAACAGTGCTGCTGCATACGGTCCAGGCTGACTGGCGGCAGCATGTAGGAGATGTATTCTAGCGGCCAGGGGCACCCTGAGGAGAGCGATATCGGGTTCCATCTCTGTGGCCAACGCAGATTACTAGCCCCCAGTAAAGCTGTCTAGTTCGACGTACCTTTTACGCTTCAGCAACAAATGGGCTGTGGACCGCACTGCACCTTCCAGAGTAATGTGAGACTGTAAGTGTTATTTTCTTATCCTGGCTATGTATAAACTGCAGCTTGACAATTACTTCTTTCTTTAGATCAGACCTTGAGACCCAGACCCCCGCAGCACGTATGAGAAACATTCGGTCTCGTGCGAGAAAGAACAGAGATGAAATGTTTCATGAGGTGTTGAAATCAACACAGGAGTCCTTGAAAACAGCACAGGAATCCTCCTCTGCGACAAGAGCATTCAGAGCTGAATACCAGCAGATGTGGAAAACACAGACCGATGAACTGATAAGCGTGATGAAAGAGCAAACAGAATTGTTCAAGAGCATGCTTTCTTTGCAGTCCCATGTTTTTAATGCTAGGGCTCCATTGCAGACACTGCAGCCGCGTCTGCCTCCCTCCCCCCGTAGTCCCTATAAGAATTTTTATGAAGAGCACCCGTCCCACCATAGCATTCCAAAAAGTAGTTCTACACCTCCCTACTTTCTTGAGCCCCGCAGCTACACACACCTGTAACCACAACCTTCAAAGTATGAATAAAAACAGTATAAAATCATTTCATTAAGGCTTTATTTTCACACATGGGTACTTTCATAAGGTGCTGCAGATGCGTCCTATAAGAGAACTAGGGGAGGGCATGACTGAAATGCTCCCTGAGTGCCTCCCTTATGCGAGAAGCTTCCCCTTTATCCCCCCTAATACTTCTAGTGGCTGGCTGTTCGTATGCCTCCTCGAGGCGCTGTGCCTCGGTTGCCCACACTGGGCAAAACCTTTCTCCCCGAGTTTCACAAATATTATGTAGGACACAACAAGACGCAATCACAGCAGGGATGTTGTTCTCCGACAAGTCCAGCCGTCCAAACATCTCCAGCGGCCTTTTAAACGGCCGAAGGCACACTCCACAGTCATTCTGCAGCGGCTCAATCTGTAATTGAACCGCTCCTTGCTTTGATCGAGGTTGCCAGTGTATGGCTTCATGAGCCATGGCATCAGTGGGTAGGCTGGGTCTCCAAGGATAACTGTGGGCATCTCCACATCCCCCACTGTAATTTTTCTATCAGGGAAAAAGGTACCCCCTTGCAACTTTCGGTACAGACCGGAGTTCCTGAAAATGCGTGCATCATGCACCTTTCCCGACCACCCAGCATTGATGTCAATGAAACGCCCCTTGTGATCCACGAGTGCTTGCAGCACCATGGAGAAGTAGCCCTTTCTGTTAATGTACTCAGTAGCGAGATGATCCAGTGCCAAAATGGGGATGTGTGTGCCATCGATGGCTCCCCCGCCATCCCATGGCATCGAAGCCATCCACAATCTCACTGACATTCCCTAACGTCACTGTCCTCCGTAGCAGCACGTGATTGATGGCTGTGCAGACTTGTGTTAGGGCTACTCTGACGGTGGACCTCCCAACTCCAAACTGGTTTGCAACCGACCGGTAGCAGTCAGGAGTCGCCATCTTCCAAAGAGCTATCGCTACACGCTTCTCCACAGTGAGGGCTGATCTCATGTTGGTGTCTTTACGTCGCAGGGCAGGTGCCAACTCTGAGCACAGTTCCAGAAATGTTGCTTTCCGCATTTGAAAGTTCTGTACCCACTGCTCGTCATCCCACAGCTGCATAACAATGCGATCCCACCACTCGCTGCTCGTCTCCCGTGACCAGAAACGGCGTTGCACCCTGTGCAGATGATCAGTGAAGGAGCTGAGCAACGCGGTGCTGTTGATCTGCAGGGCATCGATCAGCCCCTGCTCCTCTGTGTCATCCTCTGGCAGGGAGCTCAAAACATAATGAGCAACCATCCAAGATGTATTCAGCATGTGGAGGGCGAGAGTGGAGACCAGAGCAGGATCCATTCTAACGCAGATTTTGTTTCTATCCAATGGCACGCTCCGTGCAAACAGTATTGAAAACAGGCGCGAGTTGCTATTGGCAACAAGGAAGACGCTAGGGAAACGCAATGCAGCATGGGAAACATCCGGTTTACCCATGGTGCTTTGTGCTCCTTTCCTTCATCACATGATTGCAAGCAAGTACACAGGGAAATTGGAACGCTGGGATACGTGCCCAGAATTCAGAGCGCTAGTGCGCATTGCAGCGAGGAATCCTGTGACGTCTCAAGGAGCGACGTGTGTACAAGGTAAAGCGCAATAAAATCCACGTGCTTCTTACAACGCAGTTCAGAAGCTGCGCTGTAATCTGATCGTGTAGGCATAGCCTAATACTGTTTCAATTGGGCAAATATTTGTATAAGCATTCATTGGCCACAGAAACCAACTACTTAGATGTTTCAATTTCTAGTTTTCCCCGAAAATGTATTTTGTTTTAGGCAACCCCAAATATCCCTTAGCAGAGTTATTTAAAATGTTCTGACTATGCTACAGGAGTGATACGTGATTAGCCCCATCTTGTCTTTGGCTCTCATGAGGCATGCAAAGTCAAGAGCAATGCATTTGGCACTGTCCCTCCTTCCTTAGATGACATTTTTCATTGGGAAGTCTAGATGTTGGGTGCACAGTTCCAGTTACTGGTCAACAAGAACATTTAATTCTCCTGCACTTCGTGCTGAAACTAGAACGCTCTGTTTCTATCGCTCTGTTCTTCCAATCACTCTGCACTTTCATTCTCTGAGCAAGACATATGCTTTCCATAATTATTGCATTAGGGAAAGTAAATGTTAGGAGACCAGCCAGATATAGACCAGTCACGCTATCCAGACTGGACTCATTGCTGTGTATTCTTTTAATCAGTGACGCCCATAGGCATGCATGCAGATAGTCATTTTCTTCCTGCATATGTGCATGACAACTTTCTATTGTGCCCTCCACCAGCCAAAGGGTAAGGAACTGGGTGAAAAGCGAGAAGCATTCCCCTTATGGCTGGCAGAAAGAGGAAAGCATTTGTCATAAAACGTGGAGGCATAATTTAGAGCATCTGGAAACAACTAACATGAACATTGTAGAGCACACACACTTTCCTTCAAACAGCATGCTCTTGAAATTCCAGGAATTTTCATTTTAAAGGTAACAGTTTATAACAAAAGAGTACTTACAATGCTTTTCAATGGGATCTTGTAAATATTCATGAGAGGAAAAAGAATAGCAATTGCTCAGAAATTACAGACATTTCCCAGTAGGAGGTAAGAATGGTGATTTATTAACCCAGTTCACAGGAGGTGAAATTCAACCCACAAAAGGCACTTTGCAGCACTTAAGCCATTGATGTGAGGCTTAAATTGCACATAGGGCTTTGTTCAGTTCTTTTGTTCTGGGGTGAATATCCATCAGGAAGAAAATTTTGCTTAACTTATTAACTTTATTCCCAATTTACACTCAACAGGAAAGTGAATAACTTTGAACTTTTAGGATACATCTATTACTATTACAGCTGGCTGGAAAATTCCAACAAGGGACAGAGAAAGAGGCAAAGAAAAAGAAGGAAAGAAAAGAGAAGAGAAGGAAAGGCAAAGAAGAGAAGGAAAGAAAAGAGGAAGGAAGAGAAAGAAGGAAAGAAGAGAGGAAGAAAGAAGAAAAGAAAAGAAGCTGAGGCTGCTGGCAGGGGGGACCCGACCGTGGCCCTGGGAAGCCGTTGGCAGGGCAGTGCAGACCCCAGCCCTAGAGGCTGACCCCGTCCCTGTGCTGGGAGGCCGAGGCCGTCGGTGGAGCAGAGCCGACCCCAGCCCCAGCAGTCAAGGCGGCCGGCGGGTGGGAGCCCGGGAGCCCGCCCCGGTCACTGCCGCCCTGCTGCCCTGGCCGCGTGGGGCAGGCAGGTAGGCCCACGCTCCTGCCCCGGTCCTGAGCCTGCCTGCTCCGCCCTGGGGGTGGGGAGGACCAGCCCAGAGGCCAGGCACAGGCTGGATCTGCCGCAGCAAAGCTGCAGCCCCAGGGGTTTGGTGGAGTCAGCGGGGGCTGCCGGCCTGCGCGAGGGACCCTCAGTGCTGTGCGGGGGGTGCGACAGCCGCTGCCGCGCAGCTTAGAGAAACATGCTGACCCATTAGGGAAGCAGGCGACCGACCCTGATGGGGCCCCTTACTGCTCGGGGCCCTAGGCGGCCGCCTGCCTCGCCTACCCCAAAAGCCGCCTCTGGGGGGAAACCCCTGCCCAACCCTCTGCCAGGTTAGTTTAGCTAGCTCAAGGGCAAGAACAGGTAGCTGGGGTGGGGGTGATTGCCTGAGGGGAGGCAGCTGTGTGTAGTCACAGGCTGAGCAGCCTTCCTGGGGTTTGATTAGATCAGGAGCTGCAGATGTCCTGCTGGCCCAGCTGAGTTAAAAGCCATGGGGAAAGGAGTCAGAGGGAATAGAGAGGCATTTTTGCCTGTCTCCCTGGTTCCTGAGCATCCCCTGGGATGGCTGGCCCAAGCAAGGCCCTGTTTGGTGGTGGGAGATTCTATAGCTCATTGGAAACGAACAAGGAGTCCTGGGGCACTTAGTTTTAAAGACTAACAAATTTATTTATAGCATGAGCTGTTGTGGGAGAAAAATCCCACTTCTTCAGACGCTTTGAAGCTTTAAGAATGCCACAGGACTCCTTGCTCGTTTTGCTGAACTAGACTAACATGGCTACGGCTACCCCTTTGGAACATTGTAAATAAGCCACTGGTGACCGCAAGCTTAAAGGTCTCCGAGTCCTTTGTGGTCTGGAGGGGAACCGAAGAGAGAGGCGTTGTGCCGGCAACCTGCTACAGTTCCGAAACCAAAGTTTTAATATATTGAAATCCACCAGGAAACAGAATGACCTTTCTTCACACAGCTTTCATACTGAGAATTTCCTTTGGATCTGATGCATGTAGTGGCTCTGTACATATTGGTGCAGCGAAAGGGCAAACTGCATGCAAAGATTAGTGCCAATTTAAGTTCCACCTTATTTTGACTGCTGTCTACAAAAGGATATTCACTCAAACTTCACATATGTCTTACAATCATACATCCTTCATCTAACATTTGATTTAGAATTGGAGTGAAAAATGCCTTATACTGCAGAGATATGCAGAAGGAGTGGGGGGGAAGAAGAATGTGTGTAATTGCCACACGACTTATTTTATTTAAAAAAATGGAATTATGCAAATAAATACTTTTAAATGTCCACCAGTGTATTGCATAGTGAGGGTGTACACACTGGTTTTTAAAACTTCTGAAAAGGCAGAGCCAAGTCCAGCAAGAATTTTGCAGCATTTTCACACAGAGTTTTGTTAGCACGGCTTTTTGGTTGATTTTTTTGTTTGTTTGTTTTATTGGAAACATGTTTCATTGGAAACATGAACAAGACCAACCACATATCATGCAGGCATCAAACAGTCATCAAATGGCAACAAATTTCTGGTCACTGCCACCCTGGACTGGACTTGAACTGCTAACCTAGCAATGAAAAAACAAACAAACGCACACCAGTGAATCCCATTACCTATTAACTAAGTCTTCCATTTGCCCCAAAGCACGTTTTTCCCTGTCATAAAAAGCATCAATCCATTTCATACTGCTTTTATTGTTTGCTCTTACTTGAAAATACTAGGAACAATTGACCACTGCAGACACAACCACATAGTAATTTGATTATAAAACTCATACAACTTAATAGTATGTGATCTTCCCTCTATAAGTCATTCATATTCTAGGTCAGCAGTTCCCAACCTTTTTGGCTCGAGGGCCACAAATATAATTTTTAGAACACTGAGGGGCCACCAGTCTATTTAATTAAATTAAATTTACCTTAAAATTAAACTAATTAAAGTCAAATTACATTTTAATTAAAATTAATTAATTAAATTTAAACAAAATTTTAATTAAATAGATTAGTGGCCCTTCAGGGTTCTAAAAATTATACTTGTGGCCTTCGAGCCAAAAAGGATTTTTAGAAAATTGAAAGCTTTTTTTTTTTTTTTTTTTTTTTTTTTTAAAGGGGGAGGGGTATGTCTGGATGCCCATGAACAAGGCCAGTTTGTGGGCAGGTGTGTGGGTCACAGCAACAGCACGGCCCACACACTCACCCCTGCCCCCCAGTCATACCGTACTGCCCGTGGCCACCCCCAGCATCCAGAATGCCCCACAGCCACGCTAGCCCTCCCCCCAGCCATGCTGCACCAGCCCACACCCCACCAGTATGTCCCCCAGCTGTGCCACACTGGCCTGCTCCCCCCAACATGCCCCCCAGCCTCATCACGCCGCCAGAATGCCTCCCAGCCACGCCGGCCCATGGACCCTCCACTCCACCAGCTGCGCCAGCCTGCAGCCCCTGAACCCCTGGCCAGGACCAGAGGGGAGGCAGGCAGCTGCAGCAGGGCTCCCAGCTGCACACTGGGACCAGGCAGCTGTGGACCATCTCCCAGGCCATTTTAAAAAGCCCCATGGGCCACTTTTGGCCCGTGGGCCAGGGGATGGGAAGCCCTGTTCTAGCTATGTGCAGTATACTAGCTCTGATCCTCAGCTAGTGCAACCTAACATTGCTCCGTTGGCTTCAGTGGAGCTAGTGTTACCTACAATAACTGAGGTGATGCACAGCCTAACCATAAGGCTTTTAATATTGAAATTGAAAGCTTCTGGGAAGGGGAATGCATTTTCCTGTGCGTTTCGTACAGTGCCAAGCACATAGTCGGTGCTCTTAATAATAGTAATAAATCCAGGTCAGCCTGACAAGCACAAGAAATCTAGCTAGTCAGCATGGATTTGTCAAGAACAATTCACATCAAACCAACCTGATAGCTTTCTATGAGGGGGTAACAAGCCTTGTGGATAGAGGGGAAGCAGTAGATGTGGTATATCTAGATGTTAGTAAGGCTTTTGGTACAGTCTTGCATCACCTTCTCATTAACAAATTAGAGAAGTACAACTTGGATGGAGTTACAATAAAATCAGTGCAAAACTGGTTGAATAACTGTTCCCAGAGAGCAGTTATCAATGGTTCACAGTCATGCTGGAAGGGCATAACGAGCGGGGTACTGCTGGCACTGGTTCTGTTCAATATTTTCATCAATGATTTAGATAATGACAGAGAATACGTTTATAAAGTTTGCCAATGATACCAAGCTGGGATGTGTTGCAAGTGCTTTGGAGGCTAAGATCACAATTCAAAATGATTTGGACAAACTGATGAAATGGTTCAGGGTAAATAGGATGAAATTCAATAAAGACAAGTGCAAAGTACTTCACTTAGGAAAGAACAATCCATTGCACACATACAAAATGGGCAATGACTGCCTCGGAAGGAGTACTGCAGAAAGGGATCTGGGTGTCGTCGTGAACCACAAGCTAAATATGAGTCAACAGTGTAACAATGTTGCAAGAAAAAACAAACACCATTCTGGGATGTCTTAACTGGAATATTGCAAGTTAAGACACAAGAAGTAATTAGGCCTGAGTATTGTGTCTAGTTCTGGGCACCTTAGTGCTTTTTTTCTTTAAAAGAGTGCCGGTATGCTGGCAAGAGTGTGCGCGTGTGCACGTGCACGTATGTGTGGACCCTCCACCAGTACCAGCCCCCAGCGGCCTTCCTAAGCCCCGCCTTCCTCCTCCCCCTGCCACCAGCCCGCCAGCTCCCTGCTCCTCTCAGCCCCCTGCAGACCCTTCCTCACTCTCCCACTGGTTCCCCATTCCTCTTGCCCCCCCCCCCCCCCCGGGCACCTCTGCCGGCTCCTGGCTCCTCTTGGCCCCCCCTTCACTTCCCCACCCACCTGCCAGTTCCCCGCTCCCCTCAGGGCCCCCCTCCAGGCCTCTTCCCTCCCACTCACTGGTTCCCCACTCCTCTTGTCCCCCTGGGCCCCTCTGCCAGCTCCCTACTCCTCTCGGCCCCCATCACCCATCCGCTGGTTCCCCAACCCCCTTCCCCGTTCCTCTTGCCTGCCCCAGCCCCTTCCCCACTGGTTCCCTGCTCCTCTCGGAACCTTTTTGACCCCCTTCCCCGCTCCTCTTGCCCCCCCAGACACCCTCCCATCTCCACTCGGCCCCCACCGGTTCCCTGACCCTCCTGGCACCCTCTCGCCTTACCTGGCCCGATCTGCAGGGGCTCCCACCCTGAGCCACACATCTGAGCATGCTCAGGGCGGAAGATTTGAAAAAGCTGCAGCCTTGCTGCAGCTCCTAGGCATCTGTGGGCCGGACTTCAGCCCCTGGTAGGCTGGATCCTGGCCTGCAACTGCTGCTCCTGGCCCCTGCCAGCCCCATTGGGGTCTGGGTTCTGCTGATCCCGGCCCCCAGCTGGGCCAGCCAGGGAAAAATAGGTGCTGGTACGCAGTACTGGTGCGTACCGGCAGAAAAAAAGCCTTGGGGCGCCTCATTTCAGAAAAGATGTGGACAAATTGGAGAAAGTCCAGAGAAGAGCAACACAAATGATTAAAGGTCTGGAACACTTGACTTATGAGGGAAGACTGAAAGAGCTGGGTTTCTTTAGTCTGGAAAAGAGGAGACTGAGAGGGGACGTGACAAGAGTTTTCAAGTACCTAAAAGGTTGTCATGAGGAGGAGGTAGAAAAATGGTTCTCCTTAACAGCCAATGATAGTGCAAGAAACAATAGGCTTAAATTATGGCAAGGAAGGTTTAGGTTGGACATTAGGAAAAAAATCCTAACTATCAAGGCAGTTAACCACTGGTATAAGTTGCCTAGGTAGGTTGTAGAATCTCCACCGTTGGAAGTTTTTAAGAGCAGGTTAGACAAACACCTGTCAGGGGTGGTTTAAGAGGGTACTTGGTCCCGCCATGAGTGCAGGGGGCTGGACTCAATGACCTCTCAGTGTTCCTTACAGTTTCTAAGATTCTATTCTTTTTTCTTTCAATTGCCTCAAAATTTAAAAGGAAAAGAGATCAGTAGAAGGCTTACAGGGTCTTATCAATGTCACGACACGAGGCAATGCATGATAAAGCGTGCCCTAAATAGAGAGAGAGTGGGGAAGAGACAGCATCCTTGACAGCCAACCTCTCTCAGTGCTCTCACCAGAAAGATGGGATAGCTCAGGAAAGAACAGTGGGCAGGTGGCTGTGGGAAGGAATAAAGAAGAAACTGCTAACTGGAAGATTTTTCTTTAAAAGTAAAAACAAATCATTTTGAATTTTCACATCTATTAGGTTTAATTATTAGTCAAATATATATTCTAAAATTTAAAAGATCTATTATTTGTACATGTGATCAATTAGTTAGGTAAACAATGATGTCTCTGTTGGCTCAATTCAGCATTTTTTATTCAAACAATTTCTTAATAAGCCCCCAATTGCTTTCAACGCATGTGAGGACTCAAAAGATCAGATATTTTCCTCAATAAAAGATGGAACCAAAGCATTAGAGACTTTTTATATAAATTGGATTTAATTGTGCATTTACTTACACATTAAGTTAGGCAATTAACCAGAGTCTGCATAAGTTGAAAGTTACATATTTAAGTAGACAACCAGCCCACACTCTTGTTTAGGAGATCAATAGTTTTTGCTAACAAATGCTGCCTTCTGGAAATTGCAAGCACCCATTTGTTCTGGAACCTAAAACCTAAATGCATATCACTGAATATTTAGCCTTAAGAGTTATGGGAAGGATTTTTATAAAGGTAGTGATATGCTCACTGGTCTTCTCTACTGTATCTTATTTGTTTTAAGTTAATGGCCAGCACAAAAACCATCTCCTGCCAGATTTTGATGATTTTTTCGTGTGTATAAAAAACCCAAACCCTGCTTGCAAATAAATATACACATGTTCCAAATATTTGGATGTCTACCGGGACATTACATCTGATTCTACAACAAGACTATGAACCTTAGGCTTCAAAAGCCAGAAATATGCTAAACTTGCTTAGTTTAAATGACAAACCGAAAACTCAGCTCAGATGTGTCAAAAGGTTTAAACAAACCTCTGATACCATGTTTTGCATGGTTTTTAATAAACCCATACATCTGTTTCTTGAATCCATGAAGGGCAAATCACAAATTAACTAAAAATTCAGACTTTTCAAATGAGATTGGAGTTTGAAACCGAAACATATGTTTTAAAAACTGCAAATAATGGGACTATGGGTCAAAATAATAGGTAAAACATTACATATGCTCATTAATTAAGGGCATTGAAAATGCGCACTGATCTAGAGCTGTGGCTGCAAGACCAGTCAGTCAGTCCTTAGGCTGTTTTGGAGCTGTTTAATGGACTGTGCACATGTAATACAGACTACATAGTCCACTGTTCAGCAGGGCAACTACTTCTCTATGAATTCTTTATCTGAAAAGGCTATTCTGTTAAATAAATAGATATGAATTCTCAAAAAAAAAAAAAAAAAAATGAGATGAAGTGACCCATGTATCCCAATGGGGGAAACGCCAATGTCAGTAGACCGAAAGCGAATTTTACATAGCTTATGTTTAAATTTATTATTTCAAGCCATCAAAATAAAACAAAAAACTCCACCACCATATTATGTTGTTTTTCTAACAGAATGAAACGGTGCTGCTACTTTCAAAACACATTTGGGCTTGTTTTATAAGCTAGGCTTGCAGCATGGAGGACAAGGTATTGAAAAAATTGCGATCGTCCCATGAATTGCAATCCAACCAGATATCAAAATTCATGATAAAAGCTGCTCACTTGAATCAATATGCAGCAGTGCTACCACAAGCTACAGAGATTTTTCTTTAAAATATTTTAAGGGTCTGGAATTTTTAATATGATTTTCAAGGAGCCATCTATTTTTTAGAACGTATTAAATTGATCTGATACTGTAAAAATCATTCATTTTAAGGATGGGCTAAATTCTTCCCTGGGTAAATCAACTGATATCAGGGATGGACTTGGCCTTCTCTCTGTGTGCATGCAAGTGCGCAGCTCATGAAAGATGTCAGATTGCTAGCCATGGTAAGAGAGGTCCCCTGTTTATTCTTAGAACTGGCATGTCTCACATAGCAGCTGTGCAAGCTTTTCAGACATTAGTAATAAACAAACCTCAAAAGACTATTACCATGTGCTATTTCTAATGTTCTGAAGTTACATAATATCAGTCTTTACATTTTAACTTTTATAGCCAGATTCACCCGTACACTCTGGGTGCTTACACTGTTCTAGAACAGCATAGAACGGCTAGAGTGTACACATTTTTTTCCTCCTTTGAACTCTCCACATACACACTCCAAATGTTCCATTTTTCTCCTCTCTCCTGCACGCTATATTCTCCTGCTCATAACCCCCATTTTCCCTTCCCTGCTTATACACAAGACAAATTCTACTGCTGCACGCACACAAACACGCACACATGTGCACACACCCCTGCAGATCCAATGCAATGGATATTTGCACGTGGAGTGAGGGATGAAAATTAATGGTCTTTTTTGCCATTTTTCATAGCTTGAAGCTACTCTGTCAGCAGAAGCTGAAGAATAGCATCTTCTCCTTCAGAGAAACTCAAGAAAAAAGATTCATCCTCTCAAAAGGATCACCATATCTTGTTCTGTTCAGTGGAAGAAGGGCCATAGACTGACTTCAGTTAAAATGCCCTCTTTCAAACCACTTCCTCCCATAGTTCTCAGTGATGGGGAGTAAGGAGAGGGAACTAGGCTTCTTGTAGAGAACATGGCAGCCTCCTATGCCAGGGGTAGGCAACCCCCGCCATGCGTGCCCACAGTGGCACACAAGCCCAGTTGGAGCGGCACTCGGCATCCTCTGTGGCGCCACAGAAATTGCCACTCCTGCCACCCAAAGACACTCCGAGTGGCTTCTTTCGGGGGCGGCTGCAGTGCGGAGGTCCCTGCCATGTCCATGCCCCAGGATACCATGTTAAGAAGCCACCCAGAGCAGCTCCTCCCTGTGGTGTCCCACCACCACCACCAAGAGTGGCTCCAGGTAACAGGGGATAGAGGTCCCCAGGCATGCTGCTGAGAGGAGCCCTTCCAGGTGGCTTCTTTCCATGAGTGGGCCGTCGGCACCAGCTGAGGGTCGAGGAGAAGGGGCCGGCACAGGGATCAGCAAAGGTTGCCAGCCCCTGTCCTATGCTGTGAAGGGTGAGGAGGAACATTACAGAAGTAAATTGAGGCTGTGGCTACCTTTGTGGCCTCAGTCTGTTAAGCTTAGGGGAGACAGTGCAGCTACACTGGGAGCAGTATGTGGACAGTACCTTATGGGGAACAATAGGAGATAGTATTGGTAGCCATTTAGAAATTTTTCTTCAAATTCTCTGAAAAAAGAAGATATACTCAGCCCTGTTTAAGGGGAAACTTGGAAGAATAAAGGGGGGGAAAAGTTATAATTAATCTTTAAAAATAAACCCAACCATTTCTTAACTAGCAGCCTAAAAATAAGAATTCAATGAATCTTAACTGTCTGGGTAGTATGGAATACTGGAGATTCTTCAAAATGACAATTGTTTGGGATGAGAAAGAGGTCTAACAGGCAGCCAGATATCTTTAAGAATCTATTTTTAACCTAACTTTAGCTCCAACTAATTTACAGATTTGTAAATTCTCAGAAAATGTATTCTGCACTGAAAGAACAGGTACTATATTTTTCAAATAGCAAAGAAGTTGAAACTCTGATTTATGTCCAGAATACAAACCAAAGCAAAATCTCCTCACTCCAGCTATGACTGGCAACTCCATAATTTAGCTAAGAGAGTTTTCTGCATAAAACCACACTTTTATATTACAGTTGAGGCAGGAATCAAGTTTTATATTTGAAGGACTAGATTTTTAAAGATATTTCAAATGAACCCAATGGAAGTTAGGCAGACCTTTAAAAATCTGGCCCTGAGAGGACTATAGCTGCCTGCCTTTAAACCGTAGCTCCTTCTTACATCAGTAGGGACACCCCCTGTCCAAACTTCTTTTATACTTCAGATTATTATATTGCATCTGTTAAAGGTACTGTTCAACTCACAGTATACAAGAGCCAATAAATTCAGTTCTAAACCAAAAGTAAATACTAGTCACAGGAGAATTTCTATTCTTTCTTTTTCTTCTCTCTCTCCAGTTCTCATATGGACAAAAACATTAGACAGGAATTCGAACCACCACCGAGCTGGAGACTTTTTCCTTTAGACCAGGGATGTCAAATTCATTTGCTATGGTGAATCAGATTTGACTTAAATGTACTTCAAAGTGGGCTGCACATATCATAAATTGAAATACTACGGTACTCTTGCGGCATCGTGGAGGGCTGTGCTCCATGAAAGCACCCTCTCTCTCTTATTCTGTTCGGGAGAGAGCATGGTCTTATGGAGCACAGTCTCACATATCCAGTGCTCTGCAATGTCGCGAGACTTGACACTCTTGAGGCATTACAGAGCGCTGGGTATGAGAGACCACTCTTCCTCTCTGTTAGTGAGAGTGTGGTCCCATGAGTGCAGTCATGGCCGCATGTTAGACACCTCTGCTTTAGAGACACATGGAATGAAATCCCATGTAATTCCTCATTTACCATTCACCTAACAATTTCAACAGCTTACATCTGACCTGTAGTGAAATTTCACTTGTGTGTTGACAATCATTTAAAAAACTAGCTTTTCACCCAGTGTTGTTCGAGTGTCCTTAATTACAAATTGAATGCCCTGAGCCCAGTATCAGTTAGCTAGAAGAGAGAGACTTTCCTTACCCACTCTGAAGATCAAGTCATCTTCAATAGGATTCTCTTTTCTTTTGCCAGTGCTGTACATACTAGCTGGTCTTTTCACCGCTTTCTGCTTCACATGGCCACTGCCAGGAGACTTAACTCGCCTCTTAACTCCTTCAGTAGTAGGGGACACGTCTGCTGATCTGATCACTTTAAGTTTAAAAGGACTGCCCCTGATATGCTGATCATAAAGTCTCAGAGAGAGAGTAAAATCCCCTTCTTTCTGAACGGTATATAAAAATTCATAAGTGCCATTTTTATTGTCAAGGATTTCTCCATCTGCTACACTCCCGTCAGGTGTGCTCAGTTCAGCAGTGAGGTAAGCATTCCCAGATTTACAGAGCTCCCCGTCTTTGTCCTTGGTTGTTATGGTAACAGACATAGGCTGTCCAATCACAGTTTGCCTCAGCCCCTCACCTGTGGCAACCGTTTCAGATGCTACGGCATTAGTGGTTAAAATGGTACCCAGGTTGTGAATGGATTTCTTCAGTCCTTCTGTTTCTACTATGAAGTCCAGTTGATCATTTTCTCGGGGCTGAAGTGGGAAGTCCCGGTCAGCCAGCTCATTCAGCTTGTCACTCATTTGCTTCTTAACTAGTAAAACTTCAGTTTCAGTACCATGGTTGAGTGCTTGGGCTGTAAAGTTGCTACAACTCTTAATACTCTCCTGTCCTTCAAGCAGGGTATCCAGCTGTGTCTGGAGGACCTGAATGTAACGTAAAACAGCTGGTTAAAGTCATGTCAGGGTGAGTGTGTGTGACATCAAGCTGTAAAGCAAATTCACAGACATCTTTAAAAATATAATAAACAGTGTCCTGTTTTAAAAGCTTCACATTTAAGAAGTGCTGTGTCAATTCCCTGGAATCCAGTAAGCTATGGCAAGATTCATGGAGCATGAGGACTCAATTTGGTGTGGACTTCTAATGTGTAACCCTGCAGCACAGGTTCAGAGATCCACCAGTAGTAGCATGTTACATTACTGCTCCATCTGCCTCACTACTGAATGTACTAGCAGAACTTTCTTCCCCATCTCAGAACAGTCACAGATTGTTTAACAACAATATGAGTAGTGAGCTCTGCACACAGAGACTGTGGTATTTCCAAATCACCAGGCATTCCCCCATTTATATGGGAGGCTGCAGGAAGTTGCCTCATGAAGTTACTCTTCTACCACCTTTATTGTGGGAAGAAACAGCCCTGAAGACCCCCTCTACTCTGTAAGACAAGAAGTATCATTGTGGGGAAATCTCAAAATGATCAGTGGTGGGAGTGACCTTCAGCTAAAAGAAGGGAGAAAGGAAAAAGTCTCTATCTGGAGCAGGGGAGGGAGGGAAGTCTTTGTCCCAGTTTTCAGCACCCAGGGAGATGGGAGTTAATATGATAGTGGGAAGAGTTGCAAGGGTGGGCAGGGAAGGCAGCCTGAAATTTTGGTGGATTTTAAAAAGTAGCCACTTCATCTTTAAGGTGCCAAGAGAATTACACACACAATTTTAGCCCTTGCTTCTAAAATCCACAAAGTCATAAGTGAGGTCTGGAAACAAGGTACAAATATTATATACAGAATCTGACATGTATACAAAGGGCAGAATTAAGATAATTTGTCTATCATCAATGTGAATTTCTATATTTTACTTACAAATGTACATCTAATCTAAATTTAAAATTACCTTGACTTTATGTACCTACAATGTTAAGAATTTTTATTGTTAAATTACTGACATGAACCATTAACCCTAATTTAAAAGTTAAGTATTTTGCCCAGAAATTTAAGTGCTACTCTCCCCACTCTGCATAAAATTCAAGAATATTTGCTACTGACATGAACAGGAAGCAACATAATTACAAAGCATTTATTAAAACTTCTATGCATATCTACAAAACACCACACTTTTTCTGTCTAGCTTTTATTCTAGAGAGGACATGCTGAACTAAACAGATACTGTAGATATAACTAACAATCAGTCCAAAGCTGACTAGGAGCCCCCTTTGGCTGTAACTGGATGAACAGTAACAGTAAGAAACCACAACTATGGAGAAAACCAATTTGTGGCTATAGCTTAAAATCATTATATTCCAAATATCTTTTGCTGTCATTACACAGAAGGAAAACATTCAACTTCACCATAACTCGTATTTCAAATACTTTTAAAACATACATATACATGACAGTCAGCTTGGATAACTGCAATATACTGGTCAATTCACTTTTGAGTAGAGGATACTTGTAGCTCGTTTCATTTTTTATATTCATACTGTACATTAGAAGGATGCTGAAATACCTGAGTTTGAAACAGTGCAAGGAAGCGTTATTCATTTTAAAGTAACTTTTAAAGTAAAGTCACTGCTTTAAAATAAAATTTCATTAAAACATTTCTTCTGATGTTTGCTTATACAAAAGCCCTAGATGTTACAAAAATCTAAAAATGACCTGAAAGTGCACATTTAAAGGAAAATAGGATAATAAGAGAAGATACTATGCTTTGTGGGACCTTTCCAAACTAAAGAAAATGTTATATCTGATATAATGGCTGCACCACACCATAAATGGCAGTGGCCATTGTCTGGCTTGCAGGAGGAAGGGGTGTACCTCTTTAAAGGGGAGAAAGATACAGAGTAATTTTGCAGCCTCAGATCAGGTCAGCATGGGGACACTGACCCATTTCCACACACGTTCTCTTCTCCCAGTGACCAGAAGAGAGGGGAAATACATGCTGAGTAGGAGAAGCCCTCTCTTACCTGGACCAGGTACAGCAGCACCAAACATGGAAGTGGCAAAATACCAGGTTTGCTCAGAATCCACTGCACTAGTTGCTCCTTTTTTTTAGGGGGGGGGGGGGGGGGGTTAGGCTGGAAAGGAACTTTTCCCTCACCACCAGATTGGCCTAGATGAAGTGTAATTGGGGGTGGGGGGTGGCCTAGCTGGGAATGAACATGGAACAAGGAGTTAGGCTATGATGTTGCAACTCATTATGCTGATGTCAGGTGCTACTCCATAAGGGAGGAACACAGAGATCAGATAAATGGATTGATAAAGGATTTAAAGATGCGGGGTTTTTTTGTTTTTGTTTTTTTAAGATCAAAACTAGGGATGGGGAGGGTTCATGATTCTTATGACTGGCATGGCAGGGAGCCAATCTTCCTGGCCCACAAACTTCCTACCTTAATCCTCATTTAGGTGATATGGAGGCAGATGGTAAGGTTCCAGCAGAGGATGGAAAAGGGAGGAGGGCAAATGCAATGGAAGCCCCTGACTATATATTGAAATGATCTTGGAATTACCTGCACTGTATGTTTTTACCTGCTGAGTACTCCCAGACAGTTAAGAAGAAATTAAAGTCTAATTAAACCACTTATAATGCCTCCTGTCCTTCTTTTGGCATGGCTGGGAAATCGACAGGTTGGCATCATGCACCCAAAACAACAACTGGCTTATAAAAGTGATAACTTTTCACTGAAAAGGAAACACATCTCTTACTTTGTGTTTAAGGCCATAATTCACTTCCAGCTCCATAAGCAGCACACTCTTTCGCACATTTAATGTCTTCTGTAGTTCATCAAAGGTGGAATGGATGTCATCTACAATGCTTGCCTTTTGGTTGGCTAACTGACGTATTATTTCAGATATGAAGTGAAGTGCAGAATCTATCTCTGGAAGTCTGTGGGGGGAAATTTACAAAGATTGGCATCTCAAAAGACATTCTCTTGTCCCTAAAATTCTATAATGAAAAAATCCAATTCATGTTGTTTTTAAAGGCACTATTTTTCAGCTACAGAATTCTATCCCTGTTATCATAGTATAGCAATAAGATCTTGTCTTAAAAGATTTAATTTTGATAAGGCTCGGGTGACGTAGGGCCAAAATGCTCTCTGATGGAACTCCATTGAAACTGATGGAGTTCCACTGGGAAGGACTTTGGCTGTCTGTCCTGAATTCATGCTTCTATTGGGGTGGGAAAGTGGGGGGAATTCCAATTGTCCCACAGCTTCCACTATTTCCCATAAAGTTCTAATATATTTTCTTAAAACAATGAGTTTCCTGTGGCACCTTAAAGACTAACAAATTTCTTTGGGCATAAGTGTTTGTGGGCTGCAACCGACTTCACTAGAAAGAAATATGTTAGTCTTTAAGGTGCGATAGGACTCTTGCTGTTTTTGCTGTATACAGACTAACACAGCCATCCTTCTGGAATATATTTTTACAGATCAAGTATCGTTCCTGTGTCTACATGCTCATACCAAATATTTTTCTCCCTGACATTCTGTACCCCTCCCTTGTCAAGTAGGTACCTTAGTACGCATAAACAAGACCCAGCTACTACCGTGCAGGAGATATCTAAGGGTTTTTTTAAAAATCCTTCTCTTTGTAGCATTGGAGTGCATCACAGTCATTAATAGATTTTATCCACAACAACAGCATTTCTGCGGGTCACGTATTACCCCCATTTTACAGATGGAAAATTAAGGTAGAGTCTCTCAGTGTAACAAAGAAGGTTTGTGGTTAAGCTGGGAACTGAACTCAGTTCTCTGGAATCCCAGGCCAGTGCTCTACCTAGAAGACTCAGATACTTTCCATTTTTCCTAATTGTGAACTTTGAAATTACTTATTTAGATGAATTAAGATTTTAAGAAAAGAGTAACACACCACACAGCTGAGCAGGAATGTCATGCTTCATCCCTCCTCAAGGCACCCAGGACTGGAATAGTGAAATAAATGTTCAGAGCTGTATATAGAAGCAGGGCCATCTCTAGTGGGGAGCGGGGCCCAGGAACAAGGGGCCTGGGTGGGCAGGCCCCACCTCCGGGACTGCTCCGCCCTCAGCAAGGCCCCCACCCTGGCCCCGGCCCCAGCCGGCAGGAGCCGGGCCCAGCCGAGGCCGTGCTGCTGGCTGGGGCCGGGGCCAGCTGCACCATGCATGGGGGGGCAGGCCAGGCACCACGCGCCTTGCTGCTGCTCCACCTCTAGGCCTGCCTGCTCCGCCCTGGGGGCAGGGAACTCCAGCCCTGAGGCCAGGTGAAGCCCTTCTGGCCCTCACCCCCCACTGCTTTCGGCTCACTGCCAAAGGCACTGGGGGCAGGGCAAACTGCGACCGTGGGGGAGAGCCGGCATGGGCCCTGCACTGCCCCACTGGAAGCGGGACAGCGCGGGGCCCACATAAGCGCATGGACCGGGGTGATCACCCCATTTGCCCCCCCCCAAAGGACGGCCCTCTATAGAAGCTTGTATAAGCCCCTGCTACTCTGTGCCCAGGGAAATAAAGTGCATTAAGTCCCTCCCCTTCATAATGACCAAATTCACTTTAAAAAATTGCTAACATATTACATATTCAAAAGTGTTAATCAAAACTGCACTGTGAAGAAAACAAGTTGGGGGGGACCATGCTGGATGACCTAGCAATTCCACAAGGTTTAGTGTGAGCAAGTTAAGCTGATTTAGAAAGTAGTCCCATTAATAGCTAGACCAATCAACTAATGCACATCCACATGTAAAGGCAGAGCCAGTATAACCAATATAATATACCTTTTGTTGACAGCATCCAGCTGGACCTGTAGTGAAGCCTTGTGTTGTTCTACTACATCCTTGAGAGGTACAGTGGGGTGTTCTGCATGTTCTCCCTCTGTACATTCCCGGCACATGGCTGTCTCACAAGACTGGCAATAAAACTCCATCACCTGGTGCAAGAGAGTGCAGTTTTAATTTTAAACACTGCAGCAAAACCATCAATTGCAGCATCTCTTATTCCACAGGATATATTACCCAAATCCTGAGACCGTAGCTTGGCACAAAACATAGGTGTTTAAGATCTAATAGCGGTGATATACTCTTTAAAGCCTGATATTTCTTGATTTCAAAACTATCAAATTCAACCGCTTTAAATAAATGTAGTTCTAGTGAGAAACATCAGCTCAGCAGTCGTGGAAACAATAACAGAAGAGGCTGGCTGCAGCAGGCAGCCTTAACACCCTCCTGACACTGTACAACATTACACAGCAATGTGTCTCCACTCAGCTATTGAATGAACCACCACAGAAGACCAAGGTAGGTTAGTCTAGGTGCCAATTCATCCTTGGCCTCCTTGCTGAAACTACCAAGCAGGGATTTTCATAATGTCACCATCATGTCGCAACATGAACTGGCAAGTGAGATCACCAAACATAACCTTCATTTGTTCCTGACCTGTGTCATATCTGAGCCCATGACCAAAAGGGGAGAGTTCCATATCCCATTTCCAATCTCCTGAAAACATTATAATCGCATATGGGGATCTGATGGAAATAGTGATCTCCATTTAAAAAGGGAAAAAACATTTCAACCTCTTACATAGCCAGTACAAAGTTTGCATTTTTGACTCAGGCACATATGCTATCAAATGTAATAAACTCAGGGCTGGTCCAAGGTTTCTCGGTGCCCTAGCTGAACTATGACTTTGCTCTCCCCTTCCTCTGTATGCAGGGCCATCCTTGGGAGGGGGGGGAATGGGGCAACCATCCCAGGCCATGCGGTTTGCTGCTCCCCACGAGTCCCACGCTACCTTTCGCAGCAGGGGTGCCGTACTTTGACAGCATTTCCAGCCCTGCCCCTGGAGTGGAGCCGCCATGCTTTGGCCCGCCCCTGAGGCGCAGGCCAGCCGGCCCAGGGGCGGGGCAGGAGCACAGAGCCCAGCTTCGGGCCCTGCCCACTCCCCAAGGATGGCCCTGTCCATATGACTGGCCAACACTGGGCTACTGAGAATGACTGAACTGCCAGAACCTCCCCCCGACAGCAAACCCAGGCGGCACTCTTATAAAATATGTCAAGGCACAGCTTCAACTATTTACATACACAGCTGTGCTCCTCAAGAGGGGCATTGCTATACACAGGAAAAAGATTCTGGGAACAGGCCCCCAAACCCACACTCCTCAGGCCTGGGCCCCCCTGGCTCCAAGCCCAGGCACAGCACAGAGTGCAGCCCCGCCAGACACACACACACTCCCCCCATGCTGAGCATGAAGCATGACACCATGGGGTCAGACAAACCCCCTACTCCCTCTGACTCAAGAAAGAAGCCAATGAGCCTGGCCCAGAGGGGACAGGTAGCTCCCCGCCAATGCTGAGCCAATGGAGCCAGCAGAAGTGGGGCTGGGTAGCCCTCATACAGAGCCCAGTGGGGCTGCCCCTGTCTGGAGCCAGCAGCCTGGCCTGCCTCCCTCCAAGCCCAGTGATGGAGCCAAGAGCAGGTCCAGGCAGCAGGCACAGCTCTCCCCAGGCTAAGGCTAACATAGAGTCAACAGGGGGCTAGGAAGCCCCTTCCCCCATGCTATGCCAAGCAGCTACCATCTCAATTTCAAGGGCAGGGAAACTGAGGCACATATCACAGAAGGTACTTGAGCTCCCTCCCCATAAGATTATATCCTGCATCCGTGGTACAGCAAGAAATAAAGCCCAGGAGTCCAGACCCCACTCCCCATCCAAAGCAGCAAATAGAACCGAGGAGTCCTGATTAAACCCAGCCCCATACTCTGTCCTTGGTCTATTCTTTGGTCCCTCTCTCCTCTTTCTCCTCTCTTACCCCCAAGAACCAAGCTGGGGTCTGTCTCACCTGAAAGAGCTTCTGATGTTTGGGGATTCTGGTGGTATGTGGTGGTGGAGGAGTGAAGGGATCCCAGGTGGGAAGTCTATGACATTGCTGTGAGAAGGGTGGAATGGGGTGTGGGAGGATAAAAGTGACGAGGGACCAGAACTATGTTCCCTCTAAGCTGTGCGCATGTGCATGCACACACAGATCGTGAACCCAGCACACGGGAAAAAATAGTGTGCACAAAAATAACCGAAGCACCCTGGAATGCCGTTCCGGCTGGGGCCCACAAATTTGGCCAGCGAGCATTCCGGGGCCCAAAAAATAGGAAGAATTGGGCGGAACACGGATCCTGCACTCATCCCACCTGTGGGTGTGGTCTGCGGTCCGCCCAGAATCCGGCCCACAGGACGCTGGGAGCAGCGGCCAGGCTGAGGAGTTTCAAATCTCCCGCCCAGAGCATGCTCAGACAAAGCATGCTCAGGGCGGGAGCGGCCTGTCTAAGGAGCGACTCCAGATGCTCCTGCAACTGCTCTGACCAAGTAAGGGGGGGGGAGAAGAGGATTGGGAAAGGGGCTCTGGGCGGGGGGGGGGGATTGAGGAGCTGGCGGGCAGGGGTGTGTGTGTGTCTGTGAGAGAAGTGGGGCTGGGGTCAGGGCGGTCAGGGAACTGATGGGCAGGTGGGGAAGGGCCCGGGGGTGTGCCATGATCAGTGAAGGGGTCCAGGAGGGTCGGGGCCTGCATAGGGTGCCCAAGAGAGGATCAGGGAAGGGGCCAGGGCCAGGGCAGTCGGGGAACTGATGGGCAGGCAGGGAAGGGGTCTTGGGGGGCAGGAGGAGCGAGGAAGGGGTGGGGAAAGGGAATCGAGGAACTGGTGAGTGGGGGTGGGTGAGAGGATGGGGAACTGGAGGGGAAGGGGGCTGGAGGGCTTGGTGAAGGGGACCAATGGGGGGCAGCAGAGAGGCCTCCCCATGGAGAACAAACACCAGGGAGGCCGTGAGTGGATCTGCCACGTGGCACACCCCCTGTCCACCACTTAGTGCCAGTGCTCCCCATACTCCTCTGGCACCCCACCCCACCTCTGCCCTGAATGGGCAAATGCCAAAGATCGCAGAGAGAAATTTACGGTAAGTCTTTATTATATTAGCATCTAGATATGCTCGTGTTTGTCTATACATGAAGATTACAGCACATAAATTGTCATTTTCTTAACTATTTTTGCATTATACTCGCATCACAGCACACACATGTGAACTCTGTACCAAAAAAGTTTGCACAAAAAATTCTTTGTGCACACAGCCTACCAAAAATTAGAGGGAACATTGGATCAGAATGAAGTGAAATCAATCTCACACATCCCAGATCCCAGTCACGTCTAGTGGCATTTGCATCACATATCCAGGTCAAAGCTGTTTTCACATCTAAGGTGAGTTCATGGTATGAACCTCCCAGAGATGCCCCACTGGCTTTGGTCCTGTTGTCCCAGTCCTGATGCGAGTGGAATCACTCCTGCTTTACACCAGGCAGAAGCAAGATCAGAATCATCATTCTGGGTTCTGGATTATATCTGCCTTGTATCTAAGGCCATCATTTACCTCCAGAAATGTATGTTTTGGGGTCCTCCCCTCCCACACCCTGGCAGGTGTGTATAAATGCCAATACAAAGCCAAAGGAAGTAGAGAAGCAGTCCTCACAAACCCAGGCTGCAGGCCAGACTCCTGGATTCTGTTCCTGGGCTGGACCAAGGAGTGGGATCTAATGGGCTAGAGCAGAAGAGAAGGACTCCTGCCCTACCCTGCCCACCCCCACCCCGCATCACTTCCCCAGCCAGGCATGGCTGGAGCCAGGATTTATGCTCCTCCACACACCTGCTTTGGCTCTGCCAGGGTCAGGGGAGTCAGCATCCCCACACCTTGCATGATTTCCCCAGCAGTGACCAGGGGTGGGGGTGGAAGGGAATTATGCCCCCTCTCTCAGCTGCTGGCAGAGCCAGGCAGGAGTCAGTCATCCAGCAGCATTCCCTGCCCCCCCAATGGTTTCCTCAACCAGCAGCTGACAGTGGTAGGACTTTTTTCCCCTGCTGTGCCTAGCTTCTGCTGGGCCCAGGCTGGATGGGTGGTTAAGTTAGGTCAGGCACAGGCATCATCCCCCTGCTTTCCCCACTCAGTTAGGACTTTTGGCCCTGCCTGGGCTCCTGACTCCCACGTAGACAGGAGAGGGTCTGCCTGGCCAGCAAGGGTCACCACCATTACTGCACACCCTACCGCCCAGCTTTGTAACTGGCCAACTGGGAGTTACTCACCTGGCCTGGTGCCTCGGTAGTTTGTGTTATAGCTGGGGTCTCGGAGCAGGTACAGGGAGTGAGGTGTGTGTGTGTGTCTGTCTTTTTGCTGTGTTTGCTGACAAGACAATGAGACTATGTACACACGAGAAACTTGTCCCGCAATAAGTTATTGTGGGACAAGGAAAGCGCTATGAATATAGCGCTTTCTCGTGTACACACGTGCTGCTTCTTTCGCAAAGGAGCATTCACCATGTGAATGCTCCTTTGCGAAAGAAGAGCAGTGCATGGTGGGCACCTATCCCACCATGCACTGCCCACAGCCAGCCCCCTAGCCCAGCTGCAGGGCTTCCGGTGGCAGTGGGGGCTGCGTTGCCAGCCCCCGCTGTCATCCAAAGCCCCGAGGCTGAGCTGGGGGGCTGGCTCGAACCGGCGTGGGCAGCCCGTTTGGCCCAGCCCCCTAGCTCAGTCCAGGGGAGCTGCCAAACCGGGCAGCTCCCAAAAATACTAAATTTCACTGCTCAGCTAGAGCAGTGAAATTGACATATTTGACAGCTCCAATGTCCCAGAGTGGCCTCGATTGGCACTCTGGGACATTTCCGGAGGCTGTCTATTGCGCAAAATGAGTACAGACGAGCATTACCGCCGAACAGCTGTTCCGCGATAATGCTACCACTCTCGTTTTGAGTGGTTTAACTGTTGCGCGGCAAGAGGGTGTTGCCGCGCAACAGAGAAATTGATCATGTGTACACTATTGGCTTTATTGCGTGGTAAGGAGCCTTACCACGCAATAAAGTGATCGTGTGTACATAGCCTGAGTGTGGTCTGTCCTTATTAGCATCTGAAAGCCACTGCACCTGAACAGCAGCAGCCCCAGGGCTGATTTGCACATCAGGAAGGCATTGTTGTTAAATGGCTTATTAAACTGAGTAATCAGTGAGGGAAAGCTGAGTGAAGGGCACTTTCAACCTGCTCAGAAAGAAAGAAAGCAAGAAAGTGAGAATTCAATTATCTAATTTGGTGCCCCTTAAAGCCTGGCGCTCTAGGCAACTGCTTAGTTCGCCTACAATGGTTGGGCCAGCCCTGAATAAACTGTATATATGCATGAAGAACAAGGAATACATCCTATGTTTAAAACCCATAGGTTTTTTTTAAATGATACATTTACACAGAGCATGGTTTGGGTTTTTCTAGCTAGAAAGTGCCAGGAATTTCGGGTGTGTTAACCACTATGCAGAAACACATTAAATGTATGTTAAAGGGAGAAGCTGGCAGCACAAACCTGAGCTCCAAACATGTTAACTTCACATGTAGCCCCATGTTTTTGGCATTCAGAACTCTTAAACAGAACCATATGAACTGAGTATGTTGACCCCAAGAAGTTTGAGAGAGGAAGAGTGCATCAACTATACATGAGCCAAGAATGCTCTATAGGAGCTGTACAAACTCCTGAGAATTAGTGAGGTAAAAGATTGTTTATCTGTAAGAGAATTAATCAATCATTATTTTCCTTTAATAAGGTTTTCTGTCACTTATTCCTATTGTAGCCTCTCTTCCCCCAGGATGTAGACGACACAGATGACAAGGGGTTTATTAAATATTCCTTAGCAGCTCTTGGAAATTACTTTACAGGAAAGAGACGACAAAAAAGAGCAGCTGGAGAAGAGTGCATCAGGCAGTGTGTAAAATCAGAGGAAAAATATCTAGAATTTACAAATTAAGGGTCCAGCCATGCAAACCTGAAAGGTGGTGAGAACCATCAGCCCCCACTGAATTCACTGGGAATTGAGGGAGCTCAGCACCTCACAGAATCAGGCCCTTTGAATCACGATGGTGCCTCAGACAGGTCAGAGCTGCTACTTTCCTGATAATGAACATTAACAAGAGATCCAGTCTCACAATGACAATCAGATTAAGACAAAGGAAATGTAACTCCAGATTTTGAGGCTTGACAAAGACTAAAGACATTCATAGTTGTAAAGTCTATTGAAATTAACAAAACAAAAAAAACAAACACCAGACCTTAAACAACTCTGAAAGTCTGCTATACATATGGTCATGGACTTCATTTCCTTTGCCTTATTCTACATCACTGTCAAGATGTTAGCTTCCTGTTTCTTAATACTATCTTTAAGAGACTTTACAAAGCTTGTTCATTATTTCATATTTTGTCATTAGACAATGATTAAAATACATATTTGTACTTCACTACACTGCATTATGCCTTTCTGAAGAGAGTGTATTACACTGATATATTTGCACACATATTGGAGACCTAGACTGGAACAATTTAGAACGTATGCTCCAGTTTCTCCAAAGACCTCTTCCTAGCATAAAGAAAAACCAATTATCTATAATCTTCTTTCTCCTTATTCCAATACCAAAAGATCACATAAAACCTGACTAGCAAGAATGGCTGTGTTCTAAAGAGAAAATTTAGATGTGCTTTCCCAGGACTCTTTGCCTCAGATACATTTGGCTATAAACTGTCCATCAAGAAATTTAGGCTTGAAATTAGATGCAGGTTTCTAACCATTAGAGGAGTAAAGTTCTGGAATAGCCTTCCAAGGGGAGTTGGGGGGGCAAAACCCATAACTGCTTTCAAAACTGAGCTTGATAAATTTATGGAGGGGATGGTATGATTACCCTGTTTTGGAAATTGACTGATATTTGGCTACGTGTGGTGCATATACAAGTGGCCTAAGAGGGGAGTGTACATGGGGTGGGATCTGAGTTATTACAGAGAATTGTTTCTTGGTAACTGGCTGTTGGGACTTGCCCACATGCTCAGGGTTTAACTGATCGCAATATTTGGGGTCTTTCCCCCAGGGCTGATTGGCCAGGGTTCTAGGGGGGTTTCGCCTTCCTCAGTAGCACAGGGCATCGTTCACTTACCAGTGAATTCTCTGTATCTTAAAGTCCTTAAATCATGATTTAAGGAGGTAAATAACTCATTCATAGGTTGGTGGCCTATTGCTGGAGTGGGTGGGTGAGGTCTTGAGGCCTGCATTTTGCAGGAGGTCAGACTAGATGACCATATTGGTCCCTTCTGCCCTTAAAGTCTATGATTCTTTGCCTCAGATACATTTTAAATGCTGTGACTGAATCATCCTTCATTCTGATATAACACAATCTAGAAAGTTTTTGGCAAATGAAAAAGAGTTATTATGTAATTTAGTTTACAGTCAGTCCCGCCTAGATAGGCTGATTTTTTTCAGATTTTGTCTAACATCTCTTTACCTGCTAATACTTCTAACGTTTTGTTCTTTTGTATTTAGTCCCAACTACAGATTTTGCTTTTTTCTACACAGGACATCACATGAACATTTTTCTGACGACAAATTTTTCATTCTGAAAATTCTAGCAGAATATATTTTAAAAATGTGATCAAGCCTCTGCTTTCTAGATGGAAGAGATCTTCTTGATCTTATTACATTGAATATTCTAAATCAATTAGCAAGGGCTCAACTCTGCTTTCACTGCAATACGAGTTTTCCCATTGGCTATAATGAGATCAGAGTTAAACCAATGCTGAGCGGTTCTGAAAGACTCACCCATTGACTACATCAATACTACCAGTGTTAGGCCAGCACAATGAGCTGCTTAAAGCCTGAGAATATGTTAGTGGCCATCATTTGACAGTTGTAGCAACACGCTAGTCTGTATGGTCAAGTATTTACATACTCTTGAGACGAATAAGACTGCATTTATCCCAAGCTCCCAGCTATTATGCCCCCTGCCATCTGTTAATGAAAAAGACTATAAGTAGTCAAAAAAAATCCACTTCTCCATACTTATATTAGGATAATCAAAGTCATATTATGTTTAAACATTTATGTTTAATTTTTTCATTCATTGATCTTGTGTCCAGCTGAATTAAAGCACTACACAGCAAACCTAGCAGAACTGACTTTTGTCCCACCAACATTTACCCATTATTGTAAATATGTAGTAGGCCAAGCTTTAAATAATTTTTAAAAGATTTACAGGGTTACAAATGCAGGTGAAAAACACAGCACAATACATACACAGAGCACACCAAGACCTCATATCTTTTACCTTGACCAGACTGCCAACAGTATCAGAATCCCAATATTGTGTCTCTCCGGCTATGTTAAATATCAGCTAGTATCCAAAATACTTCTCACAAGACAAACGCATCTTATCTCTCAGTAATGACTTCAGCTATTTAGATTCCTCATAG
>ML685796.1:5276386-5310918 GCA_007922175.1 Pelusios castaneus
GCTGAACCCAGCAGCTCCCATAACAGTCAATTTCACTGCTCTGCTAGAGCAGTGAAATTGACATATTTGACAGCTCCAATGTCCCAGAGTGGCCTTGACTGGCACTCTGGGACATTTCTGGAGGCTGTCTAATGCGGATAAAGTGTACACACGAGCATTACCGCGGAACAGCTGTTCCACGATAATGCTAACCACTCTCAATTTGAGTGGTTTAACTGTTGCAGGGCAAGAGGGCGTTGCCGCGCAACAGGGAAATTGATCGTGTGTACGCTAGCAGCTTTATTGCGCGGTAAGAAGCCTTACCGCGCAATAAAGTGATCGTGTGTACATAGCCTGAGACATACTGTTATTTGTTTAGCCTCAACAATGCAGTGAACACTGTATAGTACACAATAATATACGTTACAGTCTAATACACAGATAAGCGAGACATACTAGGAAGCACACCAAGGTGGGCAGAATGGCAAGGATTTTAATGTTATACTAAATTCACTTCTTATGAGCATCTAGGGATAAGTGGATTTTTAAGAGGACACTACATTAGCAAATAGCATCCACACAAGTTTACAATAAATTCTATTATAGACAGGCTCTAGTACATGCCACATTGACAAGTCACTTCCTTATGGTCTTCCCTTAAAACAGCAAGTGTAGTATCAGTTTAACATCTGATATATTCTTTATCATAGGGCTATATGCTGCAGATGCAATAGGATGAATTTGATGATCTAATAATTTTCTCATTTCTACTCTCTCCGATCCTCCTAGGCCAGCATCTTCAAATCTTGGTGCATAAAGTTTGACTCCTATACTCAATGGAAGTTGTAGGTGCTTTTGCACCTTTGAAATAAAGCTACTCTTATCTCAGTGCCTAAATATAATGTAGGAGTCAAACTTTAGACACTTGGGTTTGAAAGTTTTACAGTGTAAATTTTAAGGGGAAGTGTGAGAAAGCACCTATCCAGGGGTTAAAGTAAAGGGAACGCACCGGAACGCAGTTCCGGGGCCCACAAATTTGGGGGGCCAGAGTTTCAGGGCCCCTAAAATAGAAAAATCCGGCAGAATGCTTGTTCCGCCCTGCCCTAGCTGCTGGGAGGTCCTACGTCCCATAGTTGTTAATCACAATACTTATTGTGTTATGCAGTGTTTGCTAGTTTGTGACAATAATTATTGCTATAGACATAAACACCATGTAAAATTATAAATATTTTTATGGAGCAAGAACTGATGTATGTGGTATTGAGAAGTGGTTGCAAATGCCTACCTGGGCTGGGGCCCGCACATGCATGAAAGGGGCCCAGACAATACAGGAAGGGGGCCCAGAGATAAGGAGGGTTCTGGGGCCCATCAAATTATACTTTAACCACTGCGACCTATCTATACTTCAGACACAGGAAATAGTCTCTGACATACAATACTAAGCTTCTCTACCACAAGGGAGCCAATGACAAAGATGTCATGTCAAAGGATTTGATTAAAAAATGAATAGAGGGATATAAATAAGTTAGCAAAATGACAGTGGTTAGATTAAGTCGCACACAGGCAGACAGATCAGAGAATTTACAAGGACTGAAGAAGGTTAAGCTAAAATCAGGCACTAAGCCAGTGAAAAAATGACTCCCACCCACACACAATCATTTATCTGATTTTAGTTAAGGGGACTTTTATGCACTTAATTGAGAATTACTGGAGTGATGAAATATTACTTCCTTAAAATAAAAATACATGTTATTTCCATTCTAAAAATACAAAGTCTGGTAATATTTAAAACACAATGTTTCAAATGTGTGGTTCCCACCACCCCCACATGATCATAAAAACACAGTGTGACCTGCTAGGCAATACCCGAACTATAAAGGAAAAAGTAAGAACAGCAGGAAGAGAGGGATTAGTGGAGAAGTGACTAACCATTCCTACAACTGTTTGGCACAAATATATAACCATTTTTATCCAATGCCTCTCTATTCTTCACTGCCCCCTCCCCCAAAGTTCAATCTTTTCTTCAAATCTCACATTCATCCCTCAGCACATTCCTCTTCTGCTGTCAAATGCACCTCAAGTTCCCTGTTAGCACCTGATGGTCATAGATTCACACCATTCACTCTCATCTAGCCTAAAGGAGACTCTTCACAGAAGCCCTTACCAGTTTTGATGAGTTCTGGCTTTTACCAATGAAGAAATGAGAAGCTCTGTGAAGTAGGAGCAACGGTTGTTTGTAGGTGGTGGGGAAGCATCTGGGACTCTGATTTATTACAAGAGATTATCCGTGACTCATTTTAGAGGGGAAATTTAACACATCCCCCACCCCTGCACTCATCAATACACTAATCAGTGATGAAGATTCCATTATTCAAAACTAGGGAGCTTGCAAATTATTGCCCAGCACTTAACTTCCTGTTTGTAAGCCAGTTAAATGAGAGCCTAGCAAAAAACAGTCTATATCCGGGACTCGTCTCAGTCAGGGCATGAGACAGCACTTACGGCTCTGCCAGACAAACTCTTGTTGTTCATAGATAAAGAACGTGCAGCCACACTCATTCTACTGCACCCCTCTGCTGCAAATGATACAATTTATCACTAAATATTCCTGTGTACTGTCTCACAGATGATGAGCGGGTGAACGGAAATGCTCTAAAACGATTCAGGTCCTTCCCTTTGGGCTGAATTCAGAAGGTCATTACAGCAACTGCCGAAGACCTCACATATGGAGTCCTACAAATCGCAGTCCTCTTCCCCTGGGATAGCAGGTGAAACATGGGCTGAAGTGTCAGCAGTCTGCAGATGACATCTGTTTCCAGCTGATCTCCAACATGAGCCTCACACTCTAACTTACTCATTGGCTAGCTGAAGTCAGCACCCACATGAAGAGCAGATGGCTAAAACTGAGCCCAAACAAGATGGAGTTGATGCTGGTAGGAGAAGTATTCCAAAAAGTTTACTCTCGCTGTAACATTTTCAGTTATCAAGGGCATTTGCCCTCAGATAGTAATGTTATGGTGGTCAGCAGTCCTCAAGACCTTTGGGATTGTTCAATGCATTTGGATACCCAAATAAGCAGTGACAGCACAAGATACCCACTGGCATCTTCAACAAGCCACACATCTCACCTTAGTGGTCTAAGTAACCATAAGATCTAGATTCATGATCTAGATTCAACTTATATCCAGAAGCTAATTCAAACACCCTAGGAAAGCTCCAAATCAGTGGTTCCCAACCTCTTCAGCTCAAAGGCCACAAATATAATTTTTACACCCCTGAAGGGCCACCAATCCCTGCCAGCAACCCCTCTCCCCCACCTCCCCTGCAGCCAGAGAGAAAGAGTTCAGCAAGGAGGATCTCCTATCCCCCTGGCTACAGTAGGGAAGCTGTGTTCTACACCTGGGTCCCTAGGTAGCAGCTCCCCTCTGCAGCCAAGCGGATGGAAGATCAGTACTTCCCTTTTTTTGGCTCCAGCAGGGACCCAGGCAGAGGGGATGGGAATGCTGCTCTCTCCCTCCCCTTTGGTTGTAGCAAAGAGCTTGCACGAGCAACGTACTCCCCCTGGGTACTTAGGCAGCAGCTCCCCATGCAGCTGTCAGGAGGGGGGCTGCGGGCCACTCTGAAAGAGCCCATGGGCCACAAGTTGGGAACCACTGCTCCAAATGCAACAAAACACAACAGCATGTCTGCTTAGCAACACAGGTTACACTGAACACATTACCCTGGTGGTTTGCTTTCTTCACTGGCTCCCCAATGAGTAATCTGGTTCAGGAACTCTCTCCTGATAGAGTCCATTGTGGGATTGGTCATACCATCTGAGGGACCATGACTTCCCATATTAGTTACTAATACCTTCCCATAGGGTGTGTCTACACTTACAAATGAAGTCAACGTAAGCTTGCTTAAATCAACTTAATTTAATCTGCGTCTACACTACATTTTTCTTAAGTCGACTTAAGCAGCAGCTTAAGTCGATTTAAGGAAAATTTAGGTCGACTTTATAAAACCTAGTATAAAGTCGACTTTACTGGCTAAGTCGACTTTATTAAGTCAGTTTAGCCAGTGTGGACACAGATTAGTCCTAAAACAACTTTAAGTTGACTTAAAGGGCTCCAGGATTCCCCCACTGCCCTCCCTGCTAGGGTGGCTAGCACAGGCAGAGCCTGGTGTGGCCCCTCCCAAAGGGCAGGACAGAGCCCTGTCTACCCTGCTCCTATGCCCTGCCAGTGTCCCTGTCCTGCTCAGCCCCCACTGTACCCAGGTACAATGGGGCAAATGCTGAGCAACGTTCCCTCTAAGGTTTGGCGGCTTGTGTGCAGAATTTTCAAGCCATTTCTGAATAAAATTTTTGTGTAAACTCACATGACAGAAATTATAGGCATTAATTGAAATTAAAGTGATTGTAAATAGAATTAACTAATTGTGTTTAATTGAATTTGAATGAATTTTTAAGTTTTTCTAAGAAAGAAAGAAAGAAAGAAAGAAAGAAGCCAAGGCCGCTGGCGGGGGGGACCCGACTGCGGCCCTGGGAGGCTGCTGGCAGGGCGGAGCAGACCCCGGCCCCGGAGGCCGAGGTCATCGGCGGAGCAGAGCTGACCCCGGCCCCAGACCGGGAAGTCGAGGCGGCTGGTGGGTGGTGTGATGCTGTCCGGATTTAGGGAACCATTTATGATATTTTGTATTAATATTTTATAATTGTTATAATCCATAGGAACTATGCCATGTTTGGTGTCAATAGAAAGGTAGTAAATTGTGGGGAATGATTATATAGGTTATGTGTAGGATTCGTATTCATATTAGAAGTTAGGAATATGATTGTTATATTTTAATTGGTGTGAGTCTGGGGAAATTCCCCAGACTGAATGTCTACCCAGCCATTGTCCCCTTAATGGCCCATTAAGGAATCTCCCCAGTATAATGGGCCAAAGAAGAAAACCTGTTGAGCCACTAGGAATTGAACATGTGACTCAACTCCATTTTGATTGGAAAGAACTGCACACAGCATGGAGAAGGCCAGAGGTGATAAAAGGCAGCAGCCCCGACTCCATCTTGCTCTCAAGTCCCCAGTCTACAGCCAAACACCCACCTCTGGAACTATTCCTCTGAGACTGAACAAAGGATTGAGGCCCACCCTGGTGCTGGGTGTTTACCAGAGGAACAAGCCTGCAAACTCCAGAGGAACAAGCCTGAAAACTGCTTTTCATGAACTTTAAATCATTTGTATGTATGTGATTCGCTTTGACCCTTCAACATCTCTCATATTTTGCTTCTTTTCTTCTTATATTAAACCTTTAGTTGTAGTTACTAAAGGATTGGCTACCAGTGTGGTATTTTGGGTAAGGGCCAAACCTATATTGTTCTGTGTGCTGTGGCTGGCCCTTTGGGGTCAGGAGAACCTATATCTCTAAGGGACTGTGCGGCTAGGTGGGAGCCGGAGGAGCTGGAGTGCGATAAAGGGAGCTGTTTCTATTTTGGGCAGATTTCTTGGTACCCGGTGTGGGGAACCAGAAACCTGGTTGTGACTGATGGGTGGTACTTAAACCAGTCTCCCTATCAGTGTGTGGGGAGTTTGGCTCCCGGTTTTGCAGCTTGCCATGATTTTTGCACGTCCAGGAGGGTATCCCAGGAGGCTCCAGTCACAGGTGGGAGCCTGGGACCCCGCCCCAGCCACGTGGGGCAGGCAGGCAGGCAGGCCTACGCACCTGCCCTGGCCCTGAGCCTGCCTGTTCCACCCTGGGGGCAGGGAGGGCCAGCCCAGAGGCTGAGCGTAGGCTGGATCTGCTGCGGCAAAGCTGCAGCCCCAAGGATCTGGAGGGGGCGGCCAGGCTGTGCAGGGGTCCCTCAGTGCTGCACGGGGGGTGCGCAGCTTAGAGGGAACATAGATGCTGAGCCCCCTGGCACTTGGCAAGGGGTGCCCCCCCTCCTACAGTGGACCAGTCCCAGATCCACCTAGCCCCTGGAAGTCGATTTAGGTGTCCAGTGTGGATGCTCTAAGTCGATTTGGCAAGGTCCCCTTTAAGTCGACTTAATTTTTGAATGTAGACACACTAAGTCGACTTAGCAAAGTTGACTTAAAGTCGACTTTGTTAAGTCAACTTAAATAAGAAGTGTAGACATAGCCATGGAGTCTAGACCAATGAAATAATTGGCTAAGAAGAGGAGCCTCATGAATACCAGAGAGAAAACTTTCACAGTACCTTATACAATTTATTCCTACAAGAAGTAAGAATAGCTATAGAACTCTATAGGATTCTAAACTCTTTAAAGCAAGGGTACTCTTATTGTTTGTATAGGATCTAGCACAACAGAGTCCTGGTCTATGATTAGGATTCCAATGCACTACCAGAATACTGACAAATAATCTCTCTCACACACACACACACACACACACACACTAAGGCTGCAAAGTCAAACACTCAGGGGTTAGAGAATGCTAACAATAGGGCTGCCTGTATTAACTTAATCCAGCCCCTCCTCCCCCCCTTGTGTCTGTGCATTATGATACAGTATTTCATTATATGAATCTATGCTTTTTTTCCCCCACAAGAATCCTGCCTCATTCAATGTACAGTGCTCACTTAATGAGCAACTGTTCAATATTTTGCTTTATTCTCATTGACCAGTACACAGCCCCATGCCTTATTTATTGCACACTACTCAAACCCTGCTCAGAGTTATTAATTTCATCATCAGTTTTCCTCCAGTGCCCATCTCTGCATTAGCTGAGTACTTCACAAACATTAATTTGAGATGCCCAGAACCTGGTTTATCACAGTATTTAGCCTTTACAGCACTGTATATGTTCAAAGCACAGCTTCCATTGATCTTAGGTGCAGCTGTGAGTGCTCAGTGATTCTGCAGATCAAACTCCATAATCTCAAAGTAGGCACCCAAAAATATTGCACACACAAAATTAAATGACCCCTTTTGAAAAGGTTGGTTTCACTGATTTTCTGGACATTACCTAGGAACTCTGTGGCAGAGGAAGGGATAGAATCAAGTTCTCCAGGGCAATTGTTCTCAACCTTTCCAGACTACTATACCCCTTTCAGGAGTCTGTGAACCCCAAGTTTCATTTCACTTAAAAACTACTTGCTGACAAAAATCAGACATAAAAATACAAAAGTGTCAACACACCTTTGCTGAAAAATGGCTTACTTTCTCATTTTTACCATATAATTATAAAAATAAATCAATTGGAATACAAGTACTGTAGTTACATTTCAGTGTTTAGTATTTAGAACAGTATAAACAAGTCATTGTATGAAATTTTAGTTTTTACTGACTTTGTTAATGCTTTTTATGTTGTCTGTCATAAAACTAGGTAAATAACTAGAGGAGCAGACATATCCCTGGAGGACCTCTGTAAACCCTTGGTTGAAAACCGGTGCTCCAATTGCCTTAACTATGAGATCTTCCTTTCACTACACAGATTCCCAACTCTGCAATAAATGTCCTACACCAGTAGCCTCATTCCCGGCATAACCATGATTTACCCCTAAAACAGTTTCCTCCAATTCACCGAATGAGCAGGGGACCTGCCGAAAAAAATACGATGATTATGACAAGTTCCAAAGGAATATCCGTGTTAGTCTAGATCAGCAAAAACAAACAAGGAGTCCTGTGGCTCTTTTAAAGACTAACAAATGTATTTATCTCATGAGCTTTTGTGGAAGAAAATCCCAATTTGAAGACATAACGCTTCAAAGCATCTGACAAAGTGGGATTTTCTCCCACAGAAGCTCATGCAATAAATAAATTTGTTAGTCTTTAAAAGTGCCACAGGACTCTTTGTTTGTTTTGCTGAACTAGGCTAACACGGCTACCCCTTTGGAATGTACCAAATGGGGCTGCCCACCATTCAGCATGCTAGAAAGACCAATCATTAAAAGTGTAAAATTATAACTGTGAATGGAAATTTTGGTCAATCAGTAACCAATATGTACACAGAAACATAGTATATTTTTATAAACATATGTTTTTTTCATTAGTTGAATCACACAATGTCTCTTTTTCTAGCCAATCTGGATCAAGCCATCAGATGAATAATGGACACATACGCAACTGTTACTCTAAATACCAGCATCCATCAGATACAATGACTGTTTCTATGATACCCATACCAAAACTGAGTCTCACAAACAATTCTCAAAAAATTGCCTTGAAATTTTGGCACAAATTTCTTGGCTTATCAACACAGCACTTATAAACACAAGAAGGATAATGTTTGCAACTTGGCCTGCTTTTTATGTTGCATAAACAAGCTAAGAGATAAAAAGAGTTGGAACTTTCATGTTCCAAGTCAACTTCAATGAAACATTTGGATTCTGTATGACTGTACTATGGAATTAGAGCTGCTCCTTAGTAATTGATGAAAACTGTGAGTTAACATGGTTATTGGAATGTTTTCTGAATGAATTTTTTAAAAATTCTTTTAAATAGTGGGCTGTAAGGAAAAGCCAGCAAAAAGAAAACAGATTGGCTCAAGATAAGCCAAAATCCTGCAGACACTTGTGGATTGGTATATCAGCTACTGCATCCCAGGAGCCAGCCTAAGAGAGATTTGCAAATTCTGCCCTGGGATAGGTAAAGGCACAATGCCTAACACCTGAAAGAGGGGGCATCAGAAAAACCAGAAAGGGGAACATAGGCACAAGAGGTCCTGTGAATTAAAGTGTGTTGTTAATGCGCTCTGGAAAACTAGCAGATAATCAAGTATAGAAACAATAGCAACTGAGCTAAGTAATAAGAAAAGAATATCCTAAATATTAGAAGATGCTTTAACTCAATCTGTTAATGAATGGCCAGTCTGTTCTAGTATTGCTCATTTAAAGCATAATCTTATCCTTGTTGAGATGGATATCACTTACATTTCCATCATGGTTGGGGCAGGAGAGTGGTTTTCCTGCAGCAACAGCTGTGACGGTCTCCAAGATGGAGGACTCTTCAATGCTGTTATCTGGTGTTCGCTGCAGGACATCCATCAGGTTAGTGATAAAGAAGTTGTTCTGAAGTGCAGAAACCCCTTTCTCTGGAAGAATGGAAGTCTGACGGCACACTGGGCAAGAAAGGGTTAAACTGTGGGCTGGAATGTAATTCTGCAAGCACCTATTTTGAGGAAAAATTGAAAACAGGAAGTAGCTTTAAAATGAAAAACAGGAAGTAGCTTTAAAATGAAAAATCTTTTAGAAGGTGTTTTGTTAAATAAAGACTCATTTTTAACGAGCAACAGCTGTAGTTTGTAGTAAAAGCTGACCATCATGAAAGTCAGGAAGGAATTTTTTTTCTCTAATCTTTCCTCCCACCTCTACACACAAAGAATTGTTCAATATGCTGACACCATCATGAAGGTTTCACACTTCTTTCAGACCTCAAACATTAGCTGCAACTGGATGCAGGAGACTGGATTTGGTGGACCCAAGGTCTTACCAGATACGATATGGGAAACATAAGCTCCTTCATGAAGTTTTTGTATGTCTCTTTAATTGATACCTATTGCCTAACTATTGTCTTTGCCATACAAGTCTCCTTTTCAAAGTTTTAATCTTTGGTTTTAATACCTTAGGGCCAAATCCTGTTCTCAATGAGAGCTTTGACATTGACTCCAATGAAGCCATGATTTCATGCTGTGCGCTTTCCACAAAGGGCCTAAACCTTTTCATTTGGTTCACTGTGGAAAGCAACTGCTATATAACAGACTTTTGCTCTTCACTCATAGAAACCTGAAAGTATTATACGTCAGTGTTGGTAATATCCACTGCATACCTAGCTAGAAAGTGATTTTTGACACCTGAACTATATATTCACATGAAGTACCATATGACTTTAATTCACCAAAATCTCTGTAGGTAAAACAAGAAAGTCTACCACAAGCTAAACCTCCTAGGTCAAATAAAGCAGTGTTTTTCAACCTTTCTGATACCAGGGACTGCTTCCTTTGTCAGAGAGATCTCAGACTTCCTGTACTGTACCAGGAAGATCTCAAGTGCTGGTGGCACTGACCAGTTGTTGAGAAATGCTGAAATAAATGACTAACATGTATTTTTAAACTGACTTTTCCACAAACCATTTTTCTTCTCTCCACAATTTGGTGGAAAATATAAATTTTAAAATACTGCTGGGTACATTGGAGACCGTCAACAGAGCAAAATGGAAGTCAGATATATTTTCAGTTTTCCTTTCTGAGAGAAAATTTGTATGTACCAAGCTATTACCTAAACTGTGACAGAATCATCATAAATTACAAGTCATTAATATTTTAATTGGCATGTCTAAAAGTTGGACATTAAAGAATGGGATAATTATTTCTCTACTGAGTAAAATCAACAACTTTTTATTGCTTTTGATAATGGACTAATCAATATAAAATTCCACTGTTAATCTAAGAGCTTGATTCTGTTCTCACACTATTTTTATGTTGATGTAACTCCATTTATTAGCTTTATTGATTTACTTCTAATTTACAGTGACGAATGAGAATCAAGGTCTCTAAAAATCTATGGTAGTCTAGATACAAAGCCTTCAGTACTATTACATGCAAAGGGCATCACCTCCCAATGCATTTGTCATTTAGAAATAATATCTTACAGAACCACAGTGAATAAAAAGGACAATGGATTTTAAAAGACCATGGACTTGATTCTCTTCTCATTCCAGTGTATATCAAGAAACTGCATGGACTTACTCATCTCTGTAAGCCAACTGAAAACACAGAATCAGGCCCACTCTCTCTCTGAGGTTCCAAAGGGGTAGCCATTTCAGTCACGAATAGTTCTTCATCTTTAACCAGAAGTCTTCTACATTCAAGAATTTCAGCTTGATTTAGGGCGCAAAAGGCTACCCTGTAGATTGGAACTCAAGCCGCTAACCCAAGATACTTGTCTCCTCTGCTATTTTAACCCACATTATCCAATACTGATTAGCTAATCTGAATTAAGAACACGCCTGCTTTTGTAATGTAGACATATCCTAACTTAGAGCAATAACTAAGCTTGGTAATGGCTCTTTTTAACAAGAAAAAAGAAGGGGGTGGTGGAGAGAGTTGGAGAAATGTAGACCATTCATTTATAAAAATAAAAATTTGGGGTTGCAGATGTTCGTTACTGTCACCTGCTTACTGCTTAATGTGAATAATGCCTGTTCACCTCTCTAATCTTTAACCTTAGGATCATCTAGCCAGAGAGAAGGTACAATGTTGGTTAAAGGCAATTGTAGGTTTCTTGCTATACACTGTGGTAGCTACGAGAGAAAACCATGACCCACAAATGGGGAAACAGCTCTTACCTCTCACAGAAAGTGTGCAGACAGGGAAGTACTTTGGGGTTCTTGTAACGTTCCAGGCATATGCTGCAAATCAGAAACTGTTTGTCAATCTGACGCACCACGGGACTTGGGATGTTGGAGCCGTCACTGGCCATCCTAGACCACTGACATATGCGTCCTGTTCCTTTCTACCCTGCGCAGTGCTGAAACAGAGAGGTGGGGAGAGTTTTAATCAGCCTGAAATACTGATTTCAACATCCAGTTCACTAGGCTACGTCATCCTAATTCAGGAATATTTCTGTTTAGATCAAAATGATAGAGTGAGGTTCTAAAACACTGTATCACCGCCTTCAGCCTGGAAACGGTCAGACATTTCTATCACACTATAAATAAAAAAACCTATGTCTGGGTGGGTGCTGTAAAGAATTACAGGACGGCTTCTACTACCGCTATTGTCAATTCTTCCATAATTATGATTCACGTCTAAGAACCTATCCACTGTGGCACTGGAACCATTTTTAAACATGGCCCTTGTTAAAGATGGCTTCATATCAGTTTTTCTGGCCAGCCCTGCACAAACATAACCATTTTCTAGAGTTTGGACTTGGGATATGAAATGCTTATGCTTGGACTGCACTAGCCAATCAAATGGCGTTAGCATAAATCATGTTTTAAAATGAGTCACCTAACAACGTTTTCCTGCCAGTGCAGATAGTGTCAAAGATGTGGCACATTTGGTTTCTGAAAGGAAAAGGAGTCTTATCTTCAGAACTAACTGACCGCTGGGAAGGAGAAAAAGGTGTTCTGCTACAACATGAATGGGTTCAATAAGAGAGCTTAGATAACTAGGAGACCAAAACTTACAGAGATAAAACACATCATCCTGCCTGTCACACTGGAAGTGCCACCAGGGGCAGTTGGCAGAAAGGGAGAAAGAAATCCAGCAAGTACAGTTAAAGAATAGCTGTACGAAAGAGAACATCTCCAACATGACGATGTGGGCATTGCCCATATTTCTGTGACTGAAGTCAGCTCATGGCACCCCACTGGGCAAAAATAATATAAAACAAATTACCCATATGACAGTCTGGTGACAGAGTAGCTGATTTTTTTTCTCTCAGGACATAGGAACCAGAAGCCGACTTGGAAATCCTGCTCTCCCAGGACAATGGACATGAAACAGGATCAAGAGGAGACAAACCTGTCTCCAGTCAGTGGAATAATACGGGAATGTTGTCTATCATTTCTAAAGCCAGTAATAGTTAAGGAGCAAAAATGTGGGGCAGAAAAAGAGAAGCAGCGGCAACAAAGAAAAAGAACTGAAAGCTACATGTTAAAATGTATTGGGAAACGCTAGCAAAACAAGCAACCATTTCAGGTCCAAAAAAAGTGTTGTAAGAAGTCAGAAGCAAATCATTTATTTTCCTTATAACCAATAAACCTGGCACTACTCCTGCACTAAAGCCATCCTTGAGTTAGCAAACTTCTTACAGAAATGTTTCTTTCACGCACATTTAATATTCATTTTAACAACCCATCTGTCTGTGACGGTGATCACATGAAATCCGAAGCCGATGAAATTACACAGAGTTTGGTCCATTGTATTTTATCATCATTGTAAAGTCTGGTCTGCTATTGAATAGAATACATATAGTAACAGTTACAAAGGCAGAGCACAGAACCCTCATGATGCTGAGCCCAGCTTGTGTGCTCTGAATTGTGCATCTAGCTAGATTGGGATGTTTGGCTGGTTTGTTTTTCAGGCTGGGCACGACCAATTGGGATAGTGGTGATACCTATGGACATGCTGCACCAGGAACCTAGAGCACTCTGGGGATCACCTCACAATGAGCAAAGCAGCATAAAATTACTCACAATTAAATCATTAAGCAGTTGTAAACTGAAGAAACAACACATGACATTTATATGCATTAGAGGAAGAGCTGGTCACTGGTTTCCTGTTCTTATTATTTGAGTTCTAGCATTAAATGGTTACAGTACTTTTAAAGAACATTTATACATGAACCAAAAATATTACATACAATTTAATAATTTATCCCTTTATTTTCACTGTTCTTTTTCTGTTCTTTCCATAACAATATAAATGCACTTAATTGTGTAAGTGAGGTTACTCCATGGGTGTATACACTATTGATTATGAGATCATGTTGCATCTAAAAAGCTTGAGTTAAAAAAAAAGGGGGAGGGCTTCTAAAAAACAGCCAAACTGACCAACTTCTGAAAGTGAGCTCAGAAACAGAGTATTAAGCAGATATTAATTCCCTTCAGTCCCTGGGCTAGAAGACATGGGGAGTTTCAGAGGTCAGGTCCGGCCCAACCATATAGGTGAACTAGATGGTCGCCTAGGGCGCCAGACTTTAAGGGGCATCAAATTAGACAGAAATGATTTTTCCCTCTATTTATTAAAAAAAAATTAATATGTTATCTCTTATAATATGTCAGAGATGCAACTGGAAGGAAATTTGTTTGATCATTAATACACAGTTCCACCTGTTCTCCATACTGCACTAACCCAAAATCGAAAGAGTGAGAAGCAGAAAGACTGCCTGCATACACTAAAAAGCAGATTTTTCAAATGGAGCACAAAAGGATTATGTGGTTAAGTGTGAAAGGACTAACTGTTAGTTTTTATTTCTCTATCATAAAGAGCATTTATTACTGTAAATTAAATTCCTGAATTCCTGCAGTTAATACTGAGGCAAAAGTCTCACTATTTCAATGGGAGACAACAGAGTCTTGTGGCACTTTTAAAGACTAACAGATTTATTAATCGCATGAGCTTTCGTGGGAGAAAATCCCACTTCGTCAGACGCTTTGAAGATGGGAAAGTTACAGAGTGGGAGGAAATTAAATGCAGGGGAGTGTATGACATAGCATCAAGTCAGGCTGTAACAGCAAATCAAAGTAGGGAATTTTGGATCATTAAGAACTGTAGGATCTTTACAGTTAAAATGTTTAATGAACTATAAGTCTCTGCATTCAAAGACCTTTCATCTATCTAGCTTCATCCTGGTGACTCAATTATAGTTCTGAATCTCATTGTAAACTGAGCATCTTGTACAGATCTCATCCTAGCCACTTTAGGTTTAAGATATTAATCATCCAAAAACCATGGACAAGACTATGAAAATGCACATCTTGTCTAAATCACAGCAGGCCAGGACTATCACCTACCACTTTGTGTGACCATATCAAAATGAGTGGCTTTTTAAACGTGGAACTTCATGTAGAATTTGGGGTCAGGTTAAGGATTTTATTTTTAAGAAAGGCTGCTGTGCTGCTTCTCTTTCCCCCTCCCCATGCATACTTTTAGGAGACAGACTATGACCATAAGAAAAGCCACACTGGATAAGACCAATGGTCTATGTAGCCCAGTATCCTGTCTTACAATGCCAGGTGCCTGAGAGGGAATGAGCAGAACAGCCAGTCATCAAATGATTAGACCCCTGTTGCTCATTCACAGCCCCTGGCAAAACAGAGGTTAGGGAAATCTGAAAGCATGGATTTCAGAAAAAAACAAAACAAAAAACCAGATACATCATCAAGGGGTGAACAGACTGAAAAGTTATTTCTGATGAAAAAAATAGATGTGATCTTTATTATTTCTAAAAAAAGAAAAAAGTTAGTATCTAATCACTGCATGTAGGCAGACTGAAATGGCTCAGCAAATTACAATTTTAGGTCTTGATCCTGCAAACACTTGTGTATGAAAATTTTATACATACACATTCTGATGAAACTACTCATTGGTGTTTATAGGACTGGGGATTAAACATATGATCCTGTAACCCTTACTAGTGCAAATGGCCCCCTGAGCCAAATTCATCCCAAGTGCAATTCTACTAATCAATGGACGTAAGCCAGGGCAGGATTTTACCCATTGATTACAGAAGGAATAATTATGAAACTAAGTACTACTTGTTTGGGTAGGAGCTGCAGGTCTTAAGTAACCATCCTAGAAATTGGTTGAAGACTTATTTTATTATGATTTATTGAAGCAGCAGCATTTCACAGTATTAACCTACATTTCAGGGCTATTTTATTTAAACCATAGTACAATATTTTATTATATAGCATCTTTATATCATCATATGAAGCCAAAACTTCTTGAACTCCTTTTATGTGGTTTAAATTAAACTTCTAAATATCCTCACTGCAGAAAAGCCATTTGGGTGCAACAGACTACTGCTTTGTTTTACAGAACATAGGAGTCTTCTTTTCCTCTGTCTAGTAATGGCATTAGAGAAGGTAGGTGAGGCAACATCTTCAGTTCTGCTAAAAAAGAGCTCTATGTGGCTCAGAAGCTTGTCTCTTTCTCCAACAGCAGTTGGTCCAATAAAAGATACATCTCACATACCTTGTCTCTCTACTACCCCAAGACTAACATGACTACATGTTAATGGCATTGCATGTTAGTAGCATTATAATTTAGCTTTTCAGCCAGGTGGAATAAGAACTACCATCAATGTTTAAAATTAATGCAAGACCTTGGTATTCTCACAGTGGCGATAAAGATCTGGTAGATGTATATTGTAAATCTGAAAAAGGTATATGGACCATCATATCAAAAATATATAAAAACCCCACCCTTTAATCTTATGATAGGAGCCACCTTGGAAACCCAACTCAGGCGAGTTAAGCCAATTCCAGAATAAAAGCTCAGGGAAAAAAAAAAAAAATCAAGTATTCTTTGTCACCCATTCAGTGCTCAAGAATTACATTTCCAGCTTCCCTGAAAATGATATTGTCTTTTATCCTTCTTTTTAGAAATATTTATCAATTTGCACTCAAAACATCCTTTAAAGCACAAAGAAGAAAAATATCAGCTCTGTATAACAGTGTAAAAAAATTCCAACCCTAATAAGGGTATACAAATTCAGTAAGAAATGTCAGCCTGCAGCCCCACCCTTTTGGAAAAGAACTTCCAGTATCATTTCATAGGGCTAAAAAACCATTATGGTTCTATAAATAACATTCTACAAGGCTTATTTGGGGGGGGGGGGGGAAACCCGCACCATTTAATAAGAATACTACTCTTCCTATCAATTTTTTTTTTAAATCAGCTTTTAGACTTTTCATAGATTCATAAATCCCAGGACCAAAAGAAGTCCAGTCTGGCTTCCTGTATAACAGGCCATAGAACTTCCCCAAAATATTTCCTAGACCATATCTTTAAGAAAAATCCAACCTTCATTTTAAAAATGGTCAGAGCTGGAGAATCCACCCAGGACCTTGGTAAATGGTTGCAATGTTTAAATACTCATTTAGAATTTGTACCTTATTCCCCTTATGCCTCTGTATCAGGAATTTAATTATCTATGAAGTTTTATGATTGTCAAAAAATAGAAAATTTATAATTTCTTATTAAATTTTATAGTTCTTTTTCATAAAAGGGTAGAACTCTTCCTCCTTGAAGATAGTGCAATCAAAGAACTCCACCCAGCCAGAACTGCAACTAGATAGACAAAAAGACTGTCAGAACAAACAAATCATTTGCTGTTCCCTTGTTTGCTAGTTATCAATGATATACAGAAAGTAGAGGGTCTATTCATGGGTTATGAATGAATATGTTTCCAATGGCAACGTTTGCAATGGACCTGGCAGGCACTGAGTTCTGTAGGAAAGGATGGGGCATCTAAATAATGCTGCTTCAGAAATAGCAGTAGAGGGAGGTAAACTTTCATCAACCAGATATTACGTCTGACTGCACAGGAATAAAATGGTAAATTCAATCCGGTTACAGCAGCAGCTCCAAAATTAGACTGTCTCAGAACACCTAAGGTCAAAATACAAAGTAAATTCTCCTCATCACCAACACACAAAAACCTTGTACGCTTGCATAAAAGCTCATTTTTGCATTCCTTTCTCTCCCACTCTTGTAATCAGTTTGGTTCCACTGTTTAAAATATAGAGCAAGTATCTTCATTTACTACAGCATGCAGCATCATAAACAATTAACAGGGTGCCAGACCAGAGAGAGTAATCCACTAGTAGCCACCAGGCACAATATTGAGCAAACTTGAATATTTCAGACCTACCCATTTTTGTAGATTAATAGCTTAATCAGGGCAGCACGGAGTATAAAATCCTTTCAGGTCTGGAGCTGCAGTTCCTCAGTAATCCAAACGAGCAAAACATTATTCTCTTAATATTTCACCTTTAGAAGCCTCAAGCATGAAACAGTTTAAAAATCACTACCATTATCACGGTCATTATTAGAGGCACAGCAGATTTTTTGCTCTAGGTGGTAATGCTCCATGCCACGTAGAGGACAGGTGTAAAGAAAAATGGAAGAAATAAGAGGAGGCCCAGTGAAGTCATCATGAATTTTTTTTTCTTCCTGGATCATTAGCAGGTGGGAGACCCTTTCCCGATTCAAACCAATCAATCTTTATTTAGCATATCTTTCTCTCACTCAGCCTGTGTTGAAAGACTGCAGCAAACTGTGCAAGGGATTGTGGGATAGGGATGCAGCAGAGAGCTGCAATGAGATTCGCTGGATTTTTTTTCTTCCCTAGTCAGCAATCAGCTGTTTCACGGCGCAGGCAGAGCCATTGAATTTGATCACTAGAATGTTATTACAGGATTAGCAGGCAGAGACAGCTTCCACAGTGCCTGTGGTATGTCAATGCAGCTAAGAAACACATATGCAAATATTACTCAGATCGGAATAAGGATTTATTTTAGAGGGAAAGAGTGAATATTACATAACATCATTTATCAGGACAATCACTGCAGATAAAATGAAAGCACTTTATAAATAAAGAAGATAACTGCATTTGTCTTAGGCATTTCATTCTGATTTTTCCAGGATTTAGAGCAGTATGAAAAATACATCTTTCACACCTTAACTTTAAACTATTAGTGAAAAGTGTTCTGTGAGTTTCCAGATACAAAAGAATTTCTTTAAAAGAAAAAAAAAAAAAGAAAAAAAAAAACCCTAACAGAAATTGTGCTTCTGCTACATATGCAACAAACTGGGAGTCTGTTTATGAAATTTGTATTTCAGCTTACTCAGCTACAAGCAAAATGATAATGGGCCAGCAATTATTAACCTCATTATCTTCACAACAAAACAATGAAATCACAGCTGATAATCTGCAGAGTTCCCCACCCCCATACAGAGTTGTGTATCTTTCTCCCTTACTCTGCTTATCTGTCCAAAAAAAAATTTAAAAACAGCACAGCTTAGTCAAAAAGCTGTATTGACGGTTGAGAAAGGAAAAGGCTTGTTTTCAATTTTATGTCCTCAGACATGCAAAACAGATCATTGATCTCATCAGAAACATGTTGAATACACAGAAACCGCTGAAGTCAAACAAAATAAAATTGGCTTTGTCCTCTAGTCTAAAGCACATGGTCTTTTTTCACATAAAGGAGCATTTGCATTTCTAAATATAGGAGTCCACATTTCTTTGGGGGGAAAAAAGAGACATATGCAAGTGTTCTAACTACCAGCTGTTATTAAAGCTTCCCCCCCCCACCCCCAAAAAGGACTCTAAGGATCCTCTACATTAAAGATAAATGATTATTTAAACATTGTCCTTGTTATTAAGACTTAATTAGACAAGCCAAAATGCTCTTAGAAATCAGGGATAAAAAAAAATTAACTTTGTTCTAGAGTCTTTAAACACCATTTGTAGAATATGGTTGTTCCCACTTCTGCACTAGGGAGACAAAAAGCATCCAAGTCATATCAGGATGAACCAAATTTAAACTAATTCCTTTATTACAGTTCTCTCTCAAGTGTAGGCTGGCTTTCAAAAGCTTAAAGTTTTCTACAGTATGAGCTCCCACTTCAAGATAGAGGTGGAGCTAGTCTAAGAACTGAATTTCCAACCCATGGGAAATTCTGAGATTTCTAAATTTTGTTTTGTCCCAAATAAAAACAATATGTAGAAATAGCATAATTTTTCATGAAATGAAACACTGCACATGATTTTGTTTCGACCGGATCAAAATGTTTCATTTCAACTTTATAGTTTAGATTTATCACATAAATTATAGTATAACACAATATAAACATCAAAACATTTGTCTAAATGAAATATTTCAACCTTATACAAATTAAATATTTTGATAATTTCCTGTAAAAAATGTAGACAAAAATCTGTTTGTTCCTACAGAATGCTTTGATTTTGTAGAATCAGCATTTTACTATAGGAAAATGTTTCATCAGAAAACTTTTAACCATCTCTATATTTAAATTTTATCTTGACAAAATACTTTATAAAAGAGACACAATTGTAAAGTGCTCCAGACATTATTACAATTCCATTGTGTTATCCACACAGATTCTCAACACTGCAAAGGTCCAATGCAGTTTCTCTGGCCATTATAAAATGGGGCTGAAGATGTATGAAGGGTGAGCATTTTCAGTATCAAACATAGCTCCTTCAGTTTCCTCAATTAATGTTGAGCCATGACAGAGGAAGAGAAATGGGTATATTTCCTTTGAGTAAATCAGATGCAGCAGCAGCCTGCACAGTAGAGTTTATGATTTAAAAGATAAACAGAGTTTTACTTTAAAATGTATCATGTGACTTCCTCCGTAATCTCTCTCATCCATATTGCCACCAATATTCTTTACTCCCACAATAAGGAAATCCAGATTACACTCTTTCCGCCAGTTGAACAAAAAGCAGGTTTAACACAAAAGATGTAAAAATTCATAACTAGAGCTCTCTGAACTGAACTAGAAACATTCAGATAAATACATGCATGCAAGTAGCATCTAGCTACGTCATCACTTAGTTACAATTGACAAGTACTGATAGCGCCAGCATATATACAGCTGTTTACAAGGCACAGTAATGACTCACCCTTGAATCACATCAGAGACTACGTCATACTAAACAGCTGAAGGAGGAGGAGATTTCAAGAGAATCACCGGTGTAATCACTCTCACTATTACCATGCATCACCAGCTCAAAATGAGACTGTATCAAAGTTCAGTTCTCTTGTAATTCCTAGAAGCTGCCAGCCAGCAATGATTTTACATCTACAAATAATTCTTCTTCTTTAAAAAAATTAAAAATGAGGGGACAGTAACAATGTAAGTGAGAGAACGGCTGTAGCACTTCCCTTGAAACATGCAAGAAGAAAGGTATCATGGTTGACATGTGGGTTTCTTTTCCCAGTGGAGGGGAAATGGATTTACACTTCACTGAGCAGCCCTACTACGCTTTGCCAGCACCCCAAGCATGAGTGGGCTGAATAGGTTTTTACAATAAACTACGTTCCCTGGGGGGCTTCCTGCGCTCTCCTTTTCTGTCGTGCAGTTCTAAAATTAGGTCCAAATAGAAAAATGTGCTACAGCAGGTGCCAACTTTTCTGTGTGGAGGGAGGAGAGGGGAGGGGAATCCCCACCTTGTTGTTGTAACACAAAAGTACTTTTCTGTTATTTATTGTTCTCCTCCTCCACCTACCCTCACTCCAAACTTCCAACTCCAGTTCCGACACCTGGAGATCCTGTGAGCAGAAGATAAAAATAAGTAAAACTAACTGGGTCTGAACTTCTGCACACACTAAAAAAATTTAAATAATGTATCAAAATACCTGGGCTAAAAAAGGTGCCAGTGGACTTCCCAGCCGGGGAGTTGGGCCGGGCCACAGCAGCAGCCCAATCTGGCCCCGCCCCCAACCCCGGCTGGGAACCTTTGGCCATTGGATCCGGCCCCAGCCAGGGACCTGGGGCCACTGGCAAAAGTAGAGACTGCATGGCTGTGAAAAAAAGGTGCCAGTACTCTGTACCAGCGTGTACGATCACAGAAAAAGCACCAACTGTTACATATGCTTTCAAAAGAGATTGCAAGTGCTTTGATAAGTGGAGTGAAATGTTGGCTCATTTTACTGTAGCTTTTATAAGCACCTCTGTGGAAATTCTAGGCACCTACAGGGGTTAAAGTAAGGGGGAACGCACCGGAACACAGTTCTGGGGCTCACAAATTTGAGGCGCCAGAGTTCCAGGGCCCCTAAAAATAGAAAAATCCAGTGGAAGGCATCTTCTGCCCTGCCCTGGCTGCTGGCAGGTCCTACGCCCCACCACTATTAATCACAATACGTAATGTGTTACGCAGTGTTTGCTAGTTTGTGACAATAATTGATATAGACATAAACGCCATATAAAATTATAAATATTTTTATGGAGTAATAACCGATGCATGTGGTACTGAGAAGTGGTTGCAAATGCCTCCCTGGGCTGGGGCCCGCACATGCATGAAGGGGGCCCAGACAATACAGGAAGGGGGCCCGGAGATTAGGAGGGCTCCGGGGCCCGTCAAATTATACTTTAACCACTGGGCACCTAACTCCCATTGCTGTATGCTTTTTAAAATCCCACTGGGTGCCTAAATACCTTTGGAAATCAGTCCTTTTAAAGACTTGCTTTTCAAAGGTGCAGAGCACCTGCAAATTGAAGTAAATGGGAGACATAAATGCTCAGGAGCTGTGATGATAGTCCCAACAGAGACTGTTAAAAACGTGAAGAAGCCATCTGCAGTCTTTCTATAAAAAACCCTCCTTACCTCCCACCACTACATTCAAATACACAATTGTTTCCCATCACTGCACTGCACCAGCCAAAGCAGAATTTGTCCTTATAGTTTTTCAGTTCTTCTTTCAGAGTGCGTGTAGCATGCTACATGTTACTAATTAATATTAGAGAGGGTTAGTCAAACGTTTCTCATCAACCAAGGCCATGTATTGCTCTGTCCTTCCCCACTCCACTTCAATTCCTATTTACTTTTGATTGGGTTTTGTTGGTCTAACATACATTCAGCTCAGCAAGATACAGGGTAGCATCCTGTAATCACCATTTGTCCTACAATCGCTGAACAAGGGGAACTCATCTGTACCTGCTAGTCCCTCCAGGATTGCTTCTTGCAACCATATTTACCTTCCAGCTATAAAAGAACTGAAACAAACACACATCACAATCACATTTGCTTTTTAAAAAGATATTAGCACATCCCACTAATTCCAACCCAGAGAATTTTACTTCTAAAATACTTTCCAGCTAGTGCAGGGATCTTGTTTGTGTCTGCTGTTTCATTGTGTTTTAATTTTTTATTTCACATTGCCAATGTACTTGCTTAGTACTGTAGAAGAGACAAGATAAAGACACTTAAGACCTCTAACTGCTTGTAGTCTAAAGGGATCACAGCACTATTTCTGCAAGATGTTGCTGAGTTGAAACTGAACCCATGAAATCTACCTCCTTCTGAGAAGTTATTTTGCATGAGTGAAGTTTTACACTGTTTGAGCAGAAGTCATGTTCTCAGAATGGCATGTCAGGATCGGGAGGTGTACAGACTTTACCTTTTGTTTAAGGATACTTCAGAAAGCTTATTCTATGCATCCAGATGCACCCAGAAAAGGATGTTCAGAATCAATAGGAATTTTACATGAATGCACCAAAAAAGAACAAACACATTCACTAATGCTAAGTCAACAGAGTCCTGTGGCACTTTTAAAGACTAACAGATTTATTTATCGCATGAGCTTTCGTGGGAGAAAATCCCACTTTGTCAGACGCTTTGAAGATCTTCAAAGCGTCTGACAAAGTGGGATTTTCTCATGCGATAAATAAATCTGTTAGTCTTTAAAAGTGCCACAGGACTCTGTTGTCTTTCTACAATAGACTAACACGGCTACCCCTTTGGAATTTGACTAATGCTAAGTGTTCATCTGAAACTACTTAGTGCCCAGGGACTTTGTCAGCCCTTGTATGTAAAGTCATTAATTTACTACTTGCAATCTCTTGTATTAGATTTTTTTTTCACATCATTCACGTAGAGGAGACTCAAATTTAAAAACAAAACAAAAAAAATCCCATGAGAATTATTTTGGTAGCTAAACTGTAGTTCTAGCAGTAATGGAGAATCCAACTATAAAATATGCCAGACTTTGGGTGAGCTTTTGTCACCAAATCACCCAGTTCCCGCCTCTATATTTCAGCACCAGTAGCATCCACTGTACCTACTACATTGAGATACCCTATGTATATCTAAGGTGACTAGGTGTCCCGATTTTATAGGGACAGTCAGGGCTTTTCCTTAAATAGGCACCTATTACCCCTCATCCCGTCTCAGTTTTTCACACCTTGCCATCTGCTCGTTCTGTGTACATCTCTTCTTGTATATGTGCCCATAGAGGGCCACTGTGGGGTAAAGTGGCACAGAAAGGTTTGGCCAGGCCCTCTGTGCTGGATCAGCTTTCATTATGAATGCACTAACTCATCCAGTAAGCATATGCATGAACACGTATGCACGTAACCTGGCAACATTATGAGGAATAAGCTTTGTCAGAACAACCTTGGCAATAAAAATTACTAATGGGTTTTAAGAGCACTGGACACAGAGGAAACACTGATTCCAAAAGGTAAAAACATCCACAACTCTCACTGAAATCATTGAAAAGGTTGAATACTTAGCAGTTGTCACAATCAGAGCCCATATCCCTCACCCCCCGTATCCACAAGGTCCCTTCTGTTTGATTTAACATTCTCCATCTTCAGCACATGAAAAGCAGGAAACACATAAGGGTTGAATTTTTTCCGGTTCAGCAGGACTTTCCAGACATAAGCAGGGGGCATTTTATTTTGTTCCTTTTTCTTTCCACTTTAAGGAACTCTTTATTATGGGAAAAAGCTGACGCTTCAGCAGAATAACAGATAGATCAAGTTCCAAAGGGGTAGCTGTGTTAGTCTATTGCAGAAAAATAAACGGAGTCCTGTGGCACTTTTAAAGACTAACAGATTTATTTATTGCACGAGCTTTCATGGGAGAAAAATCCAACTTCGTCAGACGCTTTGAAGATGGAAAACTTACAGAATGGGAGGAAATTAAATGCAGGGAAGTGTATGACATAGGATCAGATCAGGCTATAACAGCAAATCAAGTGTTCCTCATAACTTGTGAAGTATCAGCTTAGTGTTCCTCATAACTTGAAGTATCAGCTTCACTTTCAGAAATGAATAAATTCCCACGCCACATTTATACAATTAAGTCTCACCATGGCCATGTTGGTGTGCTAGCTGCCCACCTACGAACCCAAAACCCTGTGGGGGCACTCACAGACGACTATTGTTAGATCCTCTCTCTGGGCCACTCATAAGGCAATGCATAGTAATTGATATAGGCCCACCAAAACCCATGTAAGAATTATTCATTTTCTAGTGCACCTGACTTTCAAGCAGGCAAGCATATGTTAGCTATGAATGTTTACTAGATTGAGGAAAAACAAAGGGGGGGGGGGAAGAGAACCCTTCCTGTATGTGGCCTATGGTATGAATATGAGCCCTTACAAATATACAGCTTTCTTTTACTTATTATCTCACTTTGAGGTTCTCTATTACGCAGAAAATCAATTAGCTTTGCTAATGACTGGGAGACCCATTTCAAAGAATGAATTTTTTTCTAAAAGATTAAAAAAAAAAAAAATACAATGACAGTGCATCACATATACTTGGAAAATTTCATTTTACAAATAATTTCAGCCCCAATTATTTCAGATACTTCATAACACAACAACAAATATATTAGACTATATCTGATAAAAATAATGAAGCCTTAACAGTACAGAACTTCACTTCAGCACTGTGCTATAAAATCGTTGCTGAGAAGTGGAGAAATTGCAGATTTCCATGTGTGGATGTTTGATGGGAGTTGCAGATTAGAAGAATGCAAATTATTACACTCTACTGTATAGATGCAGTTACTTGGACTCTAAGTAGCAAATAAGATTTGTGCCTAAAACAATTACAAAAAAGTTTAGGAATTTATGTCTAGTGGGATCTAATCCCATAAAGATTTTCACCATCACTCCCACTGATGAACCAGTAGAGAATTGCTTTCCAGACTGATCCAACAGTTCACAAGTAATACTTCCATTCCCATTAACCAACATTACTATGCCAAGTCCTGCACAATGTATGCTTCACTGAGCCAACTTTTCCCTCCAGTAGTTTCGTAGCACAGTCCTGTGTTGTCATTAATAGAGGTAACTTTTGTAGCTATAATTCCTAAAATAGTAAACAACATGCCTACATTCCCAGAGTGCCTGTAGATTAAACGGTTCTCAAAATATCAAGCCTTGGTCTAGATGCACCTGCCACATACATTTGGAATCATCAGCACTTTTTAGAGTTTGATATTCCACAAAGTATGTTACATTTTCTAACAATATATACTGTGGTTGCTCTAAACTATTCAAGAAGTCCAACGGTGCAGGAACTACTATATCCTTGAGTGGGATTGGGTACAAAGATGAACACATTAGAATCAAACAACTAAAATTTGTAGTTTCTTCTTCATTTGGGACTTTTGTATTTGCAAACATTTTTAAAAATGGATTATTTATACCACACCATCATCATTCTTTAAGCTTTCCTAAATAGTAATATCAAATGTATTTTATAGTAATCCTAAACATCCACTGCTAGCTTTGATTTTTTTTATGCATACTGTACACTTGCATGAGTGTTTCCAATATTACTCCAAAGGTCAAGAGTAACTCAGCTGAGAGCCACCGTTCTTTTCTTGTTAAATGAACTACTGTGCAGTTTGCACAATCTAATGCTGAAAACAACACAATTTCAAGCTCTTGATTAAAAACAGTGAGTTCCACTAATCCTTGACAGACAATGAAACGTGATTTATAAACCTTTGCAAAGATTAAAGACTTGGTCTACATATTTTTAAGCCTTCATCCTGCACTTGCCACTTCTTTTGGGTCAACTGACATGTTCAATCAATGAAACAAAACAAAACAAAACCCCAGTGTCCCCAAAGCAGACTATTTAGCAATGACTTTAGCCCTCAGAACTAATGAAGAAGAATGAATTCTAATTCCACATTTCCAGGATAAAAAGAAGAGAAAAAAAAACTTTTTATAGAAGCAGACATAGAGAATGGAAAAGAGAGAGAGAGAGAACGAATGCCACCCACAAATAAAGCAATCGTATGTATGTTTAGGCAGCGTAAGAACATTTGGACAAATCAATACCGAGAAATCAGACAGTTTGCCCAATATCTATATTATGTACTTAATAAAAGCACTGAAAAGAATTCCATCCTTTATACATCTTTTGCACTCAGGTTCCACCATCATGTAAGAGCTGGAAATCAATATCCACTTTCATTTACAATAACTCATCTGAAATAGCACCAAGAAACCAAAAACATTCTGAATGTTTTAAATGACAGAGAATAAAACAGCAAAGATAGGCAAATGTAAGAGAGGACTGTGACAAGCATTTTACTCTGTTCATTCTTCAAGAGAAGCTGCATTTTTATATTTCCATTTGAATGAATGACCTCTAATATGCACCTCTTGTTCATACTCTTTTTAATCTACCATACATATCTTTTAGGGCACAATTTCTTCAGACTGATTAGTTTGGAAATATTGCTAACCACAGATTATCAAAAATTATTTTTAAAAAGTCTTTTCTCATTTCATCTATAAATCACTTGTAAACCTGGGTTTATTTTTATGTCTGTGTTAACTAGATCACCATATAGAGCAGAAGATGCCAGAATACATTCTATTAACATTTTTCACATGTCTGAGATTAGTCCCCTCTTAATTTAGTTATGCTTGATTTAACTTTACTACTGCTAACTAGCATTAAACTGGTCACTGCTCACCCATCCATCTTTGTATTCATCACATCATTTAGTCTAGGTTTTTAAAATTACAACTCTTCTGGTTTATTTTCGCATCCATTTCTAAGTTGTTGCCCCAGTTACCTAGCCATTCTACTGTTGAACAGAAGAGCTGCCTCGCTCCCTGGATGGCTTGATCGTCATCTCTAAGGCCTGGTCTAAACTGCCACTTGAGGGGGTGATTTTACTAAGTTGATTTCCAGACTGACTTAGCACATCTTAACCGACTGCTGTGTCAATCCAGAAAGATGGATCTGACATTAGCAACTTTGCCACTGTCGGTGTAGATGTGGCCTAAGACATGACATATTCTGTTAGGAAGTGGTATGTTGTTTTATATTTTTAATTTAATATTTATATTACTTAATCTCATTTTATAATATAACAATTCCAATAGAAAAAGGTCAGTTACCAAGCCAATTATCAATGACATATGATCATTAATGACACTTACCAATGAGCAATCCAAATACCAATTATCCAACAAGTTAGAAAAGCAGTTACCAATTTCAATAGTAATTACCAATTGCCAGATAAAACCAGAAAATTGGTGACTGATATTCTATTTTAGCTATTACAATATCAAAATAATTGAACTAATTTAAAAATATATATAATAGAAACTTTTAGACAATTGTATTATGTCATGTCATGACATAACACAATAAAATACTTTGACTGTTATATTGTATTATAAATTTGTAATATAACAAAAAGTCATCTTTTCAATCAAACAACCTTTCTTGGATGAGATTACAAAGTGGATTGAAAAAAGGCAATAGGGTTGGGCAATAGGGCACTTAACCAGGGCTGAATGAACTGGCCCGAGGGCCCCAGGATGCCCCCAACTGTGGGCCCCCTCTCCACCTTCCCCCCAACTGCAGAGGCCCCTGTCACTGGGGGGGAGCACCCTGGGGCCAGAGGTCACTCCCGCTCTAGCCATTCAGCTGGGAAGGGGGAAGGAAGGGTGACTGGGGGCCCAGCTGGCACATGGCACAGAGCCCGGGCCCCTCAAAATGCAGCCATGCTGGAGCAGCAGGGGGGCAGCCTCGCTGCAGCTGTGAGCCAGCCAGCCCCACCCCCGGCTGGAGCAAACAGGGGCTGGCCTGCCCTGCTTTGCCCCCAGGGACGGGTCAGCTGGCCCAGGGGCTGAGTGCAGAGCCTGGCCTCTGGCTCCAGGGCCCTGCCCCTCCCCTCCCCTCCCCCCCAGCACTGAGACCGCTGGTGCTGAGCCAGGCAGAGACAGATTATCACAGGGGTTTAAAGGGCTTGAACCCAGGGCCCCCTTTTTGGCCAGGACCCAGGGCATAAACCCCTAAAGCCCCTGTGATAATCCAGCCCTGCATTAATTTAATTAAAAACAGTGTAATGGATAGCTCTCAAAATGTAATTGTAAATTAACATTTATCACATTTCTTGTTGATCTCACAGGGAAGGCTCTTGGCCCTACATTGTTCATCATTTTTATCAGTGATGTGGAAGAAAATATAAAATCATCGCTGATGAAGTTTGCAGACAACACAAACATTGGGGGACTGTCAAATTCCAAAGGGGTAGCCGTGTTAGTCTATTGTAGAAAGACAACAGAGTCCTGTGGCACTTTTAAAGACTAACAGATTTATTTATCGCATGAGCTTTCGTGGGAGAAAATCCCAAAGAGGACAGGTCACTAATACAATGATCTGGACCACTTAGTAAGCTGGAAGCAAGTAAACAATATATATTTTAATACAACTAAATGTAAATGTATACATTTTGGAATAAAGGATTTAGCGCACACGTACATTATTGGCGAATCTATCCTGGGAAACTGTGACTCTGAAGAAGATTTGAGTGTTGTGATGGATTCTCTCACTGCAATGCCGTGGCCAAAAGGCCTAATGTGATCCTTGGATGCATAAAACAGGGCAATCTCAGGTATGAGTTGACAAGTTAGTCTATCTTTGCATTTGGCACTGGTGTGACCACGGCTGGAATACTGTGGCCAGTTCTGATGCCCACAGATCAAGAAGGATGTTGATAAATTGGAGAGGATTCAGAAGAGCCATAAGAACGATTAAATAATTAGAAAACATGCCTTATAGTGATAGATTGAGCTCTTTGAGTCTATTAAGTTTAAAGAGAAAGATAAGAGATAATTTGTTCACAAACAAGGAGTCCTGTGACACTTTCAAAGACTGACAAATTTATTTATCGCATGAGCTTTGGTGGGAGAAAATCCCACTTTGTCAGACGCTTTGAAGAAGGGGAACTTGCAGATCTTACAGAATTTGATCACAGTCTATCAGTACCTACAGAAGGAACAAATATTTGCTCTTCAATCTAACAGAGAAAGGTATAAATGAGATCCAAAGATTGGACGTTGAAAAACCAATTTAGGCTGGAAATAAAGCACTTTTTAAAAACAAAAAAAAAAAAACAGTGATGGTAATTAATCACTGAAGTGACTTACCAAATATTGTTCTTCATTACTTACAATTTTTAAATCAAGAGCATGTGTGTTTCTAAGGCAGAGGATTTTATTCAAAAGGAATTATTTTAGTGAAGTGCTATGGCCTGTGTTAGATAGCAGTCAGACTAGATGATCACAATGCTCCTTTCTGGCCCTGAAATCTATTAAAATAATTTAACAAGGCCAAAACAAAAATGTTTATATTTTTCCTAAAGAAAATTACAGAATTTCATTCTATGAGAAAATTTTATATTTTGTTTCAATTCAGAATGAAACAGTGAATTTCCTGTGGAAAAAGGATTTCCAGGTTAAATATTGTCAGTGTTAAGTATAACAAACAAGGAGTCCTATGGCACAAGTTTAGTCTTTTAAAATGCCACAGGACTCCTTGTTTGTTTTGCTGAAATAAACTAATACAGCTACCTTTTTGGAAAGTGTTAAGTATATATAACTAAAACCTCAGCATCAGTTACATAGCTATAGATGAAATTCCTCTCAACTCCATGCATGGTTTGTGGAAAAATAAATAAAGGGTTGACTCAATTCTAACTAAAGCATAGGTAAACTGTGTTAATTCAACATATTAAATATGACAGGATAAAAAAACATAAGCACATAGACTTTAAAATGGATGACATCAAGTTTTATATTTAAAATTTTGTATTTAGCTGCCCTGTTTTTCCTTCGTTATGTGTAATTTTTCTTAGAATCCTGAAAATGAAATTAAATTCCCTGACTTTTCTTCCTTTAGCAAACATTGATTTTGTTCTAGTGATGTTATACATCACATCATCATGTCATCTTGTTGCTTGCTGTCTTGTTTGTGCACAAGCATCATTAATCATGCAATAAGAATATGCATATCACTTTGAGATCTAGTAATGAAAAGTACTACAAACAAATTTGATATTCTAGTACTTTATCTGGAAATAGTACATTAATTTCTTGAAAGCGTTAGAACCTAGAATTTAGGGTCTAGATCCATCAATATTACTGGCTATTTGTGTTTATTATGGAGTCTGCATGCTTCCTAAAACAAATATTTAAATCAGAAGAACTAATCTTAACCGCAATGTAATCATTTTAAAGGTGAACTACATTCTGGGTCCTTGTTACTCTTTGCCCCTTTTTACTGCTCTGAGAAATCGCTATAATTTTGCTACTATACAGACACAAGCAAATAGTGCTAATCAGCTACATTCATTTCCCAAGGCTAGACATATTTAATTTTGAAGAACTGATATACTGGGTGAATGATTAAGTACAGGCCTTTTAAATTAGGCTCAAGGACAAATCCCAGTTTACCATATCAACCCTTTGTTTTTGAGCAGCGCCCATGCGTCAAGACACAATAGAGCATGTTTATACAAAACTGTGTACATTTAAAGTGTAGCTGGACAAATTTCAGTTTTCATGAGGAACACATGATGCTGTTCTCAGAGATAGGACATCCAGGACGTAAGAGTTGATTTTATTCACTGATTTCCCATAAAGCGGTCTAAGAAGTATATTTACATAAGATGCTGAGTCCTTAATTTATTAAAAAAATAAATCATCAAACCAAGACAGATCCAGCATGTTCTTGCAATCATTTTATGCACCGATAATCCAGGACCAATCCAATCTCCTTCAAGACAAAAATTGAGATCACAAGATCATTCTCTCCCATCCCCCGCCACCAGCAGTTAGGAAACATCTAGACACCTTGGCAAGGCTCACCCAGGCCAGCCCATTTTTCCTACCAGGTCTGCTTGATAAGCAACTAGACAGCCAAGGTTAAAAAGATGGAAAAATCAATGGTTATTAAACTGCTGTGGACGGGGCGATATTAGGGATTCTGAGGCCCTGAGCAAAAGTCCAGGGTGGGGGCCCCCCACACCACATGGGGGACTCCATCCTTGAAATCACCCCGCCCAGACTCTCACCTGCCTCCTGGCCCTACCACTGGATCCTATCCCTCCCTCCAGCCCCACTGCTGCCCCCCCTACACCTACTGGGCCCCCCCCCCAGACCAGGCCCCCCTGGGAGATTCAAATTGGCCATGGCATGGAGGCCCCTTACCCCCCTGTGGGGGCCCTGGGCAAACGTCCTTCCTGCCCATTCACTAAGACCGCCTATAGCTGTGGATAAAAAGAGCAAGGAGGAAGTGAATAGCTGGTGATAGGGAAAGTGCTGCATTCAAAGAATAGAGTAGATTGCAGTTTCTTTAACCTTGAAAGGAAGGAATTTTGATTTGGACAAGATTAAGAATAAGATTAAGAGCATTATGGCTGTGTCTTCAAGGGGCAACTTCTACTGTTGGAGCCTTCATAATTTTAGTATTAAAAAAAGTGAAAACGTCACTCCAATCCTCTCACGTTATTGTTTCCCTTTGCTGTTGCCTATAAAACTATGCAACCAGACTGCAAAATCTCAAAAATATAGTGAATTAATTGAGAAAGTTAAAAATACATGTGCAAAAACTGACACATAATGCAGTTTAGTGCAGAAAATCAGTAATTTGGCGGCATTTAAGAAACTGATATTCAAAATAATGCACAGGCAGCTTGCATAGCAAAATCCATACAGCATTCATAGCTAGGCAGCATGCACAAATGGCTAGTACACCTGAAAGTCAGGCCCTAGCTGAAAGCTGTTTAAAGTCAGTTAATTGGAAGCTATCTGATTTTCATTAAACTAATGCAATATGGGTTGGTTCATGGAAAAGAATTTCCATTAAAAAGTTGATATTAAGAGCTCAAAGAAAGTTCAGCATAGTACCTTTTTTTTGCTAGCTGCACCTGTTGAAAATTTGACCTATATGCTCTGGCTTTCCTTATTACCCAGGATGATATTGGAGCATATTTCAAGGATAAGCATTTGGGGGGAGGAAAGGATTGGGTTGTTTGGATTTTGTTTTGTATTGGGAAGCATCAGATTAAAAAGGTATGTTATCTAAATTGATAGCCCAGAATTGTCAACCTCGGTCTTTATCGATACACAAACTGTCTGAAGTGCCTTGTACACTATATGTTCAAGATAAATAATTAAATGTTCCTCTCTGTGTAAATCTTTAGCAAAAGACAAAAGATTTATACAGTCTGAAAAGAAACCCTGACCCATATCAGCAGCCAAGCAAGCAGCAGTCAATAACCTTACAGTGAGATACTAGCCTGAGTCAATATGAAGAAGAAAACAATTTGGAAAGGCAATGGATTTTAGTTTCAAGCTCTCAACAATGGAAGTTCAAGAGGCAGGGGAGAACTGTTTTTAAAATTTCTACATATACTTAAATATTGTCCTTTCAAGTCTGCAGTCATTTTCTTGCTTTGAATAAATGGCTTTGCATTCATTTCACATTGCAAGCTTCAGGGCTTTGTTTCAGGGTTAGGGATTTTGTTTCCATTTAACATTAAGCAGCAGGAAACATTTGTTTTCCTTGTCACATCCTGTCCTGTTTATGGATCATCACACAATCTCTCTTTGAAAAGTTTTGCCAAGTCCCAACCAATTTCTGCAGAAATGCAGCACAGGTTCTTACAGGAAGGATAAAAGTACCTACATTTCTAAAATCTGCCAGTACATAAGTGTTTACAATACCTCCCAAAAGAACACATTATAGAAGCTGATTTCTTCTCTCACTCACACACCAGATCCTAAAGGGGTAGCCGTATTCCACTTCAAACGGCTGTATTCAGTGCCCTCCATGTAGTCAAATTCCAAAGGGGTAGAATTCACATAACAACCTAACAAGGATTCTGACCACTCAGAAAATACCTGAGAGCAAATTAACACAAGGATAGTAGTAAACAATTGTGAAAGAACTTACAGTATTCAGAAATACAATGGGAAAGAGAAGTTGGTGCCTCTCCTTTTCTAAATGGCTTTCAGCTGAGCAGCAAACCACAAGAAGCGATTTTCGTCTCCCTCTTTCTTCTCACTTCATTTACTCCTGTAACTCTCCACTCTGAAGAGATTTAAAGTTAAAACTTGTTCCCCTCCCATTTCCAAATGGTATGTACAATTCTCCTTGGGGACACACCAATGATGTAATAAAAATAAACAAAGGAAAAACAATCTAGCTTGAGCCTGAATCCTCTTAACTCAGGGTTTTCTGTCAAAGCCGTTCTTATGTCAGTCGCTTTCACTTCCAGAGCATTAAGTCATCTGTTTTTCATAAGCTGAAAATTGCTGTTAAATCTGGATGGAATAAACTGCCTGCCTGGCTTGTATTTTCCAAGCATTGGCCCTACACCTAACCCAAGGTACAAAGTCTTTGAAACTCAACAGCCAGCTTCATGTCCCACTCCACAATAATCTCTCTCATGAGTACAGATGACTAAATGTTCCTCAGTTATCCTCCAGAATGAAGCCAATCGCATCGTGAATGAATTTATAAGGCATTGGCTCATTGTCACCCCAGCAGCAGCAAACTAATCTCTCTGCTCCATCAACATAAACACAAACTGCCCTTCCAGAATAAAGAATTCTGGTCTGCTAACTCAGACTGATTGGCAATTTGGAAAATAGCTCATTATTTACAAATGGGGAAGCAAATTCTGAGCTACTTGCATCCTTTAAATCAGGGGTCCTCAAACTTTTTAAATAGGGGGCCAGTTCACGGTCCCTCAGACTGTTGGGGGGCCGTATTATAATTAGAAAAAAACGTGAATGCGTAGCTATCACGTCTGCTGCTGGCCTGTGTTTCTGGGTGGCAGGCAGTAATGCATCCACACACTTTTTGTTGGTGCTGTGGGCTCCGGCCAGGCCCAGAGTGTGGGACTGACCGATGTTAGCCTGCTGGCCTGCTGTTGTGTACGCAACTAGTAGCCAATGTTCCCTCTAGGTTTGGTGGCTTGTGTGCAAAATTTTCAAGCCGTGTGAAAAACTTTTTCAGAATAAATTTCTGTCACAAGACAGAAATTATAGGCATTAATTGAAGATAAAGTGATTGTAAATAGAATTAATTAATTAATTGTGTTTAATTAATTTAATTGGAATGAATTTGGAATTGAAATCTAATTTTAAGAAAGGTTTTTATTTAAAATTAATTTTTAAAAAGTTTTAAAAAAGAAGGGAGAGAAAGAAAAAAGAGAAGGAAGGAGGAGACAAAGAAAAAAAGAAAGAAAGGAAGGAAGCAACGACAGAAAGAGCAGGAAGGAAGGAAGACA
>ML685796.1:5320918-5357365 GCA_007922175.1 Pelusios castaneus
ACACAAGTTAAAGTATGGATATAACATCAAATTCTTAACTTCTAATCGAAATAGAATTCCTAGACATAAACTATATAATCACTCCCAGCAAATTACTTCCTTTCTATTGATACCAAACATGACATAGTTCCTATGGATTATAGCATTTATGAGATATCCATAGAAAACAATATCATAAATGCTTCCCTAAATCCAGACAGCATCACACACAGGGCTCTGCCTTGCCAGGGTCCCTGTACCCCTTTGCCCTATTGTACACCCCCCCCACCACCACCGTGGACCTGCCCAAGGTCCCCCTAGCCCCACAAAATCGACCTAGAGCATCCAGTGTGGATGCTCTAGGTCAACTTTGTAAGTTCCCCTTTAAGTCGACTTTAATTTTAAGTGTAGACACACTAAGTTGACTTAAAAGTGCAAGTGTAGACATAGCCTTAGAGACTAACAAATTTATTTATTGCATGAGCTCTCATGGGAGAAAATCCCACTTCATCAGATGCTTTGAAGATGGGAAATTTACAGAATGAGAGAAAATTAAATGCAGAAAAGTGTGTGACATAGGATTAGGTCAGGCTGTAACAGCAAATCAAAATAGATGGTAGGAATCAAACAGTGCGGAACAGCATGGATTTCCTGAGAAAAATCCAATCCTTTGGTGAACTTCCAGAAAATACCATCCTGGCCACTATGGACCTAGAGGCCCTTTACACCAACATCCCACAGAAAGATGGAATATAAGCCGCTAGAAGAACTATCCAACATGATGCCACAGCAAAACTTATGGCTAAAGTTTGGGACTTTGTACTCACCCACAACCACTTCCGATTTGAAGATAATTTATACCTTCCAGTTAGTGGCGCTGCTATGGGTACCCGCATGGCCCCACAATATGCCAACATCTTTATGGCCGACTTAGAACAACGCTTCCTCATGTCTCATCCCAAAGCACCTCTACTTTACTTACGCTATATTGATGGCATCTCCATCATCTGGACCCACGGTAAGGATGCCCTTGAAGTTTTCCATAGAGATTTCAACAATTTACACTCCACAATCAAACTTAGCTTGGACCACTCGACACAGGAGATCCACTTTCTGGACACTACAGTGCAAATTAGTGATGGGCACATAAAGACCACCCTATACCAAAAACCTACTGGTCGCTATAGTTACCTACATCCCTTGAGCTTTCATCCTAGACACACCACACGATCCATTGTCTACAGTAAAGCCCTAAGATATAACCGCATTTGTTCTGATCCTTCACACAGAGACAGACACCTTCAGGGTCTCTATCAAGCATTCTTAAAACTACAGTACCCACCTGCAAAAGTGAAGGAACAGATTGACAGAGCCAGACGGATACCTAGAAGTCAAGTACTACAGGAGAAACCCAAGAAAAAAACCAACAGAACACCATTGGTCACTACCTACCACCCCCAAGTCAGACCTCTTCACCACATCATCAAAGATCTACAGCCTATTCATCAAGACGATCCTTCACTCTCTCAAGCCTTGGGAGACAGACCTCTCCTTGCTTACAGACAGCCCCCCAACCTTAAACGGATACTCATCAGTAACTACAGATCAAACAACAGAAACATTAAGCCAGGAACAAATCCCTGTAATAGATCACGCTGCCAACTTTGCCCTCATATCTACACTGAAGACACTACCACAGGACCAAATCAAGCCACCTACTCCATCAAGGACTCATTCACCTGCTCATCCACCTATGTGATTTATGCCATCATGTGCCAGAAATGCCCCTCTGCGTTATATTTTGGACAAAAAGGACAGTCTCTGTGCAAAAGAATAAATGCACACAAATCTAACATCAGAAATTGCAACACTAAAAAAACCAATAGGGGAACAATTCAATCTCTCTGCTCTCTTCGTTGATGACTTGCTAATAGCTGTGCTTAAACAGATGAATAACAAATCACAGCTTCAAAGAGAAACTGCAGAACTCAAATTTATATGCAAATTCGACTCAGTTGCCTTGGGGTTAAACAGGGACTATGGATTTTTTTCTCATTACAACAGGTGATTTGTTCTCACCTTCCTCTGTGTGCTGCTCCCCAGTGTTTGATTCCTAACATCTATTTTGATTTGCTGTTACAGCCTGACCTGATCCTATCTTCCCATTCTGTAAATTTCCCATGTTCAAAGCGTCTGACAAAGTGTGGTTTTCTCCCACGAAAGCTCATGCGATATATACATCTATTAGTCTTTAAAAGTGCCACAGGACTCTGTTTGTTTTCCTGCAATAGATTAACACAGCTATTCCTTTGGAAATTGTAGAATATGAAATATTTCACAGCCCTGAGTGATGTAGTTAAGCCAATCTAATATTGTAGTGTAGTCCAGCCATATGATTGTGTTTCCAAACCAAAAGTGAAAGAATTGGAACAGTACATTGCAGAAGATATTATTATATCTTAGAGCCTGTCTCAGGCTGCAATCATCAATACTCCTGTTGACTTTAACAGAATTTTTTTCTGAATAGGCCTGCAGAATTTCAGACCATGGGATTACTGAAACGTTCTTTAATGTCTGACCATCACCTAGAGAACCTAGGAAATCAGGTTAGGTCTAAGTGTTTTCAAGTTCTGGGAGACTCAGCACAGAAGGGAGCCCCATCACTATTTGCTTTCATGGAGCAAATAGTAGCATGAGTCTTAAAACTTAATGAGCATTACACGGCCTGTGTTCATCAAAAGCCCACACAGGGAAATAATAGTGACAAAGGGAAAAACCTAAAGACAGGCTTGATCATTCTTTCAGACATTAGGAATCAGGACAGAACACAGAGAGCTGTGCGCTCAATTAAGGACATTTTCTTCTAGGAGATTAAATTGCTGTTTTCCCCTGACCTCTGACCCAGCTCCTAGGCAAAGAGCAAGGAGATGGTAAAATTTTAAAGCTCCTTTCCGGATGAACGAGCAGAGGCAGCCATAAAATTTCCTGCCTAGTTTGGAATCTCCCATGCTAGGAAAAACTTTACTTTCTGGCACCGGTATTGGGCAGGTTGTTTGCTATAGGAAATCTGAGAGGAGAGATCTGTCTGGAAGTTACAAAAGGGAGCATTTCAACTTTACACCTTTTCTGTTGGCTTAAACATAAAATAAGTTGGTGCCCAGTACTGCGTGTTTAACACTGCATGAACTATCAATGATTTGCATTAAGAGAGCCCTGTTCTGCAACATACTGATTTCAAGAGAAACTGAGAGCACTAGAGGACCCATTCTGGTCCCACCAGCCTTATGCTACTGCTGATGCCCACTCCCCGCTCTCCTATTTCTTTGTTTTTGTGGCTAGGAAATTGATTGGAAATTAAAGGAGGGCCACTTGTTCTTGCTGAGTCAAAGCCATACTGCTTTAGAAAAAAAAAATCATAAACTTAGGATGCCTTTAAGTTTCTTATAATGACAAAAATATGATCTGTCTAACTGGCAACATCATCCATTCCAGTGCAGTTTAGTAATTCCTATGTTCCTAAGTCTGTAGTGTTGTTTCCACTTAGAAAGTAGGACAATAGATCCAGAAAAGAAAAGTAATTTTAGACAAACCTAGCCAAAGGCTCTCAAAACTTTATAGAGACTTGTATGAAAGCTGAGGTTAGTTCCAAGTTGATTTGCCTCTTCTTGGTTCTAATCTGCAGCACTGTGAATTAGTGGCTGGGTGGAGAACAGCTGTCTTTTCCGTCACTGCACTACTAGTATTTACGGTAACTTCTTACTTGCTTATGTACCTTCTGGTGGTGATGTTGGATTATATAAGGGCCTATGCAAATTTTATTCCTGATATGCAACATAGTTGCACATTTCATTTGCTCAGCAATAGCCTAGTTGTATAGTGGGACTAATCCTGCCTCCTTCCCCACCTATAAACTACAATGTGAAAGCAGGCTTCAGCTCATTGACAAAAAGAGTAGTGAGAGAAACAGTGTGGCTGGCAAAAAGGAGCAGATGGGTGAGAATTGGGAACTCTGTCAATAACTTCCTATGTGTCCCTTCACCAATCTCTCTCCGTTTCCCCATCTGCAAGCTGGGAAAAGCAGCTCTGATGTGGAATATGAAGGTTAATTAGTTAATGCTTGTACAGCGCAGTTGTAAAGTCCAATGTCAACACGAGCTATCATTTTAGGAGTCGTGGTGGCCTCCTCCTTCTACCACAGGCAAACAGTGGAAGATGTTCCTGTGAGTGCAAGTCTCATCTTCTCTATCCCAGACCCTCCATTTGAAAAATCTCTTCATGTCCTGTGTCTCTAGTTACTTTGCTGTTTCAGTGGAAGAGAGCGGAGAGCTAAGTGCTAATGTTTCACCAACTTAGGGAAATCCTCGCTTGTCATTTATTTGGTGCACCATTTCTTTTGGGTACTCAGAGCTTTTTGGGTTGTTCATTGGGTCAACTTTCTAGTTATCCTCACTCAGACCCGTCGATACCTGGGCAGATCAGGCATTTCCATCTCAGCCCAGCTCAGATTCTAAATTTAATGGTAAAATGATTAAAGTGTCCTGTTTAAAAATATGAGCCATCAACACTTGCACTGCATGGGTTAAGGTGCTGCTCCTGCAAGTGCTGAGCAGCCTCAAATCCCAGCTTTCACCGGGCATTTCACCGAGCTCCGCACCAATGAATGAAATTAAAATTGCCTCCTGTTCTTCACAAGGATATCATTTTACAAGAGCACTGCAAATAGCTTCTAAGCCTGAGAGCTGGTCTGACATTCATTTTGTTAAGAGCTGGCCAGGGGAAAATGTATTAGGTCAGACTCAGCTTTACAGACTATGTGTTCAGGCGCTGCTAAGTATGTTTAGCAGGCAATGTAAAAAGTCAGGGTTACTGTTAACCCCAAATTAATGCTGTCCATTAATTGTTGAGTTGTTGCACAATACTGAAAAAGCTGCTACCTTGCAAATGTACTTAAAGGCTAAGACCCAAGCACCAGAAAATGATGATAAAGCATACTAGAGCTGGGGTTTGGCATAAATATAGAACCAGAAAAGAAAAAAAACCTTCTCACTCTTGTGGCAAAGACACAGCCCTTAGAGACAGGAGAGCTTGATTCTATTCCCAGCTCTCCTGCAGACTTTCACTATGTACATACAACTTCTCTACACCTTATTTCCCCCGTTTGTAGGATAGGCTTTGTAGGATACTTATAGGCTTTACAGGGTGTTTCAAGGCTCATTTAATTAATATTTGTTACACACTTTGTTTTCACAATGTGCCTGTTGTCTAAGGCTCTCAAAATGCCAGTATAATTATAAAAAGAGTCCTGTGGCACCTTTAAAGACTAACAGATTTATTTATCGCATGAGCTTTCATGGGAGAAAATCCCACTTCGTCAGACGCTTTGAAGATGGGAAATTTACAGAATGGGAGGAAATTAAATGCAGGGAAGCGTATGACATAGGATCAGGTCAGGCTGTAACAGCAAATCAAAACGCTGGATTCAAACACTGGGGAACAGCACATAGAGGAAGGTGAGGTCAAATCACCTGTTGTAACGAGAGAAAAATCCATAGTCCCTGTTTAACCCCAGAGCAACTGAGTCGAATTTGCATATAAATTCGAGTTCTGCAGTTTCTCTTTGAAGCTGTGATTTGTTATTCATCTGTTTAAGCACAGCTATTAGCAAGTCGTCAATGAAGTGAGTGGAGAGATTGAAGTGTTCCCCTATTGGGTTTTTAGTGTTGCAATTTCTGATGCCCCATCATCTCAGGCATTGGCGTGCTTACAGCAGGATTATCTGGCTATGTGGACTCGCTCCTCAGACCCTATGCTATCAACACACCTAGCTGACACTATGGATTTCCTGAGAAAAATCCAATCCTTCCTCTAAATCAGCTTACTCTATGTGCTGCTCCCCAGTGTTTGAATCCTAACATCTGTTTTGATTTGCTGTTACAGCCTGACCTGATCCTTTGTCATACACTTCCCTGCATTTAATTTCCTCCCATTCTGTAAATTTCCCATCTTCAAAGCGTCTGACGAAGTGGTATTTTCTCCCATGAAAGCTCATGCGATAAATAAATCTGTTAGTCTTTAAAAGTGCCACAGGACTCTGTTTGTTTTTCTGCAATAGATTAACACGTCTACCCCTTTGGAACTTGATTATAGTTATAGTACACCTGGTCAGCTTTTCATGGGTAATGTTGGTGCAATTCCCCGGATTTTGGATATATCTGGAAACTCATCTCCCTCTAAGGGAAAAAAGAATCAGTTTTAAAAGAAATCAATTTTAATCTGCTGCCTGTTTAGACTGAAGTAAATTAAACAACTACAATTATCTCCTACTGAGCAAGCCATACTGTGCTGTACCCATAAACATGGTATTTCTTTCAACAGTCAGACACAATGCAATGAGCTTATTGTTTATTCCTAATAATATACACAATGAGGTGTGCATACTTTGATGTACACACAACAACAAAAAATCAGTTTTCATATTTGCATCAAGCCTGCTATTCAAGCTGCAATATTTAAGCTTTCCTTAAATGAAAATCACAAGAAATGTCTGCCATATAGTAGCTGGTCTAACACAGAAACACCTTATTTCTGAATTTAGCATTGGTTTGCCTACATTAAATGGTTTATTCCATATATCTGAGCTAATATTTTCTTTAGCATTTTAACAATAAAGATAGTTTCCTCAACATCAGATCACATCCACTGAATGAGTACTAAATGAGATAGCAGCCCACAATTTGACAATTTTTATTTTAAACAAGGGTTTATATTTAATTAAATGAATAGTAATTTAGTCACTCTTACATACATATTGACGCTTGGATGACTCTCCACAGCCGAATGCTTCTTGTGTTGAGTGATCTGAAATGCCACATGGAAGAGGACGAAGAAGCTAAGGCATCAGGCCTGATTCTCAGGTATTGTCATGGTATGGAATATAAGTACTACGGCGAGAGTGGCTATATGCTGAGGCTACCTACAATCCCTGAATATGCCACTTTAAGTGACTCGTCAGCTGGCTAGTTAGAAAAGCTTTACTGGAAGCCATCTTGAACCTGAGAACTGTGCCCCTTGACTTCCTTGAGAACATCGTTGTAGTTGTTGGTTTGTGATCAAACACAATGATAATTTAAATGAAACGAACTGCTGACCTCTGGTTTTAAAAAAGGTTAGTTCTAGGTATGCTGAACATATTAATTTGCAGTAAGAGTCTTTCTTGCCTGTATACCTTTTACTTAGAACCTGAAACTTTTCATGCAGATCTTTGCACTTCCAATTTAGAAGTGGTGACTGAAAGTGAAAGAGCAGAAGGCAATAGGAAAGGCTAACCTGGCAGTATTATTATTTATTAAGTGTTGTCATTAATTTATGCCATATGGGATATTTCCAGCCAGATCAGAAAAGGGAAGCACTAAAAATATTGCAGGAATCTGCAAGAATCTGCTCCCCTGAAGTTTCCAGACCACTGCATATCTGAGTGGTTTGTGTAATTTGGATAAGTAGCCAAACATTCTCCAGCGAACCAAACCAAACCCAGCCTTCTGAGGTTTACTCATCACTTCATATTGCTGATGGGATTTTGTAAAAAATGAGACAGTAGTCTAGTGAACTGAATACCAGATTTGGAGCCAATCTCAGCTGTAACCATTGCTTTGCAGTGACTCGCTCTTTGGCCTTGGAAAGTCACTTACCCCTTTGGGTAGATCTAGAAAGTGTTTTGGAGTGAGTGGGAGTAAGCTTTCCAGCATAGTTTGGCAGACTCAGCCTAATGGCGCTTTACCTAGTGCTCCAAAAATAGCTGTATAAACAACAGCGTTTTGAAGTTACGACTCAGGCTGGAGCAAGGTTCAGAGCCCAAACTCCAGCCCTGACCACAACTTCAACACATTGTGTAGGCAGCTATTTGTAGAGCCCTAACACAAGCCCTGCTGGCCCAAGTCTGTCCACCCAGACTGTGAGGCTTGCTTCCCCTCACCTCAAAATGTTGTGTAGACATGTCCTTTGTGTCTCAGTTTTCCCCATTTACAGATGGGTCAAGCCATAAAGTTATATCCAGATGCAGATTTGCTCAAAGTTCAGGGGGGCTGGTCTGCATTCATACCTCTAAGAGGCTGATAATATTTACCTCACAAGGGTTTTCTGAGGAGTAACTGGTTAAACTTTTCAGAACTCTTTACTGATGTAAAGCCTCTCTAAGTGCTAAAGACTATTTTTTACAGAAAGCCTACACGTGGGATATAGAAGGCTAACCTCATCACCAGTCTGAAGTCTCCCACTTCATGGAACTCTGCACATTTCATAACAGCAGGAAGCAAAGAGCACTAAAAGTGCAGCGTCTGTGCTCTTTTTTTAATTACTAAGACTGTCTCTTCTAGTGTGATAACACCTTTCCACACTTTTATGGAGCATTAATTTTATGGCATCTCATACCCAACTCACATTTTTCTGAAAGCCTGTATTTACGACTACAAAATCTGCCACAATCAGCCCTTTGAAATACTGCCAGATGATAAAATATTTTAAACTTGTCTGATAGAAAACTGGAAGCTGATTACTTAAGCCCTGTACAGTTTAAACAGAGACCAAAAAAAGAAAGTAAATTTAAATAGTTTATGTCTCATTACCTTCATCCTGCTACCCTCCTGTTTTGTCCAGAAAGATCTCATTCAAAATGAAATAGACTGATCTTTGTAGCCATGACATAGAATACAAAGCAGCTGTTCTTTCATTCCATACAAAAGAATATATTTTATTTTAACAACTGCACATTTGAATTGCAATTTCTTACCAGTTCTGCTAACTGAGGATTATCCATAACCCCATGATAAAAAACTATAATGGCACAGTTAGAAGCTTACTTACTCGTGTTCCATAATGTTCATTCAGGAGCATCAGAGGCTGAAATAGTCTCTGTGATCCAGAGATTCAGTTCCCGGCAGCATTCAGACAATTGGTCCCATTATGGTCATCAGGCGGCTGAGTTAAAGGGTGGCCTTGCAAAAACATAAACAGCTTGTCAGCACAAGCCAAAGAGGCGGGACTCTGGTATCAGGGGACAATGTGAGCCAATGATTAGCCTCCTTAGGTTCTGTTTGTTTAAGATATTGTGTTTCATTCTTAAGTAGGGGAAAGTAGGGGAGTAAGAGTAGCTGACTAGGACGAACCAGTGAGTGTCCTACAATTTACAGCTAACCAGAGAAGGGTTTTGAGCAGAGGGGAAAAAAATCAATAAGTAATTTCAGGAAAAGCACATTTGCTTCCCTTACATATAGTCATTATTAGAAATCCTATAGGCATCTGCATTTCATTTAGCCCAGCTCAGCCTCTGGGTCAATAAGATAGAAGCACAGCTGTGGCCCACGTTCACTGTCGGAGGAAAAAAAAATTCTCTTGCCCAAATTCTTACTGAGGTTTTCAAAGAAAAGATTAACAAAATCCACAGTGATCTTCCTCCTCCCCTTCCAGTGTTCTCACCTCTTTCTATCACCTTCTTTCTCTGACTGAGGTTTCTCACTTGCTGTCTAACACCACACTCTGCCTTCTTGGTCCTATCCCTTCCCTGGCCTCCCTCAGTCCCACTCTTATCTCCTCCTTTTCCTTCATCCTGAACTCCAAGCCCTCTTGCTCCTGTTCTCAACAAAATGCAAGCATTTTTTGATCTCCCCTATTCTTGGAAAGCCATGAGAACACCTATCTCTCCACCTATTCGCCTAGTGCCCTTCACCTCTACAGTAATTGAATAATTTGATGTGCCATTTATAAGGGTTGGTCTAGGTTCCTCTGCTCCAGTTCCAACCTGGATCCCTTCTAGCCTCACTTCTACCCACTTCATGCCACTGCCCTGGTCTCAAATCTCTAATGACCTCTTCCTAGCTAAATCTCAAATTCTATACTACAGCTTCACCTAAAAGTAGCAAAATGTCCCTTCCTAAAACTCAAGTGATCTGTTGGCTTTCACCTGGTTCTCCTCTTATCTTTCTGATTTACCGTCCCTTCAATGTGTCCTCCAGAGATCTGCCACTCTCCAAGGTTGTGACACAGGCTGGTGTCCTTGTTGCCTCGCATTCTCTGTCTAAGTGATACAATCCGCTCATGCAATTTCTAACACTTTTATGTCAATGACGCACAGTTATGCCCTTCCACACTTCACCTTTTTCATTCCATTCAGCCACACATTTTAGACAAGTTCCAAAGGGGTAGCTGTGTTAGTCTAGGGCAGCCAAACAAACAAGGAGTCCTATGGCACTTTTAAAGACTAACCAATTTATTTATTTGAGCTTTTGTGGGAGAAAAATCCCACTTCGTCTTCAAAGTGTCTGACAAAGTGGGATTTTCTCCCACGAAAGCTCATGCAATAGATAAATTTGTTTGTCTTTAAAAGTGCCACAGGACTCCTTGTTTGTGTGACATTTTAGACAGTTATTTGGATATCTCCCCCCCCAGGTATTTTAGCAATTGTAACTTAACCTATCTCCATCTGATTGATGGAGCCAGACTGAGGTTTAAAGAGTGTCCTATTCACATTATATAGGGTCCCCTTTGGCTTCACTCTTATGTCCCTATGCCAGAGGCATGGCCCTCTGTTCTCTTCCAGAGAGCTCCTTCCCCCACTCAATCTGGCAGCAGGCCCTCCTGAAACATGTGAGCAGTAGGGGTTATATCAGGAATTCCCTTTCCCACTTGGAAGATCAAGGGTGTCAGCAGGGCCACCCATCATTTACTGAAGCAGCCATAGGGGGAGCAGGGAGTCCTAGAAAAGTGGGTGTTAATATTAAAACCTTATTGAGAAAGATGGGGCAGTTCACAACCCTCAGAGCTATTGTTTCAGGCTACCTGCAGACTCAGGAACACATCGCTGTGTCAGATAAGCTTGAGTCACACTTTCAAGTTTTCCTTCACAACCAACAGAGTAGAATTTTTTTTAAATGAACACTGGGATTCTTGTGTAATCATATGTCTCCAGCAGTTGGGTCAGAAGATATTGACCTACACTATACCCTTATCCTGTTTTGGCCTCTCTGCTATATCTATGCTCTGTTAGTGTTGACAGCACCATCTCACTAGGCCACATATTCAGGCTGGGACAAAATTTTGCTGCTTCTTCCTCCATAGAGTGTATTGTAGAAGTGCTTTCTTTTCTGTCCAGTTAGCTAACTTTATCATCTACACACCCTCCTCCCCTCTAGTTTACATTACTGCAGCTTCCCTTGTATGGGCCTCCCTAATGTTCACACTTTTCCTATCTCATCTTTAGAAAAGCAGCTGATTCCTAAGATCATCTTTGCTCATCACTCTGACCACATCACCTTCCTTGTTGGAATCTTTTCACCCACAACAAGCTCAAGGTTTTTTGTTTTAACATTCAAAGCCCTTCAAAACTTTGCCCTTCCCCATTTATCCTCTCTGACTGCTTCTCGCATTGCCCCCATCCTCTCCATTCCACCAAAAATGTTGATCTTGACTGCCCATTTGTCTCCTCCTCCCACAAACATTTTCATTTCACACTGCTCCTTATGAATGTGCTTGCCTTGAATAGATCCAAAAGGTACTTGTGGCCCTTTCTGCCTTCAAATTCCTTTGCACAAGCCACTTCTGCAACAATGCCTACAAGAAACGTGCCATAGCTAGGCTGGGGTAGGGGATAGTATCTAGGATGGTGTATGAGGTGCAGTTGCAGAAATTGATATTTATGTAATGAAAGCAATACAAAAATTATGCCTATATAAAACAAGCGCTTATTTATTTAACAGTTACATATATTAGATTGTCTCCCTCTCATCCACATGGCATCTGTTGCTTATTTTCTTCTACTGTAAGATCTTAGGGACAGGGACTGGCAAAAAATAGCTGTGTATAAAGTGCACAAACACTGCACCTGAGTTTGTAGCAGGCAGAGATGTGAAAAGCTATGAACAGTTGGTCTGTGTGTACAAAAAAAAAAATGTTGGCTATCTCATCGCTGATTTCCATGGCGATTTCTTTAAGATGCTAATGCAGTGCAGCCACAAATAAAGAAACAAAGGAGAGAGCAAGAATGAGCTGATTTCAGCAGAGTCCACTCAAAGGCTCACTCTTCAGATAAAATTCAGTCTCAATAGAATTCCTCTGACACCAATGGAATTATGCCAAAGATGAATTTGGCTCCTTGTCTTTGAGGCCTTGTCTACCCTAGGAAATTTGTTACAGGTGCTACCAACAGTGTAAGCTCAAGTGTAGTCTGGGTGCTGGTGTTTTTATTCACTAATCCTCTGCTGAGTCATCTAGAAGATATTACTCTTTAAACACATCATCCCAAAGCTACTGTTCTCACTGCTGCAACAGCTAGTGCACACTTCTAAATCCAAACATTTTTTTCTTTAAATATATTTTCACTTGAAATTGGGCTTTTTGATTAAATGGGCATTAAAAGAAATATATAGTAGTCATAAAGAAGCGTTAGGTTCCCATAGAAAAAAAAATAAAGAAAATATTTTGGTTTTCTGCAACTGAAGTCAGAAAATATTTGGTTAAAATAATAACTTCAGTCTATTCCCCTTTTCTAGCCATCAGGTTTAATTTAGTTTCACCTATGTTCCCTAACACTTCCAAGAGTTCAGACCAGGCAGTTTACTCTACTCTTTCCTTATTCTCCACTCTAGAATTAGAGTTCCCCTTTCCTGTTTCCAGGCCTAGGAAAAACTGCCCGTCACTGTTCCTCTCTGCCTTTTCTTCTCAGATTTGTGCTCCAGTTTGCTATCATATCCCCTGTATGCCCAGACCTCAACCCAATCCAGGTCCCATCTTGGACTCTTCCTGGTTTCAATCTCAGCTGTTTTTCCATGAATAGCTGTCATGCATATAACCTTGTACTTTTCTTTTCAGATTGCCCATGCGGAACAAAGTGCAGTCTGTAGTTTTTAACATTTTATTGGCACAATTTCAGTTGTAGCATGGGTCACATGTTACTTCCTGATCACACACAAACAAACAATTAAAAGAACTCAGAGGGGAAAAAAAAGTAAAACCCTAGAAATGAGTAATTTGTTTATTTTTATTTTGTTTAAGATGACAAAGATATATGGCAGACATTGAAAGGGAGGAGAGATCATGTGCAAATTCAATGCACTGAAATATATGGTTACAATTAGTGGAAAACTGGGCTGAGTCCCAGTTCAGACCATGTGTATTTTGAACACTGAATCCTTGGTCCATTTCCTAATTCAAGAGAGAACTACTATTATGAAAATATTTAATCCCTTATGGTACCTCCCAAAGTACAGCAAGTGCCAAGTAAGACTTTGGGGATGTGCCTATATCTCTTGAAGCCTCATGAAAAAAGAAAATGCTCCCACAATTCCTTTCATTTCACAAATTAAGTTTTGCCACCACCACCACCTCTTTTGGCATCCAAGTGTGAATGTATTATATACATCTGTTCTTCATTCTGTAGTACATAGATTTTAATTTGGGAAACTGAAGATTTAAGCTGCACTTGAATCAGAAAGATATCAATAAGGAGGACCCTTCCCCTCCTTGAATTTATTTGCAGCAGAACAAGGTGCTTTCTCTTAGCTCCTTATGTGACAGCCACCATCGTGGCTAACACATTGGGATACAACAAAGGGGATCTCTGAATCAGAAAGCATGATCTTAACACAGCTTGAGCTAAAGCATACAGTGGAGGCTGTAACACAGGAGTCGGGAACCTATGGCTCGCGAGCCAGATGTGGCTCTTTTGATGGCTGCATCTGGCTCGCTGCCAGTGTTCCCTCTAAACTGCGCGGGCGCGCGGGCGCACAGCGGCCGTCGCACCCCCTGCGCAGCAGTGAGGGACCCCCGCACAGCCCGGCAGCCCCCGCTGCTCCCTCCAAGCCCCGGGGCTGCGGCTTTGCCGCGGCACACCCAGCCTGCGCCCTGCCTCTGGGCTGGCCTTCCCCGCCCCCAGGGTGGGACAGGCAGGCTCAGGAGCGCGGGCCTGCCTGCCCCACGCAGCCGGGGCAGCGGGGTGGCTGCAGCAGCGGCGGGATCCCGGGCTCCAACCCCCCGACCGCCTCGACTTCCCGGGGCCGGGGCCGGCCTAATCCACGGCCCCGGCCTCCCAGCACGGGGCCGGGATCAGCCTCCGGGGTTGGGGTCTGCTCCCCCCCCCCCCACCGGCGGCTTCCCGGGGCCACGGTAGGGTCCTCCCCCGCCGGCGGCGTTGGCTTTCTCTCTTTTTTTTTCCTTCTTTCTCTCCCCCTTTCTTTTCTTCTTTCCTTCTTTTTCTCCCCCTTCCTTTCCTTCTTTCTCTCCCTTTTGTTCCTTCTTTCCTTTCTCTTCCTTCTTTTTTCTTTCTTTCCTTCTTTCTCTTTCTTTGCTTCCTTCCTTTCTCATCCTTCTCTTCTTTCCTTCCCCTTTCTTCTTTTCTTTTTTCTTCCTTCTTTCTCTTCCTTCCTTCCTTCTTTCTCTCCCTTTCTCTTCCTTCCTTCTTTCTCTCCCTTCTCTTTTTTCTTTCTCCCTTTTTCTTTCCTTCTTTCTCTCCTTTGCTTTCCTTCTTTTTTCTTTCCTTCTTTCTCTTCTTTCCTTCCTCTTCCTTCTTTCCACTTCTTTCCTTCTTTCTTTTTTCTCTTCCTTCCTTTTTCTCTCTCTTTTCCTTTCTTCTCTCTTTTTCTCTCTCTTCCTTCCTCCCTTCTTTTTTTCCTTCCTTTTTTAAAAAACCCAACCTTTAAAAATTTTAATTAAAAACCTTTTTTAAAGGTTTTTTAAAAACCTTTCTAAAATTAAATTTCAATTAAAAGTAATTCAAATTCAATTAATTAAAACAAAATGCACACATTTACTTGTATTTAGTTTTAAACATATTGTATGGCTCTCACGGAATTACATTTTAAAATATGTGGCGTTCATGGCTCTCTCAGACAAAAAGGTTCCCTACCCCTGCTGTAACAGATTCATATCCTTTGTGGATCAGGTACTGGGGTGACTAGGGGTGCTATAATAATATGAAAAATAAGCTTTGTATTATTATATGTTGTGATCCATTGTCTGATCTTGCTTGATGTTGAGCAACCTGAACTCCCATTTAAAAGCCCAAATTCTCCTCCCACTCAAATCAAAAGCAAAAGGTCCCACTGGCTTCTTTGGTGCCAGATTGATTCCTATATCAATGGGAGCTGAGGGTGCTCTGAAAGCAAAGCGTATTTGCATATTACAGGTTAAATTCTCATGTAAATAGTTTAAGAATAAAAGTCTTGATTCCACAGTTACGTTAAGCACACGAATAGTCCCATTGATTTCAGCAGGACTACTACGTGCTTAAAGTTAGGCATGTGCCTATGTAATTTTCTAAACTGGTGGCATTATCAGCAAAACACTAAAGTCAATGTACTTTGTAAGGCCCCCATAGTCAGTTTTCAAGGCAGAGAAGAAATATGTGAGTTACCTATCATGTGGACACAGGTAAATAATTAAACATTTTAACTGGAGCCGTATGGGTGTAATGAGAGCTAGAATCATTTACTGTAATATGAACAGAGCCTCTCTAGTGTGCCAGGAAAACCTCTATTTTACATGCTATGTAAGGAATAGAATTTTAAAAAGTTTGAAGCCAACAGACATGACACAACAATATGGAGATTTCAGCTAATTAGGGCCACACCTACATTACAATTGTAGCCAAATAACAGAATTCAGTCAAAATATGTGTCCCCTGACCTAGTTACAACAGGGACAAAATCTGTAATGTAATTGGGACCAAACTGTTGTCCCTATGCACAGAAGAAAACTTTTGCCTGTACAGGGTTTTGACCCACTTACTAGGATCAGATGAGGACTATCTATACTCTGTTTTCACCACATTGTATCAGATTATAATTGCAACACAGACCAGGTCTAAGAAACCCAGACTTGAAAATACTCCCACAGTAATTTGTCAAGAAATTGAATATATAAAGTAACCAGAAAATTGCGATCACGCCATATCAACAGATTGAGCAACCAAAGATCTACTAATGATTATAACAGGCGATCATAACAAAGAATTCTGAAAGCAATGGATCACTGAAGAATCAAAGAACCAGTTCTGTCGTAAATTCTTACCCACATCCATTAAATCCAATATCAATAACAAAATTAATGCAGACTGATAAGACTTTATGTTCTACTAATGCTGTCTCACTTAAATGGAAAACTAAGGAATTTGTTAAGCTTCTTAAACACTTTCAAAAGTTACTAGCACCTGTTGCAAATGTTAGGTGCATTTTAAACAAGTTCTCTATTAAAACCATTTGTCAAAGATTATATGTTTACTGTTGCAGTTGCTAGTTGTGAAAATACAATGTATTCCCAGAAGAACACATTTAGCTGCTGTACACCTATATTTAAAAATGAAATACAAAGGTCAAGAATAGAAATAAAAAGGGAGGTATTTAATTTTGCTTTCAATCTGGGACTTTCATAATTCCAGCTATTATTTTTTAAACTGAAAATTAAGTTGCCTAAATGGCTTTTTTACAGATTTTATCCCCAGGGATAAATTTAATGTGTTTTAAAATATTGTCTGCCCCTTTTCTTTTTCCTTTTAAAGACACAAAAGTAGTGTGACCTGCATGTCTATATTAATAGAGCATCTTGGCATATTCAGAGGGAAAGAAAGGGTGAAGTAAAATCCCAATTATAATCTGATTCTACATGCCTTATTATTTTGCTTGCAGCTTGAATCTTGTATTTTCAGTAACACCAGATACAGTCAGTGTCACGCTGGTTTTTTTAATGCTTAAAAATAGATGTTAGATTCCCTCCCCCCATCCCACCCCAACATTCTGGAAGAGACTCATTGTCTCTCCATAATTAATTGGCTCTCTGGCAGATCCTGCCTCTTCCTCTGGGGTGTCAAACATGCGGCCCGTCTTCCAGCCTGTGACTGCACTCACATACCCAGTGCTCTACAATGCCACAAGAGTGTCAGGTCTTGCAACATCATGGAGTGCTGGGTATGCAAGATTGCACTCCGTGAGACCACACTCTCTCCCTAACACAGAGAGAGAGAGAGAGAGAGATTGTGGAGTGCAGTTTCACATACATAGTGCTCCACAGTGCCACAAGAGTTCTGTAGTATTTCAATTTATGGTATATACGACCCACTTGAAGTACATTTAAGTCAGATCTGGCCCGCCACAGCAAATGAGTTTGACACGTCTGCTCTAGGCTATGACTCTGTAACCGACACCCTTTAGTTCAAACAATCATGTTTTTTGCTTCTGAGCCTCCTATCTGGAGCATGTTCAATCATTCTTCCTTGCCTGTGTACTCACCATACCTAAAATACACCTACATATAACATATATACCATACCTACATACTTCACTTCTGCTTGCATATGTGGAATACACTCAGCTGTGAAGCAATATCATATTTTACCTTTTTCCAGTTGTCCACCTGTTGGGTAAGCAGGGCCAGCATGCCTTCAGCATTCCAGTTTGTTTGTTTGTTCTATGGGCTTGTCTACATTTATAGCGCTGCAGTTGTGTGATGCCACCACTGTAGTGTCTAGTGAAGATGCTACCTACACCTACCAGGGAATATCTCATAGGCATTCCACCTCCCTGACAGGTGGTAGCTATGTCAACAGGAGGAAACTTGCCATCAGTGTAATGCTCTCTACACTGGGGGTTAGTTCGGTATAACTGTGTCACTCAGGGGCTGTGATATGGATTTTTCCATACCCCTGAGTGCTGTATTATACCAACATAAACTGAGAGTGCAGACCAACACTCAATTGTTTATGAGCATGAACGCTTTCCTCTGTAATGTAATATGTTTTTTAAAAGAGGCTTCTTACTCTGGACACTGAATTAACGACTCTTTTCTTTTAACTGCTGTTTGACTCAAGCTGTCCTTGAAAGGTACATCACCTCTTCTAGAGATCTCAGGACAAAAAGAAGCCTGATGGTGTTTGAGTAAATAAGAGCTGCTGTTCTGGTAACTACCAGAGTTAAGTGAGCTGCTCGGATTAATTCAATTGTTTTTATGCCATATTTCTTGGTCACAGGTAGGAGAGGTAAAAGGCCAGACAGCACAAGTCAACCATGATGGAGGCTTAATTTGCACTCAGCCCTGTGGCTGTTATGTAGGCAGTAAAGGTTAGGTTAATGGACTGAAGCTGAGAGTAGTGGAGCTGAACAAAGCATAATTTAAAACCACACAAATGAGTGAATCTCAGCTATTCAAAGTAAGAGGAGATAGATGCCTTGCAATTCAAAACAACTCCATTGTATAGAGCAGATATTTTGCAGATCCAAGAAGCTGTATACCCTTTTTTTTAAAATAAGGCAAGGAATTGCATTTCCCTCATGGTATGTGAGAGATGAGATTGGAGAAAGATGGGGTAATTGAGTTTATAAGTCTCTTCCTTCTTTCAACTTCTCTTGGTAAAGCTCTGAGGGGCAGGGGGAATAAATGAATAAATAAGCATGTTCAAAGGCAAAGGAAGACGAGATGAGTCAATTAACATACTTTGGTAGCAATGAATAAGTCTGTGGGGATATTCAGAAGGAAATAATATCACAAATGGGCAAAGTGGCAGCTTAAACAAAAAATGTACAACATAAAGAGCAAACTATGAATCTTCAACTTCAATATTATTTCCACTCTAACATATGTACGTGAAAGGGGGAAATCTGCCAAAGATACAGATGACTAAATGCCATAGAAAGCAAATGCCTCAGAAAAACCCTAGGTATTAAATGTATTTATCATAAGTGCCAAAATGTGTCAGAGAGCAATTTCTTATCTCTAAAGTTATTCTGAAAAGAAGATGGAAATATCTGAGAGACTGAGGAACATGTTAAAAACAAAGGCAGAGCATCTGCTACAGCAGGTGTGCCATTGGGCAGCTGAAGAAACCATACATTTCCCTGCATTTAATTTCCTCCCATTGTGTAAGTTCCCCATCTTCAAAACATCTGGCGAAGTGGGATTTTCTCCCACGAAAGCTCATACGATAAATAAATGTGTTAGTCTTTAAAGATGCCATAGGACTTGTTGTTTGTTTGGCTGAAGAAACATGTGAGTGTAGCCAACCAAAAGAATTCCTCTGTTAAATAGTAGTCAGAAAGGAAAAAACTTAGGAGACTTAGCAATATAAGGGACTTGTAAAGAGCAGCCCAAGATACACAGGATCAGTGGGCGTTTGTTTGTGTGCTAAATATTTGAAGGTATGGGAAGAATTCAACACTAATTAACATCAGACCCAGTTGAAAGTCTTCTGACTGAACATTTTTCTGTTTGTCAAAATCAAAATATTCCAAGTCAAAAGTTTAGTTTAAAAAAAAAAAAAAAGACTTATAAAAATAAAAAGAGAGTATGAAAGTTAAAATAGATTAAAACTAATATGCAATCTGAAAAAAATACATTGAAACAAAACATTGATTAATCCAAAATGAATTTTTTTTGAAAATTTCATTTAATGGGAAATTTCAAAATTCAACATTTCATTTTAATTCATTTTGAAATTGTTGAATTTCCCACAAAAATGGAAATTCTGGTTCACAACAAGTTCTAATTAATTTCAGATTTCTTCCAGAAAGTCTTTTAAGAGCTAGGCTCAGGAAGATCTTTGCAGAGAATGACAACTTTATTGAACCCGCTAACTTGAAGGTATTGCTGAATCAGAGAAATGTAGGGCTGAAAGGGATCTTGAGAAATGATCAAGTAGGGGAGCAGGGGAGTTGGCTGGACAAAGACTGGGAGAAGTGTGGTGGGGAGAAATTGGTGGCAAAGTGTGATGGAGCATACCCTCATCTCGCTAACAGCAAGCCTACGGGATGTCCCTGTACTTAGATCATGCCAATTAGGTGCACCTGCATAGCACACTCAATCTCTGTTCTCTCACACATGATTTCCAGTAATGGCATTGGACCCAAGGAGGTCAAGGCTTTGGGACATTCTTAGCTGCAGAACACTGACACTCAGAGCAGGAAGAACAATACTTCTTAACCTCATGATGCACCCCCAGCCAGAAAAAACAGACCAGTAACTGCTCCAGGGTCTTCTCGTGCCCCAGGTGCTCTATGCCGAGAGTATTGAGAGCTAGCTGCACTACAGCTCGGCGGTACCAGTATATGAGTTCTTCTTACTCCCAGCTGTTGGTTCTGCTCCACTCTATACAGCTGCTTTTTTTTTTTTTTTTTTTTTTTTAAGCATAAAGAGGAGGTACTGCCTCTGGTGCCGGAGGTACGCTGCCTCTCCATTCATAGGTGCTGCTAAGCACAGCATCATCAGGCTGTTCTTGGATGAAGCTCTCCCCTTGCTGTAGAGTCTTGAGGTTCACAGCAGGTGTCAGGCATTCAGCTGTCCCCCTGGCCAGTATCAAATTATTTAGCTAATTCCTGCAGGCTCTTTTCCAGTGGGGAGTGGGTTTAGATTATGAGTGGGATATGTGTCTGAGCTCAAGGGCTCTGGCCTAGTTATCTATATCAGGTAGTTATCTGGGTGATACTTCATCTGAGCTCGGCCCTGTGACTTGCTGACGTCTTCCCCTCTCTATATGGGTAGCTCAGTTTGCTGGGGTGGTGTTTGTACATATTTTCCATCACGCCTGGAGTTCAGCATCTGTGGGCAGGTAGCCAGTGCTGTCAGTGGTCCTACTTCATAAGTGAGAGGTGTAAGGGGTGGGTGGGAACTGGAAATGGCTGGCCAAGGAAACTGGGACTGAAGCAAGAAGCCTAAAGAGTACAGATTGGGAGTTGGTCTGAAGAGATTGGGAGTGGGTCTGAGTGGGCTTCTTGTCCAATTTCAGTGTCCCTCACTCCTTATCCCAGTCTCTTTGGCAAGCCAGTCTCCAGTCTCCCACTGCATCCAGGTTTCTAAGATCTACATCTGTTCCCTTGTGTAGTCAGCTGACTCTCACCCTTGGCTCAGTTGTAGTCTCTACCAGTCCCTTGTCCTGTGACCCCCTACAGGAACCCCCCTTCTGGGCAAGCTCACTGTTCCCTGGTGGAGTTTAAGCCCACTCCTGGGAACCTTTCTGGATCTAATTACCTCCAGTCCCTACTGCTGCTCCTCAGATCGAGCTACAGGGCACTGATGGAGAACAGATGTCCAGAGCCCCTCTCAGGACTGTTGTGCCTGTCTGCCCTAAACTGAGAGGGGAAGGTCAGAGAGGAGGGATCATTACTGCCACAGGCTAGGCTCCCTTGGCTACTAGGTCCCTAGAGGTCCCTCCCCATGACCAGCTTCTTTAATGTAGGTTTTTTGGCTATGTCTACACTGGCAAATTAAGTCAACTTAAGGAGGCTTAAGTCGATTTAAATTTCATTAAGTTGACTTAAGAAATTCCTTAAGTTGACTTAATGAATGCTTAAGTTGACTTAATAAGAACTGCCCATTAGGTCAATTTAAGCCTGTTTAGGTAGACCTAACCCTTCTTTAGGTTGACCTAAGCCCAGTGTGGACATTTAAGTCCATTTTGTTAAGTCAACTTAAGGGTGGTTAGGTAGACTTAACAAAGTGGACTAAGTCAACTTAAAGTTAAGTCGACTTAGTTCACTTTGTTAAGTTGATTTAAGGTCAATTTTAAGTCAACTGAAAGTCGACCGTATTAAGTCGACTTAACAAAGTCGACCTAACTTTTCCTAGTGTAGACATAGCCTTTGTGTATAATACTAATTATCCACCGATATACAGATATCAGTTTTTATGTGGACTCCAGCAACAGAATCCACCAGTATCTGAACAGAGCTTGCCCCAAAATGTTTTCTCTGAACCCATCTGCTTGTCTGGTCTTATGCTAGAATGAATACTTGCACCTATCCCATCTGCTTCCTCTAATACTATGGAGAAGAAAATAGCTCTGACAGAAAAGGGCAACTCTAAAAATGATCATGGTATCACAGCATAATAAAAATGATCACCGATGATGAAGAGATGGAAGGCTTTCTATTGTTAAATTTGAGTCTTCCACTCCATTATAAGCCTGATTTTTTTGAGGATTTTAGTGATGATTCCCAAAAGGTTTTTATCAGACAGGAACAAAGCCAAAATGAAGGTAAGTTTCACTTTTAGAAAACTTCTGGTGTTAGGAGAGGTCAGAAATCTATAAACAGTGCTTTTTTTGTGATGGCATGCCAGGGTTTGGAGTACTGGCACTTTTTTGCCAGCCCTGCTGCCTAGATGGGGGGGCGGGGTCAGCAAGGGAAAGGATCATGCTGCTGGAAGAAGAGGGGTAAGAAAGGCATTATTCAAATTTACCATCAAGATATCAGTACTGGCACCTTGTGCGCACGCCCGCGCCCGCGCCCCCGCCCCCGCCCCCGCCCCCGCACGCACTGGCTATCAACATGGAGAAAGGGAAATCTCTAAATTATATGATACCTGGTGATAGATCAGTACACTTTCTTTAATCTCCAGTTTGCTAGGAAATGTTGTCCCTTTCTCCCAGTCCTGAGTGCAGTGCTCCAGGCATTGGTCATCTCCGTGCTGGATTACGCTAATTCACTGTTATCTGAAGCTGAATGAGAAGACTATGTACACAATCCAGTTGGGACAGAATGTGGTTGCCCACCTTCTCCATGGTCATGTTACCATGAGTTTATCAGGTCTTTGCTCAAATCCCGCCACTGGGTCCCAGCCAGCTTCTGATGCCAATGTAAGGGTTTTCAAAGCAATTAATGGATCAAATTCCAGCTACAATGAAAAGCAAATTTTCATCAATGAACCGCCATAATAATGCTTGGCCAACCATAATGCAGGGGATTGGACTAGATCACCTCATGAGGTCCCTTCCAGTCCTACTCTTCTATACTTCCATGACAGCTGTGCTCCTCTGGGACAATGCCAGGCCCACCTGGCGGGACAAAGGGGGCAACTGCTAAGAGGCCAGGCAATTTTCAAAAGACCCAGGCCATGGGCAGCAGGTGAAGCTTCCCTTTGGGGATGCTAGCTCCCTGTCCCACCTCTTCTGCTTGTGGCCCTGTTCACAGTCCACTTAAAACTTCACCTAGGCCCCGCCCCTTCATACTTGGCCAACTCACCACTGTGCATTCCTCATCCGCACTCTGTCTCCCCCTCTCTTCCTCACAACCCCTTTCCTGCTTGGTCTCCCCTCCACCACATCCCTCCTGCCCACTCAGTCCCCCTCCTGCTGTTGCTTGCCACCGGGGAGAAAGGATGGTATGGAAGAGAGGAGGTGGACTGCATAGGGGCGAGAGAGATATGGCAGCAAGTGGGCCGAGTGGGTGAGCCCTGGAGTGGAGCAGGGGTGGAGCGTGGGTGGGGCCACCGGTGGAAGAGGTGGGACATGAGGTAACCTTCCAGAGGGGAAGTTCCACCCACTGCCTATGTTTGCAAGCCAGACCCATCCTTTCTATGGGGGCAAGGGCCATTGATTGTTATGCACTGGGGCCCAAAATTACTGTCAGTGGGCCTAGGCAGTGCAGGACAAAACCCAAGATGAAGTCTTTGAGAGCTGAGAATAAAGCATTCTCTGTTGAGGGGACCCAACTATGCAACAAATTTCCAGAGCAGATTGGACGAGGGCAGAGTCTGACCATCTTTAGGAAACAGTGTAAAACTTTACACTTTGAAAAGAGTTGGAGGGTGAGGGTGAGGAGTGTTTCTGTCAGGCAATGGCAGCTTTAAGCACCAAACAGGCCTGTATAGAAAGCCCACCACAAGGAATATCAGCCTATGCCTGCTGAGCCTTGGGCTGGCTCCACTTATTCTTGTGCTAATGTATTTTAGATCCCATGGTGACAAGAGATGGTGGGCAGCTTGTGTCATTTAATCCCCTTTGAGTGCACTCACCAGGGAATCCTGGGTTCCAGTGGAAACCAGTGGAACCTAGGGAGTGAGTTAGGCACAATGAATGGAAAAGAGACTCCACTGTCACTGTCTTTTCCTGGCTTAGCTCATAGTTCGTCTATCATGCATAAAACAGCTGGCAATTGTTAGCAGCAACAATTGAGTTATTCAGCATGTATTCTGGAAAAATATGGATGGATTTTCTTGTACCAGCCATCCAACACTATTTATGAGTTCCTTTTTGGTTAAAGTTGTGTTACTGCAGCATCTGTTCTTGTGTCTATAGCTAAACAAAACTATAATGGATTTATTCTTACATATAGCCATTGATAGACCTGTATATAGATAGACAGACACTTGCAAAACACAGACAACAATCTATTGACTTAAAGAATTATATCTCCAGTGAAAGAGAAAGCCTTGCATCTATTCTTAATTTGCATACTGTAAGTGTCCCCCTTTTCGGGCAGGCGCAGAGGGCACCCCCTTCTGGTGCCTCTGGGGAATTAGCAGCGGTGGGGCACCCTGTTTGACACACATTCCGTCGGCCCGGCCCTCCGGCAGGGCGGGGCAGGCACAACTAACAAACCTGTCTTGGCTTCCTAGGGGTTTGTATGCTACGGGTGGTTAGGGAAAAGGGATGTGGGAGGGGGGCGCAGGCCCACCCACTCCACTGCGTCCCAGCCCAGGGCCCTATTCAGTGGCAGAGGCATCTGCCACTGTGGTCAGCAGGGCTCCGGCCAAAACACGCTGACCCTCGGCGGTCCTGCCACACACTAGGCGGTAGCCAACCGCCCTGGGCTGCTTCCTCCCACCCTGGGGTTTGGGGTACCTGGATCTCCACTCCTAGTAGACGCCGGGGTATTCCGCCATGGGGAAGTTCCCAAAGCCATCCAACTCATCAGGGGGTGGCAAGGCTGGCAGAGTCTCATCCGGCTCCTTGGGGAAGGGCAGCTCCTCTAGGTCACAGGGGCCAACGGGGGGGTCTGGTCCATAGGGCTCCAGGTGGTTCCCAGGGGTCCTCAGCCAAGGGCAGCTCCTCCAGGTCACAGGAACAGTCAGGGGGGGTCTTCAGCCAAAGGTAGCTCCTCTAGGTCACAGGGTCCATCCCATCTCTCCAGACCCCCAGGCTCAGGGCTAGAGGCTTGTGGGTTTGGGACCTCCGGAGACAAGGGGTCACTCTGGTCCCAGGAGGCAGGCGCCCCCTCAGTCCACCTGGGTCCGTGCCACAGGGGGCGGTCCTCAGGGCCCCAGGCGGTGGGAAGCTGAGGCCAAGCCTTCTCTGGGCCTGGGGTCTGGTCCCTGAGCAGTAAAGCACGGTGCTTCCCTGCTCATGTCTGGGCCCTGACTGAGGGAGAGGGCTGCCTTCTTATACTGCTAGGCCGGGTCCCGCCCCCCCCCCCCCTGGCTTCCTGTCAGCCCGGATTGGTGGACCCGGCCCATCTCCTTTGACATGGGTTGGCTCGGAGCTCCTGTCTGTTTCCCTGGGCGGCCATGTTCCCTGGCCCTTGCTCTGTCCCTTACACATACCTTCTTACATTTACATTTACATTTAAAGTGTGCTCTCTCTTTTTTTATTGAGCAGTTTTTGTCTACCTGATTTATAGAAGTCATGTGAATCACAATACTACACAGGTGGTACAGAGAGCCACGCAACAAGAATGCGGTACACAAACCAATTTTTATTTCTGGGAAGGCTGGCGCTTATCATTTGGATGGCAGTGAGTGGTTGTGGCGCTGGCCATTGGCTTACGTTCTTTTAAAAGTTGTTCTGTTCTTTAAACAGTGTTTTGAAAAATCTTTGCTATGCTATCATGCCTCAGCCACAAAAAATGCCATATCCCCTGTTTCCACATGGTATAAGGGGAGGAAGGAAAAGTAATGAGGATGTTTTAGGGATGAGGCACGGGTAGGGAAGAGTTGGGGACATGATGAAGCTCAGCTCCACTGGTGAAAGGTTGGTGAAACCTTTTTGCAGTTGCCTTGTGGCAGAGTAGAGGGTGATTAGTGCCTCTGCCACCCTCTCTCAGCTGAGTGGCCTGGGCTGGGTAAAGTAGGTCAGAGAGGCTCCAGAGAGCAGAGAGGAAACCCACAGCTGAAGAGGCTGATTAGAACACCCCTGAGTCATGCATAATGAGGCAAGTGGAAAGAGCTGTTTCCGTAACAGCGGGGAGGGGAGAGGAGCATATAAACCAGGTAGGGAGAACCCAGAGAGAGAGGCATGGCTAGGGAGGAGGGTGGAAACTCTGCTACTGAGTTTGCCTCCTAGCCAACGAAAGACAAGCAACCTTGTGGCTAAGTGGGCCTGGTTTGGGGGTGGGGTTCGCATTGATATGTTGTAAATAAATGAGCATGGGTGATTGCACCAGGTGAAGACTGCAAGTCCCATTGTTAAAGGGAGAGCAAGACTACACTGAGAACCCAGAAGGGCACAAGGGCCCATGGCTATCTGCCACAGGCTCTCATGAAGCTCTGACACATGCCATGGCTCTGTGACTGAGCATAGAAAGCTACAACTGACTCTCTTCAATCTCGTCTCTGCCTGAGCTCAGCTGGGATGGAGAATCTGCCCCTCAGAGTTTACTTATCTTCCCCCCTTGCAACATAAAACATGACAAAAATTGTCAGAAATTTTTTTAAAGAGCAGAACTATATTTAAATTGACAAGGGCCAGAAGAGGTGGCTATAACCTCACTACCATCCAGTGATAAATCCTGGCCTCCCCTGAAGTAAAAACAACAGCAATTTATGCGTTCTTTCTTCTGTGTTTCCATTTTCTGAAACAGACCATTTGAAATAATGAATTTAGCAACAATTATTTATTTTTGATGCATGATGTGTCCAGGTCAGAGCCCAACCAACCCATCGCTAGCATCCCAGTAATTGCAATGAAAATAATTGCTTCTTGCTTCATCAATCATTATAGATTTCTAGGAGTACAGGATTTTACATGTTCCAGAGAGGTAGCCGTGTTAGTCTGTATACAGCAGAGGTGCGCAACCTGCAGTCCCCGGACCACATGCAGCCCGTGAGCATGTTCTGTGAGTGGAGTGAGTGGGGGATCACGTGACCGTGACACCCCTCCCCCGCACATTGCATTTATGGCCCTTGAGTGGCCTTAGAAAATGCAATTTGGCCCTTGGCCAAAAAAGGTTGTGCACCCCTGATATACAGCAAAAAACGAGAGTCCTGTGGCACCTTAAAGACTAACAAATTTCTTTGGGCATAAGCTTTCGTGGACTCTAACCCACTTCATCAGATGTCAGGATTTTACATGAGTCCATGCAGTGCTGTTCATAATGAGCACTATGCCATGCTAATCATGTCATAAGTTTGAGACTCTTACTTGAAAACCTCCCTTCCTCTAATGATGAAAGAGAAAATTCAAACACACACAATAATTCTTTCTTACACATTTTGAAAACTGCGTCAGTCAATCTCCATTTTGGTGGGAAAAGAGAGGGTATCAGACATCCCGCTGTGTGGAGCAGTAGGAATAGAATAGGGCAAAATTTCTTCCTTGACAATTTTTAGTGTGAAAATTGTTCATATATATGGCCTATAGTTAATAACCATACTGCTGCAGGAGCATCAGCTATGCTAATATAAGTTGGGTATTAGCTGATTTTATTCTTTAACCAATTTTCAGCCTCATTGCTCTACATTTTAGTTACTAATTACCTCATGACTAAGCAGTGACTAATGATTGATTTAAAATTTGTCTTTGGGCTAAATATACTGTAGCAAATCTATGACCACCTATGGTTTCACATTTGTTACTAGACTGCACACCACTGACAGGTTTTCAAGGCCATAGAAACCAAATCCGCCTATTCCAAACACAGAACTAATGAGGAATCACTATCTGCAGAATAGAGCTTCTGGGACACATTCGAGCAGTTCAGATTCAGACCACTGAAGGGCATACACACTAGTCAGTTCACTGTAATACTTTTTTATAGAAAAAGCTTATAAATCCCTTCTACACATAGATTCTCCCTTCAGTCTTTAAAAGAAATGCTAAAATTAATGGGCAATATTGTGACCCCAGTGAAGTCAGCAAAAAACAGTCCAAGTAGTTAAACACTGGAACAACTTACCTGGGTAGTGATGAATTCTCTATCACTTAGGATCTTCAAAACCAAAACTGGTTATCTTTCTAAAATATCTGCTGTAGCTCCAACAGAAGTTATGGGACTGATGTAGAAGTTACTAGGTGAGGCTCTGTGGTCTGTGTTATTAGAGCTGATCAGAAAATATTCATTGAAACAGTTTTTGTTTGAAAAAGCTGTTTTGATTAAACCATTGTTGACAAATTTTGACAGAATTTCCCATGAAAGAAAAAACATTTTGAAAATTTCCCCCAACTTTAGATAAAATATGTTTCAAAAAATTTCAAAGTTTGATTTTAAATTTTATTTTTTATAATATATATTTGATTTTTTTTGTACTTTTGTATTATTTCATGACATGTCAGCATGTTTACTGGTGACATAGGATAATATGACATCATAGTTCCAAAAAAAAAGTGTCAAACTCTTTCCTTACAACACAAACAGGAGATCTTTTGATCTAGAAAAGAAGATAAGATGTTTCAATCAGTACTAAGGAGCAGCTGCCTTTAATGATTTTAAAAATGAAATAAATTAACAATACAATGTTGCAACTATTATGTCATTGTATGATATCAGTGGTAGTAGAACATGTAAATTATACAGGACAATGATTGACATGTCATGAAATAATGTAACAATAATAATGATATAAAATGAAAAATTCATAAAATATGAAATTTCAAATTTTTTCCCCTGAATGAAAATTCTAAATTTCATCCAGCTAGCTAGCTAATCAAAATGGTCCTTCTGGCCTTAAAAAATCTATGCATCTATGACTTCAGTGGGAGCGCTATTTTACCCAATAATGAGAAATCAGACATTAACCTTTTTCTCTTACTGCCCCATAACACTGACTGTCAAGGAAATTCTCAGCCAGACAAACCATGAAGCTGTATTGCCACATTATACCTACATAACACAACTGCTTGAATGACCCCTCACTCCCATACCTCTCCCACCCCAGATCCTTGATTCTCCATTTTACTGAACTGAATTACAGGAGTGTGGAATAGATTGTCTCACCTTTTCTTGTGTGTCTTACTCTGCTTATGGCCCTAACAAACAATTACAACTGATAGATTTCCAGGCCAGCATCACTTAAAGTAGAAGGTTTACTGAGTAGTAAGTTGCTGACAACTAGATTCAGTGTTAAGGAATGGCAAGTGCAAGGGCTGAAAAGCAGACTTGGGGTTCCTTCTAGTTTACAGTGTATTTTTAATTGGGTTAACATGAGTAATGGTGCTGTTTAACGTGGAATGATAGCAGAAGTTACCCTGACCTATGCTTTTTGGTAATAAGCAAGATATCTCATGGGGATCAATTGTTTGGCTTTTGGCCTTCTAGTTTATCCATTTGGGAACCATGTTACTGCCTCCTAAAAAGAGGCAGCTGTCCTATTATCCCCTAACTAATACCTGTTAAATCATTTTCAAACTATTAGCCAATCAGCTTGACAAAATACCCCCTCATCCATTCAGATCAAGATAGGATTATGAGTTATTGTATGCCCTCAAATAATCTTTCAGACCTACATTATTCATTGTTCTCTGCAACAGAAGAAAAACATCCTTCATTTCTCTGAATGCCAAAAAGGCATTCAAAGGGATACAATGATCCTTCATGTTCAGAGGCTTGCATTAGGTTAGATTTTTGTGATTGTTTTATTGAAGTGACAGCACTGTGGCTGTCAGGGTATATTTAGATTTTGGCTCATGTCATTATTGGTGCTGATTATGTCTAGGCGACCATAGTTAACTAAACTGTACAGTCAATACAAAAAGCCATGTTCCTGCAAACTATGGTGCAGAATTTAAAGTAACAAAACTCAGGAAATTCAAAGTCTCAGTGTACTTCCAAAAGCCACAGCAGCCTGAGCGCTCGGCTTACATAATGTTTAATATTATTGTATACACTGCTAGGTTTATACCCTCAGGAAAACCGATGCCTAGAAATTAAAGTGATGGGTACAATATAAATGTCTAGGAAAAGAGAACATTTATGAAATATGTCTCGTTACGTTTGTCCCATTTATTTAATTTATCCAGCCTCTCCAATGACAATAATCTGGAGAGTCTGTACAAACCGAATAAATGAGATAACATGACCTTCAGAAGTGAAGATCATATATCATGGTTTTGCAATTCAGTGGGCGGTTTGTCTGAAACTGGATGGCAAGTTCAGTCAGCCCTAACTTATGTACATGATAAATGCCTTCTAGATCACACTCTTGCTTTAAATTAAAGGTGGTGTTTAAAGCTGCGCGATGTATTACTGTGTAGAGCTAATTGGGAATCTGTCTGTTAGAAAAGGCCGATTAATCAAACCAACACTTCTTGCAGAAGCATACTGCTTTTGACTACATTTTTATTGGGAAGATTTCTCAAGTCCAAGATGAAATCTCTGTCAAAACCAGCAGAGCAGGTGCACAGAATAGCCAATAACCCAGTCATTGGGGCATGCCCTTGGGTTCTGGGATGTCAAGGTTCAACTTCCTTCTCTGCCTAATATGGCGCGCTAACCACCTGGCTTCAGTCAGTCCCTCTCACTGGCCAAGTGAATATTTAATACTTTATACAGAGTGCTTGAGACAGAGAGCAAATCAGTGCAGAGACTTGAAATTATGTTTTCTAAATCCCAGGTGAGTGCCCTAACCAATGAGCTGTTGGCCAGTCCAGGATATTTTGTTCCCTTGTTTTTTCGTGAAAAACTTCTAAGGGTCTCCATTTTGTCACAGCACAGAACAAAACCAAATGTCAAAACCCTCAACAGTATTCATGACACTGAATTCTTGTTTTCCATTTCCTATTACTGAAATCTATAGCTGAGATGGGAGGGTAGCAAAGGGATTGGGAAGGAATAGGTGTTACCAGACAATACAAACTAAGGCACTGCTCCTGGATTGTGACCCAGGCAGACAGCCCACTGCTCCGACCCAGAGACCAATTGTTCACCTGCATGGATCACAATGTGGATCATTAACTGCATGTGTGCATGAATGAGTGAAATTATTGTTTGATAGGCATGAGCCATCATGCTACAGCTGTTATATATGATTATTTTATGTTAATGCTTTGGTGATGTGATTAAATTTAGGTGAATATGCTCCATTAAATTAATGACTCTGTACTAATGGGCTTAAAGGAATCATTCAATGTCCCACAATTGTTTCACAATTAACATTTATGTTTTGGTGAGGTGATTCAATTTAGCTGAATACACATCATTAAATTAATCGGTGGATATTAAACACCTTAAGGGAAACATTACCAGTGGGTCAGGATAACTTTGAATCAGGTCACAGAAAGTTTTATGCCATTTTATTATTATTTTTAATTACATACTAACAAAACCCCAAATATCTAAATGGATTTTGGTATTCTTATGAATGACTCATTTAAAACACACTACTGGCTATATATAAACAAAAATAAATTGAACTCAGATACAAATAGCACACTAGAAAACTGGTTAAACTCTAATTTAATAGTACAGTAAGAAGATGTGTAGATTTGATGGAACTGTATGCTTTCTTGACAATTACTGTCTCCCCCTTCAAGTTTGAAATAAGAAGCCAGAGAGAGCTTCAAGTTTTCTAAATATACATTTGACAAGATGATTGTTTAACAACAAAATAGGTTCTGCAGTCTTTTAACATAGGAGGCCAAAAACAGCCAATGGAGTTTCATTTATGCAATTTCAATTATTAAATCAATTATTTACCAGGAATTAACAAGCAACCTGTGCTGGGGTCAGTAGAGTAGATCTGATATATTCTATGATCTGAGATGTCACATATAAGAATATTTGGTCTGAATAGAACAACTAATGGCCTAATCCAAAACCCATTCAAGTCATTGGAAATAATCTTGTTTACTTTAAAGGACATTGTATCAATCTTAACTCATTTCTTATTGTAATTGAATTCTAACCTTCTTTATTTTTTCATCAAAGTTTTTAATGAAAAGTTTGTTCCATTTCCATTTCTGGTTTGCACAGTGAGCCTAAAGCTATTTTATAGGGTCCAAGATCATCATCAATCAGTGTTTCATTCTGGTGCTCTTGCGAATGCCAATTTACATCAGGAATAACTCCATTAACTCATTTTCCTATTTGTTTGTTTGTTTACAAAATGTTTTCATCTCCAGTGCTGTGAGACACCAAGGTAAACAACAATTGAAATTAACTAACCAATTAACAATACAGGGGAAACAGTGAAACTGATTATAAACAAGATGCTTTTATAACACAACTGTAATGTGTACGCTATGTCTATCTCCAATGGCTAGTCCATAGAGAGAAGAACAGCCTGCTATTGCTGCCAGTTAGCGGAGTTACACTGATAGCTCGTGTGGTAGAACTCTGTGCATTAGTGCTAAAGACCCACAGTTCAAATTCTGCTGGTACTCCATAGTGGGAGTCATTACTCTATTAAATGCACAGAGCAGACAAATTGAAAAAAAATGGAGGAAAATTATATTCTCTAATCTCCATCAAGTAAAGAATTCTTATGTTCTATAAAAAAAAAAAAAGGGAAAAAAATCTCAGACAGAAGTGTGGCTGTTAAGGTGAAGATGTCCCTGTAAAACTGCAATAATCTACTTGGATATTTTTAAATTATAGACCATGATCCCAATTAACCAAAGATGATCCTGGTTTCCTGGAAGAGAAATAAATATATCCAATGTAATTTCTTAACTATTACAATATATTTAATTACTATATACAATTATTTAAATACATAAAAATTATTAAAACATGGTATTTGTTTGATTTGAGGAAGGCAAACTTGTGATTTGGCATTTGACAAGATCTATTTATAATGTTAACTACTTCTTGCCCTGTCCTTTTTGATATTGCACCATTTTTGGTGTTGTATTTAAAACAGATGGTTAGCTCTTTGGGGAATGGACTCTCTTTTTGCTCCATGCTTATATAGAGTCTAGCATGATGGGGTCCTGGCTAACATGATAGCACATACTTCCATCCCCATCAGGAAAAGGCTAATGAGCTCCTCTGCGCTTAACCCATACTAAATAGGCACACATGCAAGCCTGTTCCACTTGGCAGAAGTAAGCTTAAAGGGAAAAGTTTGTCACAGGAAGGGATGGCAACCAGGAGGTCAACTGCTATGCCCCAGAGTTAACTGATTCTTGCAACAGAGCAGCTTGAAGGAAGATAGCTTGCAAATATTTGCCACAAGGACCCACAAAGACCAGGCATAAGCTGCCTGCACCAGGGAAGGGTTGAAAGCAAGCTCTAACGTGGGGTCTATCTGTACCCAACCTTCGTAAATGATCCAGACCTCTATAGACTCTTTTGGAACACTCAGAGACTGACTATCCTCAAAAATGCGAGGATTGTTGAGGGAGAAATGTCTCTGAAAACACCCAGCCTACTACAAAGTGGCGGAGAATGAGGACGTTGCATCCCCAGGCCTGTTACAAGGCTAATAAAACAAACAAAATCCTCAGGGAAGACAGGAACCCAGGGACTCTAACTGAGACGGAACCAAGTGTTGGTGGAAATGGCTAGCTGAGATGCAGTAACAGCAGGTTAATCAGCAGCAATACTTTCAACTATAGTTGTTAACACAATGAACCACTTGGCCACAAGTACACGCAATGCAGCCACAACAGTCAATGCCAACCCTGCTTTCCCAAAGGGACTCATTGGGACTTGCCTCCACAAGAGTGATCCTCTCACAGGTCAGTGACATTAACAAAGATGGGGCCAGATGACAACCCAGACTGGCATTTTTGACCAGCTTTCCAAGAGTAGTGCTAGCCCCTCAGTGGCCCATCCAAACACTGGGCTTTGATAGTGATGCGATATGTGACAGAGTAGGCACAGGCAACCAATCACAACTTGGAACAAGCATAGGCTAAAGACTACAAGCAAGTGAAATCTGCAATTCTAGACTATTGGAATATTAGTGAAGAAACACCCCCCCCACGCCCCAACAATTTAGATCCAAAATGTACCCCAAGGGAGCAAGACCCTGAGTCGTAGCCAAGCGGTTGAGGGAGCACTGCTGGTGGTGGCTCTGCTCAGAAGAGCAGTCTAGGGTCCAGGTTACTGAGTTACTCTTCACTGACCAATTCATACAGATAAAGAATTATAACTCTGCCTCCAGTCTTTATCAAATGCAATATAAGTGGTGGAAAACTTTATAGTGGATGAAGAATCGCTAGATGTGGAATTTCCCAGACCCCCAGCATTCCATAAAAGGGATCAAAGCCAGGCCAGGGATATTGACACTAAATCAATGCCCTCTGCTTGTGAGGGACCACACATAGAATCCCTATCCCAGATGGCCATGCTGCCTGTTTTGTTATGTCAAGACCATAGCGAACTATGAGACAGAGTGGTGGGCCAGGATAAGGTCCTGATCTAGCATCAATCCATGCCTGAGTCAATTACAACAGGGTCCTTCTTGGATCAAGATTCTGGCACCATCCTGCAAATGAATCTGCCTTCTAGTGAGACAGACGCATCTGGGGCCAGCCCCGTGTTCTGCTATGCGTGAGGGCAGCAAGGATGCAAAGAAGAATGCCTCTCACGGAGTGTGACTATGCCCAGAGCTGGATGGCAGAGGTGTGTGCTCATAGTAAAGCTCCCCCAAGTTGACAGGGACCGTGTCTGGGTCTGAGGGGAAAGCGTGCAGGGGACTTCTGGAGTATAGGTACATCCAGACAGCGGTTCCAGCCTCCCCAGCTGGGGAAGATGGTGGGCCAACAGAGACCGTCTGTTTACAGTGCACCTCTGCCAATGTAAAAATCTATCCCAGCTGGCAGTTACAATTGACTCTGCAAGCACATACTGAAGCTATTATGGTGGCTCTGGTTGAAAAACTGGTGTATCCAATACTATTAGGGCAGAGCAAGCCATTTTTTTGTGTGTGCCTCATCACATTCATGAACAGGCTTCCTAAATAGTATGGTAATACAAACAATAAATTAAAATAATGTCAAACAATTATTACACACACCAAACCAAATTTAGTGACTGACCGTCTGTAAAACAAATCCCATGATATTATAGCTGGTGACAGTCTGACATCACCTGGGAGCTAGGTATATTGTAGGAATTGGACAATAACTTAGCCCAGTACAGTTTAATTAGTAAATAAAACTGAATGAATAATTATACCAATGAATATTTCATTCGTGTTTTTGTCAGGACTTCCTCTCCACGGAATGTCCACAAGCAGACTGACTTTTCTCTAAGTTATTTGCTATTCAAAACTGTTCAGTGAATATTTCATGAATTTTGTTTGCTCTGTGGTTTGCTATTTGAAATTCAAAATCCAAAATTCAAGCTGCGCTGTTTAGCTGTGATGGCATTGTTTCAGGTTCCCAATTAGATAAGCATAATTCTATTTATACAATCAGATTTCTGGTAGGAATGCTACTAAAGCTCAAATCACAAACATATTCATGGAAAGTCAAAACAACAGAAAGCACGAACACATCTGAAGAATATTTGTTACAAAATTCAGCAGAATATTTACAGAAAATTGTCCTGACCTACTTTGTTTCCTATTGCTGGAATTCCAGAGGAAGGATGACAGTTGCATAGAGAGCTGAGGGGAAAGAAAAGCCAACATAGAAACTAAAGATATTCAATGCTGCCAGTAAAGATGAAGTGGACGGCAAGCCCAAGTCTCTGTCAGGTTGGGGCACAGAGTTCATTCTAGTGTTAGGGCCATAGGGCACTAAGAAAATAGAGAAGGGTGATTTTCTCTGTGTGGAGGAATAACCGGGAGAAAGGGTGACCTGGGGAAAAAAATAAAGAAGAGGAGCTCCATCTTCAGGACCTCAGTGCATAATGAAGGGGGTTATGGATTTACTATCATTCAAATTTTGCCATTTACTACATCCCAACCTTTACCTGCATTTACAATAGAGAATACCAAAAATATCAGGGCAAATGTCAAGAGCGGACTGGCACACTCACTGTATTCCCCTTTAGTACTCTAAGGGTGAGGCTAACCTTAAAATAACAGGTTAGCCCACAGGTCAACCAAAGAGTCTCTCTAGCTTTTCCATACCATGGAAGGTAGCAAATCTGGCATTTTCACACATATCCAAAGTATTTTAGAGGAAAAATAAAAACAAGTCAAGCAAGATTAGTTCCGCTAGCACACCTATATTGGAGGCCGCTTGTGTATTCTCTCCAAGTCTAGCCAAAAAATTATCTGCAAAGAGGTAGGACACAGTAGCACACACAAGGATATTTAGATTCCAGTTCCTTGAAAAAACAAGTTGAGTATCACTAATGCACATAACAGAAAGTGAAGCTCTGTCTCTGGGCAGCAGCATCTGGAACTACAGGGGTTGTTTAATGTTCAGTAAGCATATGCCTAAGAAATCGGTACACACATTTGCAAATTTCACTGCACATCTGTACATCACTGAACTTTGTTTAGGCTCAGCAGGATCAATTTCCAGCTGGGATGAACAGTTTGTATGAGAGCTGGTACAAGGTGAAGCATAATTGAAAGGGCATTCAGCTTCTCTTTTCCCTACTTACCCTCTATTCTTCAACTCCTCTGTGTGTGTGTGTGTGTGTGTGTGTGTGTGTGTGTGTGTGTGTGTGT
>ML685796.1:5357375-5384694 GCA_007922175.1 Pelusios castaneus
GTGTGTGTGTGTGTGTGTGTGTGTGTGTGTGTGTGTGTGTGTGTGTGAGAGAGAGAGAGAGAGAGAGATGATAACCTTGGATTCTGAAATCAAGGACATCAGACAGAGAGATCTTGCACAGATTTTTAAACCCTGCTCCAAATTCTCCTAGAAGAAATTTTGAACAGATTCGATGAAGTCATAGAAAATTTCTCTGCATTCAATAGACTTATTTTTAGCTTTTGGCATTTATTGGATACGCTGCCATTAGCTGAATGCTATCCCCAGCCGGCAACCTTTCTATAGTCTCACTATCCTTGATGCCTGCCATTTTAATATTTTTCCATTTTTCCGATGGACATTATCCTTAGAGGTCACCACTTACCTCATCAGCTGGCTTTTAGCCAATCTGCCCAGGTAAACCTAACTCTACCAACTGTAATCAAAGATGAACATTTTCATCTATAGCTAATGGTGAAGGCATGTGGTCATGGCCATATATGAGTAGGGAGGGAGGGAGATGCAGAGGCAAAGACCAGAAACTAATTTAGTAGCTGTAATGGAGAGAGACAGCTATATGTTCAGAAATTCAGACACCAGTGGTGCTTGAATTTCATCAAAAGCTGCCAAATGCACCCCTGATGTAACTATATTGACATCACTGGCATTACACCAGAGATGTACTTGGCCCTCCATTTGCCATATGGTAATATATGATCCAAGCACCATCTTCATAGTCATTTCATGCTGGTCACCTTTTAAAAGGAACTGCAGTAATTAATTTTTTGCATTAATGGTTTACAGTACTGTGACAACCCCTAGTAAACAACAAACCCTGTAAATAAATAAACATAACATGACAACTCAAACAAACTGCACCTGGCAAGCATTTCTTATGCAATTATCTGAAATGTGTACGCAGAACAGGTTGCAAATTGTTTTCAACATGCAGATTTCATTCATAGCATATTAAAAGTTCACCAGCTAGAAACTGAAATTAACTGCAGTGCGGTAACCACTCCATAGAATACCTGCATTACATAAGAGACTGTAATCCAAGATGCCATTATCTTTGATCAAGTTATAAAAATCACGAAACATACCAACCAAAGGCTATGTTCTTGTTTAAAATACCTGTCTGCAGTGCTGAAAACCTACAATTCCACTGCTTCCCAACCACCATGTTATTCTGCATTCATGCCTTATAGCAAACAAAGCTCATCTTCACCTACACAGAGTGAAAGATTTGATGAAAAACATGCACTGCTCACCCTGCAATGTTCATTGTTCTTATCTGTTCGGATGCAAGCTAAATAGTGCCCCGATGATGTTGATTTGCTTTTTCTTCTCTAATAAGTTGCTGTAGAATTTCTTAATCAGAAGTCCAATTCTATGGGGTGGTTTTGTTGTTTGGGGGGGTTGTTTTTTTTAAAGGATTTTAGGTGAAAAATGCCAGGAGAAATTTCTCTCTTTTGCATTTGAAAATAGTCTCTGAATGCAGAGAGGTACTTTCGTACTGTAATCCAATACTATCTAATAGCATTCCAGTCAAGCTTCTGGCTCTTCCCTTCACAAACAAAGCAGTACACACATCCTAAAAACCAACAAACACAATTGTAACCTTCTTGTTCATAAAGCTACCAAGGCTCCCCTTCTCTTTCTAGCTGTTTCACTGAAAAACATGACAGTACTGCAATGGAACATTCTCGTTTGGGGTGGTTTTTTGGCTTTCATCTCGTTGCTTTTTGAAGCAGAACGTTGGCATTAGAAATCTTAATTAGCAATCTGAAAGCAGCACACAGGCCAGGAATACTTACATTTGCAATTGTGTTTGCGATATTTGTGGACTGATCCAGCACAAAGAAGAGAGAGAGCTTTTCTACAGGCTGCCTTTCAAGCCTGGTAGCAGGGAAAAGAAGGCTGTTATCTGAAAGCTACTCATTTTCTATATGATCTGCTCTCTGTGTTTCCTACGTGCATGCAACTCAGCTGCCAGATTTAATAACCATGTCAGCCAGTTTCCCCCATAAAAAGGCAGAAAGATGATAGGATGAAGATGAAATAGCCAGCATGTTACTCTGTAGTTATGGCTGCACCAACCCGTGAACGAGTGTCATGGTGTTATTGTCCTTGAAGAAATAAAATAAATCAACAGTATTTTGTCTGAAGAAAATGATCTTGGAACTGGTATTCAGTGCCTTTCCCCCATGACAGTAAAAATAAACACACATTTTTTTCCTCAAGCAGAAAATTAATTCATCTTTTACTATTACCTGACATTTCTCCATGCATTGTCCTAACAAGGCGTGTCCACCACAAAGGAGAACAAAACCCGCCTCTCCCAGAATTAATTAAGAATTAATCCTCCTCTCCCCTTTTTCATTTTAAAAGAAAATGTTCCCATATCCAGCTTTGCTGAATTTTTCAGAGAAAAAACAAAACAAAACCCTCTCTCATTTACCATTTAAATGTTCCCATGCAAAGTGTTTCTTAGAGCCCTGGACCTTAACATCTGACGTAATCAGTTCCAGTTCTCTGCTGGCATGGAACATTTCCAAAACACAAGCAACAAACCGAGCTCCACGTAGGTGAGGAAATGGCAAATCAGAGTTTACATGACTGAAGAATAGGGAAGCTGTGTTGGTTGTGCAATGAAAAACTAAAAACTAAAACGTGTATAGCTTACTTCGCTACACTGTATGGATGCTGCAGAGATCATATGATATCGTGGAGTGTGTGTGTGGTGTATTCTCTCTCTCATTTATATTCTCTTCCCTTCCATTCAAGGCACCTGTCTCAGCAGGGAGTGGTTTCTGTGGAAACTACAGACAGTTTTCCCCTTGGAGAAACTGTTACCATGGCAACTCTACATAATGTATATGGCCTAGATTATCATTCTTTTTTAAAATTAAAATTATATTGAAATTCTTAATTTTAAAGTTGGAGCTGAACGTGTTTTGGGGAGTGAAAAATATAGTAATAGCATTACAAAAAACCCACATTATTCTCACCAATAAAATTACAGTTCAAAACGCCCTAACACAGCATCACACACAGATATAAAATTGTTTCTAAATAGGAATAAACTAGATATGTTGTTTAGCCTTTTGTACTGAAAAACAGACATTTATTATTGTCTACTTCAGCATTTATTATAGCATCTAGGATTGTATTATCAAAATGTTGAGATTTGTTAAATGTGTGAATATTACCAGCAATGAACAGCATATTTAATAACTCTGTTCAAAATACAAAATATAAATGTGATATTCAAAATTGAAATATCACATTCTAAAGCCTCACTGTCTACAGTGAAATAATTTAAAAGAAAACCTCAAAATGTGCTGAAGTGCCTGAAAGAAATTGCATTAGTCAATGAATCAGTGGAAGATGAACAAGGAACACACATTACTGTTTACTCCACTTCCATTTTCTCAACAAATTCAGAGGAATTTACCCTCCCTGAATCCATGATGGAGAGGGAGAATTTAATCAGATTATAAAACAATGCATGTGGAAGATGGAATGGTTTGGCATTTGATAATGGGATTATGGAGTCTTTAATTTCTAAAGCAGCAGTTCAAAATCCAGCCCAAGTTGGTACTGACATAAAGTGGTAATCTACCAACTGGTGTTCAGTAACCTATGTGAAATGACTTTGTTCTCTCAGTCTAATTCCTAGTGGAAAGGTGTCACAACCCCTTCTCCCTGAATCTACATTTAGCACTTTTGCAGTCTTAGAAGAAAATGGTTCAGAAGGTTGGCCTGCCCATTCACTCTATAGGTGATCCTTCCTGAATAGGTTTGAAACGTATTGCTTTAAAAGGTATTAGCTCACTCACCTTCTCTCTCTAATATCCTGGGCCCAACATGCCTAGGCTATAACAACATTGCATACAACATGGGATTAGAAGGTTCAGATACCTATTGCAGCTACACCTGACTTAGAACCATTAGCAAGTACCTGAGCAGGTTTCTTACAGATGAACTGCACTATTGTTAAACCTAATGGAATCTATGGTTCATACTCCCAGTTTAGAAGGAATCTCCATTTGGGTAAATGCACCTAAGCCACAATAAAGATACCAGCTGGTGCTATCCCCCTTTATCCTCCCCGTACATAAGAAGGCGGAAAGGATGTATTGGGGAAGTACGTCAGAGGTAGAGCCAGAGAAGATGTGGTGGAGTCAAGTTCCACTCTACTGGATCCTCCACTGGAAAAAGCTTTATCACTTTGTGATAATAGCAGAAGCCAGGGTAGCCCCAAGAATTAAAGCAATGACCATTTTTCTTGCACTGAAGAAGGAACTAATAAAATAATAAAAATACCTAGCTCTTATATAGCACTTTTCATCTCTTTACACAGCTTGAGAATCCTATGCTAGAACTCCAGCTAGAGACCTGTTCAGATTCGACAGCAGGCCACTGGCTGAGAGACAACTGAGAAGACATGAGATCATGTTTGCTGCAAGGTTAGTACACACAAAGAGGTAGCTTGGCTTGTCAATTTGCCATTCATTCTCCCCAGCAAGAAATTTGCTGACTCCAGAACTCCAAACCCTTCTTGGGAGCCTAGAACCTGGAACAACATTCTGCCACTTAACAACTCTGAGAATCAAGCCAGAATGACCTGAACTTTGTTTGATGCAGCTCACTGAACAACATGATGGCAATCCTACAAGCCTATAACATAACTGGAAAAGGAGGAATCCTGAAGGTTATACAAGCAGACATCCACCACTCTGGGCATCTTTGTGATCAGTTTCTTATCTCCTTTCCCATGCCATTGCATCATTTGTGAAAATAGTATTAGCAACAACATATTACACATGCATCTGTTCAGGTTTAGAGAGAGTTATAGGATGACATCTTTGAACAACGTTACCCATCCATTCCTGAAGAAATCTCTAACCTTGTCTTCTCCCTCAACTTCACCTGAGGCATCTTTGCAAACATTTTAGTTCTATTTTTAAATAGTGTCTGACCACCCGATTTTTCTTCCATCTGAAATATTTTATTAAGAGAATGTTAAAAAGGAACAGACAAACATGGTGTTAGATAAAGGGAATGGCTGGGCATCTAGGTACAGATCATTTGGGAAGAAACAGGTTATGGTATGGACTGCTAGTACATCCAGTACATGAACTACATCATCCTGGATGGGGGAAGTCAAGAGACTATGGGTCCGAAGTACAAAATTAGGAGATTTGGGATAAACAGGCTAATAAGAGTTGTGGAAGGGATATAAAGTGTGGTATAATTTCATGACTAGGACTAATGAATTATTCACTCTCTAATCTCGCTTTAGATGCAAAGATGATGTTCAGTTGCCTGAAGTGTGAAAGATAGGCTATTTTACAAAATTATGTATTATATACCAGGGCTCAACAAATCCTGGGTGGCAGGTCGCCATGACACCCAGGATTTTGCCTCTGGCACCTAGGAGTGCCGAGGCAGCCAGAGAAGCGATCACGCCCTGACTCTTAAAATAAGAGATGGCGGCACTGACTCCTTCAGTGATGGCATCTCTCTCTCACACTGCTGCTGAAAGCAGCTTTTTTTGGAGATGGGGAGGGTCGCGTACCGCTACTGCAGTTGAAAGAGTCAGCTACAGTGGCTTTTCATAGTGTGGGCCCATTCACTGCCACACATTTAGAAGCTCCTAAGTTTTTTGGCTGGCCCCAGTTGTCAGGGAGGTTTGTTGAGGCCTCTTATATACACTAGATGTGAAGCAGTGTATATCAGAACAATACTTCACACCTAAATTAACCCTCCCTGCAACGTTGTGTAGAGCTAAATATTATTGTGCCTGTTTAACTAGTGATGCAAAGAGAGTAAGTGACTTGGCCCACACTACAGAGGGAGCTGGTTTCGGAGACAGGCTGAAGAGTTCCTGGTTCCCAGTTCTAGGCATAGACCAAACTTCTAAAATTGTGTTCTAAGAATGGTTTGAATTTCGGACCCAGTTGATTGTGGCAGGTATTTACTGTAGCAGAATCTATCTGCAACCTCCCTAGTAAATAATGCTCTCTCATTTGACTATGTAGTAGCATAAGGCAGTGTGCGTGCTCTGTCTCTTATCAAAACTCCTACATCTGTGGTTAGTTCTAACCCCAAGAGGGTTTCAGTTTTATAATCCAACATTTTAAGTTAGCTTTCTATGCTGACAAACGTTCAGGTGTCTCTCAAAAATATTAGATGACTTTAAAGCAGCTCCAATTTCAGTTTAAAATGTTTTTAATGCCACACATCATTTTCACTTATCTCTGGGAGTCAAATAAACTGGTCAGATCCAAAATTCTGACTGTGTTACTTTCTCAACCCTTTCCATTGAAATGAAATGCATATGAAATCTGATAACCGTACACATGCTTCTCAAGAAATCTGCAGAGCTCTGTGCAATTTAATCTAGATGAAAGTTAGGATAAAGTCAAAAGAAAAATGTTAGCCAGTGACTTCTATCTGATTTAGTCAACCAGAATGGAGATAATACAATTAAATTGCATTGGCCACTATCAAATTAGCAACAAACTAGACTGCATTAAAAGGACCTCACATTACTAGCAGAAGAATAAAATTAATCTATGACCATTTTGGCATTGTAGAGTTCTAGTAACCTGGGAAATTGTGTGCAGGCATGTGAGACAAGACTCATTCATACCTCATTGTTTTATATAGAAAGATAAGAATAATAAGACACTTCTGAGATACAAAACCCAAACAATCCTATTTGTTTTAGTGGGCTTGGGAGTAGTGTGCCAGACTCCTTTTGGGGTGCAGAATGCTTCCCCCCATCACCTTCCTGTGCATCCAACCATGACTCTATTGGCATCCTGTCATTTCTCAACAATGTTTCACCCTTCGGGACTATCCTGAACACAGCCCATGCATGCTCCTGAGTGCCAGAGGCCACAATCTACATTGTCAAAACAATGAAATATAATTATTTTGGGTCTTTTACTCCTAGGCAAAGCAGATGAGAGGGAATTGGTGGGCTCAAGGTTGCCAAGTATACTTGCATTTTGAACACAAGTCATTAATTCATTCCAAGATTTTATTATTGCTCTGGCTTGTAACAGAGATATCTTTCCTCTTCTTCCCACTTCTCAGTGCTTCCATTCATGAAACATTAAGCTTGCCCATGTCACAAAACCATTACCACAACTGGCACTACCTAGGTGTCATTTTAATACTTTCAGCAAGGAGGCCAATGACAGAATGGGGAACAATTACCCTTAGCTCTCAACACTGTTCAGATCAGTGCTGAGGCACATTGTTTGGCCATTATAAAGAAACCTGCTGACTTTGCTTTGCTCTATTGGTTCTGAGGTAAAATCAGAAAGCTTCAGGCTCCTGGGACATCTAGACAAGCACTGAACTTAATTAGGTAGTGCAGTGAAAATGACTAAAATGACAAATTACTAGTTTAAATTACCAGGGACTTTCCTGGTCCTGCTTGCAGGCTAGGAACCTCTGTAAGGAAGCATGTTCTCTGGGTCTAGGATAGTCAGTCTGCACAGAGCCTGCCTAGAGCTGGGAGGTCGGGGAGGCGGGTAGGTGAGTTGTACATTTCTGCCTTAGGAAGCAGCCTGCACACTCTCTTTGTTTTTGGTTCTTTTGTGTTAAAGTTCTGGATTTTAAGAAATATATTAGTGTCATGTAGCAAGCTTCCTGAAAGAGTAAAAAATAAAATATTCGAACTTCTCTGTGTGTATCCCATGAACATACATATCTGAATGTCTCTATTTCTCTAACACAAGGAAACAAGTTAAACACAAACCAACAATTTCCACAAAGAAAATGAGGTTCCAATGACTAACATATTCAGCTTCGGTTACTCTTCTTATGGACTGCTCCTCAAATAAAGAATGAATAAAGTAATATTGTGGGAGGGCAGGTGTTTCAAATGGAATAGAAATGATGAAAGCTCTTATTCAAAACATTCACTGCTATTTTTTTCCAGAACTCCAATCCAAAACAGCTATTTAAGCAGATTATTTACAATTTAAGACCCACAGGCCATGTCATGCCTGCAAAAAACCAAAGAAAGCTAGAAAGAAACAGAAAGAGCATTAAACTGGTAGGAGCGTAGGTGTGTTGCACTTAAGAAGTGTCATCACTTCCTTAGTCTTGTAGAAATGCCTTTGCCTGCATTGAGGGTCCATGGTTTTCAGGGGCAGAAGGATCATGGCTGGTTCAGGAGCCAGAGGCTGGGGACTATTCATTGTATCAGACTCCCCAGCTAATTTAGCTGGTACCAGATACATTAAGCATAGAGAGTGGGTATTGATTTATAAAAACATTTGAAAATCCAATGTTTCTGGCTGTCTGGAAGTGGCCTTTTAGCCTTCGAAGCTATGGAGACCCCTGCTGCTTTTTATCCTGTAGCAAGTGTTTAGCTGGGAAGACTCCTCTGAAATTTGTGATCCAATGCTACACATCTAGTTCCCTTGCATCCAGCAGTGGATCCCACAAGCTTATGCTTATAAAGGTAATGTTGCTTCAGCCACAACTGACTGTTCTCTTCAATCAGTATACAGGGAATTGAAAAAGTTGTCCATTCCATCTCCTACACCCCCATTCTAAAAATGTCAGAAATCCCATCATCAGAAAATTTCACTCCTATTGCAAGGATTTTTCCTGCATAACCTATGATTTGTCCCACATACAGTTCTTAGGAAAGGAGATGGCATACCCTGTAATACCCTCCTGGGGTGTAGATCCTGCATTTTAGGTACATATAAAACTCCTTTTGAGTATATGCTCATCTCTTGCCCCTCTGGAAAGCTCCAAAGAGTTTTGCTGGTGCAAGTTTAATATGTGATGGTTCATATCTGATATCTCAAATGTGGAGCTGGCACAGCTCTTGGGCTATCTCTATACTTAGGGATTTAGGTCGACTTAAATAAGTCGACTTTAATAAGTCGACCTTATTAAGTCGACATAGAGAGTCCATAGAGAGTCCAGACTCTTAAGTCGACTTAAAGGTGCTCCTGTTAAGTGTAGATGCATCCGTGGAGATTATTTAGATTATTAGGGTTGAGTATTTCAACATGCATGCTAACATCATTGAATGAGATGGCGTATGACTTCTGAAAGTGATGGACTCTTGGTTTACCCAGTGAGAGCCCCCACAAAGAGGCCAAATGCTCAACCTTGTTTTTGGATACTTGGGTCACACCTGGTTGGATGATCTATCCATCTGCTACAATAGGTTGGTGCTGTCCTATATCGATATCAGGATTTGAGGCAGATGATGTCATGATTGTCATAGGCTATGTCTTTACTTGTCAAAATAAGTCGACTTTGCTAAGTTGACTTAGCATGTCTACACTATAAAATTAACTTGACTTAAAGTGGACCTTGCCAAATCGACTTAGAACGTCAACACTGGATGCCTCAGTCAACTTCTAGGGGCTAGGTGGACCTGGGACTGGTCCATGGTGGCAAGGGGGACACCCCTTTCAAAGTGCCAGAGGGTTCAGCATTTGCCCCATTTTATCCTGGTACAATGGGGGCTGAGCAGGACAGGGACACTTGCAGGGTATAGGAGCGGGGTGGGCAGGGCTGTGTCCTGCCCTGTGGGTGGGCAAGCTAGGATCTGGCTGTTCCAGCCACCCTGGCAGGGAGGTCAGTGGGGTAGCCTTGGGGCTCTTTAAGTCAATTTAAAGTCGATTTAGGGCTAATCTGCGTCCACACTGGCTAAGTCAACTTAATAAAGTCGACTTAGCTAGTAAAGTCGACTTTAAAGTAGGTTTAAATTTCCTTAAGTCAACTTAAGCAGCAGCTTAAGTCAATTTAAGGAAATTGTAGTGTAGATGCAGATTAAATTAAGTCGATTTAAGCAGGCTTAAGTCGACTTAATTCACAAGTGTAGATGCACCCATGGAGATTTAGCACTCTTATGAATGTGAATAGTTCCTTCACTTGTGCCCAACTCTGAGGAACATCTGGTCAACTTGGTTTTTGATCAGTTCACTCATAGCCAATATCAACTGTCTGTCTTTGATGGTCATAGATCATAGATTTCATTGGGTACTCCAAGTGCAGAACATTTGCAATACAGAACACATGTGGTATAGAAACCCAACCTAAGAGTCTGTACTCTCTGCAGATTCACAATGCCATTCCTATATACACTAACAGCAGTGTCACTTAAATACGATACATAAGGAATAAATGGTCAGTCAGAGTCCTTGCAGACACGATGCAGCTCCGCTCATACTTTCTCAGAGCAAATTCAATACTAAACATGTCCACATCTGTGCCCACACATAGCTGGGATTAAGGAGGTGCTGAGTGATTCTGTTCACACAAAGAATATCTTGCATGCCTTGTGCAAAACGCATTTTTCATGTTCTTTAAAATCAATATTATGCCTAAACAGGCAGAAACATGCAACTAATATAACAAGGCCCATTCTAAACAAAATGGCATAGAAGTCTATATTCTTGACTGAATATGAACAAAGCAAATTATTAGTACCTCTCTTTTAGTGCTAATATTTAATTTTGGTTTATGGTCCTGTAAAATGCAGTGGTATCACTGAGTGGAGCCCACACTTTTAACATATTTCTCATGCGATTACCTGTTCTAAATGATGTACAAACAGAAAGCACACTTAAAAAAATTAACTAAATTTTAGAATAGTCTTCCACACATAAAATATGGTAATCGTTGTCTTGCTGTGAACGGAGTCACAGCTTACTATAAAACAATTTATTTGAGATGCACATTTTAGTGCATATTTGGGTCTCATTAAACAGGCCGCTCTATAGCTTTGGTGGCTGTTACACACATATCTGAAAACTTCTGAGATGTGTGAAAAGGATATTTCCATTTCATGCTCCCTCAACCCTTCACTAAGTTTTACCCATATGCTCACTCTGACACCTGCAGGGTCAGCACTGCACTAATGCTAATTAAGTTTGGCCATCATGATCCTAAGACGAGTGCTGCCCATGAGAAAGGATCACAACAATTCTTGAGAAAACAATGACTGTTGTGGTCTTATCAAACTTATTGCATTCTTCATCTTCCATTGCAATACTTTTTTCTGCATAAAGCAAATACCTGGCTCTTATTACAACTATTTTCCCAATCTGGGGTAGTTAGAATAGAAAAATGTACTACCATTATCCGTAAAGAGAACTACACCTTTAGAGAGAGTCCCTTTCTATACAAAGTCATTGAAATAATTGGTCTTTTTTTTAATGTAGAGGAATAACATAGAATGTCAACTTAAATATGAAGACCTTAAATCATAGAATCATAGAATCATAGAATAATAGGGTTGGAAGGGACATCACGAGGTCATCTAGTCCAACCCCCTGCTAAAAAGCAGGACCACTCCCCCTAAATTATCCCAGCCAGGGTTTTGTCTAACCGAGCCTTAAAAATCTCCAAAGATGAAGATTCTACCACCTCCCTAGATAGCCCATTCCAATGCTTCACCACCCTCCTAGTGAGAAAGTTTTTCCTAATATCCAACCTTGACCTCCCCAGCTGTAATTTGAAACCATTGCTCCTTGTTCTGTCCTCTGTTACCCTCGAGAACAGCCTAGCTCCCTCCTCTTTGGAGCAACCCTTCAAGTAGTTGAAGGTTGCTATCAAATCTCCCCTCAGTCTTCTCTTCTGTAGACTAAATAAGCCTAGTTCCTTCAGTCTTTCCTCATAAGTCATGTGCCCCAGCCCCCTAATCATTTTTGTTGCCCTCCGCTGGACTCTTTCTAATTTGTCCACATCCTTTCTGTAGTGGGGAGCCCAAAACTGGACACAGTACTCCAGATGCGGCCTGACCAGTGTCAAATAGAGGGGAATTATCACATCCCTCGATCTGCTGGCAATACTCCTATTGATGCAGCCTAATATGCCATTGGCCTTTTTCGCAACAAGGGCACACTGTTGGCTCATATTCATCTTCCCGTCCACCATAACTCCCAGGTCCTTTTCTACAGCGCTGCTACTTAGCCGATCGGTCCCCAGCCTGTAGCAGTGCATGGGATTTTTCTGTCCTAAGTGCAGGACTTTGCACTTGTCTTTGTTGAACCTCATGAGGTTTCTTTCGGCCCAGTGTTCCAATTTGTCCAAGTCTCGCTGGATCCTGTCCCTGCCCTCCAGAGTATCTACCATTCCCCCCAACTTGGTGTCATCCGCAAACTTACTAAGCACGCAGTCTATTCCATCATCAAGATCATTAATGAAGATGTTGAATAGAACCGGCCCCAGGACCGACCCCTGGGGCACTCCACTCGTTACCGGTTGCCAACCAGACATCGAGCCATTGATTCCTACCCGCTGAGCCCGTTGATCTAACCAGTTTTCGATCCACCTTACGGTCCACTCGTCCAACCCATACTTCCTTAACTTGCCGACGAGAATGCTGTGGGAAACCGTATCAAAAGCCTTGCTAAAGTCAAGGTATATCAGGTATCAGGTATATTAGTCAAGGTATAAATGGTCAGAGCAGCGTAAGAGCTTGGTCCTATAGAAAAACCAGATTGGTTTGAACATTCTCAAAAGAAGAATTACTAATTATTCTTGAACAATCATAATTTCCACAGGAATACATGGGCAGTCTCAATATTTTCAGTAGCAATAGGCCTAGTACACTGGAAGCCTCTCCAGTACTATATAATGGCTAGCTTGCATTACTACATGAGGATAGGCTTTTTAGGACCTTTCTTAAGTATAAGAGTCATATATTGATGTATTATACAGCCTTCTCTGGGAAAAAATAAAGGCTGTTATTTATGAGAGATTTGCAGAGTGGTTAGATAGCTCAAGGAGTTAGTCATGAGCTATCGACTCTTTCAGATCAGACCAGATTAGCAAGTGATAACTTCCGTCACTGCGGAAGTGTTTTGTGATCTATGTAACATAAATTGGTGAGTTCAATTCTGTTCCATATACAATTACAATTACTAGAGGATCACATGCGTTTCATTGCTTCTTTTGACTGAGCTCATTGTACATATCAGAGGTTCTTTCCATCCCTCCATTCATCCCCAGAAGTTTCCCATGTGCCATCCTCACATCCTCCACCTCTCCCCCCCGCCCTCCACATTTCAGGGAAGTTATGCTTATATAGTTTGTAATTTATTAAATTATTTATTTTCTTTCTGTCTGGGAGAGATGTCATTTCAGGATGTCAACATTTAAATTGCCATTGCGATGATGGACAGGCTGAGATGGCTTTCTGTTATGGTGCAAGATCTTAATGGCTGTCTCACCCAGTTCTTTGATCTATGGACACTTACACAGCTTGTGAAAGTTGAAGTGTATGCTAACCAAATGCCATCAAGTTGAGGTCAGGGCCTCACTTCACCTAGCCAACCACTCATTCAGAGTCTCAGCACAGAAGATTAAATGGGCTTTAAGAACTTCTTCCTTTTTGTCCCTAGATGGGATCCTTCTGAAATAGATCTAAGGACCATTGGTGAGACAGGTAAATAGAGGTCATCAGAGACAGCCTGCCCACATCACATTTACTTACAAAATATTGTATGGAAGCCATGCTAAAACTGCAGAAGTGTTTAATCTGACATTCAATGTTCTTATGTGATTCCAAAAACAATCTCACAATTTCATCATGGGCAGACCCACTGCAAAATTACTGAGAGTGGGCAAACAATAAAAAACCCAAGATAGCATATAAAGCTATTCCTTTTTTATCTGACAAATGCAGTAATTTTATTTCTTTAATATTTCATTGTATACCAACAAAAGTTCTGGAGTATATTTTGGTAAAGAAAATAACATCTTAATTTGCTTTTTGCTATTAAATCTGTTCCAAAAAGTGAAAAGAAACCACTGGACTGTTGGATGTGAGTTATGGAATGTTTCCATTTCCAATGTAACACTGTTTTATACATGCAGGGTAAAATCCTGGCCTCTCTGTGAAAGATTGGCTATTGTCCTCAACCGAGCTAGGATTTCATGTACAGAAGTTAAGAGCTGGGATGATAATTTGGCCTGGAATATAGCAGAGGATTAAAAATATTAAAAAAGTAAAATGAATTCAACAGCACACGGAAAACAAGACAAAATAAGCTCTACCTTGTATATGAAGTGATGGTCTGTCAGATTTAATAAGCCTCATGTCTTTAACCAGAGCCAATTATATTTTAAGCACCTTATAGACTCATAGACTCATAGACTTTAAGGTCAGAAGGGACCAGTATGATCATCTAGTCTGACCTCCTACAAAAGGCAGGCCTCAAGACCTCACCCACCCACTCCTGCAATAGGCCACCAACCTATGACTGAGTTATTTACCTCCTTAAATCATGATTTAAGGACTTTAATATACAGAGAATTCACCGGTAGGTGAACCATGCCCTGTGCTATAGAGGAAGGCGAAAACCCCCCAGAGCCCAGGCCAATCAGCCCTGGGGGAAAATTCCTTCCCGACCCCAAATATGGCACATGGGCAAGTCTCAACAGCCAGTTACCCAAGAAACAATTCTCTGTAATAACTCAGAACCCACCCCATGTACTCTCCCCTCCTAGGCCACTTGTATATCCACCACACGTAGCCAAATATCAGTCAATTTCCAAAATAGGCTAATCATACCATCCCCTCCACAAATTTATCAAGCTCAGATTTGAAAATGGTTATAGTTTTTGCCCCCACAACTCCTCTTGGAAGGTTATTCCAGAACTTTACATCTCTAATGGTTAGAAACCTGCGTCTAATTTCAAGCCTAAATTTCTTGATGGACAGTTTATAACCATTTGTTCTGGTGCCCACATTGGTGCTGTACTCAAATAATTCCTCTCCCTCCCTGATGTTAATCCCTCTGATGTATTTATAGAGAGCAATCATATCCCCCCTCAGCCTTCTTTTGGTTAAGCTAAACAAGCCAAGCTTCTTGAGTCTCCACTCATAGGGCAGGTTTTCCACTCCACACACCATCCTTGTAGCCCTTCTCTGCACCTGTTCCAATTTGAATTCATCCTTTTTAAACATGGGGGACCAGAACTGCACGCAATATTCCAGATGGGGTCTCACCAGTGCCTTGTACAGCGGCACTAACACCTCCCTGTCTCTACTTGAAATACCCCTCCTGATACATCCTAGAACCGCATTAGCTTTTTTCACGGCCACATCACATTGGCGGCTCATAGTTATTCTATGGGCAACCTTTACTCCCAGATTCTTCTCCTCCTCAGTCTGTTCCAACTGATGCGTCCCCAATTTATAGGAAAAATGCTTGTTGTTTGTCCCTAAATGCATGACCTTGCACTTCCCATTATTAAATTTCATCCTGTTCCTGATACTCCAATTTACAAGGTCATCCAGATCTTTCGGTATGGTATCCCGATCCTTCTCCGTATCGGCAATACCTCTCAACTTGGTGTCATCCGCAAACTTTATTAGCACATTCCCACTTTTTGTGCCAAGGTCAGTAACAAAAAGATTGAACAAGATCGGTCCCAAGACAGATCCCTGAGGGACTCCACTGGTAACCTCCCTCCAGCTTGACAGTTCACCCTTCAGTATGACCCGCTGTAGTCTCCCTTTTAACCAGTTCCTTATCTACCTTACTATATTCATATTAATCCCCATCTTCTGTAACTTAACTAATAACTCCCTATGTGGAACTGTATCAAATGCCTTGCTGAAATGTAAGTAAATTAGGTCCACCACATTCCCTTTATCTAAAAAATCTGTTATCCTTTCAAAAAAGGAGATTAAGTTGGTCTGGCATGATCTCCCTTTTGTAAAGCCATGTTGTATTTTATCACAGTTACCATTATCCTCTACAGCCTTAAGTACTTTCTCCTTCAAAATTTTCTCCAAGACCTTGCATACATACTACTGAGGTCAAACTAACAGGCCAGTAGTTACCCGGATCATTTTTATTCCCTTTCTTGAAAATAGGAACTACATTAGCGATTCTCCAGTCATATGGTACAATCCCTGAGTTTACAGATTCATTAAAAATCCTCGTTAAAGGGCTGGCAATTTCATGAGCCAGTTCCTTTAGTATCCTCAGATGGAGATTGTCCGGGCCCCCCGATTTAGTAACATCCAGCAGCTCAAATTTGGCTTCTACCTCAGGTATGGTAATTTCCACATTCATGATCTCATTCCCATTAGCTTCCCTACCTCTATCCCCCAGCTCAACTTCACTCTCATTGAAAACAGATGCAAAGTACTTATTTAGACATTGAGCCATGCCTAGATTATCCTTGACCTCCACCCCACCCTCAGTTTTTAGCGGTCCCACTTCTTCTTTCTTTGTTTTTTTCCTATGTATATGGCTAAAGAACCTTTTACTTTTGGTTTTAATTCCCTTTGCAAGGTCCAGCTCGCTTGACTTTTTGCCTTTCTCACTCTCTCTCTACATGTTCTGACCTCCAAAAGGTAGCTTTCCTTGCTGATCTCTCCCCTTTTCCACTCCTTGTAGGGTCTGTGCTTCCTCCTAATCGCCTTTCTGAGATGCTTACACATCCAGCTTGGTCCACAGCTCTTGCCTATGAATTTTTTCCCCTTCCTCGGAACGTAGGCTTCAGATAGTTCATGCAACTTTGATTTGAAGTGATTCCAAGCCTCTTCTACATTTACAATAATGTTGTTCTGTTTGAGAATTAAAAAAATCCAGACTCTCTTGTAGCAATAAGACATTTGTGGAGGACATGATGGTTGGATCTCAGAGAACATTCCCCCTCTATCTCCCATTCGTCCCTTTGTGGTTCATGAAAGAAGATTTCTCCCAAACTTCCTTATATATCTCACGGCAAGATGCCCTTTTATGGCCAAGCAGTGCTGGATGGGACCATATTAACTACGTTCTTATACTATACCCATCACCATGAGATCAGAGAGGTTTGGGATGTCTTGTAGAGATTATTAATGTTGCTTCTTGCTCCATCATAAAGTAGCAATAAAACACCTTCCTCAAGAAAGGCAGAAAGAGCTACTTTGAGCACTGAGGCTATGTCTACACTGGCAAGTTAGTTCGAATTAAGAAGGCTTAATTGAAACTAACTAAAGCCATGGCTATACTAGGCTTTAGTTAGTTCGAATGAAGGGCTTCCTTAATTCAAACTAATAAGGTCGAATAGGGTGTTCGAACTAAGGGATTAATTTGAACTAGTTAGTTCGAATTAACCAATGTGGCCATGTTAATTTGAACTAATTTCTTAGTTCGAACTAACCGGCCATTGAAATGAATGGGGATTGCTAATTTGAACTAAATTTTCGTAGTTCAAATTAAGCTAATTCGAAATAACTAAAATTAATTCGAATTAGTTAGTTCGAACTAACTAATTCGAACTAATTTTTGCAAGTGTAGACATAGCCTGAGAGACTAATAATCAAACACAAGACTATTGTATGACAAGAAACCCCCCCTCCCCAAAACCTAACCAATTCTTCTGCAGGGGCATTTGTATCATCAAATTTACACACACACACACACACACACACACACACACACACACACACACACACGGAATTATGATTGTCACATGACACAGATACCAAGGCAAAATAAACAAATTATGTTTAAAGGTGGCATCCTCATTTTTCATGAGCTTATGTCCTAGTTATGCTGCTGAGTTTTATTCAGCTGTATTCCTCCTTTGCCATGTTTGAATGAAAATATTATTTCTGGGGTTTTCAGACTTTCGTTTCATGCACAGGAATTATTGCCAACAACGATAAAAATGTTAAGAATGTGGATTCCTTTCATATTTCACCATGAAGTCTAGATTGGACCCAGTTTTTGCAAAATCATCTACAAAAGCAAAATCAGTTTCTAGGAAAACTTCACTAAAAACATGCAAAATTTTACAATTTTACATTTTCACAGCAACAACTTCATAGAGCCCTTGAATGTATGTATAACACTTCCATGTGTTTGAGCAGGAGGCTGTGAGTAAATGCATGAGGTCTGGCTGCAAATTTCTGTATGAAAACGATGTTCTGAATCTTCACAGGCAGTGTTTTCTTGCTAGATTCCAGGCAGCTCTGAGCAATGTGGCAGCCACTTCCATCTCACCTCAGTTTGTTTCTAAAAATATACTGCTTCTTTGAAATACAATGAAACTGCCCCTCCCCCTACTTTTTTTTTTTCATGTGGTTAAGTTCTTTCTTTGCAACTAACTACCTGGAACACATGGGTGACATCACCAGGGAAAAGCTAAACAAATAATTTAAAAAACAATGAGCAGAGCTGATTGTGTATGCTAAAAAATGCTTTGTGGAATAAATTCCAACTGGAAAGCTTTAGATAAAAGAACCCAGCTGCCTTCAGACTCAAAAAAGCCCCATTAAAAAGCCCCCCAAATTGCAGCAATGTCTGGAATTAATAAACATATCCTCCCATGCACACCCCCATGGAATTCCCCTCCACTCAACAAAACTAAGACAAGTTAATGTACAACCAAGACAGACTTTAATCCTGACTCAAGTATTACTATTCCAGGCAGTTTGTCAAAGAATATATTGTCATACGCTACAAGGGTCATAGGGTTGGGGGTTGTTATGAAGCCTCAGACAATTGCAAAAACATGTACATAGCATTACATATGATGGGATGGCAGCAGGGTCTGCAGTGAGGAAACAATGCTCTATTGCAATTGAGATTCTTCTCAACTGTGTTACTGGAGCCCCATATTCAGATATTGCTGAGGACCGCTTATTCTAAGGGCTTGACTCAATGCCTATTGAAATCAATGGGACTCTTTCTAAGGACTCCAAAAGGCATTGGATCAGCCCCTAAAGAATCCAACAAGTTGCCTTTGCATCTTAATTTTTCCTCTCTGTAAAGAAATAAAAGAGGGAACATCTTCTTGGATTGGTCCTTCATTCAGGACAGGGTCTAAAAGTTACTCCATCATAGAGTGTCAAGATACCTGCACAACAGTTTGCAGAAACGTCAAGAGTTTTGCCACCTTCATTTCACAGAGAACCTGAACTTCATCATTGCTTAGGAAGTCCGCACAAATTCTTATAGAAGCAAGAGGGTAGAGAAGCTCATCACAGTTGATGATTAATTATAAAAGGTAACAATTCCACCTGGGGGGGATGAAACAGCAAACACTGTTTCTAAAGTTCCTTGCATATTTTTATTCTAAGTACCTAGTATCAGTTCCTTTTACATTTTTAAACTTACCTTTCAGGTTGAAAGTTTTCAGATTTCATCTTTTTAAAAAAAAGTCATGTCTGAGCAAAAAGAACTCAGCTGCTTTTGAATAGAAAAAGAGAAGAAAAACAAAAGTTTACGCACACTTTCCCCTTCATAAACATCTTTTTAAAAACCACTTGCACTGGGTCGGGGGTAGAAAGTTCAAGTTAGGCAGGGAAGAATACCTAGTAGAGAAGTGCCTTTGAGCTTGCCAATTACAATCCCAAAGGGGTAGCTGTGTTAGTCTAGTTCAGCAAAACAAACAAGGAGTCCTGTGGCACTTTTAAAGACTAACAAATGTATTTATTGCATGAGTTTTCGTGGGAGAAGCTCATGCAACAAATACATTTGTTATAGTTCTTTAAAAGTGCCACAGGACTCCTTGTTTGAATTACAATCCCATTAGGTTTGACTGACCTGCTGAAAATGCAATCTTTACATATGCAGTGTGTTTCACACAGTTTCACTTGTCTTTAAAGCAAGGAAGGAAGGAACAAAAGCCACACTGTTGTGTGTACAATTAACCTAGCAATGTAAAGGTCTATGCAGGTATCCAGGAGCCCTCTCTACTCTATTTAAGTACTTAAACCACATTTATATAGCATTGCATATCCCGCAAGGTAAAGCAGCATAGGTCTTAAGGTGTGCCTTAATCTTCTCATGCAATAAATTAGCTCTACAGTCTCGAAGAAATACTACAAGAAGATACCTGTGTGTATATAAGGTTGTAATATCAAGAGTAGTTGCTTGTCACTTCCTAATCACTGCAGGCATCATGGCTATGTCTACACTAGAAAAAATTGGGTCGACTTAAGTCATCTTAAAGTTGACCTTATTAAGTCAACTTAACAAAGTGGTTACCCTGAACAGGGACTGAGTAAGTAGACATAACTGCCCTTAAATTGACTTAATAAAGTTGACTTAAGGGTTAATCCATGACCACACTGTCCTTAAGTCGACCTAAGGAGTCGACTTAAGGGTTAGGTTGACCTAACCAGCGGTTCTTACTAAGTCGACTTAAGCTTTCATTAAGTCAACTTAAGGAATTTCTTAAGTCGACTTAATGAAAGCCCAGTGTGGACGGGGAGTAATTTAAGTCGATTTAAGGCTACTTAAATTGACCTAAATTGCCAGTGTAGACATACTGTGTATGTTTATGATGAAATTCATCCCGTTATTGAATACCCACACACTGCCCTCCACACCACCTCCGGCATGTTAGGAATGTAAATTGCATGAAGGGTCCCAAGATGCTCCTCTATATACTGGAGTGAATTTCACCCTAATCCTGCTTCTACAAATTAAGCTTCCCTTTCAAATCAGGTGCTTGGACTGCACTTTGACAACAGCTTTTCTGCTAAAGAAAAGAAACATAAGATTTATTTTATTTTTAAGGGTGGGGGGTGTGGGGTTTGGCCAGCTTGTCACTTCACATTACTTGAGCAACAATGTGTTACGCTGACATACTGTCAAAGTGACACAAAGTAAAACAACACAATCCATACTAAAGTAACAATGTTAAATTGCTTTAAGTAATAATGGGTTCTACCCTCCACGCTCCAGTGCTTAACTGCTGAGCAGTTGTGTCAATTCAACTTTACTGCTGATTATGTGACCAGAGGGCTTTAAATCACTCTGTGAGGCTATTAGGCCTTATTTTCCATTGTTTTGCTCCTTTTATAGTCATTTTACACTTTTGGAAGGTAAGCACAGAACACTACCTTTCTGGTTTGCACTTTTCACCCACTTTGCACAGGTGTAAATGGCATTGGTGCAGAACGGTGGTGAACCTGTGTCTTTTGACAGTTGGGTTTACTGAATCGTCTCAGTCTTTTCATGTAAGATCAAGTATAGTTTAGGAACAGTTTAATATCTGGTATGCCCTCTAGATGGGGACTATATCCTGCATTTGCAAAGGAAGAGCCTCTGTGAACCAGTAAACACTGATCCAGATGCACCACTGTAAGCTCTCTAGTGGAACCACTCTAAAGTGACAGTGAAACAAACAAGGAGTCCTGTGGCACTTTTAGGCTATGTCTACACTTGCACTTTTAAGTCGACTTTAACTAAGTCGACTTAGTGTGTCTACACTTAAAATTAAAGTCGACTTCAAGGGGAACTTACAAAGTCGACCTAGAGCGTCCACACTGGATGCTCTAGGTCGACTTTGTGGGGCTAGAGGGACCTTGGGCAGGTCCACGGTGGCAGGGGGCACCCCCTGTGTACAATGGGGCAAAGGGGTACAGGGACCCTGGCAGGGCAGAGCCCTGTGTGTGATGCTGTCTGGATTTAGGGAAGCATTTATGATATTATTTTCAATGGATATCTCATAAATGCTATAATCCATAGGAACTATGTCATGTTTGGTATCAATAGAAAGGTAGTAATTTGCTGGGAATGATTATATAGTTTATGTCTAGGAATTCTATTTCGATTAGAAGTTAGGAATTTAATGTTATATCCATACTTTAACTTGTGTCATCCTGGACGAATGCCTTAGACGGGAGGGTGTGAACAACCATTGCCTCCTTAATGTTTAGGAATTTTCCAGGTAGAATGGTCCCAGGGACTATCCTGATGAGCCATTAAGGACATAAAGAATACAACCATTGTGTCCTTAATGGCTCATCAGTTTACTCCCTGGGACCATATCACCTGGCAGATTCCTTAACATTAAGGAGACAATGGTTGTTCACAGCCTCCCATCTAAGGCATTCGTCCAGAATGACACAAGTTAAAGTATGGATATAACATCAAATTCCTAACTTCTAATCGAAATAGAATTCCTAGACATAAACTATATACAGTCAACTTAGGGCTACCCCAGGGCTACACTGGCTTAATTCGACTTTAAAAAGTCGAATTAAGCCTTAGGTCGAGTAAAAAACAGGTTTAATAAAGTCGACTTAATTTTCATTGTCGACTTTATTTTCCTTAAGTCGACTTAAGCAAGCTGCTTAAGTCGACTTAAGCAAAGTGTAGTGTAGACTCAGGGCAAATTAAGTCGACTTAAACCAAGCTTAAGTCGACTTAATTTGCCAGTGTAGACGCAGCCTTAAAGACTAACACATTTATTTATTGCATGAGCTTTCGTGGGAGAAAACGAAGCTTGAAGCTTCACGCATCTGACAAAGTGGGGTTTTCTCCCACGAAAGCTCATGCAATAAATAAATGTGTTAGTCTTTAAAAGTGCCACAGGACTCCTTGTTTGTTTTGCTGAACTAGACTCCACAGCTACTCCTCTGGAACTTCTAAACTGACAGGAGAGAGCTCTCCCCTACCAGCAATGGTAACTAAGCTCTCCCACTGACGTACGTGCCAGGGTGGACAGTGCTAAATTGGCCTAAATTGTGTTGCTCAGGGGGGTGGCTAATTCACACCTGAGCAACATACTTTATGTTGACAACCGGTAGAGTTGCCATAGCCTTTCTGTCTCCCTCTCTTCCCCAACTCAAGTTTCATGGAAATCAATGTCTCTGCAAAAGAGAGTGTTTTGCCAAAATGAAAAATATTCTGATGAACAGTTCTAATGAATACCTAGCCCTCATGATATTATTCAGCAATAATAAAGAGCAGGATGCCACAAACAGCAAGAGAATCAAATCAGAATTATTAAAATTGTGACGACATTCACAGACCTTCCGTTTTATTATGAAACCAGCACTAAACTAGTATTTCCCATCTGTAATTTCTAAAATAATTCTAAATGGAAAAAGAACCCAAGTTTTGTGCTGCGGTCATGCAGATATACAGGATGGAGGACTCTCTCCTGTGGAGCAGTGACTGAAAAAAATGTGGAGGTGAATAATAGCTTGTTATGAGCTCCCAATACAATGCTGTAGCCAGCAAAGCTAATGTGGTCATGGCATGCCTAAGCAGGGGAAGCCCAACTAGATGTGTAGAGGTTATTTACCACCATGTTTGGCACTGGTGCAATTATTGCTGGAATACTGTGTGCATTTAACTGTGCCTACAATTTAAGAGGGATGTTGATAGACTGGAGAGGGCTTAGATAAGAGCCAGGAGAAGAATTAAATGATTAGAAAACATGCCTAAAGGAGCTCAATCTATTTAATTTAAGAAAGAGACAATTAAGGGGTGACTTGATAGCAATCAAGTGTATGTTTTGGGCACTGTGACATTTTGGGGGATCACCCAGACCAGGAAGGGGTTCTGCCAGCACCTGCCTTCTAACATGGGGTGTCTTAATGCTATTCTGTGGCTCAGACCAGACTCCAGGAGCTTGCCTATATGCACAAAAGTCTTAAGCCTGGTTTACAACAGCCTAGTTATTCCTGCAGGGTGATCTCATCAACCCACTCCATTCCTGTCTCCTCCCCAAAACTATCTCACTGATTTCTTCACTACCAGACAGTTGGACTATTTCCCTTAGGCCAGGGTCATCACACCCAAAGGAGTGAATCCTTCCCCAATTATCAGTTCACTTTGGCATACACCCTCCACACAGGTTGCACACCAGAGACCTGTTTCGGTAGAAGTAAACTTAATAGAAAAATCATAGATTAAAAAATAGAATAGTAAGGAAAGGCAACTACGTGTCAATTAGACAGAAAATGAACATTCAGATCCAATCCCAGGCATTACATTTCTATATTAACTAAATTCCGTTTTCTAATAAAAGTTCCCTATTGCCTCTGAACAGTTTCCAAGAGTGCCCTCTGTCTTAGAGGGGGTCTAGCCTTTCACAGACAGCACCCTGCTTATTTCTGGACAGCCTTCACTTCAAACCCTTTTTCCTTTTAGCAGCATTTGCAGTCTCTCTCCTCCCTCCATTCCAGACTGATAATTCATGATTACATAGAACAGGGGAAACACCTTTCTTCCTTGGTTTTCAAATACTAGGGGTTTCTTTTTAGTTCCAAAGTTTTTCTGTATACTTCAGTGGTCCATCATACTCTCCTGGGTTGTACAATGCTAGACTTGCAGTTAGTTTCATGTGAACACTGGTCTGGGAGGTTGTCCTCCCTACCTGATTACTTCATCCTCTGTGTGAGGTGTTGCTGCACGTGTACGCTACTTACAATTACAGTGTTCTACCCATATAAACACACACCTCCATTCCAAACCGTAACTTATTTCCTAATGACCATCAAGTTCTCAACGCTGGTTGTGTCACAGGAACAAATATGTAATAATGGGCTTGTCAGTCTAACAGAGAAAGGTATGATGTGACCCAAAGGCTGAAGTTGAAACTAAATAAATTCAGACTGGTAATAAGGCCTACATTCTTAATGAGAGAGTATTCAACCATTGGAACAGTTTACCAAGGGTTGTGGAGGATTCTACACCATTGACCATTTTACAATCAAGATTGGATGTTTTTCTAAAAGATATGCTGTAGGAATTATTTTGGGGGAGTTCTCTGACCTGTGTTATAGAGGAGATTAGACTAGATGATTACAGTGGTCCTTTCTGGCCTTGGAATCTATGGCTCTGTAGCAATCAGAATAAGGAATGCCTTTTCCCCCAACCTCTAACTCAGAGGCTGGCAACCTTTGCTGACCCCTGTGCCGGCCCCTCCTCCTTGACCTTCAGCTGGTGCCGACGGCCCATTCATGGAAAGAAGCCACCTGGAGGAGCTCCTCTCAGCAGCCTGCATGGGGACCCCTATCCCCTGTTACCTGGAGTCACTCTTGTTGGTGGGGGCACACCACAGAGAGGAGCCGCTCTGGGTGGCTTGTTTACATGGTATCCTGGGGCATGGACATGGCAGGGACCTCCGCACTGCAGCCGCCCCCAAAAGAATCCACTCGGAGTGTCTTGTGGTGGCAGGAGTGGCAATTTCTCTGGCGCCACAGAGGATGCCGAGTGCCGCTTCAACTGGGCTTGTGTGCAACTGTTGGCACGCGTGCCGGGGGTTGCCTACCCCTGCTCTAACTAGTAGCTAGCGAGGAGGTTGCACCCATCCCATTTGGATGAGGGCAATGTAATCCATGCCCAGTCACCTCCAGGTTGACCTATTACCACTGTCTCTCCCTGGAGACTGTTGACGAGACTCACTCCAATTCCAACAACCTGCCTTCTGAGGAATAAATAATGACAAAACATTGCTTCTGTGCTGTGAGACTTCCATTGGTTCCCCATCCATTGAAACCAGAACCATTTCAAAGCCCTGCTCACTACCTACAAGACACCATATGGATTGCATCCCAGCTATATACAGATCATTCCTACATCAGCAACCAGCACTGGGAACACTGAAACTATCAAAATCTTGTTAGGGAAAACTGTCTGGAGCCAAGGGCAGAGACTTTTCAGCAGAAGGCCATAAGCCAGGGGTAGGCAACCCCCGCCACGCGTGCCAACAGTGGGACACAAGCCCAGTTGGAGCGGCACTCGGCATCCTCTGTGGCGCCACAGAAATTGCCACTCCTGCCACCAAAAGACAGTTCAAGTGGCTTCTTTCAGGGGCGGCTGCAGTGCGGAGGTCCCTGCCATGTCCCTGCCCCAGGATACCATGTAAAGAAGCCACCCAGAGCGGCTCCTCTCTGTGGTGTCCCACCACCAAAAGGAGTCACTCCAGGCAACTTCTTTCCATGGTGCGCCTGGGGATAGGGGTCCCCAGGCACGCTGCTGAGAGGAGCCACTCCCGGTGGCTTCTTTCCATGAGTGGGCCGTCGGCACCAGCTGAGGGTTGAGGAGGAGGGGCCGGCACAGGGGTCAGCAAAGGTTGCCGAAGCCTGCCATAAGCTATGAAACTCACTACCAGAAGAGAGTGATATGAGCCTGGCTGTTAATGAATTCCAAAAGGAACACATGACCTACCTCTTCAAGAAAGTCTTCCCACAATGATGACTGAAGAAAATACAGATAGTCTCCCAGAAAGACAGTGTACAAAAAGTTTCCTTTTTGTCTTTCCCCTAGATGCTATGATGATACAAATATAAAATACACACAAAATCCACCATCATAAATATCAATAGCTAAGATTGTAATGAGCTCCTCCCTCGTGATCCACATTGAAAATCAGAGCCAACTACTGCTACTGGCTAATGGAGTAACTTCTCTAGCTCAAGTGATTTTAGAACCTAATCCAGAAAAGCATCACTATCTGTGTTTATGCAAATGCACACGGTCTCACAGATGTTTATGTATCTTTCTACATATGGGCCTTTGCACTGAAGGTCCCAGTTTCCTACTCCACTGACAACTTACAAGCAAGGTAAGTATAACTGTCTATAAATGTGGGAGTCTCAGTGTATATTATTATTATCAACAAATATAGAGACCATCTACAAAAAACTAGCCAGAAACTTCTAGCCAAAGATTACACAATGCTTGGCAAAGCTAACTAAGAACTAGTAGCTGCATTTTACAATTGAAGAAACTAAAGTGGAGAAATTAAGATTCACATTTTGAAAAGTAGTCACTAATCTGGGGTGCATTAATTGCTGGGTTTTCAAATGAGAGATTAAAGGGATGATTTTCAGAGGTACTAAACTCCCACCCAGTCCTACGAGAGCCGTGGGTGTCCAGCACCTTTGCAAACAGGACCGTAAGGGTGCGTCTACACTTGTAAATTAAGTCGACTTAAGCCTGCTTAAGTCGACTTAATTTACTCTGCGTCCACACTGGAGTTTCTTTAAATCGACTTAAACTGTTGCTTAAGTCAACTTAAGGAAAAGTAAAGTCGACTTTGTAAAACCTAGTGTTACATCGACTTTACTGCTTAAGTCGACTTCTTAAGTTGACTTCAGCAATGTGGACTTGGTCAACTTAGGGGAGGGGGACAAGGGAGCATCACATGGCTCCCTGGCAGAAGACCCCAAGACTCTGTGGTCCCGACCAGGAGGGAGAGCGGGAGACCCGCACTCCCACTGCCGGCTGCTTGGCAGCTGGATCACGGGTCTTGGGGAGAAGGGAGCTCCAGGAACCCTCCTAGCCAGGACCCTGCGGTCCCAACCAGGAGGGAGAGTGGGAGACCAGTGCTCCAGCTGCCGGCTGCTCAGCAGTTGGAGCGCAGGTCTCCCGCGTTCCCTCCTGGCCATGACCGCTCAGTCCGGCTAAGAGGGAGCGCGGGGCTCCCTTCCACCAAGACCTGCTAGCCGGGACCGCGCTCCAGCTCCCGGGAAGCCTCCGGAGACTTCCCGGGAGCTGGAGGATGCTGTGCTGGCAATTGCTGGCGCTCGGGCTGTTTGGGGAGGCCTGGGGGCTTCCTTAAACAGCTGGAGTGCTGGCAA
>ML685796.1:5394694-5446421 GCA_007922175.1 Pelusios castaneus
GAACACTTCAACCTCCCTGCTCACTCCCTTAACGACTTGTTAATAGCTGTGTTGAAACAGATGAATAACAAATCACAGCTTCAAAGAGAGTCTGCAGAACTCGAACTTATATGCAAATTTGACTCAGTTGCCTTGGGGTTAAACAGGGACTATGGATTTTTCTCGCATTACATCAAGTGAATTGACCTCCCCCCTCCTCTATGTGCTGTTCCCCAGTGTTTTGAATCCTAACACCTACTTTGATTTGCTGTTACAGCCTGACCTGATGCTATGTCATACACTCCCCTGCATTTAATTTCCTCCCACTCTGTAACTTTCCTATCTTCAAAGCATCTGACGAAGTGGGATTTTCTCCCACGAAAGCTCATGCGATTAATAAATCTGTTAGTCTTTAAAAGTGCCACAAGACTCTTTTGTCTTTCTACAATAGACTAACACGGCTACCCCTTTGGAATTTGATAAATGCACAGTAATGCATATTGGAAAACATAATGCCAACTATACCTACAAAATAAGGAGATCTAAATTAGCTGTTGCCATTCAAAGGGTATGTCTACACTGGCAATTTAGGTCGATTTAAATAGCCTTAAGTCGACCTAAATTATTCCCCATCCACACTGGGCTTTCATTAAGTCTACTTAAGAAATTCCTTAAGTCAACTTAATGAAAGTTTAAGTCGACTTAGTAAGAACCGCCAGTTAGGTCGACCTAACCCTTTAGTCAACTCCTTAGGTCGATTTAAGCACATTGTGGACATGGATTAATCCTTAAGTCGACTTTATTAAGTCTAGGAACCATTTGGAAAGGGATAGATAATAAGAAAGAAAATATCAAATTGCCACTATATAAATCCATAGTACACCCACTCCTTATGTCCTGCATGAAGTTCAGGTCGCCCCCATCTTAGAGACAGTATTAGAATTGGAAAAGGTAGAGGGAAAGGCAACAAAAATGATTAGGGGTATGGAACATCTTCTGTACGAGGAGAGATTTAAAAAGACTGGGACCGGTTATTTTGGCAAATAGATGGCTTGGAGTGGAGGGACTATGATGTCGGTCTATAAAATCATGAATGGAGTGGGAAGAAAAGGTTATTTACCCATTCACATAACACACAAACCAGGGGCCACCCAACTAAATTAATAGGCACCAGGTTAAAAACACAAGGAAGTGCATCTTCACACAATACACTGTCAATCTGTTAAACTCATCACCAGAAGATGTTTTGAAGGCCAAAAGTTTGGATAAAAAAATTAAAATAAAGGAGAAACAATCCCATGCTTTGGGTGCTCCTAAATTTCTGACTGCCAGAAGCTGGAACTGGACAACTGGGGATGTTTCACTTGATAAATTGCCCTTTTGGTTCATTCCTTCCCAGGCATCTGGCACTAGCTGTTGTCAGAAGACAGAACACGGGGCTAGATGGAGCATTGATCTGACCCAAGATGACCATCTTATATTCTTACCATTGTGGAGGCCTGATTTACCCTCACTGCTCTCTGCATCTCTCTTTGGCTTTTTGGCAGTGGCTAATACAGAAAATATAAACAAATGGCTGCTGGCCTGATAACTATATCCGTACCTAGTCAGATTCATTGTTTATAATAAGGTTAAATGATACAGTGGTCTAGTCACACTTCCCAACCCATGTTCAGAGCTTAAAACAAACACTAGAGAGTGAATATGACGTCTTGATACACCATAGTAGGGTAGGATGAGTAAAATGTGTCTCTGTAGCATAAAGTATATCATTGCAAAATGCAATTTTAGAGGGTAAACATGCTGTATAAAATTGACAGATACACACAAGTCAAATGGTAGATTTTAATGTCAGAGGAGATCAATAAGCCCAAAGATATTTAATACAGCAGCACAGGGCTCACAACTACTTGGTTTGTCAAGGTCTGTGGCAGAAAGCAGCTCCTAGTAAAAGCTTACATGTTGCAGGAAAATCCCATGAGACCTCTCTTCTGATTATACTGATTCACTTTTAGAAAAATTGGAGTACCCCCGGAAGACTGAAAGAGCACTAACATTGTGACAATAATCGAAAAGGGACAGCATGATGATCTGGGTAACCATAGGCTAGTTGGCCTGACATAAATCCAGGACAAGAAGATGGAAAAGCTGGGGTGGGATTCAGTCAAGAATTAAAGTCAGGAATATAATTAATGACATTGTGGAATTCTGGAATATAGGTCTTATCAAACAACCAGTTTTCAGTCTTTAATGAGATTACAGATGTGGTTGATAAAGGTATTCTTTGTAGATGTAATTGACTTTTGTAAGATGTTTGACTTAGATAATAAATCATAATAATAACACCACACTAGGCCCATTCAGACGAAACACATTTTTAATCATAGGGCTAGAAGGGGCTGCAATACAGCCAAATGTAAACCATACCTAGAGACTTGGGGACAATGTTGTGGAAAATAGTGACTTTGGGAAGGGTGTGGAGGTCACAGTGGACAAGCAAATGAACATAAGCTCCCAGTGCAATGCTGTTGCAAAAAGGACTGAAGTGCTTCTTGTCTAGATACACCACGGAGGAGGAATAGGAGTAGGAGGTGATTTTATTAGTGTAGGCGGTACTGGGGAGAGCAACACTGGACTATTGCACATAGTTCTGGGGTCTGTATTTTAAAAAGGATGTTGAATAATGGGAGCAGGTGCAGAAAAGAGCCACAAAAATTATTTGAAGACTAAAGAAAATGCCTTACAGTGACTGAATTCTTTAACTCTATTTGTTTAATTATCAAAATGAAGACCGATCGGCTAAGTAGCAGCGCTGTAGAAAAGGACCTAGGGGTTACGGTGGATGAGAAGATGAATATGAGCCAACAGTGTGCCTTTGTTGCCAAAAAGGCCAATGGCATATTAGGCTGCATCATTAGGAGTATTGCCAGCAGATCGAAGGATGTGATAATTCCCCTCTATTCGACACTGGTGAGGCCGCATCTGGAATACTGTGTCCAGTTTTGGGCTCCCCACTACAGAAAGGATGTGGACAAATTAGAAAGAGTCCAGTGGAGGGCAACAAAAATGATTAGGGACCGGGGGCACATGACTTATGAGGAGAGACTGAAGGAACTAGGTTTATTTAGTCTAGAGAAGAGAAGACTGAGGGGAGATTTGATAGCAACCTTCAACTACTTGAAGGGATGCTCCAAAGAGGAGGGAGCTAGGCTGTTCTCGGTGGTAACAGAGGACAGAACAAGGAGCAACGGTTTCAAATTACAGCTGGGGAGGTCAAGGTTGGATATTAGGAAAAACTTTCTCACTAGGAGAGTGGTGAAGCATTGGAATGGGCTGCCTAGGGAGGTGGTAGAATCTCCATTTTTGGAGATTTTTAAGGCCCAGTTAGACAAAACCCTGGCTGGGGTGATTTAGTGGAAGTGGTCCTGCTTTTTAGCAGGGGGTTGGACTAGATGACCTTATGAGGTCCCTTCCATCCCTATTATTCTATGATTCTAAGACTGAAAAGGGACTTTATCACAATGTATAAGTACTTACAATGGGGAGAAAATACTCGGTACTAACCATCTCTTTTGTCTAGTGGAAAAAGAACCAATGGCTGAAAGTTAAAGCCAGACAAATTCAAATTAGAAATTAGGCAAAAAAAAATTTTGAAGACCAGATGCCTTTCTAGAAGATATTTTTTAGTCCCATACAAATTATTGGCTCAAAACAGGTAATTAGATAAATTCCATGACCTGTGTTAAGCAGGATCAGACTAGATCTTGTGGCCTTAAAAACTGTGTACCTGAAAAGGGGAAATTAAAAACAAAACAAAACATGACAGCATGAGGCAGCATTACAGAGTAAATACACTCTGAAATCACCTTTTAAGCATCCTTGAAAAGCTTTCCTTGTATGGCAGGTCAGCCACCTTTTCCCCAGTTAGTGAGCTATATAATTGAAAATGGGAGGATGGTACTTCACTCAATTGGGACTGAGAGTAGACATGTCCATGAAAAAGATCTATCAAAATATTTAGTTTCTGACATGAACAAGTTAGAGATCTCTTGACACAGAATCCTATGGTGCCTCCCAGTGGTTACTCAGTATAATCTTTTGCCAGAAGGCATGCAAATTTGTCAGGGAAGAATGACAAGAGACAGAAACCCCTAGTTTTATAAGCTAGAAACAGAAATTAAAATTAAAAAAAAAAAAAAATCAAATGTGGAATGAGTTATGACTTTGGAAAACACTACAAATTATTAGAATGCGGGAGAGTTGAGTGAAAATAATAGAGGACTCTTTCTCCTATGAGAGACTGTGAGAGCAGGAAAAATGAACCCATTTTTGTAATAATCCCCAAAAATAAAACAGGGATTTTACATCCCACTGGAATGCTTCAAAGTTAACATTAAATTAAGTGTTGGGTAGCTTTGCTATAGAAGTAACTGAAAATACCATTTTTTTAAATCTGCTTATAGCATTTAATATACAGTTATATCCCTGCTACTTAATTCTGTGCAGAGATTAAAAAAAGAACTAATAGAAAGGAAAATATTTCCCCATTCAATTCCATTGTTTTTAGAATAATTTCTAAAGATCCCACCTTTGTTTCTGTAAATCCTCATAGATTCAGTCACTATTAATTTCTACATGACTTTTCCATCTAGGTCTTACAGAATTTTCAAAAACAGATGAAGATAGCAACAGCAGCAGCAGCCAGCACATGGGGAGAGATAAAGCAGCTTATAAACAACGTAGAACTGGTCTCAGGAGACTTTCAGCTAAACAGTAAGTTGTTGGGGCTTTTTTGTGTGTTTTTTTTTTTTTCTAGGTGGTGGTCATTTCCATTACACAGGGATTATTATTGAGTCATGCAATAGACCATATTGCCAACTTTGCCCACATAGCTACACAAAAGACATCATCACAGGACCTAATCAAGCCAGTTACTCCATCAGCCTCCTGCTCATCCACCAATGTGATTTATGCCATCATGTGCCAGAAATGCCCCTCTGCCTTATATATTGGACAAACAGGACAGTCTCTGTGCAAAAGAATAAATGGACACAAATCTGAGATCAGAAATTGCAACACTCAAAAACCAATAGGGGAACATTTCAATCTCCCTACTCACTCATTGATGACTTGTTAATAGCTGTGCTCTAGCAAATGAATAACAAATTACAGCTTCAAAGAGACACTGCAGAACTGGAATTTATATGTAAATTCAACTCCGTTACCTCTGGGTTAAACAGGCATTATGGATTTTTTCTCATTACAACAGTTGATTTGACCTCACCTTCTTCTATATGCTGTTCCCCAGTATTTGAATCCCAACACTTATTCTGATTTGCTATTACAGCCTGACCCGATCATATGTCATACATTTCCCTGCATTTAATTTCCTCCCATTCTGTAAATTCCTCATCTTCAAAGCGTCTGACAAAGTGGGATTTTCTCCCACGAAAGTTCATGTGATAAATAAATTTATTAGTCTTTAAAAGTGCCACAGGACTCCTTGTTTCCTTTTCAGGACAAAGATTGTATTTTCTTCTCTCTTTGTACTGTAGCTAGCACAATAGGATCCTGATGTAATTCAGGCTTCTGAGCACTGTTGCAATATCTATACAAATAATTTATTAATAAGAGACCTATTCCATGTGCTGGGCAACCATAGAAACTGTGCACTTTTATAAAGCTAAAGAAGTCCCTGAGTTACCTAAACACAGGAAAGGAGAAGCAGGCTGTTGTATGTATACACTGTAGAAGGTTGTTATAGGAATACCCATTTAATTTTGCATAAGAGAGACTCTTCACAGTAACATTACATTATGTGTATGTTCAGCAGGGAAATGCTGCTGCTTGCCTATTGCTAGAAATAACTGGCAAAAATTAATTCAGATTTTTTCCCATCAGATCAACAGAGGGACAATTAATTTACAACAAACATTTCCAGTTCTACAACATATCCCTTCCCTTTTCTCTACTTTCCTGTCAAAGGCAGCCCCTCCTTTGCCCCCAGCTGCATGATCTAGACCTGCAAATGTGCCATAAAAATTACAAATGTAATTTTATTCCCAGAGTGGCTGCCAAAGCCTTGCTGGGGGACCACACCAGAAGCATGAGTAACAAAAAACAAAACAAAAAAAATCTATTAATTTTTCTTAAAATGTCCTATGGACACATTGCTTTATTCAGCCAATTATCAGATACAATTGGCTTAATAAAAGCATACCGTTCATATACAACAGTTTTATCTTTTAATAGTTGAAAAAAAGTGAATTTCTTTTTAAATATGAAAAGCCATGCCTTTTTGGCTCCTTGCTTTGTTGCCCAGCATATGCAGGAGCTGAGCTGTATGATCTGATGGTGAGCTGCTTGCAGATTTCAAATTAAATCCAGTGTTCAGAGTATAATTTGGACCATCCCTTATTCCAGTTGTAATGGCATCCAAATAAAAATGATCCTGTAAAGCTTCAAATGTCAGCTTACAGGGGAGTGCATCCACTATGACAGACCATACACAGGGAAATTTACCTAACCACCTTAACTAAAGAGCTGATGACGCACCTCTTCTCTGACCCCTGGTGCACATTCTTAGAAAGCACTCCCCTCTACTTATGGTGAACATATCTCCCATTTTGGCCAGGAGAGTCACTTTATAAAGCCCCAAAGTGGGCATTTGTCCCATTTATTCTTGCCGACAGATCCGAAGCCCACGAAGGTGAGCAATAATGCTAGCCCTGCCCTGGCGGGGAGGGAGCAGGCAGTCCTTAGGCAAGCAGCGACACCAGCCTTGTGCAGGCGGAGGATGGTCCTCAGATGAACAGCTCAGGCCAGCCCCCACAGCGGGGGCAGCTTGGACTACTGTCCCATTTTCCCTTTGGGAAATATGGTCACCCTACCTCAGCTTCATGTCTGCAGTGCTGTTCTCTGATTATCTCTCAAGAGATCCAAATTCCTCGCTCTTTTGCCCTGTTATTGCACACAGAAGGGGGCTTTGCCTCCCTCTTCCTCTCCAGAGCAGCATCTGTTTACCTGATGCTCTGATGGCAGAGCAAATTATCAGTCACTGGGGTGATAACACCCAGGTTTTTCCAGATACATTAGTCTGTAGGATGGAGTTTTGCCCCTCTGAGAAGTTACTGGGCTGGAGTGTTTGACAGAACTCTATATTTTACTTGGACACTCTCTAGTACTTTTTCAGATATTTTTCTCCAAGTGTTTATAACACTTTTCTCAAAGCTTAAAAAGGGATTTTCATTATTTCTTGAGTTTTGCTCCAAGTTCGGGTCTTCTATACTTTACAAGCATTTCTCCTCTTCCCCTCACGCTGCCCAGATGAGTCAGAACAAAAATTCTAGCTCAAACTTCATCTGTCTTTAATGGACAAGATCAGGTGTCCAGACCTGGGCCTTCCTACACTGGTGGATTTGAAGTCTGGATCCAAATCTGAACTTCCCTATGTGTCAGGGAGTTTGAATTTGGTGCTTTTGAAAAAGAGATTCAAAGTTAAATCTAAATCAAGACCCACACTTGGGGTTCGTATGCAAGGGCTTTGGTTCAGGCCATTTCTAATGTCCACCATTATCAACACACCAGATTAGCATAAAAAATTAAAAATAATGCAACTTTTTAATGAGCTTATTGTATCAGCGATCCATTGTTGACTACTGCAGCAGAGCTGTGACAAATGGGTTCGTTAATGATTCCATCATTCTCCAAGTTCCTCTGCATGGGCAACAGATCTTGCAGCAACTCAGAACCTCATTGAGTTCAGTAGGGCTCCGTTTGGATGGGTACAGGCCACAGGTTCTAATCTCACAAATCCTCATGCAGTAGAACTGAACGCAAAATGGATTTTCTGGTTCATTGACAAGTTTGAAAATTCAAGAAAAATCTTTTCTGGTCAAAATGTTTCATTTTGACAAAAATCAAAATGTTTTGTTTCAATTTTAATTTTTTAAAATGTATTAAAAAATAAAATTAAAGGTACTTTTGAAACAAAAAGTTGTTTTAAACAAAAACAAGCATTTTTTTAAATGTCAAAACTAGTCATTTTGATTTTTTTTCATAATTATTTTTAAGGTTTTTCTAATTAAAAAATTGGCAACACTGACTCATTCAAGAAATGTTTTGGTATCACAGAATCTGCATTTTTGGTGTTAAAAACATTGTGTGTGAAAACTTTTGCCCAGCTCTGTCCTCAAAATTAAGTATTTTCAGGTTTGAGGCCCTCACTTCTAACAGCAAATCACAAAATATTGTAAGTGCTACATAAACAGGGTTGGGGTGGTGGTGTTTGTTTTGTGTTTATTTTGAGGGAAATTTGAAGGAGATTTTTTTTAAAGGCCTGATTTTCAGAGATACTGTACATCCTCAACACCCATCCAATGCAGTTCTACAATACAATACAACCTCCCAGAACTGATTGCCCTCAACCTGAAGAAGAACACTGTGAAGTTTCAGGGGGGTAACCATGTTAGTCTAGTTCAGAAGGGGGAAAAAAGGAGTCCGGTGGAACTTTTAACAATTGTATTTATCGCATGAGTTTTCATGGGCGAATCCCACTTCATCAGTCGCTAGAAATGGAAAACTTACAGCATGGGAGGGAAAAATAAGTTTTCCATTTCTAGCACCTGATGAAGTGAGATTCACCCACAAAAGCTCATGTGATAAATAAAATTGTTAAAAGTTCCACAGGAGTCCTTGTTTGTTTTACTGTAACGCTTGAAAGCTTGTTTGTTTCACATACACAAGTTGGTCCAACAAAAGATATTATTTCACCTACCTTGTCTCTTTCATATCTGTGGACCTATTTGCCTAAAACAACGCTGCAAACAGCTCTCAACTCGCCACTCTCAAAGCCATTTTAGAGAGTAAAATTAGGAGATCAATTTCTCTTTGTTTATACCATGGACTAAATGCCATCTCCGTAGCAAACTCCTCAATCAACGAACATTCAGGGATAGGGAACAAAATGTAGTCATGTGGATTAGCCATATGTGAACTCCCCAATGAAAGGCAGTGTGGCCATAGTTAATCTGAAACCTTGATTACAAGCCAAAGAGAACAGTTATATAACTCAGAAAACTGAAAGGAACAAAAACAAACAAGTAAGAGCTACATTTAATTGAAAGAATGATCATCCACGCTTACGAATTTGCACCTTTTATTACATTGCTGGCAATCAAGACCTTCATATAACTGGCTTTTTTAAAATTACAAAAATAATAGAGAGATTGTGCTAATTAAAAAGTACATGCAAGATGCTGACAGGTAATTAATTAATTAAATATACACTGTGACAGAGACAAAAATCTTTGCAAGGATTTATTTGCTTTACCTGCACTTGCAGAATTAGCAGACTCAACACAAATAGCACGATGCTGCATTTACCAGATGGAAATGGATAAAGACAAATAGAACACTTCCAAGAGTGAGGCTGCCCTGAGAAGGAAGGGACTCCATTCTCTCTACGTCAAGGACAAAGATTTATCAAAGAAGCAGTCACCTCTTTAAGCTTCACAGGTGAGATGCCACTAACAGAAGTAGATTTCAAAGGCAAAAGCTATTGCCTGAATCAACAATCTGTTTAACCATGAGCACTGTTTCTGAACCTAAAATAAAATTTTTTTAAAAAGGACAAACAGCCATCAGCAGTGTCCATCCCCCCCACATGTTGCAAGAGGTAATTGTATAGGGTGTGTCCATCTGATCCAAAAATGTGATTTCTCTCAGAATTCACAACAGAAAGACAACTCCCTGCTTAAAGTCCCTTTCAATATGCCCTGGGAAGAAATTCTTCCTTAAACCCAACACTGGCATTTACCATACATGTATGTGATCAGTTACAGTTGTATTCACACATCTCTCGTGTCCTGAGATATCATTGGTAACCAGGGTGTAAGTCATTTTTCTTAAATCCTAATTAAAGCAAATTCTGGAAGAAGAGAATTTGAACCAAATTAAAGAAAAAAAATTAAGTAGGAGGAGGCAAAAAGAAAAAGTAGAATTCATATCTGAAATGCATCTGATTGCATAACCCGCTACACTTTATATTAAAAAATCCTTGCCACTCTTGTGGGAGTGATTAGTTCTGTTCTTCACAGCCATGGGCAAATTCTTCATATGAAGTACAGCTATTAATAAATAACATTAGCACTTATATGGTGTTTTGAATCTTCAAAGTACTGTATTCAAAGAATTGCATTCATTTATTAAACTGCTAGAAATGCTTTTACTCTCAGTCTCCATTATGTCTACACTGGCAATTTAAGTTAACTTAAGGAGGCTTAAGTCGACTTAAATCAAGCCACGTCCACCCTAGGCTTTCATTAAGTCAACTTAAGAAATTCCTTAAGTCGACTTAATGAAAGCTTAAGTCGACTTTGTTACTACCACTCATTAAGTCAACTTAACCCTTAAGTCGACTTATGGACAGTGTGGACATGGAGTAACCCTTAAGTCGAGTTTATATAGAGTGATTAAGTAACCCTTAAGTTGACTTAACAAAGTGGACTAAGTCGACTTAAAGCTAAGTTAACTTGGTCCACTTTATTAAGTCGACTTTAATAAGGTCGACTTCAAGTCGACTTAAAATCAACTTAACAAAGTCAACATAACTTTTCTAGTGTAGACATAGCCATTTAACAAGTAGATCCATGTTTTTTACCATTATACATCAGTACTTAGATACAGTGGTGATGGAGGTGTGTTATAGCAAAAGCACAGAAAGACAGATGCCAAATCTCAAAATCTGCACATATTTGCACATGACTGTAACATCAGGCCCATGAGCAGTCCAACTGAATAAGGACTGTAGACCAGTGGTTCTCAACTGCTGTGTCGTGACACAAAAGTGTGTCGCAGCACAGCAGCTGAGTGTGTCGCTGCTACTCACCCCACTGCCAAAAGAACACCTGGCTTCTTGGCAGTTGCATTTCCGACGGTGGGGAACCTCTTTCTGAGAGTGAGGTAAGTCGCAGCCACAGGAGGGGTGGGCTCACTGCCCTGCCAAAAGCACCAGCACCACATAGTTTTAGTGGTGACTCTTCTCTTAACTAAAAGGAGCATTGGCAGTGGCTTTTTTCCGGCACTGGAGGATGCTACGTTCTTGAAGTGCCATCAAAAGTGCTGCCTAACGGGAATTTTCTCTGTGGTGGGGAGCCACCTGCATTTTCTTTGCCACCATTGAATAAGCAGGTGGCGACAGTTTCTTTCAGCAAAGGGAGGCTTCTGTGTTGCGAACGGTTGGCCATGCTACTAGTGGTGTGACGACACAGGAAAGGCTGAGAACCCCTGCTGTAGACAACCTACAGGTCTGGTATCTATAAAGAGAAAGCAAGTACCACCAGTCAGAATTAACTTTATTTTGGATTAAGTGACTATAGAAGGACAAAGCAAAACAAAGTGTATGCGAGAGAGTACAGGAGATGTGCGTCTCTAATGTAGCATTCTGTTCTGAACCAGCCCAGAAGGTGACCTATTTCTGCAGGCAGTAGAATCTTAAGACACATCTTGAAGTCAGTGATGCTCAAAGGATTGAGTGCTGGACTGAGACTCAGGAAACAAGAGGTTTATTCCTGGCTCTTCTACGGCCCTGTTTTTTTACCTTGGGTAAGTCACGTCACCTCCCCCTGCTGCTGTTTTCTTCCCACTGTTTTTTCATCCATGTAGACTGTAAGCTTTTCAGATGAGGGACTGTCTATATGGCCATGTCTATGTTACAGGTGCTACAATGGCACAACTCTGGGGCTGTAGCACAGTAGTGTAGACATTTTCTACACTGATGGAAGAAGTTTTTCCATCACTGTAGGAATGCCACCTCTTTAAGGAAGGTAGCTACATTGATGGAAGGATTCTCCATCGACCTAGCTGGGGTTGGCCAACATTACTATAGCACTCCAGTGTGTGGATTTTTCCACCTCTCTTGAGCAACATAGCTATATTGCCCTAACCTTTAAGGGTAGACCAGGCCTAGTGTATACTCAGCACAATAGGGCCCTGATCTCAGTTGGCCTTTAGACGCTATGTTAATAATGGAGTGATACAAACAAATAAAAAACAAAAATGCACCACAAATAAGCACTTTGAAGATGAAAAGTAATGAAAAGATGAAAAGTGCCACAGCATAGAAGATCTAAGCATTGCCTACCTATGGATTTGTGACTACTGAGGACTCAGAAAGAGAAGCCACTCAGAACATGCCTTTACTTAACAAAAGCAGCGTATGAATCACTATTACACACTGTTCTCCTACAGCAATAAATAGTGTTTCTAGAACTTCACATAAAAAGACATTGTTTTTAAAGATGTATTTTACATACTTTATAAGCAAATGTCTTCACCTGTATTTTAACATTCTTACATATTAAAGATGAGCAAATTTGGGGAAACAACCGCACTTGATTTTCAATATTAAGGCAGATGCTTTCTTTAAATTCACTTTTGTTTTAGGCTGTTTCACTTGCTGGTTTCCCTGCAGTAGCATAACATTGCCATGTTTGCATTGCAAAGGAAAACATTTAAAAGCCAAAGACCAAAATATTATAATTTGAATAATAATTTTAAAAGGACCCTGAGATTTCCTGGCAATGTTTTTATTAAACTTAACTTCGATTTTGTGAAACCTAAATTCTGGATTTAAATTGACTTTCCAGTGTCCCTTTAAATCAAAATTGAGACCCCGCCAGAACCAAGATCCAAATTATGGCAAAACTGGCCACAGCTCTAGTTTTCATGGCTTGGTCCTATCCTATCATTCTCATGGTCCTGAACTGAATTCAAACTCTCCCCAACCATATTCCAGCTCCAAAATGCCACGGGTTTGTTTGTAGCTGCTTTAATTGTTCTCATACAATGAATGAGCACGTAATTATGTATTACTTCAAACATTATTATCTACTCTATTGCAGGAGTCCTGAGAGGACCCTAATCAGGTTCAGGGTCCCAGCTTACCAAGTGTGCTCTCCAAACATATAAGACAGCATGGCCCTGGGGCTGGACTGCTGAGCTCCCATTCTACATGTGCACCAACAACAGGAAGGAATGAGGAAGGGTAAAAGGCAAACATATAATTACTTATGGCACTTTTAAAGTCTTTAAAAGTGCCACAGGACTCTGTTGTTTTTCTACAATAGACTAGCACGGCTACCCCTTTGGAAATATAATTACTTGTTAGCTTTCTGCATAATTTGATGGTTCTTATTAATTTAAAATATGAATACAAGGAGAAAGACAGAATATACAATTACTTGAAAAAGACATCAGCAAATCCCCACTCACCAACTACCTATATAAAATCACAAGACTCACAATAAAAGATAAAACAAACAAGGAGTTTTGTGGCGCTTTTAAAGACTAACAAATTTATAATTCCACTAGGTGGAGCTGAGCAACTGCTCTCCCAGGCCACGTCTATATTTGCAATTTAAATTGCATTAGCAATGACACATGTTGAAACAAGTTTCTTGCTTACAAGGTGCTCACATTGTTTCCTTTGCCAGTTTAGACAGGGCTGAGCTGCAGGGATAATCATAAACTGATTACCGAACTATGCTATGAACGAGGCTGACTCACCTTTAGCATGGTGATGTCAGACTTCTCTTGGTAGATTATGTAGTTAGAAGTGCATTCCATGTGAGTTTGGGAGCAGAAGGGAAGGGCTAAGTTAACTTCAGAGTGGACAGCAGTTTTACTGGTGGAAAATCCTGGCCTTTAATAACTTCTTTTGTCACCCAAAAGACAGGAAACATTAAGACTGCAGTTTTTAGGCAAATAACTAAAATATTGCTAATCGCTGAGAACTGGAGCTGGTTGGAAGCAAAGGGGAGAGACACAGACAGCATGGCTCTAATCTAGATTTCACAGATGCCAGTTTAAATCAGAACCTGTCAATATCAATGGGTGTGTCTACACTTACAATTAAGTTGACTTAAGCTTGCTTAAGTCAACTTAATTTTATCTGGGTCTACACTACAATTTCCTTAAATCGACTTAAGATGCTGCTTATGTTGACTTAAGGAAATTTAAAGTCGACTTTATAAAACCTCGTATAAAGTCGACTTTACTGGCTAAATCAACTTTATAAAGTCGACTTAGCCAGTGTTGACGCAGATTAGCCCTAAATCGACAAAGTCAACTTAAAGCGCTCCAGGGCTCCCCCACTGCCCTCCCTGCCAGGGTGGCTGGCACAGCCAGAGCCTGGCGTGCCCCCCCACAGGGCAGGACACAGCCCTGCCCACCCCACTCCTATGTCCTGCCAGTGTCCCTGTCCTGCTCAGCCCCCATTGTACCCAGGTACAATGGGTCAAATGCTGAGCCCTCTGGCAATTGGCAAGGGGTGCCCCCTGCCACCGTGGACCAATCCCAGGTCCACTTAGCCCCTAGAAGTCAACTTAGGCGTCCAGTGTGGACGCTCTAAGTCGATTTGGCAAGGTCCCCTTTAAGTCAACTTAATTTTTGAGTGTGGACATGCTAAGTTGACTTATTTGGCCAAGTGTAGACATAGCCAATGGAATTAAGCTAGTGTAAACAAGAGCAGAATCAAACCTTAAATGTTAAATGTTTAATGACTGCACTAATACAACTTGCACAGGCAGATGAGGGGGAAAATGAAATAAGTCAATGCTTATCTGAAGTGGAAATTCATAAATGTTGTCCAAATCCAAGTACGCTATCCAAAATACAGTTCAGTGTAGTATTCATCTTGTTAAGCAAATGCACATAGGCATCTTTAAAAAAAAAAACTTTGATTGTTTTGTTGTACAATGAGGTATCCTTATATTTGGACTGCTGTAAAGTAAATATTGAAAGATCTTTGACTAGGAGGTGAGAGCAGGTGGGTGCAATTAACATATCTCAGATGCACTACCCAGAAAGGGTCTGTGAAGTAAAGGTAGATTTGTATAGTGTGGAATCCACTGCAAAGGGGAACATTTGTGACATCATTGGGATGCTTTGCAGTCTTCAGGAAAGGGTGTGGTGTCTTTACCAAAGGGAAGATCTTGGTATCCCATGGAATGCAGGCTGCATCACTGGTGTCACATTACTGAGGTGTCTATTACACTCATTGTTGTTGGGTTCCACATTGTTATTAAATAAAATGATAGTAAGCCTGGGTTAGAAATAGTATGATCTGCAAAACAGTGGATAAAGTGCAACATAACCACCTTGCAGAATAAAGGAAACACTCAACTGAAGTCAATGGAGATACACATATTTTAATATGCAGAACTGGGGTTCAAGACACTAAGGCTATGTCTATACTTGTAAATTTAGGTCAACTTTACCTAAGTCGACTTAACAAAGTCGACTTTGTTAAGTCGACACCTAAATTTTAAGTCGACTTAGGGGGAATTTACAAAGTCGACCTAGAGCATCCACACTGGACACCTAGGTCGACTTCTAGGGGCTAGGTGGACCTGGGAGAGGTCCACAGGGGCAAGGGGGGCACCCCTTGCCAAGTGCCAGGGGGCTCAGCCTTTGCCCCATTGTACCTGGATACAATGGGGCCAAAAGGGACAGGGACATTGGCAGGGCATAGGGGAAGGGTGGGCAGGGCACTGCCCTGCCCTTTGGCAGGGGAGGCAGTGGGGGAGTCCTGGAGAGCCCTAAGTCAACTTAGGGCTACTCCAGCTCCACACTGGCTTACGTCGATTTTAGAAAGTTGACTTAAGCCTAAAGTCGACTTTAAACTAGGTTTAACAAAGTCGACTTAATTTTCCTTAAGTCGACTTAAGCAGCTTGCTTAAGTCAACTTAAGGAAAGTGTAGTGTAGACGCAGAGTAAATTAAGTCGACTTAAGCTTGCTTAAGTCGACTTAATTTACAAGTGTAGACACACCCTAAGGCTATGTCTACACTAGAAAAGTTGTTGACTTTGTTAACTTTTAGTCAACCTTAAGTCTACTTAAAAAAGTTGACATCTTTTCTAGTGTAGACATAGCCCCTTGTCGACCTTATTAAGTTGACTTAATGCTTTAAGTCGACTTAATAAGGTCGATTTAGGTGCTAATACCCGTCCACACTGGCTTTAAGTCAACTTAAAGAGTCGACTTAAGTTGACCTAAAACTAGGTGTTATGAAGTCGACTTGAGTTTTCCTTAAGTTGACTCAAGGAAGTGCTTAAATTGATTTAATAAAAGCCCAGTGTGGATGGGGCTTTGTTTAGGTCGACTTAAGCCTCCTTAAGTCGACCTAAATTGCCAGTGTAGTGGCACCCTTAGGGCAAGTCTATACTTACAACGGTGAAATCGCTGCTGTCAGCACGATCTTCCGGGTTCAATTGAGCCATCTGGGTAGACGCGCTCAATCGAACACGGAACCAGAGCTGTAACACCAGCTCCATAACCATAGTTACACTACACCGACTGGACGCCATTTCCAGTTGGCTTAGTGTGGTGTGTAGCAAAGATTTAAGAAGTCGGCGGGAGATACACAAGGTATTTTATGTACCTCGCGTATCTCCCGTCGACTGCTGCTGAAAAGTGTGGCAAGTGCAGACTAGGGCTAATTCTGCAAACATACTCACCAAGTAATTCCTTCAAATTGTGAGACATCTCAGTCACATTTTTTCAAATGCCCTTCAATTCGCTTATTAACTGGAGCTGTGAATGGAAATATTTTGTTGCCATCCTTTCTATTAGCCAATTAAATGTATGATGGAAAGAATTCTGTTTGCTCAGTGATCACAATTTATGATGTATCCCCCAAACTTAACTTTAATTTGTACTTTACAACTAAAAAAACCCCTCAATGCTTTTTCACCTTTGTCATAATTTCAGAAGGCCAGATCCTACGTCAGTGTAAATCAGCATGGTGCCTTTTATTTCAAATGTGCTATGGGAAGTTACACCAACTGAGACTGTGGCCTAGAGTGCGCATATAGTTCAGAAACATTAAAATCTTTTATGCTATGCTAAGAGAAATAGCCTGTGCCCCTGTAACTGAGACTGTTAAGCTTTCTTGCAGTTGTCAAGAGTGTAGACAGAGTAAAAAACAGCAGCCTCCTGAAATGAGAAACAAGCATATAATAAAGTAATAGGCATGATCTGAGTGGCCAGATTGTAATCTGGGCCCATGAAATTGGTGTAAGAAAGACAGCTGCATGTACAAATAGCCTGTCTACACCACTGTTTCCATGCAATCAGTACTAGCATCCACTTTTCCAGGCTGGTTCTTTTCCTTAACACTTTCCTTGGAAAAACAACAGAGTCCTGTGGCACTTTTAAAGACTAACAGATTTATTTATCGCATGAGCTTTCGTGGGAGAAAATCCCACTTTGTCAGATGCTTTGCTCATGCGATAAATAAATTTGTTAGTCTTTAAAAGTGCAACAGGACTCTGTTGTTTTTCTACAGTAGACTAGCACGGATCCCCCTTTGGAATTTGACTTTCCTTGGAGTTCCTCTCCCAAATGCAACAGCTGGTTCCCACACTGACCTCCCTAGTTACACCATTCTGTGTGCACTGGCAATAAAGTTAATTTCATTTGTGCCCTCATCTTCAAAGCATTGCAGTAGCTTTTAGTAAATAGAGCACATAAGAAAGGGATTGATTTTGTCCCTTGGCTCAAGGGCTCATTGATAATAAATGTTTGGACTAGCACCCCATGAGGATTCACACCAGAGACAGCAAGAGTCCCAACAGTGGCTGCATCTACACTTGTAAATTAAGTCGACTTAAGCTTGCTTAAGTCGACTTAATTTACTCTGCGTCTACACTAAACTTTCCTTAAGTTGACTTAAGCAGCTGGTTAAGTCGACTTAAGGAAAAGTTAAGTCGACTTTATAAAATCTAGTTTTAAGTCAACTTTTGGCTTAAGTCGACTTTAGAAAGTTGACTTAAGCCAGTGTAGACATAGAGTAGCCCTAAGTCGACTCTAAGTTGACTTAGGGCTCTCCAGGACTTCCCCACTGCCCTCCCTGCCAGGGTGGCTGTCACAAGGAGAGCCTGGCATGCCCCCCCCCCCCCCAGGGCAGGGACGAGCCCTGTCCACCCTGCCTCTATGCCCTGCCAGGGTCCCTGTCCCCCTTTGCTCCATTATACCTAGGTACAATGGGGCAAAGGCTGAGCCCCCTGGCACTTGGCAAGGGATGTCCCCCCTGCCACCATGGACCAGTCCCAGGTCCACCTAGCCCCTACGAGTCGACCTAGGTGTCCAGTGTGGACGCTCTGGGTCGACTTTGTAGGGTCCCCCAAAAGTCAACTTAAAATTTAAGTGTAGACATGCTAAGTCGACTTAAATTAACAAGTGTAGACATAGCCAGTGAGACTACCCAGATGATGTTTTGAATCAGTTATCCGGTGTCCTGGCTGCAACCCCCTCCTTCAATTACCAGTGTAAATGTTTGGCACTGCCCTGCTCAGCTGTAATCCTTGGTGGATTTAAAATTGCAACAGCTTTGCGCCACTGCAGTCCCCCAGTCTTTCCACTGCTGGGGGCAATCTACCTTTAAAAAAACCCCATAAATCAGAGCATACTGTTACTCCAGGATTCAAGTCTCTTTAATTCTGCTCTGCATTCACATAATGTGGATCAGCCAAGGAGCTCAGTACAGGAAATGGAATTGGAGGGGGAAAAAACAGAGACTGGAAGGTTTTGGCACCTGGGATGGGTTTTTTGTCAGGGAATGATCAGAAGATTTTGGCAGCTGGCTTAAAACCTCCCCTTGTTTAAGCAGGAACCACATGAACCGTGACTCCCTAGAGTGGGATTTCTATGTAAGAACAAACATAAATCAGCCCTTGCAATAATTTTTTGGTCCTACACCATGGTGGAAAACTTGGACTCAGACAGAAGAAAACTGATGAGCTATTTAATAGGGTTGTGCAGGAGGGGTTGCAAGAATGGTGGAGACTACAGCCTGATCCTGAGGTTGAGGGTTCATTTTGGTAGGTGAAGGTGGGTGTATGTAATGAACTGAAATGTTCCTGCTTTTTGTTTGTCTCTCAGGTGTCTGGTGTGTGGAAAGTGTTGTTTAAGAGTGGAAATTTTCTCACTTGACTGTACTAGCTGCTGGCCTACCAAAGTGCTGCGGGAGGAGGGGTTTCCAAAAGCTGGTTTTGACTCCCAGCCCTCTAGCTTTGCCCTAGGCCCGTTTGCCAGCTGAGGCTAACCAGAGTACAGGGAGCTCTAGCCCACCCTTTCCCTGCTGAAACACTCCCCATATGCTAAGAGCTCAGTGGTAGGGAGCACTCATGTAAGAGCAGATTATTTTGGCTCTCAGGCTCCTAGGACAGGAATAAGACACAGGTGGTTTCCAGTCCCTTGTCACTACGGGACTAGCACAAATGTAGCAGAGTGGACGAGAAAAATGTGGCCATAATTCCTTTGCAGGAGTTGGCAATCTCATCAGGTCACTGCTCCAATGACTGCTCTAGCCTCATTCTAGTCATTTTTTTCTGAACATTTCTTAAGCAGAGCTGAGACAAGCCAAGCACCTCAGCTGATGTCAGGTCTGCTTAAACAGGGTTGCTGAACTGGCTCACTGCTGCAGGGTGATAAAGGGAGTGGGATGAGATTTACACAACAGAACTGGAACTAGGAGGGGTGCAGCTCTATTCCTGCGTTGGTGTCTGTGGACGGTGCAGTGAAATGATGTATAAGGCATTCTCAGCACTCCAAGGAGGTGTGATCGTACTTGCACAAGCTTAGGTACACCTTTTTTCCTGTTTCTCCCATTGGCCTGCTGATCATGAGCAAGACATTACACCTCCCTGTGCTTCAATTTCCCCATCTGTAAAATGGGGTTAATTACCTTCTCGTGAAGTGCTTCAAGGCCTACTGATGAAAAGCACTATATTCCACCTAGCTATTTATTCTGTGTATGGACAATGTTTTACAATTATTTCAGGACCCTAAAGTGTGGTGGCACTCTATTTTCCCTTTCCTTCTCTCCATTGTTTGTGCTACCTTTAAAAGTGTCCAACAGCATTTTTTTTTGTTGCTGCTCAGAACATAGAGAGATTGTTTTTAAGTCCAGCATCTGTTAGTTATTGTTTACACTAAATGCTTCAGCTTTGAACTAGGATCAATGCAATAGCTTTAACTTCTGGAGAAAGCGTTCAATAATTACCACAAATCTTTGTGACACTTTTTCATATTCCAGTGCTGCATACTTAGGCTCCAGGGCACAATCTCTAGTCGCGTCTCCAGAGTCCAATTGCACAGGAAACATGAAAGATATACACGCTCATTTATGTCAAGCTGCCAGAAATAAAGCTAGTTACAGCAGTGTGAAAAAGACTGCAGGCAGCGAGAGGATGTCTTTTTTCTAGGACCCTTTCATTGTTCAGTAATAATAGCATAATAAGCAGGGCTGTCCCTGGGGGGGCGAGCGAGGCGATCGCCTTGGGCCCCGCAGGTACATGGGCCCCGCGCTGTCCCGCTCCCAGCGCGCCACAGCCTCTCCTCCCACAGTCGCCCAGCCGAAGGCGGCGGGGCGGGGTGGAGCTGGAGGGCTATGTCCAGCCCCTGGGCTGGCCCTCCCCGACCCCAGGGCGGAGCGGGTAGGCCCAAGGGCAGAGCATGTGAGGCCTGGCCTCTGGGCCGGCCTGCCCCACACAGCCAGCTCCGACTCCCCTCTCCCTCCCCCCCCGCAGGCGGGGCCCCGCTTTGGCCACTTGGCCCCGGGCCCCGCTCCCCCCATGGGACAGCGCTGATAATAAGAGAACAAGAACGAATGTCAAGGAATCCAGGCTCCTTCTTTCTGTCCAGCCATTATATGTTAGAGCTGGTTTTGCTTTGAGAAAGTGAAAGCACTCCCTTTCAAGAGTGATCTGCCAGATGGGTGATTAGGCTCAGAAACTCCCAAATTTTCCTCACCACTTATTTATTTCCATGGTGGTAGCACCCAGTGACCTCAAATCAGGATCAGAACTCCACAGTGGAAGATATGACACAAACCCGCAGAAGTCGCCCAGTGTCCCAAAGAGTTTGTAGCAATCCAATATGAAACTGAGTGTGCAATAAATAATAGGGTGAAGGGGAAGACAAGGCTCATAGGAATAAGAATACAATAGGATGGCTCTGGGACTCATTTAATGGTCCCAAATCATTCATTATGTTTTTTCTTTCTATTTTCCTTTTCTAAATAAAATCAGCTAGTCCTGAATACTACCAGCAACCCAGCCACTGCCTGCTGAATTCTCACAGGCATCTCAGCAGTAAGTGTTGAAGAGGGATTTGAAGAAAGGAGTAGTAGGGTTATGGATCAATTCCTGGCATAAAAAGATACTGAACTAGAACAAGAGGCATTCAAGGCTGGCATCACCTGACAGAGCAAAGCAGCTAGCCGCAGTATTGTCGCACTCAGAATTCAAACTAAAGCCACCCATTTCTGAAGGCTGCTGTAAAATATTTCATATGAAAGCAGAAACCAAATTTGGACACCAGCTTCATTTGACAGCTGGGGCTGTAAAAGGAGATTCTCACACACACACACACACACACACACACACACACACACACACACACACACATGGAATATCAATGGGGATTGTTAGGCTGCACTAAAACTTTACTATGCAGCTTACTAGACCTGAGGTATTATCTTCACACTCATTCCTCCTTTCCCCCCTCCCCAACCCGTCATTTGACGGACAGATTTCAGATACTGGGATTGTCATTCTACTTCATGCCTGGGAGTGCTGACTCAGCTGTAGGGAAGAGCGCAGGGGGTTGATTACACAGGTGTGCATACAAGCAACTCCATCAGCCTCAGCAGGAACTGGATGTATGCAGAAACAGGAGCATCAAGTCCTGGGATGGCACTGTGAGCAGGAAATAGGTGAAAGAAGAGAAAGGAATAATTAACCTGTGGAAATAAAGGGAGAAGGGAATCAAAATGGAAAAATAAGTTGTCTGAAAGAGAAAAATGCAGTTAGTAAGAGATGAGTGGAGAAAGACGAGAAGTGTAACTCTGAATGGAGGAAAAAAGAAAGCAAGGGCTGAATGCGGATAAAGAAAATGCCCTACCATTAACAAAATCTTCTAGCATTTCCTACAGCAAACTTTGTCAAGCAACTCACCTGTTTTACTACTGTGATATTTGTGGTCCTAAAGGGGAGTCCTATAGGGGGTCTACTTAGTTTTGTGCAAATCCTCCCATGGCACACTCATTTTCCAGGCTTCATTACCAGAAAACTAACTAACCAACCAGACAGTAGATCCAGGTTATGCTACTCTAGCCTTGCAAAGTCTAGTTCAGCAAAACAAACAAGGAGTCTGGTGGCACTGTTAGGGTATGTCTACACCAGAAAAAGTTGAGTCCACTTTAAGTCGACTTAAAGCCAACGTTACTAAGTCGACTTAAAGTTAAGTCGACTTAGTCCTCTTTGTTAAGTAGACCTAACTGCCCTTAAGTCGACTTAATGGTTACTCCCTGTCCACACCGTCCTTAAGTCGACTTAAGGAGTCGACTTAAGACTTAACTTGACCTAATGGGCGGTTGTTATTAGGTCGACTTAAGCTTTCATTAAGTCGACTTAAGGAATTTCTTAAGTCGACTTAATGAAAGTCAGGTGTAGATATGGAGTAATTTGGGTCAACTTAAGGGTCCTTAAGTCGACCTAAATTGCCATTGTAGACATACCCTTAAAGACTAACAAATTTAGATGCTTGAAGACAAAGTTTGGGATTTTCTCCTAAGAAAGCTCATGCGATAAATAAATTTGTTAGTCTTTAAAAGTGCCACCAGTGTCCTTGTATGTTTAGCCTTGCAAAATAATCCTACACATTCATTTGCCTTTGTCAAGTATCTTTTTGACAGAATATATCGAATATATGTGTTGTTAATCAACCACATACTAAAAGGCAGGAGAATTTAGGCTGTAAGGAGGTTGAAGTGTTTGTGAAGGCTTTACACAGCTCTGTCAGAGGTATACAGAGTTATAAAGGATAGGAGACAAGTGGCCTCAGACAGGATCAAATAAACAAAGCCAACTCTGGGCATGCTACAGCCAAGGATTGGCACAGATGGGGAAGCCCTGCGAGTCATTCCTGGGCCAGTGCTCCAGCACGGTACTAGCCAGCACTGTGCTGGGACAGGTTGTAGGACAGACTCATCCCTACAGTCATTTCCCTGAAGATGGGAGACTCCTAGGGATGAATCTGGCCTGATGTCTTTTGGCTGAGACAAAACCCTTGTTTGCTCACAGCCATTAGAGACTGGATCAGATTGTACCTCAGAGCAAGATGTATTATGGGGGACAAATCTTGGCAGTTGCAAACCCAAATAGCTCTAATAAGCTACCTGTTTCTTTAAAACAGCAACAACAGTCTAGTATTAAGGGAAAGGGGGAACAGGAAAAGTTAGGCAAGCAAGCCTAGAGCTTCCTGTTGTCCCTTGGGTCCAGAAATGCTGTAGGCTGCATACTACATATGCTGCCAACACGCCATTGGTATGCACCACACTTATGGTAACCCAGATGGCAAAATTGTTTTGGTGTCTAATGTGTTCAGGCTACAGGATGCTTGGGTGAATATTTGGAGCCTCAAGTGTTTTCTCTAATGAACCTTACATAAAATCCTGCTCTTGGGTATTGTATTTCTGAACTGTGTTACAGATCCCTTCAAAACTTAACACCAGGAGGATCATATTTTTTTTGCCTAGCAATAATTAAGTAAATAGGCACAATATGCCCCTAGTTCATTGCCAGATATTAACCCACAACAGATTATTTCATTTTGAAATGAATAGTTATTTGGCAATCCAGAGACAGATTCGAAGCTGGAAGTCAGAATTACATTTGCCAGTAGGTTAAATGGGCCAGTTCCAGAAAGAGCCTAGTGGGTCAGTAACGTTAATGTATTCCTCTGTTAAGGTGGAGAAGTAGTTGGTAGAAATTTTCCTCTGGGTTATCAGCATAACATAGGGCAAAATTCTCTTTTTTTGGTTTAGAACATTTATTGTAACTTTCCAGTGATTCTGCCTTTTGTTATTCTATAAAAGCTTGCAGTATGTGAAGTTGAGCAAACCAAATGAAACTGTTAGTTTAGCCAGAGTTAGCCAGCTGGCCGACGCAGAGGAGTTTGATCTTGCATCTCTTTAGAATAGTCACTAGAGAAACAAAGTGGTTTTCCTGCCTCTGATCACCGCTAAGCTGTAAGCCTTCTTTTCTTCGGAGCAAACCATGGTGTAGTACATTTACCACCACTATCCAGCCCCTGCCCAAAATAAGCAACTTCAAGAAGTGTACATTTCAAAGCATGATTACACCTTTAGGGGGGAAAAAGGCATACATTTAAATTTGTAATACCACAGGAATTGTTTATTGTAGGATCACCATGCCTGGTGTCTAATGCCACACCCTGTAAATATTATGATGCTCAGTGAGCAACTAAAAAAGTCCCACCCTGTGAATCCACGCATTTTAATTTAGACACTTGTGTAGAAGTTTAATGCTCCTAATGTGGTGAAATCAGAGGGGTGGGAGCAGGGTAAAGTGGGAGGTTACCGCCTCCTCTCTTGCTAGTAGAGCAGACACTGCATGCATTTGTTTCCTCAGTTGAGGAAACAATGTAGTCTTTCATATGATGCAGGTGGCTTGCAGCATAGCAGAAAAGGGACATTATGAATTACCATGACAGTGCTGGTTGAAAGGTTTAGAGCCCATTATTCAAAAAAACTTTGCTGAGAATACTGCTGCTGCATTAAATATCAATGAAAGCTGCATGTCTGCTGGTAAGACTATGAACACCACAGAAAATGAATGGAAAGAATTGAGTGGTTCACAATATTTCAAACTGTGTGAGTGTCATTCAGTTCATAAGTGACCACCAAGAGTACATGAGTGAAGTAACTGTTTGAAAGAAATAAGGAAGGATCCTTGACCAATCTGCAGGAGATGTGGCGGTGGGGGGGGAGGGGAGAGAAGCCTAAAACAAAACAAAAAACCCAATGCAAATATCTGTGAAAGCTAATAATTGTCAAACTTCCAAAAAAGAGACTGGCTGGACAGAAGCATGAAACATCTATAAGCTTTTGAAGACAAGAGATATAAAAGCTTTCTACCATTCCTTGCAAGAATCCGCTCATGACCACAGGACCATTCCAATAAATTACTGAAAGTAAACTTTATTGTTAAAAAACGGACATCCTACAAACAAAACAGGAGCATTTTGACTGTGCTTTATCCGCCACCAAACCCCAGGAATCAAGCACTAAGAACAGCAATTCAATCGGCACAAGAGGTAGGGAAATATCACCATTTTACGAGGAGGAAAACTGGGGTGCAGAAATCTGAAGTCACTTGTCCAACATCAAACAGAAAGTCCATAGGAGAGTCAGATACAAAGCCCGATCTTCTGATTCCTAGCCCAGTGCCTTAAAATTCTACCCCTACTTTACAATCTATTATGTCAATGAAACTTATGAAACTGGAAAAACACCAAGCCCTGACTGAATTCCTCTGAGATCTCACCTATAACTACATCAGAGAATGTACCAGCCAGCTACATACACACCTGGTTTAGAACAATATGTAAGTAGTACATATTCCCACTGATCAGAAGAGACTTCACTGGTCACTACTACCATCTGCAACTGCAAAAGTGTGAGGAGAGCAACAGCAGCTAGAAGAGTGGTGGTATTCCACTATTGTCTCCTGCAGAAATGCAACTTTCTACTGTGCTTCTTGAGACTGATGCTGTTGTTGTAGCTGTGTCCCATTCCAGGACAGCAGAGAGACAAGTCATCTCTTTTGTTGGACCAAACTTTTTTTGGTAACAGTCTGACCTGATTCTCTGACTTACACTTCTCTGCATATATTTTCTGTAAGTTCCCCATCTTCAAAACGTCTGACGAAGTGGGATTCTCTTCCACGAAAGCTCATGCAACAAATAAATTTGGTAGTCTTTAAAAGTGCCACAGGACTCCCTGTTTATTACACTCAGAGTGTCACAGCTAAATACAATATGGAACAGATTATTTAGCATCAGTAGTTAACACATATTTCAAGGGACCATTTAAGGTGAGGTATCTCTAACACCTCTTCAGTCACAGGAAGGAGAGGAAGTGGGGGAGGGAAAAAGCAGCTGGGGGGGGCTGTTCATGGGTTATAGATTACTGTAATAAGCATAAATCTGGATTATGAGCTTGTAAGTGTTACAGATAAATAATTGTACCTGTACATTGAGGAAGAGCTCTGTGTAAGCTTGTCTTACTCACCAGTGAAGGTGGTCCAGTAAAAGATATTACCACACCCATCTTGTTTCTCTTGATACTGATGACAATAGCTAACTCCTTCCAGAAATGCAATGCTGACTGAGAGCAGAAATAAGTACTATGGGCATGGAGTGAATTTGTTACCTGAGATTTACAAGAAACACGTGGGGAATAAAAAACAAACCTGTTGACAGTTTTAACCAAAGTTTGGATATTGTCAACTGATCAGGACAGGGCAAACTCCTGTCAGAGCATGAATTTCTCTAGGCTTCTGGCAGAATTCTGGGCAGAGTGTTTGTATGTGGCACTGCCTTACCCAGCTGTAATATTAAATTGGGAAACAGATAGGACTAAGCTTTAGCATGGAGGCACTTTGGACTCATCTTTGTAGCATAATTGATGACGCTATCAGAGATATCAAGAGGTCCCAGCTGTGATGAAAAGCTATTTTATTAAATTTCCAACATCAAGCCCTTTAACCTGAGCAAATTTGAAAGTCTCTGAGAAGATTGTGCAGATGATTGTCACATGTCTCCCATACTCCAAAAGTACACCACCACCAAGAAGCTTGCTAAGACAGTTTAAAAACTTATTCTTAGGAAAATGCAGCCGCACAAATCACTCTCACCATACCTTATGGTAAGAGATCTCTGCCTTCTCAAATTGTTCTCATTAGCCAAGAAATCAGTAGAGAGGTAACTGCCCTAAGGCAGGCTGCCATATACCTTCTTTTGTATAGATAGAGCCCTTTAAAAAATTTCTCACCATTGCTAACACCTGGTTAGCATCTACCACAGCTTTGAACAGTACTCACTAACCATGCTCAGAACAGCATTACATGACTTGTTGGCTAACATGCAAACAAGCCAATTCACATTCCAATGTTGCTAACCTTGCTAGAGTGAACCAATATTACCAATTAGGGAAATATTTAGAAAGCTTTCCTTGCACAGAAAGAACCAAAAAGGGGTTGGATGGTATTAATTTATACTGCTGTAGTAATGTAGACTACATTTTGGACTATAGGTGTGCATAGCGCTTAGAAATATATAAGGTAACAAGATCCCCTGCCCTGGGGATCTTACAGTCTAGTAGAAACAGGTAACATCAAGTAAACACATTAAACCTTGGGTAGGGAGTGGGGACAGGTTGGGGGAGAATGTGGAGAAATTCTCTCTGGCACATCAAAGAGTTGGAAAAAATCCATCAATAGAACCTTTGAGCTATTTATGTTTTTCAAGAAGCAAGATAAAATCATGAAGGAGTTTCTGCAAAGACTTTGCAGACACAGCTTTGAGGCAATGTTTATAAAAGCACTTCTCTGCCTCAATATGTCCTCCACATGGTGGATCCAAATCAAAAGCGTATAGAAAAAATTTCTGAGCAAAAGAGGCAGAAAAATGTCCTTAATGGGCGGGGAGAACTCTCCCATTGAGACACCATGTCACCAGACCTAGCAACCCTGGGAATTACACTCTCATTCCATGTCTACATGACAAGAATCTGTATCCATGCAGCATTCTTCTTTGCAGCTCCTTTCACTCTTGATTGTATTCCCAAACTGTTCTCTCTATTCCTCAGCCAAATTTCCGTGGGGGTCAAAGTTCAAGTTTCTTTTCTTCTCTCAACAGAACTTGACTGCACTGTCTTTCTTTTAAGTCCAGTTCAAATTGTCTTAAATAAAGAAAATCACATACAAAATACATTTTAAGAGGAAAATGTAAGTACAAGTAGACCTTTCATTTATAAAGATATTGTTTAAACAAAATGAAGAGTTTTGTATCTTCCTTCTTTTGCTTGCCTCACTATTCACTAAAACAAACAAGGACTCCTGTGGCACTGTTTACTGTTTGTGATCTTCTATGCCTGTCAGCTGGAAAGATATGTATGTGGGTCAGATTTCACCAAGAACTCCATTGCTTATTTAGGAGTTGCAATGGGTTGGCTAATTGGCCATACGCTATACCTTACCCTGATGCTTTCACACTGCACATTTGCATCCCAGGAGTATGCTGCATGAATCTGCCATTTGTTTCCTTCAGATGGTGCCTGTTAGAGAGAAGATGCTCTGTTCTGCTTCTTGATGATTTTACTTTTGTTATTGCTTGTTTTTTCTTAATCTAAACCATAATCTAAAAATATTAAAAGGCAGTAATTTCTTTGTGGATTGAAACACACAACATGCATTTGCCTATTGTTTCCAGACTTTGTGTTCATCACATTATATGCTTTTTGGGAACGTTCATCATGACAGCATCTGTGTGCCTTGTATCAAATAAAAACACTCAACAAAAGATAACCCTCCAGTCTTTACTTCTTGGGGCTGAAAATGTATCAAAGCTGTATGTTAATTCTCCAGTGCTATGTCTACACTGGCAATTTAAGTTGACTTAAGGAGGCTTAAGTCGACTTAAATTAAGCCACGTCCACACTAGGCTTTCATTAAGAAATTCCCTAAGTCGACCTAATGAAAGCTTAAGTCGACTTCATAACTACCACTCATTAGGTCGACTTAACCCTTAAGTTGACTCCTTAAGTCGACTTAAGGATGGTGCGGACGTGGAGTAACCCTTAAGTCGACTTGGTTAGGTCAACTTAACAAAGTGGACTACGTCGACAAAGTTAAGTCAACTTTGTTTGTTGACTTTAATAAGGTCGACTTTAAGTTGACTTAAAGTCAACTTAACAAAGTCGACCTAACTTTTTCTAGTGTAGACATAGCCCAGGAGCTTGGAGCAGCACAAATGTGTCACAAGAGCAGTCAAAATAAGAACAGCAAGTCCAGGGGTTTTTTGTTTTTTTTTTTTGGGTTTGTTTGTTTTTGTTTTGGGTTGTTTTTTTTTAAATGCAAAGATTGGGCTATTCTGAGTGGCCTCTGGGATGCACCATGAACCTCCTACAGTGGGAATGTGCTGACATCATCTCTTAGAATGCCATTTACAAGTAAGTTCCAAAGGGGCAGGTAAACTTAATTTTTCCCTTCCATTCAATTTAACTGTCTTAATATTCCTATGCCTCCGATCAGTATCAAAGGGAGAGATCCCTGGTGCCCTGTGGGGTGCAGGAGAAATTCATAGAAACACCTCTTTAGAATGAATCATTGAAATTTAGAAATAGTTTTTGTTCTCGTGCTTTCATAATCATCTTGGCATTTGTGTCCGAGTGGCACCTCTACAAAGGGCTCATGGGAACTAAATGCTTGTGCACACTTGATTTTACTAACAACACGCATCATGATGCGTATAACTTATAACTGTTTGCTTTGTGCAAAAGCAGCCTTCATTAATTCTGTGTGTGTGTGTGTGTGTGTGTGTGTGTGTGTGTGTGTGTGTGTGTGTGTGTGAGAGAGAGAGAGAGAGAGAGAGAGAGAGAGAGAGAGAGAGAGAGAGAGACACACACACACTATTGGAAGAGGAAATTATGCTGTATATGCTCTACACTGTATTAAATACAAAATGTTATACTGAGATAAAAGATCCAAGGATACTTTCTCAGACTCAGGTAATGAGAAAGAAGAGGAATCAACGCTTTTCAGAGATGAAATACTGTCTTTTTACACTCACTTGACCAGTAAGTGGCTATTGATGCTTTCTCAAGAGGAAGTTGGTTTTCATTTCCAAGTACTGGAAATGAAGCAGTTTAAAAAAAAAAAATCAAGCAAGAGTGTAATGTGTAATGAGTTAAGAAATCAGCAAATAGGCAAGCCCAAAGACCTAGAAATAATGGCCAAGGTGTGAAAAGTCAATAGGCAGAAGCAGGTGCCTGATAAGCTGCTTGTGTGAATAGGAAGTGAGTGAGGTGTTAATGGGCCACTCTCCCTGGAATGGAAATAAACAAAGTCCTGTGGCACTTTTAAAGACTAACAGATTTATTTATGGGATGAGCTTTTATGGGAGACAATCCCACTTTGTCAGACACTTTGAAGATGGGAAACTTACAGAATGGGAGGAAATTAAATGCAGGGGAGTGTATGACATAGGATCAGGTCAGGCTGTAACAGCAAATCAAAATAGATGTTAGGATTCAAACCCTGGGAAAGGGTACATAGAGGAAGCTGAGGTCAAATAACCTGTTGTAATGAGAACGAAATCCATAGTTCCTGTCTAACTCTAAGGCAACTGAGTCAAATTTACATATAAATTTGAGTTCGGCAGTTTCTCTTTGAACCTGTGATTTGTTATTCATCTGTTTCAGCACAGCTATTAACAAGTCATCAATGGAGTGAGCAGAGAGATTGAAGTGTTCCCCTATTGGTTTTGAATGTTGTGATTTCTATGTCAGATTTGTGTCCATTTATTTTTTTGCGCAGTGACTGTCCTGTTTGTCCAATATATAAAGCAGAGGGGCAGTTCCGGCACATGGTGGCACAAATCACATTGGTGGATGAGCAGGTGAATGAGCCCTTGATGGAGTAGGTGGCTTGATTTTTTCCTGTGATGGTGTCTTCAGTGTAGATATGAGGGCAAAGTTGGCAGCGTGTTCTGCTGCAAGGATATGTTCCTGCTTCAGTGTTTCTGTTGTTTGCTCTGTAGTTGCTGGTGAGTATCTGTTTAAGATTGGGGGAGGGGGGCTGTCTGTAAGCAAGGAGCGGTCTGTCTCCCAAGGCTTGAGAGAGTGAGGGATCATCTTGTAGAATAGGTTGTAGATCCTTGATGATGTGCTGTAGAAGTCTGACTTGGGGGTTGTAGGTGATGACCAGTGTTGTTCTGTTGTTTTTTTCCATGGGCTTCTCCTGTAGTACTTGACTTCTGGGTACCAATCTGGCTCTGTCAATCTGTTTCTTCACTTCTGCGGGTGGGTACTATAGTTTTAAGAATGCTTGATAGAGATCCTGAAGGTGTCTGTCTCTGTCTGAGGGATCGGAGCAAATGCGGTTATATCTTAGGGCTTGACCATACACGATGGATCGTGTGATGCGTCTTGGATGAAAGCTCGAGGGATGTAGGTAACTATAGCGATCAGTAGGTTTGCAGTATAGGATGGTCTTTATGTGCCCGTCCCTAATTTGCACTGTAGTGTCCAGAAAGTGGATCCCTTCTGTGGAGTATTCCAGGCTAAGTTTGATTGTGAAGTGGAAATTGTAGAAATCTCTATGCTAACTACGTTTGCTAAACAGTCTGGTCCACCTTGCAATTTGCTGGGAGTACCTTACCCAAATTAAGGGCTTGTCCTCACATAAAGCACTGCAGTGACCCAGGTACACCTGTGCAGCTGTACTGTGGTAGTCCTTTAGAGAAGGTGCTACTATGCTGGTGGGAGAGTTGTCCACTGCTGTAGGGGTTCAATTACTGCCTCTGAGGCCGTGATATGTCAACAGAAGCAGCTCTCCCTTTGACATAGTGCTGTATATACAGGGAAATGGGGGACATTTTTCACACCCCGGAGCAACGTAGTTATAGCAGTATTGGTCTGTAGTACAAATCTGGTCTTACAGAAATGCTCTGTTTCTCTCACCAACAGAAGTTGGTCCAATAAAAGATATTTCCTCAGCCCCCATCTCTGTCTTTCTTGGAGAGGAAGCTGTTCCAGCAGCAGGCACACTGGTCCAGGCCCTGAACACTCTAAGTTGTTCATCATTCAGAAACCAAGACAAATGAAAAGTCAAACCATTGCTGCTGATTGTCATCTTGAAAAGTGGTTTAGCAAGACGGTTAGTCAACTCATAAGTGGAAAAGAGAATTCAGTTCTTGATTTGACAGACCTTTCCCCCAGCAGGGCAGGTGTGGGGCCAGACCCCCAGGCACTGGCCTCCATGGAAGGGGGGTGCTGGGCTAGCCCAGTATAAGCCCAAGGGGCACAAAAGACTCTGAGGGGCAGCTGCACAGTGAGGCCATCCTGCCCAAGCCAGTGCTGGGCTGGAGCAAGAGAGGCAGGTGCTGCGCAGTGTGAGACTGCAGGAGGTGGGGGGCAGCCCACAATGAGCTGCAGAAAGTCCATGAAGCAGGAAGAGGTAAACAGCATGTCCCCTGCAGGTACAGACCCCCCACTTCCCAGGATAGCTGGAAGACAGCACCATCTGATGGGAGCCAGGGCCCCCTCTTGCCCTGCACAGGGCATGGTGCATGAAGCATGGGAAGAGGTGCAAATGCAGGCTTGGTCCCCTGACACTGGACGCCCATAGTATGCCACTGTCCCCTAGTCAGCCAGGGAAATACAGTTCATTGCGTTTAACTCCTGTTCTGTTCTCTTAGTTTGTGAAACTTTGATTGCTCTTAACAGTTCTTCACCTGCTGTTACTTTGATTCTTCAAACTGATGGTCCCTGCAGTTGACTTTTGTGTAAAAAAACCTCAGGAATGTAAAGGTGGAAGGGGCTTGGAATCGCTTCAAATCAAAGCTGCAAGAACTATCTGAAGCCTACATTCTGAGGAAGGGGAAAAAATTCATAGGCAAGAGCTGTGGACCCAGCTGGATGGGTAAGCATCTCAGAAAGGCGATTAGAGGGAAGCACAGAACCTACAAGGAGTGGAAAAGGGGAGAGATCAGCAAGGAAAGCTACCTTTTGGAGGTCAGAACATGTAGAGAGAGAGTGAGAAAGGCAAAAAGTCAAGCTGAGCTGGACCTTGCAAAGGGAATTAAAACCAATAGTAAAAGGTTCTTTAGCCACATAAACAGGAAGAAAACAAAGAAAGAAGTGGGACCGCTAAAAACTGAGGATGGGGTGGAGGTCAAGGATAATCTAGGCAGGCTGAATGTCTAAATAAGTACTTTGCATCTGTTTTCAATGAGAGTGAAGTTGAGCTGTCTGGGGGATCGAGGTAGGGAAGCTAAGGGGAATGAGATCATGAATGTGGAAATTACCATACCTGAGATAGAAGCCAAACTTGAGCTGCTGGATGTTACTAAATCGGGGGGCCCGGACAATCTCCATCCGAGGATACTAAAGGAACTGGCTCATGAAATTGCCAGCCCTTTAACGAGGATTTTGAATTAAACTGTAAACTCGGGGGTTGTACCGTATGACTGGAGAATCGCTAATGTAGTTCCTATTTTCAAGAAAGGGAATAAAAATGATCCGGGTAACTACCGGCCTGTTAGTTTGACCTCAGTAGTATGCAAGGTCTTGGAGAAAATTTTGAAGGAGAAAGTACTTAAGGCTATAGAGGATAATGGTAACTGTGATAAAATACAACATGGCTTTACAAAAGGGAGATCGTGCCAGACCACCTGAATCTCCTTTTTTGAAAGGATAACAGATTTTTTAGATAAAGGGAATGTGGTGGACCTAATTTACTTAGATTTCAGCAAGGCGTTTGATACAGTTCCACATAGGGAATTATTAGTTAAGTTACAGAAGATGGGGATTAATATGGATATAGTAAGGTGGATAAGGAACTGGTTAAAAGGGAGACGACAACGGGTCATATTGAAGGGTGAACTGTCGAGCTGGAGGGAGGTTACCAGTGGAGTCCCTCAGGGGACTGTCTTGGGACCGATCTTGTTCAACCTTTTCATTACTGACCTTGGCACAAAAAGCGGGAATGTGCTAATAAAGTTTGCAGATGACACCAAGTTGGGAGTTATTTCCAATACAGAGAAGGATCGGGATACCATACAGAAAGATCTGGATGACCTTGTAAACTGGAGTATCAGGAATAGGATGAAATTTAATAATGGGAAGTGCAAGGTCATGCATTTAAGGACAAATAAGCATTTTTCTGTAAGTTGGAACGGACTGAGGAGGAGAAGGATCTGGGAGTACTAGTTGATCATAGGATGACTATGAGCAGCCAATGTGATGTGGCCGTGAAAAAAGCTAATGCGGTTCTAGGATATATCAGGAGAGGTATTTCAAGTAGAGACAGGGAGGTGTTAGTGACGCTGTACAAGGCACTGGTGAGACCCCATCTGGCATATTACATGCAGTTCTGGTCCCCCATGTTTAAAAAGAATGAATTCAAATTGGAACAGGTGCAGAGAAGGGCCACAAGGATGGTCTGTGGAGTGGAAAACCTGCCCTATGAGTGGAGACTCAAGAAGCTTGGCTTGTTTAGCCTAACCAAAAGAAGGTTCAGGGGGGATATGATTGCTCTCTATAAATACATCAGAGGGATTAATATCAAGGAGGGAGAGGAATTATTTGAGTACAGCACCAATGTGGACACCAGAATAAAGGGTTATAAACTGTCCATCAAGAAATTTAGGCTTGAAATTAGACGCAGGTTTCTAACCATTAGAGGAGAAAAGGTCTGGAATAGCCTTCCAAGGGGAGTTGTGGGGGCAAAAGCCATAACTGCTTTCAAAACTGAGCTTGATAAATTTATGGAGGGGATGGTATGATTTGCCTATTTTGGAAATTGGCTGATATTTGGCTCCGTGTGGTGGATATACAAGTGGCCCAAGGGGGGAAAGTACATGGGGTGGGTTCTGAGTTGTTACAGATAATTGCTTCTTGGGTAACTGGCTGTTGAGACTTGCCTATGTGCTCAGGGTTTAACTGATTGCCATATTTGGGGTTGGGAAGGAATTTTCCCCCAGGGCTGATTGGGCTGAGCTCTCGGGGTTTTTCACCTTCCTCTGTAGCACAGGGCATGGTTCACCTACTGGTGAATTCTCTGTATCTTAAAGTCCTTAAATCATAATTTAAGGAGGTAAATAACTCAGTCATAGGTTGGTGGCCTATAGCTGGAGTGGGTGGGTGAGGTCTTGAGGCCTGCATTTTGCAGGTGGTCAGACTAGATGATCGTACTGGTCCCTTCTGACCTTAATGTCTATGAGTCTCTAATTATTTTACTATTAAATTCATTATTTGTACTAAGGAAGCTTAGGACTTCCAGTCATCGATCACAGGACTGGAAGGGACATTGGGAGGTCTTCTGGTCCTATCCCCTGAACTCAAGGTAGGATTAGGTATTATCTCTAAATCATCCCTGACAGGTGTTTGTCTAACTTGCTCTTAAAATTCTCCAGTGACAGAGATTCCACAACCTCACTAGGCAATTCATTCCAATGCCTAACTATCCTGAGTAGTACAAGGGGGCTACCTCCTGTCAAACTTTAGCCCGCCCACCGGCTCCTGGAAGTCCCGCCCCAGCCGGTCACCTGACATCGGGTCCCGCCCCGACCACCGGAAGTCCCACCCCATCCGGTCACCTGACATCCGGCCCCGCCCCGACCACCGGAACTCCCGCCCCATCCGGTCACCTGACATCCGACCCCACCCCCTGCCCCACCTGTCAGCGGAAGTCCCGCCCCCAGCCGGTCACCTGACATCCGGTCCCACCCCCTGCCCACCTGTCACCGGAAATCCCACCCCATGACATCTGGTCTCGCCCCCAAGCTCTGCCTTCCAGCTGACAAGGGTCACCTGATCGGAAGTGGGCATTATGACCCTTTCCCCACCCATCGGGGTGTGTTTCACCCCGAGAGCGGGGTTGGCCGGGAAAGGGCACGTGGCGGGGGTGGGGCGACCCTCCGCCAATCGGGGTCATCCCGGAAGAGCGCGGCGGTTGGCCGGGCGGCAGCGCCGCCCCCGGAAGTCTCAGGCCTCTTTAAAAGCGGAAGACCCCGAGGGTGGTTTCTCAAGACCGCGTGGTTCGCAGCTTGTGGAGAACTTGGACGCCTTTGCCACCCCCGTGTGACCTCCGCACTTTGCTTTGGCTCCTAAAGTCTTGGCCCCCCGGCGTAGAAAGCGGTACATCAGCAGCAGTCCTGAAGAAGAGGGAGAAATCAAGGACAGCCAGAGCCCTTTGGCTCAGCCTTTGTTCGACACGCCAGAACCCGAAACCCAAGAGATCAGGGAGCAGCCTGACAGACTCTCACCAGCACCAACAGACCAGGAGAAAGGAGAAGAGGAGGCTCAGGTAAAGGAACAAGCATGGGTTGCTAACCGCATAGCTCTAAAAAGCCAAAAGGGTGGTGGTGGATTCATAGCTCTTTTTTTTTTCTGAAAATCTGTCTTGTCTTTCAGGAACCCTCGGACAATATTGCAGTGGACGAGAAAGATGAAGCTGGCCCGCCTTGTTTTTGTTCAACGCCAGTACGCACCGATGAAGAGGATGAGGCCAGGGATGAGGCCTATATGGAGTTTAAGAGAAGGCTTGGCCTGGAAACGTTTGAACCACTGCCACGTTGCCAGCGTAAAAAACTCATGTGATCTGTTGTGCGTGTTGCTGTTTCTGCTTCCCTTAATTACTGTCTTAAGGAAAAGATATTCGAAGATTGTGAAGGCTGTGTCATAGACGCTCCAGGCCAATGGTACCATGACTGTGTGCAGTGGACTTCAGAGGATATAAACTGCAAACTCCGGGATGTGTGCGCTCAACTATGTTTTGAAAGCTTGTTAAACATTGTTATTGCCACGAGTTACGTTATGGAATGTCTGTACGTAACTAAAAAACATTTAGACCTACGGGTGACCTTGGTACGCGCTGTGCAATTCGATCCACACCCTAGCAGCGTTCTAAAGAAGATGACTGAACCGGAGGATGCCCGTTTGGAGTGTTGTATGGACCGGCTGGTCCGCACAAAATGTTACAGAAGTCTACTTAGGAAGCAGACTATGCGTAAGAAATACAAAAGGATTAAGTTAGAGAATGCTGAGGGGTCATACACGAGATATAAACCATCTTGTTAGCTGTAAATAAATGCATCTCTGGAAAAGGCCTGCGTGGGCCTCAAATGTAAGTGTTTATTTCAAGGTTGCCACAGGTCTTTTAAATAAAAATGTTTTTTGTGAGATCCAGCTATTGCGTCTTTGTGTACTTACAGCAAAAAGCTGAAATGTGTGTAGTAGCATTTTGTGGGAAAAAACAACCCAGAAATATTTATTTAAAATAAAGCCAAAGGGTTAAAAAGGCAGCATGGAACAGGGGGTCTCTGACTCACCACCCCACTACAAGGAGCCACCCTTTGTTTTTAGCCAGGGGTAGAGTTATCAGGTAGTTAGGTCTGATGGGCCTAGGTCACAGTGAAGGAGGTTGCTGAGTGAATGCTATTGGATAGTTTAAATCAACCTTGGGAGTGTGTAGAACACGATTGGACAGTTTAAAAATACAACCTCAGGAATCTGTGGGTCAGTAGTTTTTTTTCTCCTCTTTTGTTTCAACCAGGGCTAGAGTTTTCAGGTAATTAGGTTTGATGGGCCTAGGTCACAATAAGGGTGGAGGCTGGGTGGAACTTTAGAGCTCTGATTAACAATAAATTAACTTTAAGGGGTGGGGGGGAACCTTTCCTTAACTTTTAAAAACCCCACAGACTGTTTTAAAACCAAAATTTCAGGAATTTTTTCTAGCAACTCAAAGTCATTATAAGTTTAAAAGCATACATTAACAAAAATCAAAGCCCTCCTTGAAATGTTTTAAAGAAGCCTCCCTCATACTTTTATAAAACATATGTTGTAAGAACATTCAAAAGCTATAAGTATGTGTAGAGTGCTTGCTATAGCTGTGGCACCTCTATTTTATGTAAGGATTGAAGGAAAGTACTCTTACCATCAGGAGTTCTTAGATGCTATCAGACAGTTTTAAAACCAAATTTCAAGTGTAGCAGCATTTTGTGGGAAAAAACAACCCAGAAATATTTATTTAAAATAAAGCCAAAGGGTTAGAAAGGCAGCATGGAACAGGGGGTCTCTGACTCACCACCCCACTACAAGGAGCCACCCTTTGTTTTTAGCCAGGGGTAGAGTTATCAGGTAGTTAGGTCTGATGGGCCTAAGTCACAGTAAAGGAGGTTGCTGAGACAGAGTTAGAAGGGTATAAAAATCTCAGCTTTTTTGGAGACTGTCCTTTCTCTTCACAGAAGCTATCTTGAACAGCTGCTGGACTCCAGGCCTAGGTATGTTACTTATTTTTAACTCTGAAAAAACATATACACTGTTACTGTTCTGTTCATGCTGTCCTTATTAATGATGATACACGTCTTTATTGCAGCGTGATCTCTTTCTGGCATGGAAACAGCATTTTCAAGCAGCCTTTTACCAGGGCAAGGTAAAACCCTGTTTTAACTATGGTTGGGCTTAACTTTAAATCTGGGTTTGATGCATTTGTAGTAACTCAAATTGCGCTTGTTCTTTAATTCAAAGGTGCATCTACATGTGAGAAAAATCATGTTCCAGCTTGTCTTTACCCTGTGGTGGAAGGTAAATATTTGCAATTGGTTTTTAAGTGTGTGTGTGTGTGTGTGTGTGTGTATGTGCTTAAAATGCCTGTTTTTTATTTTAGCCTGATCACAAGGCAATGTGTTTTAAGGCTTGAATTTTTATTTGTGGGGCAGGGCCTTGAGCTAAAGTTAAGTGAGGGGGTTTCTTGAAATGTATTTAAAACTGCCCTGTTTTTTCTTTTTAGTCTGAGCACATGGTAGTGTCTTTTTAAAAGTGACTGATCCTGGGCTTTTTAAAAAGTATATGCTGTATTTAAAACTCCCGTTTTTTTCTTTTTAGTTTGAGCACATGGTAGTGTCTTTTTTTAAAAATGATTTTTGAAAGTTACATGTGGGGATTTCTTGAAAAGTATTTTGTTATAAACTGATGGGATATGTATAAAGTGAGTTTTAAGAGTTACTAGGCCTGGGTTTTTAAAAGTATTTAAAACTGTCTGGTTTTTGAGCATGTGGGCAGGGGTTGTTTATTTGTTTTAATTATTTTTAAAAGTTAAGCGTGGGGGTTTCTTGAAAAGTATTTAAAATTGCCCTGTTTTCTTCTTGCTCTGAGCACATGGCAGTGTATTTTTAATGTTGGGGAGTTAGAGATAAGCAATGGGGATTTTATGCTGTGCAAAAGGTGGTGTGTTCTTTAATGCTCTTTTGCTTGTGAGGCAGGGCCTTGAGTTAAAGTTAAGTGCTGGGGTTTCTTGAAATATATATTTAAAACTACCTTTTTTAATTTATTTTTTTTAAGTCTGAGCACACGTTGGTGTCTTTTTTAAAAGTTGCTTGGCCAGGGCCTGAGGCCCGTGAAAAAGATAGTTATAATTGGGGAATTTAAAAATATTTTATTGCACATTTTGGTTTTGGGGTCTGTTGGCAAACTAGTGGGAGGGAAAAAAATTCACCTGAAATAGTGAGGAAAGTTTTAAGACAATGAGTATTTTTTAAAGTTAAGACCCTTTTATAATAAATGTTGTTTGCTTTACAGTACTATCAAAAAATGAAAGAAGTTTAGGTCTTCAGATAAACAAGCTCAAAAGGAAAAGCAAAGAGACAGCTGAAGAGGAAAATCTACCACCCTCAATGACTGACAGAGAGCTGAATTCCAGTAAATATATTGGGTTTTGTTTTTTCTATTTTTAATTAGGTATCTAGCCAGTGTGGTGAAGTTAAGGTTTCTTTTCTATTTAAAAAAAAAAGTTCAATTTGATGCTAAATTGGAATATCTGGGTTTTTTTTTCCCCTTCTCAGGCATGGACAGCTCTCCCAATGCCCTGCGGATAAACAAGCTCAAAAGAAAAAGGAAAGAGATAGCTGAAAAGGAAAATTTGCCACCGTCAATGAATGACAGAGAACTGAATTTCAGTAAATATTTTGTTTTTTTTTTTTCTATTTTTAATTAGGTATCTAGCCAGTGTGGTAAAATTAATGTTTCTTTTCTATTTAAAAAAAAAGTTCAATTTGATGCTAAATTGGAACATCTGTTCTTTTCCTTCTCAGGCACGGACAGCTCTTCTGATGTTGTTATAGTTGACTTTCCAGGGACACCTCCAGCAAAATCACCTCCAAAACTTTTAACAGCAGCACCTGTGGAAAGCAGCAAAGGAGCCCTGATGAAGCGACAGGAAACCCCCGAGCGCAGATACACCAAACCCAAGGACAAAACAAAAGACACTGGTACAAAGCACCACACCTCCAGTTCCTCAGCGGTCAGCACCACACCAAGCCCTGAGAGGGCTGCGAGTGAAAACACACACATTCACAAACCCGGAGCACGCACTCTAGGGGTTGTGAATCAAACACCACAACCCCAGTTCCTCAATGGCCAGCACCACACCGAGCCCTGAGAGAACTGCGGGTGAAAACACATGCATTCACAAACTCGGAGCACGCGCTCTAGAGGTTATGAATCAAAAACCATGGAGTGAAAGCTCCAGCGATGATGATAATTACTATCCACGTCCACACCACGATAGGCTTGACAGAGTTCGTCAGTATTCTAAAGAGATGTGGGGAAAATATGACTCTTCATTCAGAGAGCTGATGGGGGCTGTATTTTCCAGGGTTCCGGAAGAAAAAATGGCTGGAAACTATGTAAAAAATGCAAAAATTGTCGATAAATATGTTAAAAAATATTTCAACTTTCCAGAAGGTGTTTTTGAATCCACACAGCTAGTCACGGGGAGGGGTACCCGCCCTAATCAAAAAGGGGTGGTCTTTTAAGGGATAAGTGGGAGGCTGCCAAAAAGTTACGGGCCAGGGTCATTGTAAAGATTTTTAAAAAGGCTAAGGAGGTGATGAGGAGAAAAAAACAAAAAGAAAGGTCCACTAGTGATGTGCCTGAGAATGAGGAGGTGGAAACTGACCCCAGGGTTGGTGGTTTAGAATATTCCCCAGAAAGCTCTCCCATGGAGTCTGGGATAGATTCAGAACCCCATCCTGAAACGTATATAGAGCAGGTGAGGAGCTGGCAGCGGGAATTACCTAGATTTGGGGTGTGGTATACAGTGAGGAATTTCGTTTTGTCAATCTCGAGAGAATCGGTTCAGTTGGGCGGGTCATTGAAGCTGTGCATGGGGGCATACAGTCGGTTCTTGATGAGATTCAAGGCCGGGTAGACCCAAGCGATTACGTTCAGTTGCGTTTGGAGGGGAGGAATTTAACCAACCCTCTGTTTTCGGTTAGGAGAAATAGGGATGAGCTCTCCGCTGAAGATTTCTTAAATCACACTACTAAACTGTTACAGAGTAATAGAGAGGTGCACGTCGATGGGACGTTACGCCTCGTTGTGACAGTTGTAAAAAACACGGGTGGAGGCGGGCGGAGGGTTTTGAATTCGATCCTTAACAGCGAAATTCTCCATAAAAAAAGGCAGTGTTTGGTAGACCTGACTTACGCTGACTTGAATCTGTGTTTTGCTGGTGGGCTCTTGGCCATCATGTCGGACCGTAGGCTTACAGATGCAGAATTATTAGATGGGGCGAGAAAGCTGCATGGAGACCTGGGATGGTCAGATCGAAAAAAGGTGATGCTCAGTGATATAGCGGTGGTTGAACAGCATTTGCGTGTCAATATTCAGGTGGTTCTTTATACGATGAAAGGCCGGTGGGGTTTTTTTAAAACGGGAGGCCCTGTGTACCCCAAGACATTTTTTGTTCTGCTGCACGATGACCATTACTATGGGGTTTTGGACGTGAAAAGGTTGTTTGGGGCCAAAAATTATTGCGAGTTTTGCCACAAGGTGTACAGTCACGATCACTCTTGCAGATACCGTTGCCGCCTCTGCTTGAGCGTGACATGCTCAGAAAACACAGTTCTGGGTCAGAGAGGTTTCAAGAGATGTCCCAGCTGTAGGCTGTATTGTCGGTCCAAAAAGTGTTTAGATGGCCATCTAGAAGCAGCATCTAAAAATCATGTCGAATGTCGGTTTAAAACTTTGCGCGAGAGTTGTGAGTCTTATGTGGACAAAGGTCATAAGTGGGAAGGCCGGCACTGTAAGCAGTGTCATGGCAGGATTCCCCCTAAAGTTGGTATGGATGGTCACTTGTGTTTTCTAGACAGCATTATAAAGCCTGAGAAATCAGAAAAGTATATTTTTTACGATTTTTAGTGCATGCAGGAGACAGGGGTGCACGTGCCCAATTACATTTTTGCTGTGTCCCTAAAGCCGGAAAAACCTTGGGAATTCAAGGGTAGTGAGTGCCTTTCTAACTTTGTTAAAACCTTTATTGGCAAGAAGTTTCGGAAGTACACGTTCATAGCTCACAATTCCAAAGGTTACGATGCTTACTTTGTGGTCAAGGAGTTACTGAAGGAAAAGATGAATGTGGAATTCATAACTCAGGGCAGTAAACTGATGTGTGTGGAAGTTAAGGCTCTGGACATCCGTTTTATAGACTCTCTGAACTTCCTCCCCATGAAACTTAGCAAGCTCCCGCAGGCTATGGGGTTTGAAGATGCCAAAGGGTACTTCCCACATTTTTTTAATACTCTGGAAAACCAAAATTACGTGGGGCCTATGCCCGGGGTGGAGCACTACGGGGTTGACAGCATGATGCCCCCGGAGAAAGCAAGCTTTCTTGACTGGTACAGGGACAATCAAAATAGGACGTTTGACTTAAAGAAAGAGCTCACGTATTACTGCCAGCAGGATGTAAAAATTTTGAGGCAGGCCTGTCTGCTGTACAGAGATGAGATCATGAACATGACGACAAAGTTTGATACTGTAGAGAGAGCCCCTGGTAAAGTTGTGGAGGTGAAACTATGTATAGATCCTTTCCAGTACATAACTCTGGCATCCGTCTGCATGGCCATGTACAGATTTATGTTTTTAGAGGCTAAGACGATAGCCCTTCTCCCTCCCGACAACTATCACAGGCAGAAAAAGAGATATTCTACCCCGTCTATTCAGTGGTTGATGTACATTGCTCACAAAGAAAAGATAAAGATATGTCATGCGCTACAGGAAGAGGAGGTTCAGGTAGGCTCCTACTTTCTAGATGGTTACGCCATCATTGATGGCGTGCCCACGGCCTTTGAGTTTAACGGTTGTTTTTTCCATGGCTGCATCACCTGTTACCGTGAAAAAGCTCTAAACCCTATGACGGGGACAACTTTTGGGTTTCTTTATTATAAGGCGCAGCACAAGGCCGACTATCTGAGAAGCAGGGGGTATGCGGTCAGGACTCTCTGGGGCCACGAGTGGGAGACCATGATAGAAACGGACAGGGAGCTTGTGGGTTTTTTAAAGGAAGCCCAACTACCCCAGCCTCTGGTCCCGAGGGATGCTCTTTTGGGGGGCAGGACTAATGCAGTATGTCTGTATGACAAGCCCAAGCCCGGTGAAGAAATCCACTATTACGCTTTTACCAGCCTGTACCCTTTCGTAAACAAAACCAAAGAGTACCCCCTCGGACACCCCGATATCATTTCGGACAAATTCGGACCCCTCTCAAATTATTTTGGCATTGCAAAAGTTAAAGTGTTTCCCCCGCGAGGGCTCTTTTTCCCATTGCTGCCCGTCAGGGTAGGCAGCAAGCTCATGTTCCTGCTCTGTCGAACCATTCCAGTGGTCTCACATAAAATCTCACTGATTTCTTCAAGAGAAAGTTGAAACAATATGTGACCTTCTCTTTCCCTCAGCTTGCCTTGATTTCTCCTTGTACAACACTCTTTTCCTTCTTCCATCACGTATATAGTTTCTCATCTGCTCTCCTTCTGTAACCTTCCAGGGACCCCCATTCCATCTCCTGATCTACTCTGTGTCCATCTTCATCCCTTACTACTCTCCTTCTTGTTTAGTTCTTTCCCCTCACAATACAAACATGCTTTAGTTTCTCCCATATTAAAACAATCCACCCTTGACTTCAATTGCCTCTCTCACTATCACCCCATTTTTCTTTCATCTGTAAGCTCACTAAATAGTCTATCATTATTGTCTGAAATTCCTCTTCTCCATTTTCCTATTTCCTATTTCCCATTTCCTTCTCAATCTGGGTTACACCCCTGACATTCAAATGAAACCACTCAAACCAAAATCGGTAACTATTTCTTCCTGGAGAAAGCTCAGAACCACTATTCCATCCTCATCCTCCTTGACTTGTCAGCTACCTTCAACACTGTTGATTGTGTTCCACTTCTTGAAATCTTGCCCTTCTTTGGCTTCTGTCTCTCTGTTGTCTCCTGGTTCTCCTCCTACCTCTCAAATTGCTTCTTCTTTATATCCTTGAAGGCCCCTCCTCATCCCCCTCTTCAACTTTCTGTGCAGATTCCACAAGGCTGTATCCATGGTTTCCTTCTCTTCCTCCTATACACAATATCTCTGGGTAATCTTATCCACAAACACAAATTCTGCTGCCACCTCTGGGCAACTGATTCACCAAACTACTTCTCTACTCCTGACCTGTCTCTCTTTGTCAACTAAAATTTCATCCTGTCTTCTTATGGATGTCTAGCCATCAGCTCAAACACAACAAAGCTAAAATGAAGGTCTAAATTTTCTTCCCCAAGCACTCCCTCCTATCTCCTTTTTTCATCAGCAGACCTTCTATCCTACCTGTCACTAAGGCCCATAGCCTAGTCAACATCTCTGATTCAGGACCTTTGTCATACTGAACAATATTGACTAGGTGCTTAATAATACATATACATTATAATAATAATGTAAATTCTTTTTAGTATCAACATGCATTCACTTTCCACAGTCTTTACTGGAGAAGATCTAAGCAATCTTCTTCCTCCTACGTTTGGGATAGAAAGTCTCCAACTACTTTAAGTAATTCATACAGTATTCTCTTTCATTTGGTTCTCCCTATTAATTAACAGCAGCCAAGCATATTAAAGGCTTGAAGATAGCTCTGCCAATGCTTTGCTTTTGGACTCACTTGGGAATGGAAGTAGCTCCAAATGTTGTGAACCTCCCTACACCCCCTTCAGGGACATACACACATACCAGCACTTGTTTAAAAAAATTCAACAGAAGGAGCTAGGCAGTGCTCTTACACTTCCAAATTTACCACCAACCACACAATACAGCAGATTTAGATTGTTCTCTCAGGGAGGGGTCATGTCTTCCTCTGTGTTTGGAAAGCACCGCATACACTGTAGGTACTACCAGCCACAAATTTCTTCAGAAGTTGGGAAAGTCTCTTTAAAAGCATTATTTTGACTTAAAGAACTCAAAGGTCAATCTGATTACAGCATTAGTTTCCTACTGTCAGACATCATCAGCATCGCAATTCACTTCTCAAAATACAAGCCAGAACAGAGCTCCTGTTTGACACTACCTGAGTGTTTAGCAAATAGTAAATGTTATTAAAGTTTAACAAATACTAAATAGTATTTTTCCTGAGAAGGTGAAACTGTGGTTTCTCATTAGTTGAAGAGGAACTTACTTTGAAGTCGTTTCTCTGAATATCTCCATTATTCCTTATTTTATATGCCTTCTTTTGTCCTATCTGCTATTTTTAAATGGACTTTGGGGGAGAGGGAATTTTAGCTGCACTAAAATACACATAGAAGAACATTTTATCTGATTATTTTATTTTCAAAATTATAAGAAAGCCACATGGATCCTGCAATACATGGAATGGCTTCAGGGTAATTCTTCACCCTCAGTGCCCATCCAAAGATCTCAAACACTCCTCCAATTTTAATTAAGTTTCTCAGTCTCCCTCTCAGCTAGATTAATATTATATGCAGACGACAGTGATGCGGGAGAGGAGTGTAGACAAATTTTCACAAGTGGTGATACAGTTTCTATTAAATACCTTGTTGGGCCCAATGTTCTGAGCTGCTAAGAACACTCAGGGGCTGTGTGGTGCTCAACTCTGCTGCCCAATGCATACCTCTCTGGGGCGTGCCTATGGCATCCTAAACTTATTTTTTTCCCTATGCTGCACAACTTTCTGCATCTTCTCTTTAGTGCTTCTCTTGTCCCCTGGCTTAGCATGCTGGTGCAGCATTAGAAATCCCCTTTCCTTCTCCAGCAGCCATAAGCCATAAAACTGAAGAGAGACAAGGTAGATGAAGTAATATTTTTTATTGGACCAACTTTTCTTTTGGTGGAACTTACACACTTTAGAGCCTCACAGAGCTCTTCTTCCTGTCTGGGGAAGGAAACTGGAGTTGATCTATTCAAAGATGTTACCCCACCTACCTCTCATACCCAGGGATCAATACAACAATACTACTATTGCAATAAAACTGATGCACACCCAGTAAATCACAACCAAAGATGTTCTCTCTTGGGGTTCTGGCCTTGCCCTGTACCTGTGAGAGCTCCTGTAATAGGTAGCAAACTTAAGATAACGTTGAAGTAATGAGAGCAATAACTTGCTGAGTTAAGGCCATCACTAACTCATACTCATTTTTGACCAAATTCCCACACCACAGACTTTGGGATTCCTTCTTTCAGTGTCAAACTCAAAAGCTCAACAAACGATGAGATAAAAGAAATCAAAATTCAGAATACAGACCCCCAAAAACAAAACAAAACAAAAAAAACCCCACAACCCCATGATTTAAACTCCTGCTGTCCAATCCTGATGCGTGAGAGGCTAAGGGCAGCGTTGAGCTAGCTCGTTACTACACACACAGATTCTTGCTCATTTTATTTCACTAGTAGATTTTTTTAATGCAATTTGTATAAAGTGCTGCCTGATGGTGCAAATAGCTTCCAGCTTCTTCCCAAACCCCAAAATACCAATCAATGAATTCTATGTCCCACCCAGCTCTCATATCTGCCCCAGACCTACAGCAATTTTGTTCCCCATCTGCTTCTTCCCCAGCTATGAAGCCTTTTCTTCCATCCCTCCTCTATGCCCTCCCAGGCCTGAGAGAAGGTCATCAGGGATGTGAGGCGAACTCCTCTCTCTCAATTTCCAGGCCTGCTGTTGCAGGATTAGAGATGAAGGAGCAAGAGCCAACCCATTTTTCATAGGAGGGAAGTGTGGGAAGAAGGGAGGAGAGTTACCCTGCACTACTGGATTCTTGCTGCTGCCCCCTTATCTCTCATCAAAGTAGTATCAGCTGCTCCCTGTGCTCCTCCTCAACCTACATACTTAGGTGGCTCCTGAGAAGAGCTCTCTCTGTTTCAGAAGCTGTAATTAACTTCTTTTTCCCAAAACAAACACTGTTAAAGACCAACTAATTTATTTATGGTGTGAGCTTTTCCCCAGAAGGTGGGGAAAGCAACCAATCAGAAGGACTCCCTCTTGGCCAGTTTATAAATTCTGTGAAGACTGGAGCATCTTCTCCCATCATCAGGAGATTGCCTGCAGCAGGGACCAGAATCCCATTACTTACAATAGAATTGCAAGAATTGGCAATCCTGTTGGTTGTAAGTTTGGACCAAATTTGCCTCTCTTTGGGGATCCATTGCCATACATGGTTTTCTGGGCTTGGATGCATGTGATTGACCACAGTAGGTTTTGGAATTTTGTCATTTTACTTTTTCAAATCACCAGGAATATGATAAACAAAAAGAGAAAGTACCTTCCATTTGAACTGGCCCGCAGTCTGATACAAGGGATCTGGTATTTTACTCAGAATTTTTGGAAAGTCTTGATGTTCCACCCCTCATACTTCCATAGAAGGTAATTTAAAAAAAAAAGAAGATCAGTTTCTCTTTTCATTTTAATTTTGGTCTGACACATTTTTCATGAACAATGAGGACATTTCACAAGTTCAAGATTAACACATTTTACCTCAGTAACATGATGTGAGAGTTGGTTATGTTTATAAATCATTTTGAAGATGGAAATGCTATTTAATGTTGAAAATTGCTAGGCTATTTGAAACAAATACATTAAAATGCAGTGGAAATTAACAACAGTTTATTAAAGAGTCACCTGTTTTTAACTGGAATTACATGGAGCAAGCTTGCGTGACTATTCTCTGTCTGAGCTCCAGAGAGCCAATTCAAACCAGCATCACAGAAACTCCAGCCAAACATGTTTCCACAGCAGAATACCAGATTACAGAGGGCACATCTCCAGAATTCTGATTGACTGGTAAAAGGGCAAATCACGCTGCTTTTAGAAGCATTAAAAATTAAGGTTCAAATCATACAATTCATTTTTAGAATTATAAACTTCACTCTCTCATGGTTCATTCACCACATTTATTAATGTAGTCATGGTATTGGTTCTGATTTTATTCTGCTGCAGACATGCCATATTAAGCTGTTCATGTCTCACTTGTCTTTCACTGACAGATGCATCACTTTACATACAGAAAATGCACCATTTAGGTTCTCTCCTAGTGAACCATGTGTTCTTGCACACAGTGCACATTTTCTTCTGGAATTCCATTTGCCTGGCTCCTAAAGTTAGTTTATGTATGACTGTATTTTTTATTACTATTAAGAAGCAATTACATCATCACTTACGTTGCCCAAGAAATAGCACAAGTCTTCTCAGGCTGCAGTGACTCACTTGGAGCCTTTCTGGTGTGGCACAGGTAGAGCAAGCCACTATTGAATAAACAAATATATTTAGGATCAGTTTGGGAGCTACCTGGGCTGGTACAAGATTATGTTTACAAAAACAGGGATGTTCCAAACCAGCAATTAGCATTGCTCACCCTCGCCTCCTTATCACCCCATGCCCACCTCCCAATGTTAGATTAAACTGCTTCTCATGCTGTAGCACAGAGCCATATAATATTTACCTCATTATAAAGAAAAATGACCAGAGATGAAGGCTTCTGTTTAATAATCCCCTAGAGGCATTGCAGCAGAGGTGACACACACCATGATGAAGCATGAATCATTGTGTTATCAAGTAAAAAGAGCAGGGATGATCAGGAAATAGCACAACTGTTGCATTAAATCGGAAGAGGAACTGGATTATTTTAAGAGGGAGTCTTCAAACTGGAGAAAGTGGTTAGTAAATATGTTTAAATAGTTAAAAATGAAGGATATTATCACATATCTGCCATTTGATCCACAAACCCATCAGGGTAGCTCAAGATTCCCTGTTATCCTGAGCCTAATATGAAGAGAAGAGGGTAGATAGAGACCCAGTCACTCATTGCAAGATGCCTATAAATGAATCATCAGAAAATAACGTCTCCTAATTATAGAGCCCTAAGGGAAGGGGAAGGGTTACAAAGAAATATATTACTGGCAAAAATGATGATAGTGAAAAGAATTCTGTGCAGGGCAAGATCTCCTTGTGTCCTGCAAAAACAAAGGAAAAAAACATGGCAAGACAGCTAACAGGGATTTATTAATATAAACATTACCCAAATGAAGCAGAAAGGACAATGCTTGAAACCCAACTTCTGAGAAAAAGAGCACAAACCAATTCTTTCCCAGCCCTGCAAGAGAACTCTATGTGGCTCAAAAGCTTGTCTCTCACCAACAGAAATTGGTTCAACAAAAGATAGCACCTCACCCACTTTCTCTCTTTAAATCAACCCTACTGATTTCTAACAGAATTTAAATCTTTTTAATTAGAATACAATAAGATGTTATTTATAAAATGGAATTTCAAACAACGTCCTGACAATGACTACATTCTGAAATAAACCTCTTTTGTTAGATGCATTTCTAATGTGACAGAGCCAGAACTTGGTTTGCTGGAGTGCTTTGGAAACTAGTTCAGGGCACCAGGAGTCCAGCTTCCCTAAATCTCCACCCAGTTTTAAAATCAGCCCTGCTGAACAGGTTTTTCAAAGAGTTACAATACTTGTCAGTTTCCCCAGCGTAGACCAAAGCCTAGAAGAATGGGCTGGATTGTCTGCTAGGTTTTGCGCCATGCAAAGTGGCCATAAAGCAGCCAGAAAAGGTTAGTGGAAAATTCACCCCACGCAGGGAAACTGGTGGTGGAAAGCCTATGTAGGCAGCAAAACAACCTCTCGTGCCAGGTGCTCCTCCCTCCACACCCAGCCTGAGGACGATGTGTTCCCTCCCTGTCCCAGCCATGCTTTGTCCTGGAACGGGGACTGACAGCAGAGCAAATCTTTGCCACACCCAATCCACCAGCCCTGAATCAGGGAACCACACAGATTCCCGACAGCTCCCATTCTCCTGTACACCCAAGAGCATTAAACATAATGGAGAATCAGGGCCTGTGGTGCATTTAAGTCTGGATGAGTAACAACCCATTTGTTGCAAAGGATGGAGTTGTTTTTGACTAAGTTAGGGAAGTCTTTATGCACCAATTTTGCAAATTTGTGTTAAAGTGACACATCCCCATGGATATCTGATTGCTATGACTATTCCAGAACATTTCCTGTTATAATCACGTGTCCTCCCTTGCAGGGTTCTTTACAGAACATTTCACATGATTTCCAAACACTGTCTTTATCCAGTGCTGTGAGTTTCCAACCATATTAAACAAACAAGGAGTCTGGGGTCACTTTCACAGACTAACAAATTTATTTATTGCATGAGCTTAGAATCCCAGCGGTTGTCACCCACTCCTCAGTCTGTAGTTTAGCTGGGAATGATGTCCTAAGATTTGGCCTGGGACACTTAGGAGAAGTCATATTTGCGCTTTCAGCCTCTCCTCATCTGTTTCTCATACTGAGATTCACCCACAACACACATCTTTGGCCAAGAACATCTCTTTATTTGATCCATGATGTACATAGGAATTCACACACCAGGTCAAATCTGTGGTCAGCCAGTTAAGTTACCAGTCTGACAGTAACCAATATCTGATGATTCAGAAGGTGTAAGAAATCCTACAGTAGGGAATTGCAGTTTAACCTCAACAGTTAGTTGTTGGCTTACACTCTAAATATGGAGTGTTTATGTTGCTCACGATAAAAACAACAGGTTCTATCATGTCTAATGTAACTATGAATGATCTCATTTCCTTATAAGTGTCTTACTGCCAGGAGAAACATGACCCTCTTTGGAGCATCTCACACAAATCAGCCTGGAGAGGCTGGCTGTGGTCACAACTCTTCTTAAAAAATACTGGACCTTGCCAAGGTTTCTAGTGTTTGACCTGCACCACCAAAACCCCTGACTCTAGCACAGGAAAAAGGATAAATTAGTATGGTTGCAACTTTTCTTCCCTCCTCCATGTGTGTAGTGACATCACATCCTAACACTGAGGAACAAAGGTACAACATTGTGATGGCACAGGTTGCATTTCTTTATCATGCTACAAAGATGGATATAGATTTTAATGATGGATAAATCTGTAACCGCTTCAGATGCCTGATGAAAAACACTCACTAGAAATACAAAACATTGAAGTTACTGATTGTGTCATTCTTCCAAACAGCAATATGCATCGCTAACAGGGAACTATATGCTCCAGTGCATCAGTTTCACCAGGCGCAGAGGACTCTAGCCCTTTCACTATGACTGAGTGGCATTCAGATTTGCCAGCAGTAGTACTTCACGTACTAATTTAAAGGTGCTAATGAAACAGAAGAAAGGATCCACAGGCACTTGACAATTTACTTCAAATTATGTCTTCATTTATCACTTCTGCCTGTGCCTAATATACCAGACAAATCTATCTTCATGCACAACTTATTAGCTATTAAAAGCTAATAAGGCATTACTGACATTTCCAGATATATTTATCTTAAGGACATAAACAGCCTCAGGCACCAGAACATGTGATAGTACATGAAGACAGAGAACATTACGTATGGATGTGCATAAATGTTACGAATAATCCGCCAGCTTCCTTTACACCGCAGAAGAGGTAAGCAACGCGTGACTGATGTGCCTGAAGTAAAAGCTAGATAAAGCAATACTAATATAGACTACTCGTGTTCTGGTTTTGCTGGGTGATTTTGATATTGGTTAGCTATGGCTTATGGCTCTCTATTACACTGAATACCAAAGGGGTAGCTGTGTTAGTCTATCGTAGAAAAACCAACGGAGTGCTGTGGCACTTTTAAAGACTAACAAATTTATTTATCGCATGAGCTTTTGTGGGAGAAAATCCCACTTCGTCAGATGCTTTGAAGATGGGGAACTTACAGAATGGGAGGAAATTAAATGCAGGGGAGTGTATGACATAGGATCAGGTC
>ML685796.1:5451421-5462953 GCA_007922175.1 Pelusios castaneus
GCTTGCCTTGTCCTGCAATAGCTTTTATTGTGGGACAAGTTTGTAGTGTGTACATAGCCTTACAACTACTGCATTTTAGTGCAGATTTAGATTAGCAATCGGTTAATGAAAAGGGAACAAACTGCTGGCTGTTTAAGTAGTGACAAAGTGGATGAATACCATTGTTTTGGGAGTGGGGAAGTAGGGAAGTGTTCCTAAGGCAGTTATCCTCCAGAGATGGCAGCAGCAAGACATAAACAGTGTGTATTAATATTATAAATATTAAGCAGTTAGAAAACTGGGTATTTTGGTGTGGATATGGTTGAATGAAAGGAACTGTGTTTATTTGGGTCTGTTTAACTATAGCTACATCCTAAACTCCAGTAGTTAGTCACACAAGATTAAAAAGATGTCAATAGGTTGTTTCAAATCGCACAGTCCTGCACCAGCATGTTGTGGGAGATGTGATGAAAACATCTTTCTTTTCTGAGAAATTCAGAAGCCTTGGCATTGAGGGATGGAGTAAATCCTTGATTCTGACTGGCTATCCAGGTAAATCCTATGCAGGGTGAATAGTAGATAACTGTAAGCGTACCCAGCGTCTTTCCTTACTGTGCCACCTAGCTCTAGGGATCACTATCTGTTCCTAGTTTTCTTACTTCACTCTCACCTTGAGCTCCCCTGACCCAGCAACATCATGGGTGCACTGGGGGGGGGAGGGGGGTCCAGTGGAAGGAGGTGGGTGTCAGATTCACCTATTACTAGAGACAAAAAAAAGTGGGATTTTCTCCCACAGAAGCTCATGCGATAAATAAATGTGTTAGTCTTTAAAAGTGCCCCAGGACTCCTTGTTTGTAGAGACAAGAAAGTGTTTGCTGCTTGGCGAAGTTGGAAAAAGTGAACTTGTCCCATTCTTTAGTCAGAACTGACTGCAGTCAAGTTAATTATGGGCATGTCTGTTTATGCAGCAAAGAAAAACCCGCCGCTGGTCCACCCAAGCCAACTTGGGCTGTTTCCTTGCTGCATAGACTTCCGGGCTTGGGATGAAGCCCAGGCTCTTGGACCCTGCAGGTGGGAGTGTCCCAAAGCGCAGACTCCAGTGCAGGCCTGGCAGTGTACACGGCAATGAAACAGCCCTGCAGCCCGACCCCCGTGCCATGGAAAATTAAACCTACAGGGCATTTACATCCGTCACAACTGACAGCAGAGCTGGTAGCTGAAGTAATCAACTGGTGCATAGCAACCCTGTTAAAAAAAAAAGTCAACTTAAAAGACACCTTTAAATGGCAAAGGAGTCCTCCCACAAAGCTCACATCTGTCAGCATGGTCAGGCTGCCAGTGTGTATCACTTCAGATACAAAGCCCTGACCAAAACACACACAGTCAGGAGCTGAACAAGTCTGAAAAGAGCAGCAAGCCAACGCAGAAAGCATTCTCCAAAACACAGGGGAAAAGGATTTTCTTTCAGGAGAACCGATGGCCCCTTGACATAGACTACTGCTCTATTTCAATTTAGCTTATTTGCACTGAAGAAAATAAAAAATGAAATGAAGTTTTATTCCATTTTTTTCCATTAAATGTACCCTATAACAGGCCCCACACTCCCATTTCTAAACCCTGAGAGTTATGAGCAAGGATTTCCCAGTAAAATGTCAGAAGATCTGAAGATAACAGCAGATCCAGACTTGTTAGCCCCATGAATGTTTATCTTGGCCAAAACGCAAAATGTGTGCAGAAGACGCTGCGCATAGTGGCAGTGAATCCTTCACTTTAGACCCAAACCTGCTCCATAAATTTGCTGTTAATCCAAGTTTAGCGCAGAAAGCCCTATCTTAGAAATGCTTCGTCATGAAACTGAAGTTATATAAAATACCTTTTAAAAAATTGACTCAACGTTTAAAATTTCCTAAACATCTGTGTTAAAGTCCTTTGGGTTCACTGTGTAATAGTGACTACATGAGAACCGTGTCCAGCTGACAACTATGTACCAAGACCACAAGTGAATACAGGGGAAATATAAAGCACAACCCCTGCAAGTGGGAACTTTATTAAACTACCAAGGTACTCAGAAATGTATAAATGGTCCATTAAATACATTCACTTTGTTTTTACAGACATTTATATATTTATTTACATTTTCCAAACACATTTAAATTACTTTTTTCAAGCTTACTACCAATAAAAGATGAAACAAAAAAAAGAACACCACCTGCTCTTGCAGATGCGCACAGAAAGGCCTACGGAATACATTTTCATATTTAACCCACAAGGGAGGGAAAATCCAAAAGCTTATGAGATTTAAAGCAACGTTCACTCTGAGGTCCTTGCCTCTGAGTTGACTATAAAAATTCTCACTTTGAGACACTCTCGTAAGATGCCCCACGGAACAGCTGATAGTGTTTTGGTGCGTGGTCGAGAGTGGATCTGCTTGGTTAAGGGCCACTTGCTTTATTAAAGTCATAAAGCTGGCTGTACCTGACTAGCTGATTGCGAGCGCATGGGCAGGTAGTTAATTCTGATTGAATTACACACTCCTAATGGAAGGGGTACATCAGAGAGGCAAATATACCTCTAGTAAGTCACCACAACTTCTCCCAATAGGTTTCCTTTTACGATTTTTTTGAAAATGCGGTTTCATTCATCAGTGAATAAAAAATGCAACTGTTTAAGTAAGATGTTTAGAAAGAGTCAGTTTCCCCACCTACATACATTTCTCTTGGGAAGGCACAGAGCATGTTAAAACAAGTTTTCCCTCATTGTCTGTATCTTGGTCTGAGATGACGTTAAAATTTGTATCTGCAGAAAAAAAGTATTTTTAAAAAAGCTTATGAAACACTAGTTTAAAACAAGTCTTTAGTTCGTCCTTTAGCCACTTTAAACATTAAAAACCACATCTGAAGCAGCCAGAGCAGCTTAATTTACAAAACATTGTCATGCGTAAGCTGTGTGTTTCCTACTAAATGCTCCTGTTGACAAAGAAAGGAGGAGGAGGCAGGGAAACTGATGGCTGTTTTGAAGCCATAGCAACATTCAAGTAATTTGATAGTAAACCAGTGGAAATAAGGAACGGCAAGGAAGTGCTCCGCACCAGGTTGCAGCCTTCAAATGTTGAGCGGCATCACCTTTGATATGTATTATAAATATGGCACTTTTGTATTACCAAAAGCTGGCAAGTTTGCATCTGACTGACAAGTCAGAACACGAGTAATTATTGTTCCTAAAAGCTACTGGTGGTATTTCTAATAGGCAAGACCTACAGCTGCACTACTACATCCAGCATCAGTCATTTTTTTACTATATTCTACTACTTGTACGTGCAAGACCATTCTGCCACACTCAAGGGGAATAAACTTTCTGCCCAGCAGAGTTTTCCCTCCTTCCTACACAGACAGACACACATACACAATAAGACATGCCATAAATTCTTCAATGAGGTTAAGACAGCCACAAACAGTGAATGTCCTGTTTCACCATTTTCAGGCCAGCAGTTCCAGTGTGTCCAATTGCCAGCAATGGACTTTGCAACAGGCACATATAACTCCTGAATCCAAGGAATTAATTGCGACAGAAAGTGGCTTCACCCAAGTTCATTTTCTGTATCATTCCAAAGGAGTCGTTTCACTTTGAGTAAAAGGAACCAACTAGTATAACCGCTTAAGCCTTTAAAAAAGAAATGGGGGATGGATGGGGGGGACGGGAGAAGAAGGCTCATGTATACAAAAACTGGCCATAAACTTTTTTTCTTTTCTTTTTTGGGGGGAGATTGGGGGCAGTGAGGAGTCACAAAAGCATTTCAACTTGTAGTTTTAAATTCCTTCAAGTTCACTGTTGGTAAAGTACTATATCACAAATGCACAGACGCTTTGTGGCACTTGTACTACACCACAGTAGAATTAAATACATTCAAATTAATGGTTCCAGGAAGACGGAGACCAGAACAAAAGTAGTTGCTATCTTCTGATAGCGTACTGTACATAAGATACTATGAGATGTTATTTGGATATTTCACAAGTCATCCAGTGCTTAAATATGTGTTCATATTCCAAGATGTCAAAACCCCCAAACCCTTATCTCCATAGTGGTTTCAATATCCTTCCTATTGTGGTCCAGTGTGCATCTTTCAATTTAAGGAAAGATTTTTCAATGATACCTTGTTCCTTTGGTGTAAGTTCCACTATGTAGCACTGAGAATATCACTGTGGTCTGTGTTCCTGTTTTGCGTCTTCAAGCATCTGACGAAGTGGGATTTTCTCCCACTAAAGCTCATGTGATAAATAAATTTGTTAGTCTTTAAAAGTGCCACCAAACACCCTGTTTGTTTTTCACAACTCTAGCACTACTTGCTCTCTTTAGGGTGTTTCCACTGTTCTCTTTAGGGGTAAGGTCATCAGAGGTGGCTGCAGGCCTCATTCTAGGTAGTTTCTGAGACAGAGATCTTGTGATGCTTGGTGCTTTTGAAGAATTAGGTAGATCCACTTTTGCACTCCTTGAGGAAGAGGCCACAGTGTTCTTTGCAAAGTTTGGTATAGAGGACGGTGTCTTGGGAACACTGGATGCTGAACTTTTAGCCTCTGTCGGAGTCTGGGGTTTTGCAGTGGAACGACAAATCTTACTTTCATCTGGCTTTGACTTGGGAATACTTCTGACAGATTTCGAACCTAGCATTTTAAGCGAGCCCTTGCGCTGAACTTGGTCCCTCTCAAAATGAGCACTGCTGGAAGTTGCAGTCCCTCTCTGTAATTTTGGCTCCTCTACCGATAAGCTATGCCTATAAGGACTTCTGGGAAGCGTTTCTGTTGCGCCACGGATAGAATTGCGACGCGATAGTTGTGTTTCAGTGGTGCTGGCCTCTTGAAGCACTGGTTTGGCTTCTGGCTTTTTCAGACCGCTGGGTATTTTGTTTGACCTGGAAATAGGCACCACTTTCCTCATACTCACATTTTCAGATGCATTCAAAGTTCTTATTGGTCTGGAAGCAGCTGTCTGGATAGGGCGAGTGCCGCTGGATTTTGAGGAGCTCAGAGATTTATCTTTGAGAGAGTTTCTTTTTGGTCCTAAGGTTTCTTTACATTTCACAGGCTTTTCCTTAGGAATGTTGTGCTTGCTGTTGGAGTCCCCTTTATCATTTGAGGGAATTTGAAGAGAAACTTCCTTTGTGGAGGATGAATTCAGATTTGAGGAGACTGTACTATTCTCATTTGGAGCATCGTTTGTACAAGAGTACGCTCTGCCATCTTGCTCTTTCATTTCATTGCCCACTATTTTCAAATCATTTCCTTCTGAACAGTCGAAAGTCAGAGAGCAATCAGTAGTATCAGATACATAGAACATTGGCTCATGTTCTTTGCTGCCAGAAACACTTGTATCCATAGACATGGGGCCAATACTGGTATGCTCTGAAACGTCATTCTCACAGCTTACCATCTTGATTTGACAATCATCAGCCTCTCCAGAACTTTTGTAAGAGGACATCAGATCATCATTATCTGCCGTGCTGAGGGAGTGTAAGCTCAAGTCATCTAGAGTCTCTAAGTCTGCTGCACCAACATCCTCTACGTTTATTAAAGGCATGTCTTCGAAAGGTTTTGTTCCTTGAATATTAAACTTACGTTGTTCTTTAACAAGTTCACATTCCTCAACAGCAAGGGCCCGAACATTTATATCTGTTGCTTCCACACAAGACACATTGGACCCGTGCTGCTTGTTGTCGGCGTTCTTTTGTGAGTAATGGAGATTAGTACCAGCAGAGCCCACCTCCATGTCTTGTAATTGACTGGGCTGAACTGGGGGCAACTGAGATAGATCCGTGCTGTCCATTTTGGTTTCAGAGGCTTGGTGTAAGTGCAAGTTATTTAAATGAAGTTCTTTGGGCCCTTTGGATTCAATCACGGCTACGCTGGGTCTTGCTTGCCGTGTGTTTGCACGAGGAAGGCTATTGAATTTGTTTGGATCCTCATCCTTTGAGATTTCCAGAAAAGTCAGAAGCTCTCTGTCTGCATTAACCCCCAAGGACAGTCGGGAGCGCCTAGAGCTGGGGTTTCTGTTCAAAGGACTTTGAGGTCTCTGTCGCAAAAAAGGTAGAAATTCCTCAAGTCCTTTCTTAGCTAACATCTCAACATCATTTTCACTGCTACTTCTCCCAAAGCTCCCAAGCTCTCCTGCAGCCCATGTCCGGCGCTTTTCCTCCAGCTCTCTTAATTTCTGCAGCTGGTGACTTTCTTGGCTCTCTCGTTCCCTATTTTCCTGTCACAGAAAAGAGGGGAGAGGAATAAATACACATTTCAGAGTGAAGCATCTCTTATTTCAAAATAAGCTAAATGAGGCCACCCATCCCTTCATGTTTTCCTACAGTTGTCAGTTCCCACTGCAATCACCATGGCAACCTACTGTACCGCACAGAGAACAGTTTCCTGCATAATTAATACAGGTCACTAGACCAGTCAGCATAGGAAGTACAGAAAAATACTGTCAGACCCCAGCAGAGAATAACCATATGAACTATCATATGGGAGGTTTTAAATCCACTTTTAATAAAAGTCACCAACTTTGATTGAATATGCAAATGATCTCAGGCAGAACAACAATCTTATTTAATGCTAAAAAAGATCCATATGGCCCTCAGATCCATTGCTCCTCAAGAACTGGCGTTTTATAGCCAACTTCTGATGAACTCTACAGTGCCTTAGACTTAAATTCCGTAGCATTCTGTGCAACAAGCAGGAAATTCTGTGGCACAGACTTCAACAAATTATATATGAAAGTAAAAACAATGAGAGACCTGTGGCACCTTAAAGACTAACAAATGTCTTCCGGCATAAGCTTTTATGGGCTCCAACCCACTTCGACAGATACTGCACCTGACAAAACGGGTTGGACCCCATGAAAGCTCATGCCTGAAGAAATTTGTTAGTCTATAAGGTGCCACAGGACTCTCGCTGTTTTTGATGTACACAGACTAACACGGCTACCCTTCTTGAATATATGAAAGTGATACTCTAATCAGCACAGCATTTTTTGTTATTTTTATAATAAATTCTATAATAAATAAATAATAATTGTATAATAAATTCAGTGTCATGATGTCCACACACCCAAAACTGAGTATATTATATACTGTAGGTATAAAAACATGCAACTGTAGCAAAGAAGGTGTTGTTTGGGACAGACTGAATATTTGCCAGATTGAGGAGAGTTGGAACTATTGGGAATACAGAGGAGACAGTTTGCGATATGTTTCTACTAAAATCACTGACAGTAAAATAGTTAAAACACATTTTAACTGACACCTTTAGATTTCATATTTAAGCTATTAAAGCCGTATCTACATTAGATTGTTTTCTGAAACATTTGCAACTATTGTTAATACTACTTCATTTGCAAAATGGAGCAAGTATTGGTTAGATAAGGAACTGAAGACAGTCATCATTTTCCACTAGATTGCTGAAATGAAACCTCATCAGGGCAAGACTATGCAACAACATTTAAAAACAAAAAGATCCATATGGATACGCATACCAGCCTTCACCCTATCTTCTGTTGCTGCCACAAGTGCTCACAATAGTGGTAGCAGTGTCATGAATTTTTTTCAGAAAAAAGAAAAAAAATGAGTGTAGAGACAGCCTTCCATGAATGGGGCAGTTCATAACGCTCAAAGCTATTTTTCAGGATGCGACCAGACTCAAAAAGATCAGTTATCAGATAACCTTGTTGGAAAGGCCTACAAGAGCATTTTTTCACACCTGCAACTTATAAAAACAAACTCACAACAAACAAACTTACAACACCAACAAAAAAAAGTAAAGGGAATGCTTGGATATTGGAACAAATATCCAATTCTAGGGCAAAGGGTTTATTCCATGACAATGGAACGCACTAAATCCTGTCTTTAGGTGAGTCTCACTGAAGATAGAACAACTTGAAATATCACTTTCTAAATACGATATTGGTTAAAAATAATTAAATAGTGGAGAGTCATCCTTTAACTATTTATGGTTTTACTAATTATTTCCCTTTTAAAAAAACCCCCCACATCTTTTAAAGGAAGTTAATAAATTATTGCCTTCCACTTTGTTTTAATATATTAGCGCATGATGTTTCGCTACATTTTTGTGTTTGGTAAGGTTACACATTGAAACTTACCTTACCCAGGATACATTGCTGGGGATTTTCTTATGTTATTTCTACAAACATGACATACTCAGACATGTTAACATTACTATTCAAAAAACTTACAAAGGCAATTTTTCTTGTGGGTCGAGTGCACTCTAAGTACCAAATAAGTATTTTCTATCCTCAGTTTTGCTGTGTGTCTACATACTGCATTCCCCCATCCCCCACGCCGCATAACTACAACCTCATACATTTTTTGGAACCATTCTTCTGATTTTAGGCTGTTTCTTATCCATTACAAAAGGCTACCAATAGTAGCTACTAACAAATAGGAAATTAATTATTCAATTCTCTGAGTATGATCTTTTCCATAAGGAATACCCTGGAGGATCACCAGTGGAAAATAAATACTGAACAATTTTTAACGTTTTGTTACATTACATGCATCCCGATAGACAAATAATTCCATATCTCCTCTATATGCACAACAGTTTTCACTATAATTTCTTCACTTATCCTCACTCATTGTGTTGTATAAAAGGCATGCGTGCAAGCACGCACTCCCACTCACTCTGGGATAGTGCAGAGCGCTACAAAATGGTATTTTAAACAAAATATTCTTTTATCATCATGCAGACAGAGATCGCTAGTCCAAACTGAAGCTTATTTATCTGGTGTAACTTGTCCACCCTACAATATATGATAATATGTCAAAAGGATTTGGGTATTTTGTGAGAAGCTGTCAGCAATGATTGATAAAAATTAGTTATTGTATTTCTTTTCCATCCAGAAGCCACCACTTCTATTAAAGTTAACTTTCTATATAAAACAGCTTTCTAGAATGTTGGGAACCAATGCTAAATTGAAGATGCCAATACGATGGGATAGCGTGTCAATCAAAGTTGGGTTTGATTTCTTTAAAAAAAGCCAGAGAGAAATTTTTTTAGTATACAACTGGCTAGTGGTGGTGGTTCTTTTCTATTACATTTCCAGTCTTGAAAGATCTCTGGTTCACCACTGGAGTCTAGATTATTTGGAATGGACATTTAATAGCTCTATCCCAAATAAAAAGGATAGTTAGCTTTTGCCAAAGGGTGGATCCACATTTCTAGATAGTATAATTATTACATTATCAATCCATAATAGCCTAGCAATATTCACAGTGGTGCTGTACAAACAGCCACAAAAACAGAGAATGGCAGAATATCCGAGTTAGAGGAACTGGGGAAGGGGGGGCAAAATCAGGCTCTACAAATTGCTGTCAAATGAAAAAAGAAAACAGAAAAGAAAATTTGTTAATTATCTTAAGTGTCACTTATAACAGTAGACAGACATTTTTTGGCCAGAAATGCAATTCAGATCAATGGGTGTTCCCTTAATATTGAAGTACCCCCTACAGAATAAACAGAACAAGAGTTGGTATTATACATGTATTATATATTTTGAATCACTTTTGTACAAGATATTCCCAAATTAAGAGCATTTAAGCAGTTGTGTAGTCACACTTAAGGCAATGGGAGTACTCCATGTATTTAAATTATTTGTTATGAACCGGAGTATTATATATCTTTATTTGTATGTATTTAAACGCCTGGAGTATTACTCAAATCTTCATGTCCCATCCAACAGTATTTTCTAGTGGATTTTTAATATGACAGTATCAAATGGTTACTTAATTAGAAGTTGCCTGTTTATACCACTATACAGCACTGTAGGGGAAAACAGGCATGACGTATCAGATTACATGAACCAAAGAACATATTTATGTACACAAAGCTGTCCTAGAAAAAAGAAAATCTGCCAATGACAAAAACAGAACGAAGACTATAGCGGCTGCTTTAACACCAAAGCTGCCATGACCACACAGACAGGATAGGAGGTCCCCGGTAATACAGGTCTTGAAATAAAATCTGTTTGTCTGCTTCCCCATATCTCCCCCCGCCAGGGCCACAGAGTCTTCATGGGATCCAATACACCATTTAATGCCTTCCTTAAGAGGAAGAAAAAGTGCGAGTCCAAGATAAGGAATTTTTACAGACTTGCAAAGGGATGACGCTCTCTTATGATGACACTTGGATGACTAGTTCTCTAAATATTCTAATTGGCTGGTAACAAAATATTTGGGGCAAGAGAATGTTTGATTTGATTGTTAGCTTGGCTACAAGGCTGGAGAAGTGATCATTTTCCAGTTTGCTTAGAGCAACAAAGGACCTAGAAGTGGCAATTTGCCACGATATTAATTCAAAAAAATGTCAAGTATTATGAGGACGGTAGGTCCCTGAAGCACAATCTTAGATCACATAAGAATCAATAGATTTATTTTAAGGGTAAGAGAATGTGTTTTCTTTCTCCTTACCTTAACAGCCTTGTTGAACTTCATACAGAAGTCCCTAAATATCTGGAAGCACTCATCCAGTTTCATGGTTTCTTTGTCTTCACAGAAAAAGTCAATAAGAGTGTTTCCTTGCTCCTGTAATTCTCGCTTCCAGTATTGTAGTTCTTTTAGTTCTTTTACAGCAAACTGTAGTAAAACAAATACACTGTAAACCAGGCATATTAAGAATGTACACATCAGATATATAATAAGAGCCGATGAAATCCGTGTTCCCTTCTACCAGCTATCACAGAGTCCAGTAAATCAGGACATTAAGGGTAACATCCTACAATGTAAATGCAGACTTTTTGCCATTTCAGTGAAGTAAAGAAAAAAAGAAAAAAGATCAATCAAAATAGGACTGAGCAGGATGCATCACTAGATGCAGAGTTAAAAGCAAAAAAAAATAAATAGGTTTTAAGGTTTAATTCTCAGAACAGTGCAGTCAGGATATGCCTTACTTCTTATCATGCTGCACCAAGAATATGATGAGATTTCTCATTTTACTGTAGGAATAAATCTTTGCTTATCAGTCTTCTCACATGCACACACGCACAGACACAGCAAACAAAAAGCTGGATTGAAGATAAACAGGACAATTGAACTGCATGGATAATCAACTCTACCACATGCTTTAGGAGCCTGCTCACAAGGATGATATAATGTAGTGATTGCCAGTAATTTAAAAAAACGGAAGCATTATATAACGTATATATTTGTAAAGTGAAAAAGGGATCCAAGATTCCACTTGGAATTTGTCCAATGCAAGGTTTTAATGTTACATAAAGCCAGCTATTAAAATAAAAAACATGTTAAAACACAACAGTAAGAAGTCTTAATGCAATGGAAAAGCTAATAATTCAAAGTGAGGGCAGCTACTTCATTCTTAATCCATCCTCTTTCTCCATCAAGTTTGCAGCTCCTGACAAAGTGCAATGGCTAATCCTTTACAGCTTCTGTAAATTTAAATCACAACTGCCTGAAGTGTCTTGGTAAATGCTGTGTTATTTTAAACATACTAAAACACACACACACACACACACACACACACACACACACACACACACACA
>ML685796.1:5470640-5512210 GCA_007922175.1 Pelusios castaneus
GGCCCGTCTCCTTGTCCCCACCCCCACCCCTCTAACCCGGCCCATCTCCTTGTCCTCTCCACCCCTCTCCAGGCCTCCCTCCAGCCCCCTTACCTGGCCGGAGGCTGGGAACTACAGGGGTCGCCGGCAGAGCTGCTTGTCGGCCAGGCCGCTCCCGCCCTGAGCACGCTGTATCTGCGCATGCTCAGGGTGGGAGATTTAAATCTCCCCAGCCCGGCCGCAGCCTGCACAGCTGGGAGGGAGCACCGGCGGGGACCGAACGCGGCCCTGGCAGGGCAGACAGACCCTGGCAATGGAGACTGATCCTGGCCCCGTGCCGGGAGGCCGACGCTGTCGGCAGAGCGGGGCGGGGTCAGCTCTGGGCCGGGAAGTTGAGGCGGCCGGCGGGTGGGAGACCGGCAGCCTGCCCTGGCCGCGGCCACCCCGCTGCCCCAGACGCATGGGGCAGGCCGCAGCAGGGGCCGGGTAAATAACCTTGGCGGGCCGTAGTTTGAGGACCCCTGCTATAGAGCATTTTATATGGTTTGATGAATATACAGCCATTCATAGTAAAACATGGAACCCTAATCATGTAGGAGCTCTAAAATAAACACAATTGTAGTCACTCCACTTTGGACACTTCCCCCTCATCTCGTTTTTTTTTTTTTCCCTAAAGAGTAGCCATTACACTGCTCCAAAACTAGCATTATTCAGATTATACTGTATTTATCTGTTTAGTGCAACATGCTTATCTGTCATTACGGAAGCAGTCAGCTCCTCATACCACTTTGCTCTAAGTGCTAGCAGCTGCCAAAACACAAGGTAATTAAAAACATTTTGATATAACAAGCTTTACACAGGGATGCATGAAAAGCTTTAGAACAAGAGGCAGGAAACTATCCAGAAATTTATAAACTAAGAAGCGAAGCAGTCTACAAAAATGGCACACAGGAAGAGCCCATCTATACTACAGCTGCCCCCTGTCAAGTGACAGTTACCACATAGCTCCATTTTGCAATATAGATTGGCCTTTATCAGTTGATTTACTTCTAAGTCCCTAGTTCTAGTTCCATCCTTAGCATAGCAAGATACAGTAGGTTTTTTGCAAAAAATGTACAGCCTTTACTACCACCAATTCAGCCCTACCAGTTCCCAAGGGGTAGCCATGTTAGTCTATTTCAGCAAAACAAACAAGGAGTCCTGTGGCACTTTAAAGACTAACAAATGTATTTAACTCATAAGCTTTGCATCTGACAAAGTGGGATTTTCTCCCACGGAAGCTCATGTGATAAATAAATCTGTTAGTCTTTACAAGTGCCACAGGACTCCTCGTTTGTTTTGCTCTAGCAGTGGAAGCATTAATGTAGACAAGGCTTGTGCAGCCTTGTACTTTGATTTCTGCATTGTCTAACCATACTTGGGGCAGGCGCGAGCAATACTCCTGTGGTTGAAATTTCCAGAGGGGTAGCCGTGTTAATCTGTAGTACAGCAAAAAACAACGAGTGTCCTGTGGCACCTTATAGACCAACAGATTTTCTTTGGCATAAGCTTTGATGGGCTATAACCCACTTCGTCAGATCTGACATCGTTATAGCCCATGAAAAATTATGCCAAAGAAAATCCGTTAGTCTATAAGGTGCCACAGGACTCTCATTTTTTACTCCTGTGGTTGTTTACTAGTATTCCCACACCAATGATCAGAGTAAATGGGCTACACTGGGATTAAGTGAAAGTCAGAATGATAAACTGGAGCAAACCAGAAAGTTTATTATTTTACAATAGATTAAGCGATAGATAGGAAGCCAGGAAGGTGGCAGAAGGCAGGACTTAATTAGGGTTTGGGCCCAAGAAGCAACAGATCACCAGCATTCCAGTGCGTACAAAGTTCAGAGAATCCGAAGTTAAGAACAGAAGAAAATGGAACTACAAGAGATGACGTGAGAATCCATTATGCAAAGGATTTCAGGGAAGCAACATTGCCATCTTACTGACAGCCTTCCCATAGAGGAATGTGAAAGGGATCCGATGACTTCAAGATCTTTGGCCCTGGGAGCCGAGTCAAGATTCAACAGACACACCCTTCTGGAATGTGTCAGAGCTAGCTTCCTTTAAATAGCTACTAGGTACCTGAAATTCAAGATCTAGTCTCCATAATGCAGATTAATCAATCTGCTTGCAAAAACAAGAATATAATGCATGCCACAGCATGTTTAGTTACCTTCTGTAGCCATTCTTATAATTGTCATGTCTTTCTGCAGAGAAGTATAAGAAGGTGTGAACTCTCTCTGTAGCACCATAGCTTCAATCCTGAGAGCATAGCTGGAACAAACAAAATAAGCTTTAAAACAGAGAGCCAAAAAAAGAGAGTTTGCCATGAATAGAATAAACCTAGTACCTCCTTACTTTGGCACCTGGATTAGTAAATACATAAAGTAATCAGCTTGACACAGTTTTGCTACATCTCCATCAAAGGCTTTTAATTTCTTTACCTAGAAAAGAGACAGAGACACTAATAAACAACATAATCAAAGGTCAAGATTAAAAGCAAAAGTCAAAGGATACACCTTTACTGAAGAGAAACAAACCAGAGACCTGGTCTATGCTAGCACTTGAAAAAGCACACCCTGCCCTGAGTGACATAAATGCTTATGTAGCCTGCGCTATGGCAGCTGTAACACTCTCCCACCACTCATTCAGGTGGTTTTATGATGTCAGTAGGAGAGCTCTCTCCCATCAATATAATGCAGCTACCAAGTGCTTATGCCAGCAACACTTATGGTGCTCAGCGAGGTGTTTTTTCATACTCCTGCGCAACAAAAGCGTTACCAGCCATAAGTGCTAGTGTAGACAAGGCCTAACATAAAGCCTTACAGTCAGTTCAGTGACTTGCTTTAGGGAAGTGTGGAAACGGAGCCCCCTTTCAGAAAAATGAAAACCAACTGCACCTCCTTCAATCCCAACATGTTAGCAGGGCAGCATAGAGGGAAACTTGCACACTGTCATCGTTGTCAATATGCCTTGTGTACCTTCACAACTAGCCCTTTATGTCATCCATTGGGAGTGTGCTCACTGATTTGGGGCAACAAAAGACATAGTTATGATTCTTGAGAGAGCGGTACCCAGTGTGCACAAATGTTGCACAACAATTTGGGTTCTTTCATTTTGATTGCTTCATTTGCGATTCTCCATTGTAAGTCAGTGAATTTTGTCTGACAGGTGCCAGCTATTCAGGCGATCCCACGTCTGGCATACTGAATACATGCTTGAAAGTTAACAGTGTGAATTTGTGAGGGTTTTATATTTTGTTCTATTGATGCCAAATCCATGGAGCAATTTTAAAGGGGTGAGTGTGAGAGAGAGATAGGAAAGATTACATTTAAAGGGAAAAACTGTTTAAAAGCTCGATTTCAGAACCTCCTGCGACCTCCATGAGGATTGGTCACCTACTCAGGTTTGAAAAAAAAATAAAATAAAATTGCAGGTACAGTGTTACAACCAGGTTCGCTAACGCAGTTACATTTGATGCATAACAGGGTCTTAAAAATATACTATATGGTTTACATGTCAGACTCATGGCACTGTTCACACACCACACAAATATCCACAACCAACCTTATCCCAAATAGAGACATTATGAGTAAATGCAATAGATATCTGATATGCATTTGTCATCTGTACTCCCCTCTTCCACCATGGCTGCATCAACATCCAAACGCACTCTGGAATTCACAGATATAGAAACACTACTTGTCTGTACACAAGCCCGCCCCTCCCCCCCCCCCGCCGCCCGTGCAGAAATACACATATCCTTGTTGAAGCATAATGGCAAATTGGCAATTCTGTTGAAGTAAGTTATAAGAATGTTTCATAATGTATAGAAACCATGCATAAAATCAGAGCCCACACAGCCAGTCATCCCCATCCATCCTTCCCCACACAAACTTCATATCTAGCCGCACCCTGATATTTGTATCATACCCCGCATGAGTTAGACCTCTCTTTAGGCAACTCCACCCTTTCCCCCTTTCTCCATACCATGCCTCCACTCACTGCCAACTGCATGTAGACAACAAGAGCAGCATTCAGTTGTGTAGGGAACCGCCATACCTGTCCTGGAGAGGAATTGTTCAGACCATAACAAACTTTCCATTCCATTCCCACTGCCACATCCATTCCATTCCCATTGCCACCAGCCATTCATAGGCTGCGGTGATTCAGAAAAATCTAGGCTTCAGCTGAATCATCTGAAAGGCTTTTGCCTAAGGTTGGTACAGCTGCATGTGGATTACACACCTGCCCCTCAGATATTAATGTTCTTTTCTTTCTGTTTTAAGGGCAGGGAACAGTCTTACTTTTAATTTTAAAAGATTCTGTATGATGAAGATCTAAGACTTCCATTGTCATTTTACTTCTTTAGGACATTAAGACAAAAGGATCTTACCTCTCCAGAAAAAGAAGAAGAAAAAAAGGGGGAGAGAGGGAAAGAGAAGCAGCTATCCTGCTTGTTTTCACAATAGAAATTCAAGGTTTGTTTGTTTTGGAAGACACTAGAGCTTTAACTAAATTACAGACTTTTACAAAAAAAGATCCCCCCACAAGTGAGAGAAAAAGCTGGACCCTTTTCCACCAATGTGTTAAGTCTTAAATAATGGTAAAAACAGACTGGAAGCTGCTGGAGTTTTGTCTCTACTACAGCTTGCACTATAATACATATACTGAAGGACTCCTCCCACTCCAACGTCCACCATTCCTGTACCGTTTCCTTGTGAAGACACAGCTATACATGACAGAAGAACTAATTAAGTTATGACAGCACAGGAATCTAGAGACTAAAAGCTGAGTAAAAGGAGAGGTGAAAAGATAATCAGATGTTTATTTTTGTGAACTCCCAGGGCCTAATGAACATGAGAAAGGATTGCTTTGTTGAAGATTTAACCCTTGCCTCTTCAATTAAAAAGCAAGATTCACAAATAAGTCTATTCCAGATACCCAGGAAGTAAGTTTTGCTTTGTTTTACTGTAGAAATAGGGGAAAGTATAAAGGGCTGAAAAATTAGAGGAAGCAGGCAGAAATGCAGGCTCTACTTAACCTGAAGGTGGGTGGTTCAGGGAAAAGATTTTTTGCACAAAAAATTTAACCAGAAATTGCAATTTTGTTAAAATCAGCATTTTCTGCAGATAAATGTTGATTTCAATTTTTCTTTTAATTTAAAAAAAAAATTGTTTCCAGGCCACATTTCAAAATAAATTCTTTCCTTTAGCACATTATTTTGACTTTTGGAAACTGAAAGTTTTTGTACTCTTCCACCCCTGCCCTCCATTTTTACACTGAAAAAAGAAATAGAAGTGTAGAGGGTATGTTTAAAAAAAAAAAAAGTGTGTGGGATGGAAAGGATTCCATGGACCAAAAATGGAAAGCTACAAATTTTTCAGTTTCCCAAACCAAGAACTTTTATGTTGAAACATAGTGAAAAAACCTAAACATACCTGTTAATTCAAAATGAAAATGTCTATGCAAACCCCAAATATTTTTGTCAAAAAGCAATAAGGCTTCTATTTCTTTAGTGACGATAAAGATATCCCAAGAAAATGAAACCTCATTAGAGAAAGTGAGTTGACCCAATTTAACTCAAAAATACTCAGAAGAAAAGTTCCTTAAGATTCCTATTTACAATCGCAGTTGTCCAACAAGTCAGCCAGCAAAAACAGAAAAGACTAGACTTGATATTAACATTTCAAATGTACTAAACAAAATACCTACTTTAATACATCAGAAAACAGGGGGGAGCATATCACTTGTGTAGCCTTTGCAGGTATCCTTTAACCTAACTGTCCAGAAAAAGTGGTTTATAGCCAAAACAAAAGATTTTTTAACTCATTCATATATTTCAAAGTTTTCATGAAAAACATTTCATAATATGTCTACAGAGAAAATAAAAAACTGTCGCTGGCCCGTGCCAGCCAACCTAGGCTCACAGGATTCTCAGGCCTTGGGGCTGAGCCTGGATGTCTATACAGAAAACAAAACAAAACAAACAAACAAAAAAAACCCAGCCCTGCTGCCCCAGTCTGAATTGGCTGGCAAAGGCTCACTGCAGGCTTTCCTTTGCTGTGTAGACAGACCCTAAGTTCTGTTCAGGCAGATTTCCATCTTCAAAGAAAAGATAGGACATTACAGCAGAAGACTTTAAATGCAACTTTAGAATTTAAATGTGTAAAAACCAGGAAGCAAGACAGTTGAGGTTCTCAGAATAGCACTAATTCACTCAGATTGTGCACGCTGTATTTAATATAAATGTGATGGTAATTAACAATAAAGGTTATCTGTATGGAATGTGGGCTGTCACAAGGCACATTTAAAATTTGTTTCTGGTTTAATTTCTCACTGAATTTTTTTTTGCAGACATTGGGCAAGATCCTCACACCTTCTCTAGCCCCATTACACTAGGAAAGAGGAGTGAAGCTGTGTTAGGGTCCCTAAAAGCCCTGGTTCCACCCCCCCCCAGAGAGACTTAGTCTTTCAGATGCACTTTGTCCCTCCTGAAGACCCACTTACGAGAGCAGGTGTGGGAGGCAGAGCTGAAAGAGGAGTACTTGAGGAGGGGCTGTGCAAAAATTCTGGACAGACCTGCAGTTCATAGGGAGTATTGGTACTAGGGGGCCCTAAGCAAAAATATTTTGGGCCTCTCTCTCCACAGCACACACTAATAATAGGAGGTCCCTTTGAGCTGTGTGGGGCCCTAAGCGATTGGTTAGTCTGCTTATGCCTAGAGTTGGCTCTGCTCATAGGGTAGCCAGACTGCTCTAACTTGAACAGCCAAAGAGTCACTCTTAGCCTAGGGGACCAGCTCACAGAATTAATAGCCCAATATTAGTCACCTTCCCCTGGAGTGGTGACAAGTTCCAGCGGGGTAGCCGTGTTAGTCTGTATTCAGCAAAAACAAGGGGAGTCCTGGGGCACCTTAGAGACTAACAGCTTTCTTCAGGCATAAGCATTTGTGGGCTCCAACCCACTTCGTCAATATTTTAATGCATGTGTACAAGACAGCATACACATATTTAAACTTCATGCTCAATATTTCATTTCTTGAGTTGCACACTGAGATGTTAATTTTTCATTCACTTTTTAGATGAATTATATGTTTGCAATGGCCACGAACACACTGATTTCACCTACACACAGCTCTTACATACATAATCTACCCTCACTTTAAAGACTGTAATGAAATGGAAAAGGTCTGATCTCATTTGCTTTGAAGATATCTAACACAAATATTTAATTATTTTTCAGAAGCAGGATAGCCATTTGATGAGTTATAAGCAACATGCTTTACGATACCAAGAATCTAAAATTCATCTTACAGACACAGGACAACCATGCAAAGCTCCTGAATGAGAAGCGCATGCGATAAATACATTCATTAGTCTTTAAAAGTGCCACGGGACTCCTTGTTTGTTTTGCTTGACTGAAAATGCACGAGTACCACTCATTCTTGGATGCATATACTCATTCAGAGTAAATCAGAGATTATTCCATCTCAAGAGGCAGCAGCACACAATGAGATAGATGAATAGGATAAGTCTCCTCCATTTTTCCATGTTTCTATATCACTGTGAACATACGTGGCACTTTCAAATATGAGGCCCCTTTCCCACGGTGCTTACAGACGAGTTCAAACAATTACACATGGGAAAGCAGCTAACGTGCAAGGAATGAAGACACCACGTATGAAATGCCCCTCCCCATACATATGCAATATAGCAAGGAGATGAGAAAAGGTCCAGCCAAAAGAAGACTACACCTGACTGAAGGGGTAAACAAGGGAGGAGATGAAAGATATAACAGAGGGCAGTCATACACAGCACTGAAAGAAAGGAAGAAGAGGCTGAATTTTATGTGGAAATGGAGAAATGATTTGAAAGGAGTGGAGCAAGCAGAGAGAGGTTTTCCAGGCAAGAGATTACTAGTGTTTTAAGACACAGAACAAGCCAACAACAATTTTTAGGTATTAGAGAGAAGGATTAACAGGATGTGTTGACAAACCTAGGCAAGCACACGTGTGGGTGAGCTGATGAACAGGCTAGATTCCAAAATGTGTACTTGGAATACATATCAAAAGAACATGTAGCATGGTGGCTGCTAACAACTATGTCCCATGGACCCCCTTAACGCTCACCGATTTGGGCCTGTTGAGCAATGCAGTGATATGCATCAAAAGCAGCTAGACAATTCCCCCTGGTTTGGTCAGAATGCCAGAAAGAGTAATGGGAGATGGGCCCCAGCTAAGTAGCTGGAATGTTCTTTGTTGTTGTTTGTTTTTGTTTTAAAGGGGGAGGGACTTAGGGAGGCTCTTTTTAATCAGAGATTGTTAGCATGGGAGACTAGCACTTTTCCCTTAATAATATGCATAAAACTGCCCTGACAAGAAATGGGCTGGGGAAGAATGATGAGACAGAGGATTCCAAATACATATACTTCTTTCTTCTTCAGTGTTGAGAGATATGACACGGTAGTGAATTAATTACAGGAAGACCTGTGGTAGGCAGCTAGCGATTTGTAGGGTTTATAAAATAAATAAATAAATAAATAAAAAAATCTAGAAAAATTTACACTTGTTTTTACACCAGACTTCTGTCTGAGAGATAATTTTCTGTGGATGTCTGGTAATCCTGCTTAAATCCTCAGTATTCCATTCCACTGAGCAAACGCTTGTAGTTTTACAGAGCAAATCTGAGAAATTTCACAACCTGTAAGATTTGTCTGACTTTGAATGTCAATTTTGCAAATCGCAAATTTGAAAACGTTCAAACATTTTCTGTCTGACAGAATCCTTTACAACATGCCAGTATTTTTATAATAGTGTTCATAGTTTCACAAAAAACACTGTCAATACTACCATTTATACACAATTCCTACAACTTTACAGGTACCAACTAAAATGATGTAAATGTTGACACCTTTTTAATGCATGTAAATAAAGCTATTACAATACAGTTATAGTGGGGAAGGCACAAGATGTTTTGAAGACACAAAATAAATCCTCACTGTATGTTTTGTTTGCATATCTGGCCTTTTAAAAAGCTTTTCCATTTTTTTTTTTAATAAAACGCTCCCACAAAAGTGCTGGAATAACTCTCAGTGGGGAGTGATAGGGGAGGGACAAATTGTTAAAGATACAAAACTTGCACCATAAGTCAGAGTGATACATAAGGAAATACTGAGGTAACAGGGCTATTTATCAGCATTTGCTAGGACACAGACAAGGTTACTAGTGTTTATTCACACTAGTGCTTGTAAATCGGGGTCAAACTGAAAAGATTCCTGAAAAGTGAATTCAGAGTTGACCCCTTCACAGTGGTGACATGGAATTTCAGTGCAAGGTTTGCATCACTGTATCATGGCAACTGCAAAAAATTGCAGCCGTTCCAGCTGGTTGTGGGGTGGGAGTGGACACTCCTGAGGACAGCTCCTCAATCCAACACACAAGACAAATCAAAAGTGACCATCATACAAAGTCCATATCAGGAATTCTAAGATAAAGAAAACATGTTCTGCCAGGGAAAGGCAGAAAATAGGATGGTGCATTGACTACCTGGAACTACGACACAAGATGTGACTGAAAGATTAGGTAGCCTTCTGCAGTAGGCACGCAAAGATCCACTGGCATGGTACATGTTGGTATTAATGACACTTTTTCACATGACACATCACAGGATATAGATCGGGGTGACCAAATTTGCTGACCCCCACCCTCCCGAGACCACCCACTGGGCAGAATCCTTTAACTCCACCACCCTGCTGCACAGTAAAGTGAGCTGCACTTTAACTGTAAAAAAAAAAACCAACTGTAAAAAGAGCCATATGTGACTCATGAGCCACAGTTTGGCCTCCCCAGTATAGACCACTTTAGAGAAGACAGAAGGGTAATGGAGAAGAATGTGTAGAGCCCTGCAAATCCCTGGATAGCCGCATTATGTCTGTGGCTATCCGCAGATCATTTCTTGCAGATGCAGATCGGATATGGATCCACATACTTTTATCTGTACAGGGCTATAGGAATGTGATCTTTTCAGTCCCAAGCAAAGGGAAAAGACAGAAAATTCTAGAACTGCACCACAGACTAGATAAGAGGTTTAAAGGCAGAGGAGTTTGACTAATGTTCCACAAAATCAACCTTCTATGGAGAGAAGGAGCTGTGCGAATCTAGATGGCCACCACCTCAATTCAAGGGGAACCGATATTTAGGGGACAAGCTGGATAGACTTAGGACAGGAGAGTATTTAACAAGAGAGGCAGAAGAAAAAAAGGAATACATGAGCATTCATTTAGCACAAAATCGAGAACAAAGTCGAGGCATCAAAAGATGCATAGAGAAGTAATTATTTAATTGCCTATACACCTATTATAGGAGGCTGGCTAATAAACAGGAAAAAGTTCAATTGGTTATTTATAAGCATAAATGTGACTTAGCTGACATTAAAGAAATCTACTGGGAAGAGTCACATGACTGGAATATTAAAAATCACTGGTTTTAATTGCTTGAAGATTGAAAGGGGAAAGGTGGAGGGAGCCTGGCACTCTGTCAGAAATAGTGTCACTGACCTTATAGAAGGAAATGACCTTGAATGCTTAGGGATCAACATTTTAAACACAGAAAGTGCAAGATATGATACTTGCTGGTGCCTGCTACAGACATCAAATCACACGAGAGCAGCAGTTCTCAAACTGGGGGAAGGGGCAGGCTCCCTCAAAGGGAAGTGAGATGATTGTGAGGGAGCACAATGGGTGGGGTTTGAAGGGACAAGGGGGGCAATGCCCCCCCAAACTTATGATGGAGCCATCTCCCCCTGCCTTACTGGGGTGAGGGGCACCAGGCTGAGGCCATGTACACACGACAACTTTATCACGCGGTAAGGCTCCTTACCGCGCGATAAAGCTCTGAATGCACACACGAACATTTTGCCTGTTGCACGGCAACAGCCCTCTTGCGGTGCAACAGGTAAACCACCCAAACAAGAGTGGGCAGGCTTACCACGGAACAGCCGTTCTGCGGCAGAGTCCGTGTGTACAGTCCTTGCAATTTGACAGCCTCCGGAAAGGACCCAAAGTGGCCTCAATTGGCATTCTGGGACCTTTCCGGAGGCTGTCAAATTTGTCAATTTCACTGCTCTAGCAGAGCAGTGAAATTGACAAGTAGCGTAGCAGCAGGGTTCTAGTTGCCAGGAGCCCTGACCACTGGAGCCCTCGGTTCCGGGGGGCAGCCGCCGCCGCCCAGGAAGCCAGGAGGCACCAGTGCTAAAGCCACTTGGCTTGCCGGTTCCGGGGCGGCAGAACACCCCCAGTCACGGAGACCCCCGTGGCAGTGGGGCTCCAGCCGCGGGGGAATCCTAGGGACAACAGGGCTCAAGCTACCTGCAGTGCTGGCATTCCTGGGGGCTAGAGCCCCACTGCCATGGGGATTCCATCTAGCTGCCTGATCCCCCGTGGCAGCTGGGCTCTAGCTGCCAGGAATGCCAGCAGTGTCAGTGGCTTGAGCCCTGCTGGCACCCAGTTCCCAGCAGCTGTCAACGCTGGTTGAGAGCTCTGGGTACCCTGGCTGCTACAGTGCATGGTGGGATAGGTGCCCACCATCCACTGCTCTATATCTCGCAAGAAGAAAAAATAGTGTGGACACTCTGCTCTGTTAGAAGGAGCACAGTGTGTACACTCTCCCTCGCAATAAAAGCCACGTGACTTTTACAGCACAAGGGGCTTCTTGTGGGACAATCCTGCCGTGTTTACATAGCCTGAGAGTGGGGCTGGGTGATGTGGGGGACACTTAGGGGGAAGTGGAGGTGGAGAGCCAGACACTGCTGATGGAGCAGGAAACAGAACCACTCCGGCTCCATGCTCTGCACTTTGCGCAGTTGCTTCTGTCTCCAGTCTGGCAGCTGCTGCCTCCCACAGCAGCAGCAGCTCACACACAACTGCCGGGCACACTCCCCAAACTGCTGCCATTCTGCATCTGCATCTGCGCTGCTGCTGAAGATAATCCCGAAGATGAGGTGCAATTCCCTGCTGGCTGCCATTTTCAATGGAAGGTCACTCTGGGCTCTGGAACTGTGGGGAATTGCTGCTAACCCTCCCCCACAATTATGAATGTAGGCTCTGTTTTTCCTGAAAGTGGAGGGGCGGGGGGCTTGAGGAAAGGGAGGGTGTAACTGTTATACAAAAGTCCCTGTGGGTCTCCATTTAAAACACATTTGAGAACTACTGCTCTAGAGAACAGGACCTGGCAAAAAGCTACAGTACCACGTGGAACTTCAATTTAAGTGACCTATGTGGGAGGTCTCATGTGACCAATACTAAAATTTTCTTGGATTTTTTACATAACAGTTTTCTAACTCAAGAGGCGTGGCAGCTTACATGCAGGAATTCTGCATTAGACCTCATCTTGACAGATGAAGAGAAATTTTGCATAGCAAGTGATCATGATTTGATTACATTTATTATGTGTAAACAAAACAAAGTCCAAACCGGTAATTATGTGAAGGAGCTGGAGTTGCTCTGTAATAATACATGAATACTGTATGTTGGCATGGTTACTAGGATGCTTACCGTAAGAATACTTGGGTGTAGCAGCTTAATATGGGCTATTAAGGAAAAACCAAACAGGAAGGGGAGGAAGAATAGATTGAGATAAGCCACTTTTCAGTAAACACTTGACAGACAATCCCAGAACCACAAAATCTCTGGGAATCAGAAGATCCAAAGGTCTATAGTAGTCGGAAGAAAGAAATAAGAAAGAGGAAGGAGGAAACCAGACGAGGGCCATGTACACACGATCACTTTATTGTGTGATAAGGCTCCTTGCTGCGCAATAAAGCTTGGAGCGTACACACGAGCATTTTCCCTGTTGCGCGGCAACACCCTCTTGCCCTGCAACAATAAAACCACTCAAATTGAGAGTGGTTAGGCTTACCGCGGAACAGCTGTTCTGCGGTAGTGCTCATGTGGACGGATTTTCCACATTAGACAGCCTCTGGAAATGTCCCAGAGTGCCAATCCAGGCCACTCTGGGACACTGGAGCTGGCAAATATGTCAATTTCACTGCGCTAGCAGAACAGTGAAATTGACTATTATTGGAGCTGCCACCTGAACCCCGCGGCTGAGCTAGGGGGCTGACCCAAACCAGCAGCCCCCTAGTCCAGCTGCAGGGCCAAAAGGCTGGCTGTGGGCAGTGCATGGTGGGACAGGTGCCCACCATGCACTGCTCCTTGTATCGCAAAGGAGTGTTCACATGGGTGAATGCTCCTTTGCGATACAAGAAGCACGTATGCACACATAAAAGCGCTATATTTATAGCGCTTTCCTTGTCCCACAACAGCTTATTGCAGGACAAGTTTATTGTGGGTACACAGCCTAAGATGCAGATGACCACTGTGATACCTGAAGTTAGGCCTGTCTACATTACCATCAGAGGGTAGTCAGATTTTAGGCAAGATAAACTTGTGTAGAAGACTATTGTTTTAAAATCAATCAATCAATCAATCTCTCTCGTTCCTATTGCAAAAAACAAACACTACTTTGGTTTTAAGAAGATTGGCTTATCATACACCCCATTGGTCAGAGACTCCTGAAAAGAAGAATACAGGAGCCAAACCCAGTCAGATCTTCTGGATAAGCATGACTAATATATAAGATACCCAGGGCCTCATCTAAGGCCATTTCCACATTATGAGGAGTAAATCAGTATAGCTGTGGTGCCACACGCATGCCAGAATAACCCTGGAGCGTAGATGTAACTGACACTCATGGAAGGGGTTTTTCTTTGGTGTAGAAACACCATTTTCCTACATAATGATAACTAGGCTGACAAAAACATTCTTCCTTCAGATGAGCTACTACACCACTAGGGGCGAGGTTAGAATACCGTAGCTGCATTGCTCAGAGCTGTGGATTTTCATACCCCTGAGAAACATAGCAATGTCAACCTAACTTTTAAGTACAGATCAGTCCTAAGAGGAGGAGAATACCACCTAGATGGGTAAATGCATGAGGCCTAACACTTGAAGTAGCAGAACACCACAAAGACCCCCAAAGAGGACAGAGGTGCAGATAGTCCTGCAACTGAGACAGCATGTATTTGGTGATTTAAAAGATTCAGTTTCACAAAGATGAAAACAAGAATGACACAAATCACATGGGGAAAAAATTAAACAAAAAAAGTTAATGATAGTTGGGAACTGCTTGACCATTTTTTACTAGATGCTCAAAAAGATATAATCCCAGAGTCAAGAAATAAGGCACTCTCTAGTTAAAAATAATCTTTCCATTCCAACAATAACTCAGAAAGATGATAAACATCAGCTACTGAAATGAGACATTTTAAAATCAGTAGCTCTGGAGAATTCACTTCCAGGAGTTTTAGGAGAGGTGGCCAAGCAGCAGATTCTCAATAGTCTTGAAACACTGAAGAAGTTCAAATTCCCAAAGGGATAGCCGTGTTAGTCTTGGTCAGCCAAACAAACAAGGAGTCCTGTGGCACTTTTAAAGACTAAAACAAATTTATTTATTGCATGAGCTTTCGTGGGATAAAATCCCACTTCGTCAGACACTTTGAAGATAGGGAATTTACGGAATGTGAGGAAATTAAATGCCGGGAAATGTATGACACAGGATCAGTTCAGACTGTAACAGAAAATCAGAATAGCTGTTGGGGTTCAAACACCGTGGAACAGCATATAGAGGAAGGCGAGGTCAAAACACCTGTTGCAATGAGAATAAAATCCGTAGTCCTTGTTTAACCCTGAGGCAACAGAGTCAAATTTACATATAAATTCCAATTCTGCATTCTCAGTACAACAGATGATTTGACCTCACCTTCCTCTATGTGCTATTCCCCAGTGTTTGAAACCCAACACCTATTCTGATTTGCTGTTACACCTTGACCTGATCCTGTGTCATACATTTCCCTGTATTTAATTTCCTCCCATTCCGTAAATTCCACATCTTCAAAGGTTCTGACGAAGTGGGATTTTCTCCCACGAAAGCTCATGCGATAAATAAATTTGTTAGTCTTTAAAAGTCCCACAGGCCTCCTTGTTTGTTTGAAGAAGTTCAAGAGGACTTAAAGAAAGCTAATGTTGTACCAATATTTTAAAAAGATAAACAGGATGATGCAGGTACTTTCTAGGTCTGTCAGCCTGATAGGAATCCTGGGCAAAAATAATGGATGTCCAATATGAGGCTTTATTAATACAAAATTAAAGGAGGAAAATGTAATTAATATCAGTTAACATTGGTTTATGGAAGATCATGTGTGCTGAACTAATTTGATTTTTTTTTAAATGATATTACAAGTTTGGTTGATAAAAGCAACAGTAGTGATGTAATCTATTTAGACTTCTGAACCACATGACATTTTAATTAAGTAATTGGAACAATACAAAATCAACATGTCACATATTTAATGAATTAAAATATCAATAGGTCTCAAAAATGTAATTGTAAATGGGGAATCATAAGGACACGGGACATATGTTTCTAGTGGGGCTCCAGAGAGATCGGTTCTTGGTCTTGCACTATAACATTTTCCATCAGTAACCACCACTGATAAGTTAGCAGATGACACAAAGATTGAGGAAGTGGTAAATAACAAGGAATACAGATCATTGAAACAGAATGATCCAGATTGTTTTGTAAGTTGGGCAGAAGCAGAGAATAGGTATTTCAAAATGGCCAAATATCAAAGGGCAGAGAATTCAGATCAGACTTACTCTATCCTGGGGAGCAGTGAATCTGAAAAGGACTTGGAAATCGTGGTGGATAATCAACAGAACATGACCTGCCTGCACAGTACTGTAGCACTGGTGTGATCCTTAGAATTATAACAGAGGATTATCAAGTAGGAAGACTACATTACGTCTACATTTGCCCTTGTGCAACCACTACTGTAATACCATGTCCAGTTCTGAAGAAATATATTTAAAAATTGGACAGGGTGCAGAGAAGAGTCATGAGAATGATTCAAAGACTGAAAATCCTGTTTTACAGTGAAAGGCTGAAGGAGCTCAATCTATTCATCTCAATAAAGAAAGGGTTATGGGGTGACTTGATCACAGTCTATCAGTGCCTACACAGGAACAGAAACGTGATAAAAGAGGGCTCTTTAACCTAGCAGACAAAACGTATAACAAGAACTTATGACTGGAAATTGAAGCTAGACAAACTCAGCTTAGAAATAAGGTGTAGTTTTTTAAGCATTAGATCAACTTAACCAAGTATGTGGTAGAATCTCTTATCACGGGAAGCTTTTAAAATCACAACAATATTCTTTCTGAAAGACGTGCTCTAGTTCATAGCTATTGGACTTAAGTACTAATTAATACTGGGAAGTCCTATTGCTACTATTATGTAAAAGATCAGACTAGATTAGCACAATGGTCCCTTCTCACCTTTACGGCTCTGAATTTAATCGATCGGTTTTCTACTGCTGCCTAACTACATGCCAGGCTTCTTTCTCCAAAAATAAACTACAGCCTTCGCAACCTGACACCCCCCTACTAATTCCCTTTGCTACAGGACAGGCAATCTGTATCTTCACCACCAACAGCAGCTTACCTGGTTGTGATGTTCAGCTGTTCCAAATAGGGTCAACTGAACTTTCATAGTATCAGAAGCCATGATCTATTACTAGACAGGTCATTTCACTACTGTAGGTCTCTCACAGCATGGAGCTCAGAAAGCTATGTAGGCGTTCCATCTGATGCCTAAGAAGATGAGTCACGCCTGTGTGAAAGATTACCTACTCTTGCCACAAATAATATCCAAGACCTACAGCTGAAAGATTAGAAGGAAAAAATACCTTTTGTCAGATTATTTTATGCATTGACTCCCCATGAAGTGAGGTCATGATTCAGTTTCTTCTGTTCTATATAATTACTCCACCATTGGTGTGAGTTCCCCCCCCCCCCCCCACACACACACTAGAAAACCTATTTCTGAAGACTGATATAGACATTGTAAAGCCACACAGAATTTGAGGGGAGGAGGAGGATGTTGGTTTCAGTACCCAAGACTGTTTTGAACTACATATCTAAAACTAACTACCTTTCAAATTGATGGTGTCCTTTTACACGTACACCCTCCTAACTTTACATTCAGAATATACATCCCCTATAAACATTTTAGACCTTAGTGCTATACATGTTATTTGTGCACATGACAAAGTAAGTGGTCTGGGTTAAGGTTGTATGTTTAAGTACAAGTAACTGGAGATGTATGGTGTGGTTGGATACATGTTTAAACTCAAGGCAAGTTTGCTGCTGAGCAAGTTATTCTCAGTGAGTATTTGAATTTAAAAACATTAAAAAGTGATATGGCACATGAGTTAAGGCTGATCTGTCCACTTCCTGTTTTTTATGGAGCTTGTGTGACAGTCTATTGAAGCTTATCAGACAAACTGGCACATTTAGGATTGTGGGTCACTAAAGAAGCACAAAGATAAATAGCAAGCTAAATAAAGGTACCGGGCAATTGTGATGCTTTCAACTATAGAACTTCTGCACCTGCTGAAAGAGTGTTTACCAGTAATTTAGGGGTCATATACTAATGAAATGCCTCTAAGAAACAAAGCCACCTTATCAGTGCTCTGATTAACAAGTGCCAACAAATAAACAATTAAACTACTTGGTTGGCAGGGAAGGACTAACAGTGTCCTCAGTATTTCAAGCAAGCATGTTGTCACCTACAGGCCAAATCACCACACTTAGAAGTTTTTCATCCATAGATCTCAAAAAAAGTTTTGATGCCTCTTTTAGCGAGAAAATAAGAGCTGTTCTGTAGCGTCCCAAGCAGCAGCAGCTCTGCCACAAAAACAGTCACTAAATATAACCTCTTACTTACCTCTTCTGCTTCTGGCAATAATTTAAGGAATTCACGCAGCACCTCAGATCCACAGAGATCACTTTTTCCTTGATTAATATCTTCAATTATGGTTTCAGCAGGCCTTGAATACACAATTGATCAATTACATTTTAAGTGGTTGAGTGGATAACAGCAGTTACATAATGGAGAAAAAAGCCCATCTCTGATACTGAGAAAACTGTAAGTAGTCATGCCTCAGTGTTCACTACAGCATTACTCTACTGCAGTGGTTCTCAACCTTTTGCGGGTCATGACACGCTTGGTGGTGTGCACAACCTACAGGATACACCAGATTGCCCCCACACTGAATCCAGCCCCCCACCAGCTCTCCACAACACACTTACCACTGTATGGTGACACAGTACTGTGTCCTGATACAGTGGGCGAGAACTGCTGCTCTAATGCAGCGTTCAGCAATGCCTCTACTGAAGAACAATTTTCTAATCAGTGCATAAAAAGCACAACAGCTCCAACTTGCTCTTAAAAACTCCCTTCATCTCATAAGAACAGACATACTAGTCAGAGCAATGCTCCATTTAGACCAGTATCCTGTCTTCTGACAGTGGCCAATGCTAGATGATTCAGAGGGAATGAACAGAACAGGGCAATTACTGAATGATCCATTCCTGTTTTCCAGTCCCAGCATCCGGCAGTCAGAGGCTTGGGGACACAAAGAACATGGGGCTGCATGCCTGGCCTCTTGGCTAATAGCCATTAATCAACCATGAATTTATCTATTTTTTTTAACCCAGTTATAAGTTTTGGCCTTCACAATATCAATTGGCAATGAGTTCCACGGGATGACTGTGTGTTGTGTGACGGTACTTCCTTTTGTTTGTTTTAAACCTGCTGCCTATTAACTTCATAGAATGATCCCCAGTTTGTGTGTTATGTGAAGGAGTAAATAATGAATAATGCATTCTTATTCACTTTCTTCACCCCATTCAGGAATTTATAGACCTTTGTCATATCCCCTTTTAGTTGTCTCTATTCTAAACTGAACAGTCCCCATATTTTTAGTCTGTCCTCATATGGAAGCTCTTCTATATCCCTAATCATTTGTCTTACCCTTCTCTGCAAATTGTCCAATGCTTTTTTTTTTTTTTTTTTAAAAAACACTGGATGCCCAAAATTGCACACCGTATTCAATGTGTGGCTTTATGATATTTACTGTCTTACCCATTTCCTAATGGGTCCTATCCTAACATTGTTAGTTTTTCTTTTTGACATTGTACATTGAATGGCTTCTTCAGAGAAATATCCATGATGACTCCAAGATCTCTTTCTTGAGTGGTAATAGCTAATTTGGACCACCTCATTTTGTATATATACTTGGGATGTTTTCCAATGTGCATTACTTTGCCTTTATCAACAGGGAATTTCATCTGCCTTTTGTTGCCCAACCACCCAGCTTTTTGAGATCCTTTTATACCTCTTCAGTCAGGTTTGGTCTTACCTGTCTTCAGTAATTTTGTATTCTCTGCAAACTCGGCTACCTCTCCGTTTACCCCTTTTTCCAGATCGATTATTAGTATGCTGAACACCACTAATCCCAATACACATTCTTGGGGGACTTCACTATTTAGGTCTCTCTTTTCTGAAACTGACCATTTATTCCTTTCCTTTGTTTCCTGTCTTTTAACCAGTTACTGATCCCTAAGAGGACTTTTGCTCTATCCCATGACTGCTTACTTTTCTGTAGAGCCTTTGGTGAGAGACCTTGTCAAAGGTTTTCTGGAAGTCCAAGTACACTGTATCCCCTGGATTATCCATGGCCACATATTTTTGACCCCCTTAAAAAAACTGCAATAGATTGGTGAGGCATGTTTTACCCTTACAAAAGCTGTGATGACCCTTCCCTAACTTTTCATGTTTATCAATGTGTCTAATAATTCTGTTCTTTACTATAATTTCAAGTAGTTTTCCTGGTACTGAAGTTAGGCTTATTGGCCTTCCAGTTGCCAGAGTCATCTCTACAGTCTTTCTTAAAAATTGATATTCCACTAGGTATCTACCAGTCATCTGATACCAGAGGCTGATTTAAGTGATAGGCTGCATACCGCAGTTAGTAATTCTGAAATTTCATATCTGAATTCCCTCAGAACACTTGGGTGGCTATCATCTATTTTTTTGTGACTTTGTACTGTTTAATTTTTCGGTCTGCTCCTCTATCAAAACCAACCTTAATTGAGGACAATTCCTCAGATTTGTCACCTAAAAAGAATGCCTTAAATGTAGAAAAACCTCTCATATTCTCTCTCACCCTTTCCCAGTCTTTCTTCTGCAAAGAGAGGAAACCAAATGAAGAGTATCTCACCTTCAATTACAAGGGAGTGTACAGCTTTCTATTACTGTATGCGAAACTTCACCTCAACTGACAAAGCAACAATCAAACTAAGCTCATTAGAACACAAGATTTAAGTAAAATTGGCACTCAGATAAACATGTTTTTGTTTAAACTATGAACTGCAGTTATTTGACAAATTTGTGTAGCATGTAAACTAAATTAAACAAGTAGTTCATGACACATTCCATCAGGATGTCTTCTTTATTTCCTAGAATGTTTATTGCTTGAAGCCTGAATTAATTAATTGTATGAAAAAGGAAAGCTTACTTTTTGAATTGTTTGAGAAATATCCCAATATTCATACTTCTTTTTGAATCCAAAATGGAAATCTGAGAGAGAGAAAGCAAGAGATGTGACTCCAGTAATACTTTCGCGAAAACCTTAAAATACAGAAAATCTTCCTTAATTACTATAAAAAGTATCATTCTCCACGACTTTCTGTAGAGAAGAGCTGTCACCAAAACACAAGTCAAATAGACAGATCTGGCTATTATTCATTATTAAGCAGGAAAGGAGTGATTGTTTTCTGGTACAGACTAGTTCAGTAATCAATGTAGCTCACTCACATAGCCATGGCTTGTAAAACAGAGGTCCAAGTTTAGCAAAAACCACAGCAGGTTAGTGAGAGAATTAAGACAAACTATAATTCTCCACATAACAAGCAAGTTTTTAATCATAGAAATGCAGGGGTGGAAAGAACCTCAAAAGATCATCTAGTCCATCTGTGCTGAGGCAGAAACAAGTATACCCAGCACCATCCCTGACAGGTATATGTCTAACAAATTCTTTAAAACTTTCAGTGATGGAGAGTCCACAACATACCTTGGTAACCTAGTTCAACACTTAACCATCTTCATAGTGAGAAAGTTTTCCCTAAAAATCTAACCTAAAACTCTCTTGCGGCAGATTACGTACTGTTCTACGTTCAGTGGACATGGAGAACAACTGATCTCCGTCATCTTTCTAACAGCTCTTAGCATTTTTGAAGATTTATCAGGTCACTCCTCAGTCTTCTTTTCTCAAAGCCTGTTCTACAGTAGGATATTAGGTTGATATAACTATGTCACTCAGGGATATGAAAAATCCACCCCCCAAGCAACACAGTTAAATTGTCCTAACCTCCAGAGTAAACAGTGCTAAGCTAACGGGAGATTCCCTTGTTCAGTAAGCTACCGTGCATCAAGGAGGTTTATTATGTATTACCTATCCTACGCCAAAAGGAGAAGCCCTCCTCCAGTGTAGATAGCAATGTCGCTGAAACAGTACCGTGATGCAGCTGCATTGCTGGAGCATTTTAAGTGTGGACAAGCCCCAAAACTAAATGCTCCCAGTTTTTTAACCTTTCCTCATAGGTCAGGTTTTCTAACCCTTTTACAATTCTTGTTGCTGACTCTGAAGTCTCTCCAATTTGCCCACATCTTTCTTAAAGCATGGCACCCAAAACTGGACACAGACAGTACTCCAGCACCAAGAAGAATGGACTCAGTTATTTCATAATATATCCAAACATTAATCCTGCTTACTGACAACTTAACTAGGACACAGACAGTAACCGAGGTTTGAAGTCCCATGACCTCTAGGAACATACCAATGAACTATGGATTTCAAAATATTATTTTAGGAGTAACTTAGCAAATAGCATGATCACCAGGGTATAAGAACCTAAATAGAAGTCATCACATGGTATTGATTTAATTAACCTGAATGAACAATCATAGGGAGTAAATGGAAGGATTTAAAATCAGTTTGTCAATCTGGCATCAGTTCTAGATATAAGTAATGCTCAAGTCTTCAGTCTATCTGGATGCAGAACTCCATGCCACATGTATTTTATTCAGCCCAAAAAAACCCCCCTACAAATTTGTTATAGATTTTTGTTATATGAAATTCTGAAGACCAATCAAAAAAGAACTGTACTCCCCCTCCCTGCCCCCCCTAAATTTTTGAAGTACTTTCTAATCAAAAGAATGAGTCAGGGGTTTTTAATAGCAAGAAACCACACCAACTCCTAATGGAACACAGCTAAGGAATCTGAAATGTTAGCAGTTATCTTAGTGAATGATATCACCTCATTTCACTTAAGTTAAAATTTTACCACTGCAAATTTGGTGATAACAGCCATAAAAAAAAAACCAAAAACAAAAACAAACAATCAGGAGCTTTACTAGCACCAGGGAATTGTTCCATATTAACACTGTCACCTGGCTGCTATAAAAGAACTCCAAATACACAGATGTGCAAGGCTCCACTGTGTTTGACAGCTGCACAGATATCTTATACTCAGAGACAGCGTCAGAATTTAAAAACAAAAAACAGACCACCAACTAACATCATTTGCACCGGGAACAGCAGTAAAAAGTACCAGATATGTGGAGTTTTGAAGTCAGCTGACGAACATAAAAACGCATGTTGTTAGTATACTGCCAACATACTCCTGCACATCCAGGACACTGTCATTTGTCAACTGAAACAAATAAAGTAGATTTGAATATTTTCCAGAATGTTGACATTCCCTCTCTTCTTGATTCAAAATTCATTACAAATCTGAAAGAGTGTGATTCAGAGTTTGTTAGTTTTTGGTTTTTTTAATTAGATTATTGCTAGCCTGAATTCCTATCAGTCTAACAAATGTAAACAGTGAGGTGCACCTCGGTCTCTTTCCTCTAATCCTGGGAGCTGAAGTCTCTCACAGTTCAGTAAGTGAAAGCCCCAGCACCTACTGCAGGTTAACCTATTGTCTCCTCTCTCCCTCCTCCCCCCCCAGTGTATTATCTAATCTCCTATCAAATGTTTCACTGAAGGCACCCCTCAATGACCTTTTAAACTGCAGTTCTATTCCCCAATTATTCTGCACATTTCTAATCTAAATTTAACATTCTCTAAGTACACAACATCTCAAAACACATTCTCATTTAACCCTTTTAACTTGTTCAAGAATTTATTCAGGTCCAAGATCTCTTTTTTCATTTGGTTAACCTATACAACTTCTTACCCATCTCATATTTTACATGCTACTCTATGTATTCCTTTTAGCTGGAGTACTTAATTGTACACAATTCTGTACCCCCAAGCTGTATGCAATACGCCAAGTCCTCAGCTGCTTAAGTCAGTATAGCCTCACTGTCTTCACGATTTACATCAGAAACCTGGCTCAGGGCATCAGGTGACATTGGTGAACCAATCTAATTTTCTTTATTCTTTCCCTTAAAAAGACGAGAACATATAACTACTTTTTCAATATAAACACAGCACATCATAAGCACAAGCTAGGACATAAAACTAAAATGTAATAGATCATCAGTAGTCACATTTTCTTTTAGGGCTTAATATCTTGGTTCTCATTGCTCTGCATATTATTTTACATTCATTGTTTCAATTTTTCTATTAAAGCACTTTACCAAGATTTTCATAAGCAATTTGTAACTTAGGTACCTCACTATTTGTGTGTTCCTCTTAAGACGCTTTAAAAAAAGGCTGATTTTCTAAAAAATCCTTTTCAAAGTCTAGTCTTCTAGGGAGTCTCAAATTGGGCACACCCCCCAAAAATTCACTATTTCCTTTAAAACAACGGCCCTTATTCTGTATAAATATAACTTATTTTTATATGCATTTTAATCACACTAAACCTTGTTCTGCATTCCTAATATCCGTCCTTCTCCCACTGGAGTGTTCTTTTGGTTTTCTTCTTGCCCAAGAGCATAGAACAATAGAATCATAGAAACGTGTGGCTGGAAGGAACGTTGAGGTCATCTAGTCCAACCCCCTGCACCGAGACATCTTGGTATGTCTTCATATTAAGTTGCTTCTTGTTATTCCTCAAACATTATTTCAAATTCTGGCATCTGCCTTTATCTTCTGTTTAAGCTAAACCTCCAGTACTGGTATCATCTGCAAAGTCTGGTCAATACAACATATGCCAATTCCTTCACATCATTTATAATGTTACTAAATAAGGTCAGTTTCAGTGCTAACCACTCTTAACAACATTTGATGCTTTATCTCAATTGGAGAATTTTTTTGCGAATTGTAACCATCCCCTCACCAAAGCAGATCTCATATCACTTCTTATGATCTCTTCTCTCCCGCTCTGTCCACACATCTCAGCAGTCACTGTGCCCCGTTGTTTTTCTCTGCAACATCTAAAACTAACCCCTTTCTTTTTCCCTACAACTAAAATGTTTGTGCACAGCTTGTTTAATCTCATACTGCAATTACCCTTGATTCCAATCTCAGGCTAACAATCCATTCAGAACTCTGTGGCTAAAATTTTCTTGCTTGGCACTTAACCCATATATCACTCTTCAAATCTCTCCTTCTAACCTTTCCTGTTAAAGTGATGGTTTCCTAATCTCACATTCAGTAGTCTGCCCAACTCTGACTTTGCTTTATCTCTTTTTTCCCATCAATCCCCCTGCAGACTCCTTTTCATTCACACCACTCTCTCCTGATTGGTGAATGACTTCTAGTTTGACTTTTCTCTTTATCTTCTCTCATTCTCATCTTTGAGTACTTTCACACCCATCTTCCATTGTCAAATGAATTGCAGCACACCAGGTATCCATCCTTTCAAATCCCTCCTCAAAACTTATTTTATTGGCGAGGCCCACTAACAGGCATCATTAGTACCGAGGCAAATCCCAAGAGAACACATCTCCTTGCAGATCAAGTGCAGTCCAGATGGATCTCTAGCTAGGTACTTACAATCCAAAGGGATGTTCAGTCTATCAGCCATTGGTGATCTTGTACCACCAAAAACTTTTGGTGACCATGTGATCACTAGCTGAAGAGCAGCATTCCTCGGTAAACATGCTTCACAATTCACTCATCTCCATCCTAAAATATCTGTCCCAAGAAAGCCTTTGAAACCAAACTAGTGCTGATGGAGGCAGCTGCTGGGCTATGAATATCCTCATTGCTGATCTTGTTCCGTCACTTAGTATAGAACGTCTGATGAAAATGGCAAGATTAAAAAATTAAATCCACTGCTCTTCAATATTCCTCAGCCCCCACATTTCACTGCGCTACAACTAAGTTGGTATAATTGGCTCTGTAGAGCCACAGCTTCAAAGCAAGGTTGAGGTGCCAATGTCTTCAAAGCCCACGGAAGGGCCTCGGACCAGGACATGGCTGATGCCAAACAACTGTCCACATCTTTCCAACATTCTCCTGTACTGTCTGTGATGCTTCCCAAATATCTGACAGTTGCCACCTGCTCGATGTCCCATTTGAACAACTTTAATACTGAGTTAGTCGTAAACTAGAGCTGGAGGCTCCTTGATAGTAATGGCCAAAGACTTGATTTTAACCTGACTAATAAACATACCAAACACGCTGCTTTATGCCTGCATAACCATCAGCTGCAGTGATTCATCAAACTAAGCAAACAAGGTATTGTCCTGGGTGCATTACAGATCTTGAAGCAAAATGGTGCTCAGTTCAGTGCCTTCAAAAGCTTATCCATCAATCAACCAATGCCAGTATCGAACAGTGGTGGTGACAGAACACAGACTTGCCAAACTCTTGTTGAAACTGGAAACTATGCCACATATCTGCCACTGAATTGAACACAGCTTTCTGTTTTATTATACAGATCATCTATTAGTGACACTATCTTCCCTGGGATTCTGAGTCACCTTATCAGACCCCAAAAGTTCACTCAATGCACTAAATCAAAGGCTTGATGAAAGTCTATAAAAGTGCTGCACACACCTTATTAAATTCAGCCATCTTCTCAACAAACTGTCTCAAAAGTAAAGATCTGGTGAAAAAGTGGAACCACCAGATCTAAAGCCACACTGAGTAACCTAACCTTTTTCGTGAAGTGCATAAGTGATTTAAGACATGAATATGGAAGTGAAGACTTCCCCTGGGACTGACAATACCATGATATCTCTATGGCTATTAGACTTGGACTTACTGCCTCTGAATAGAAGCAAACACACCATCCCTCTTTTACCTACTGGCGAGACAATAGTGCACCAGGTGGTCTGAAAAAGCCTATGCAGCCACAATACCCTAACCAGCCTTCAGAAACTCAGGAGTGAGATTACAAATCCCTGATGCCTATCCAGATGTCAGTTTACAGATTGCAATCTGAGCTTCTTGGTTGAAAGAAGATGCCTCTACTTCCTGTGGTTCCAACAAAACAGAGACAGTAGGTGGGCAGACAACTAAAGACCATCTTGAAATGATCTTCCCAGTAATACAACTGATTTTGTGGACTCTGGATACCATCCTGTTGCTTACTGAATAGGCAATCTGCCACTGCAGACATGGCAATGTTTAATAAAAGCTGCAGAAATCCTGCCTGGCAGCAGCCTGTACCACACCAGCTACCTCAAATCACCAACCAGCATTCCTACTCTTTCTCGCACAATGACCTGATGATGTTCCAAAGTCAAATCCATTCAGACTTTGCTTTTGCTCTCAGTATTAAAGACACAGTTTGTAGCCTCACTTTTTTCTGAGCTCTAACTGCTGTGTTTTCTCACTGAGCCACAGATGATGTTCAAAGGATGAGGCCCCAGCACCAACCAGGCCTTGATCAGCACCAATGACTTGAAACAACACCACTCCTCCCCAGATGACAAGGGGGCAAGACTTCATTCTGTAATGCTTCAATGGCTGGGAGCAGTTTGGAATGGAAGCTGACCGACAGCTCAGTTCTAATAACAACTTCTGGCTTAATCTGACTAATTTCAGACAGTTAAGTGGTGACGAAGTGAGAAGCTAGTGATGGGTGTCAAGACAAGCAACTCTGTATAATTGCACCTCAATGACTGTTGACTACCAACAATTGCTAATAAGTATGACTGACAGTCTCAGGCAAATCATCTGGGCTCTACAAGTCTACTTGTGAGATTCCATGTGGCAGAAGAGATTCAGTGATCACTGAATCAGCATTAGTGGCCGCTGCAGGTTCCTGTTCTCCTGCCTGCGACCAGGCTGCCTGCATATATTAGCCCAGGTGTCACTCTTTCCTACCCATGCTTTAAAGTTACCCAGGGTCATGATCTCACTTCTCAGGTTTTCATTAAGATTATCTGCAAATGCTAGAAGTTAACTGCATCTGCGTTGTTGCCATTTGTATTGGCCAATTTAGCAATGATGGTGCAATACCAACAGCTGGTATGGAATCAAACTTTGATGACTCGCTTGTTAATTACCCACCAAGCCTGCAATACCCATCAGCATTGGGAGAAGGTAGAGCAGCCACTCTTTGCTAGAGCAATCCACCAACATAGCTCTAAAACAAAACCCGAGTCTACAACTTTCTCTTCTGCACTTGCAAGCCAATGAACTTCAGATAATGGTGCAGATATTAATGTTCAGGCTTTTCAGCTGCTTGAGAAGGACAGCGTTAGCTGTTTGGGTCAATGTTCGAGTGTTCTAGGCACCAAATTTTACATTGGCTGTTCTTCATTAGTCATTTACTCCTCAGCATTCAAGACAAATGCTTTGCAATTTCGGCTAAAAGGACAATTGACCAGATTGTCACAAGTTATGGTCCTCAGTAGAAATACACTTACAATGTGAACGTACCAGCTTTGGCATCCACACCAATAAAAAGGCTATCATTCATCCATTACATCAAAAAACCCAACAATGCTCCACCTATTTGGAATGTAAACAACTAAAAACTAATTTTATCTGTATCCTGGACAGAGCTAAGAATTTTTTCTGCACTGAATAAGCCTGTATCCTTACAATATTTTATTTATATTAGACCTGCAACTTCTATTAATGTTAAAAGGAGCTATCATCCTCAGTATCTCAGAGGAGATGTGTTTTAAGTACAGTTTCGATCTCCCCCAATTCTGAACATAAGCAGCTACATAGCACCTCTGAGCCAAAACAATTCCTTTAAAGACTGTGGTATTCTCATTTCAAAGAAAATCTCATGTAGCAACACTTTGCTCAGTTGGAATATCTCCTAGGAGCATCATGTTTGTTGTTATATTAAGGAAAGCTACTAAGATTTTGTTAGCTATTTGGGAACTCACGTTGGCTAATGCTCATTTGTGATACTTAAATAAGCAGAAATTCATTATTTGACTCTTTGCTTGGTGTAAGGTTACTCATTAAAGTCTATATTTGCTTTTTTCTAATCATCTGGCCTTCCACTTCTTCACAATGAAGTAATCAGATTTCTAATGTTTATGTCTATTTCGTTAGCATTTAAAAGGAATTAGTTTCATTTTTCTGATATCTGTATATTTGTTACTTTAAACTTTATTTTGGCATCCCTTTTTCAATTCTACTGAAGTCACTAATGTATATTGTTTGAAATCAATTCCAGTGCCTTTTTATTTTCTTATTAAAGTTTGATACAAAGCAGTTACATTTCCAGCAGTCTCTCTTATTGGGTCCTTGAATGAATACTGGTTCTGTTCATTGGGCCTTTATGCATATTTAACACTTTCTCTCTTAACTACTTTGTCTATCAGTCCTTATGTTTCTATTTTCACTTCCAACTTTGCAAACATTTACTAGAAGCACTTCCAAGCATTTTAGCCCCAAAACACAGGTTATTTGTAAATGTTTAAAGGAACAAAATACAAATATTTGAGGGGTTCACTGGATACTCTTTTGAATCTGAACATTCCCTTGCACAGATGGAGGAAAAGCTTTCCTCACCACATTCCCAACCCCTAAATATTGTGCTGGTGCGCTAGAAAGTGAAACTAGTTAATTTTTATTGCCGAATATAAAAAAGGTGAACTTGATAAATACGGATCATACATGCTGAACAACTGAAACCAGATTTATAATTCAGTTTTAATAATCTAAAATTAGAAGCAGATGCAGCGAGACTAAGAAAAACATTTGTTGTTTCACTCTCATACTTATGCGCTCTCCCTTACATTGTCTCCAAACAAACAGTCACATTAAGAACAAAGTTACATGTGTGTTAGGGTGGTTCTTTTATCCTTCTTCAAGATACCTCTGTTATTTTTATCCCTCAGAAAAACAACTAATGAAACGCTGCCTACTAGATCCCTTTAACAAGTCCTTGAAGCATGATGCTTTCAGAAGGATCAACTGAAGAAGACGACAATGAAATGGTGTGGAGTGAATCACTATATTTATATCCTTCATGAATGCCATGCCCTGGAATGAAGATTTATCAAGGGCAAGCCAGACAGAATCCACAGTAATAAGCAGTCCCATTCTCCCCAACTCAAATATGTTTTTTGCAGGTGATCAAATTAAAGGGCTTTATCGAGACAACTTGTAATAAGAGAGCTGCCCTTTCACAAACAAAGTATCTTTAAATAAAAACATGAATCTAACAAAATATGCCCTGCAGGTGTTTTGGATAAAGAAAACGTACAAGTAAATGGCAGCTGGTCAGATTTCACACCAGTTTATAAGACATTACAGTGAATAATTCTGAGAGAACCAGAAATGTAGGGCTACTTCACTCAGAATTCTTACCTCTTCTTTAGTATCTTTAAATGACGATCTTGAAGTTCGACCTCTGGGACCCGGCAGGTTGGTTTCCTCTTGTTGCCCAAACAGCTCCTCAATGGTCTTTGTGTCAATCTGGAACTTCTGCTGTCTTGCAGCAATAGTCCAGATATTTGTTTTACCGCGGACTTGCTCTTCGGGAATTGTTTTCCAGAAGAAACTCCGCAGCCGTTTTTTTTTGCTGTGGGGGCCATGCCCATTTGTAAACTCTGGTGGAGCCGGTGTGGCTGGTCCTGGAGGAGGAGGCGGTGGTGGTGGTGGCACCCCTGGTGCTGGAGGTGGAAAACCATCATCCGTGCATGAACATGGTGGAGGCAGCGGTGGTGCTGGAGGAGGTGGCGGAGGTGGCACTTGAGGTTCTGTTGTCGTATCTTCAATCATTAATCCAGTTGCAACTGAAATAGCCCCATTTTCTTTATCATTGACCAAGGAGAGACAATTCATAACATGCATTTTAGTCTCTCCTATGAGGAGAGACTTACTTCCCTGGGTCTCCTTGAAACATTGAACAATAAAGTAGCAATTTGTGTCAGACACTTTCCAACTCTAATCTGCCGGCAGTGAAAACAATGCAGGAGCCCTGTAACATCTTCATAACCTACAACAAAAAAACACAGTGGTAAATTCAGATCAAAAGGACTGGTTATTTTTTCCCCCTGGAACAGACAGCAACATAATAGTGGAAAATATACAAAATTCATCCAAAACAATCATCAGTCAGTCATTTGACGTTTTAAACTAGATGGGAGATTTTTCTAAGAAATAAAGCCTTATTCTGTAAAATGTATGTATAGCCACAATAACCATGTGAATTAACTACAGGAGATTAAATTTAAATAAAATTAAACACTTGAAACGTATCCCAACAATTATTTTAGATTAAAAGTATTATTATACAGATTTCCAAATGCAGCTATACAATGAGGATCCTAGATTATTCAACAATGTAGCATATGGCTTTTTTGCCCTAATGTTTGTCATGCAGTTATCATGAATAAAGTATATGATGTCTCAAAACCCTTGATTCTTAACAAAACTGTGAAATAGTTATGGTGATTGACCATAAAAGTGCACCTTAAAAAAGCCCAGCACCTACATTGTCATTGTCATTAATGTCAAATTCCAAAGGGGTAGCTGTGTTAGTCTATTGTAGAAAGACAACAGAGTCTTGTGGCACTTTTAAAGACTAACAGATTTATTAATCGCATGAGCTTTCGTGGGAGAAAATCCCACTTCGACTCTGTTGTTTGTCATTAATGGTCACATTACAATACATTTACCAAAATTTACACAATATAGAAAAAAGATTAGTTTTATTAAGATGCGTTTTTATAATTCACGCAGGTATCTAGATTACGATAGTAACCTCAGTAAGGACAAATGGCAGTACAGATAGAAAAAAGGGGAATAAATATAAATTGGAACCATAAATTAAACAGGCTAAGCCAGGGGTTCCCCGCCGGGCTTTTTAAAGTGGCCCACGCTTCCCTGCCGCTGGCTGGGAGCCAGGCTGCAGCCACCTGCCTCCCAGTCTGGGTGTTCAGGCGGGATGCTGCAACCCGGCTCCCAGCCAGCAGCAGGGGAGCGTGGGCCACTTTAAAAATCCTCCGGGCCACTTTTGGCCCATGGGCCCTGCTCTATACATATGCAAAGCTGTAAATATTTACTAAAGACAGCTTGCATGACTAGCTAAGATAAAGCCTGTTGAGCTACCAGACTTCCTAAGTTATTCTGACAACTGCTTTATATTTTATATTACCATCCTTCAACTAAAGGTGATGTCAATGGCAGTAATTTTAAAGCTAGTTGGTTTTTGCCTTTCCAAAAAGCAAACTAAAAAGAGGCCAATTTAGAAGTTTGTCAGGTCACTCATAATAGTGAACAGGTTTACACATTTTAGATATTTTCCCCGAGAACACACCAAACAAAGAAGTTTCATATACAAGGCCCAACTATGAATCCTATTGTTAATTAATCTCTTAATATGTTAACAGGAGGGTGTGATTTAACAGCATTGTAAGCAAAGATATAGATACTACCAGACTGAATGGTATGGCACAGACAAGTCAGATGGACACTGAGGGAGTACCAGGCAAAGAATGGTAATGGGAAATCTAATAAATAAGTTACAGTAATGCACTTGGGCAAGAATACCACTAAACAAAAGTTTAGCAGTTAATTACCCTTAGCTACTTGGCATTATTCCTCCCATTTGACAGAATGTATAAATAAATGACAACAATGCAGATCAACTTAATATTTTGAAACAAAAAACATTGGGGGAGGGAGGGGAAGAGACACCTTCACCTTTGCCAGACATGAATCATTACAGCATACATCAGTGATCCCCCAAACTTCTTACATTGCCCCCCCCCCCATTGCCCCAGCCCCAGCTGAAAGTGCGACTACAGTTGGGGCTGGAAGCTAGGGAACAGAGCCAGGAGCTGAGGCTGCAGCTGGGAGCGAGTGTGGGGCTGTGGCCAGGTTAGGAGCAGAGCAAGTCTGGGTAGCATTCCTTCTCCACTCCCACAGAGTCTGTACCAGACTCTGCCCCCCTCCCCTCTCATGTTCCTTTTTGCATCCCCTAGGGGGACCCACCCCAAAGTTTGGGGACCTCTGGCACAAAGGAAAAAAAAGTTAGAGGCAAGTCATGGGGCAAATCTTCAGCTGATATAATTTGACAAAGCCCAACTGGTTTCAATAGAAATTGAGAAGACACCCATCAATTTTACCTGTGCTCTTCAGAATCTTGTGGGCAGCAGCCAACCAGATTCTTATTGTTTCAAATGTGATAGTCTTATTCATTTCACTCTTTTGAAGTAGTGAAGATATTAATGAGTGTAGGGAATCCAGAAAATATGGGGTTTGGGAAGCATTGAAGAGGATACTTTGGTGGAAGAAGGAAAAGAGAAAAAAAAAAAAAAAAAAAAAAAAGGTGGAAAACAGGCAATTCTTCAAATTTAAGTCAGCTATTTTCTGTATAGATAAATCTTGGATGTATTCATTTTATCTCAGTATTACACAAGAACCTGATTTGGAAATTTCTAATAAATCCAGATGCATTCAGAAGAACTGGACCAAATCCTAATTAAATGGTACAGGATATGCAGATTCGTTACAGTCCCAACCTTAATCACATGAGAGAACTTCAAATACATAAAGAGATCAGCATCTAACTTCTAGATGAGACTTCTAGCTGTTGAGTAATAAATATCTTTAGATTTCTTTAAGCTTGAGAGATTTGATTTTTATATAATGCTCATAATGCTATAGAAGACTGAATAACTATTATGAATTCATTGGCAGCTCAAAATAGTCTTGGACATTAAAACCCCTTCTACTGAGATGGGAAATGTCAAGAGTAGAGCAGAGACTGACCTATCTAAAGAGTGCCATGGGTCATTTAACTTCCTTTTAGAGTGCTACTCTAAGTCGGAAAGAAGGTACACTGTTTTCTGTGTCTGAAATATTAAAGTCAATAGATCAATGCATTACTAAGTGGCATTGAATTTTAGCAGTGGGCAAAGCCCTTGAAGTTGAAAACACAGCTTTCTATTCCATAGTAGACTAGTATCAAAAGCACCCTCCCCAAAGGTTTTGTTCATTTCTTAAGATGAGACATGCATATCCCCTACTTTGGAAGGGTCTGAACTTTGTATCCAAATGTTGAGGCTTGTGTCCGATTCTAATCAGTTGAATAGCTGTACGTAATCCCAAGTGAAGCCTCTTACTCTCCAGACCGCCAAGAGGATTGCAACAGCTGCAGCTCTCTTTACAGACGAGTATGGGAGATGGATGCTCCAAAAAGGAAGTGAATCATACATTCTCTTGCCTTTGCTGGGGGAATTTACAGGGAACGAAAGAGATTCCTCTGCACTTCTGTAAATTTAAGCCCATAAACAGAAGAAGGAAAAAAGCCCAGAAAGTAATGGCAGACCAAGTAGAAGAGACCATTTTAAACTCAGCAGTATCTCATGCTGCTCTGGATGATGTTACTACTAATAAAATTATTTTTTTCTCCATATCCGAGATGGGGCGGATGGAAGAGTCTGGAATGAATGGGTGGAAGGAAGGCACAGAACACACACAAGCATTCAGCTATTGTTTTCCCACAGATAAGCACAGCCGAGTTAAGGAGGTCACCTGCTTGTCACATAAACATCAAAGTACCCTAGTTATTAGGCTGAGATACAGAGGAATTTCAAAATTCCTCTCTCAAAGAATCCGTTTGTAGATGCACCATAATACCAGCCACTAAGGGGGGGAGGGGGAGAAATAAACTGGCAAACTGGGTTACTTACTGTCTATACAGTTTATTGACATCAGCAGGTGTCCCCTAGTCCCAGCAGGAAATAGAGGGAGGGACAGGGGAAAAAACAGCAATTCCCACTGCTAACCTGGGATTCCTAAAATACACGGGGAGCAAGACAGTGCCCTAAACACAATCTGATAAAATTCAACAATTTCAGAAGGAATTATGGAAGGGGAGAAGACATGAGACTTACACTTTAAGACTTCTAACATTATAAGCAGCATTTTTCCACATTTGTTACATCCAAACATTCTCAATGGCAAAAGATTTTTAAAGTGATGACCTAAGCACATTTCAAAATGTTCATATTGACACCACAGTACACACACTGAATACTATCAGATCTGTACACTGTAAAAGGAACACCAATACTTTAATTCAATGGAGCATTTTATTTTTTGTCTCACTCATGGTTTTACTGTACAAACTTCACCCATCACCCTCCTATAAAGTTGGCAATCAATAAGCAGCTTTTCCGCAGGTCAGAAGACAAGCATTCTAAAAAATGTTTCCCCAACCAAAGAAACTGCCATTGACACAGGCATAAAACATATTAGATTAGATTACACTAACAAGTGAAATGTTCAGTGTACAAAGAGGATTTTAGAATCCCTATTTGTTCCCTTTACTAAATATTTCACATTCTCTACAATGTGTATTTGTGTGTTAGCTATCACTTAAACTCGCACTAAAAGAGCACTGCCTTTCACTGCTCACATGCGGCAACCCTCACCACAGTACTTAGATGTCTGGATCCCAACAATAGCTATACAAAGAAGTAAATGGAGCTACTAGTTGCTAACCACAGATTACAGCAACAGAAAACACTGGCATGCATAAGTAGAAATCTACCCTGTCAAATGTGGGTTGCAAAAGAAGAAAGGGTCATATTGTCACTACAGCTTAAAATACGACAACTGTACACATCCAAAGAAAATTCTCATATGAAATATATCCCTTAAAAAGTACAACTGAAAAGACAACGCCTGTTTTAGTTCGGTGTACAAGCAAGACAGACAATGAAGATTAGTGACTGTGTGGCCACTGAACAATATAAAGCCTTTTTCATTTTAAAAGTTAGCCTTTTGATTCCAAGTATACTTTTAGAGGATGCTAAAAAGGCTAAGTGTTAAGGTTTTATTTTTTATTAGAAAAAATTACCCCAAAGGGTTGGTTCTTTGTGCAGATTAAAAGGCCTGTGTGTACAAAGAGAGCTGCCTTAAAGGCCCACCGAAGGGGCAATAAAAAACTAGGTTACTTACAGGTTGGTCTTTAACCGAAGGTCAAAAAATGGTCCTGGGAATCGCTTAAACCTGAAGCTTGCTTTTGGAGGCAGGCAGCAGGGCTCGATTCTGTCCTGCGCGCTCACTGACACGGGAAATAGCAGGGACTTGATTCAGCTAATTACAGCCAAGCCAGCAGCAAGTGTAGCCCGTCGGGTGAGTCTTCCTCCCCCGCCCCGCTCAGCTGCAGCCCAGAGAGGAAAGGGTGAACCCCCTTACCTCATCATTCTCGCAGCCTCCGCCGGCTGGATCCTGGGCGGATCCTGAGAGAGGCAATTAAAGAAACCCCACTGAGAGCCCAAGTTTGCTGAGCTGAGCCGTGTTCAGTCCTGGAGCCAGGGCGAGGTGGTGCGGGCTGCGGCGCGTCCACTCCCTCCCCCCAGGGGGATGCTGCCTGCGCTCCCTCCACGGCAAGTGCCGCAGCTGGAAGAGAAGCGGGCGGCCAAGCAGCTGCTGCTGCGCCCTTCCCCACTCGCAACGAGCGGAGCCCATCACCCCTTCCCTTACTCAGCCCCCCTGCCTAGGGGGCGCTCTGCGCTCTCCCTCCGCGTGCAGGCTGCCCATGTCCCCGCCAATCCTATTGTTTCTGCAGCCCACCCCGCCCAGAGGGCGCCACAAACCGGGTGGATGGGGGGGGCCTCTCTGTGCCCCCAGCTGACCTCAGGCGCCGCCCCAGCAGGAGGGATGCACCGCGCCCCGCAAGCCCTGCCGCGCAGCCTCGAGCCGTGCACGGACTGCGGCTCAGCCAACGCAGCACGGACCGGCGGGAGACAGACACCCATCCGGCCCGGGGGAAGGTGCGAACAAACCGCGCTGCAACCGGGACCCTCTAAATCCATACGTGTGCCGGGCAGGGCTGTCCCCTCCTCCCATTTTCCAGCTTCTGGGGGACTCTCACACTGCGGACGCCTGGGTGCACGGCGCTGCATTTCTTTGCCTTGTCATTTAGGGAGTGAAGCCAGCCGTAGGTCTCCGATCCTGTGTTACAAACCCCGCGCTGCGCAGAGCAAAATCACGACGCTGCCCAGATGGAAGGCCGTTTGTTTTTCAGTGCCGGGCTGGGGGAAAGAGGCGCAGCCAGCATCTCCGCTGAGCTCCTCTTTCCGGGGGGAAGGAATAAATCGGCAGGGAGGGGGATTTCCAGTGCGGGGTGATTCCTTCTCCTTAGCCTCTGCAGGCAGAGAAGCAAGACCTGGCCGCAGCTAAGCCCGACCACACGCCCCCTCCCCATGCGCGATCGCTAGCTGCCTGCGCGGAGGAGCAGAGCCCGGCCGGTGTAGTGCAGCTCGGCTCTGATGCACCGGAGCAGCCTCGCTCGGGCACCCCACACCCACCTCCCAGCGGGAGCGACGTGCCCCGGCCACTGCACGCAGCCCTCCACGGCGTTATTCACACTTCCCGGGCCTCACCTCCGGCCGTAGCCGCTCCGCGGGGCGGCTTCAGTGCGCGCGGCCTCTGCTTGCTCCCTCCCGACTGCCCTGTGCTGGTGCTGGGCTCGTCCCTGGGAAGCCGCCGGGATAATGCCACCACCTCCGCCCATCTCACTGCAGCCGGGACCAGGCAGCAGGACGGAAGAGGTAACACGCAGGCGCGACAGCCTCAGGTGACAATGCTCCCCTGGTCTCGGAGCCCATAGCAAAGGGCAGCAGCAGAGCCCGCTGCTTTTTAATTTGTTCTCTAATGCCTGGGCAGCCTCAGGCTCCCAAGGAGTCAGTGGTAAAACTCTCTTTTGATTCTCTTTGGACTGTGCTTTGTACGCGCCCTCGTAGGTCTTCTAGTTAGTGATTTGGCCAGAGAGGACTAAGGATGATGATACAAAGGTGGTGGCTTGGGCTAAACCCATGTCACTGACAAGGAAAGGCTACTCACATGGCAAGGTCTCTCCCCCCTCCCCCCCACACTACCTTCCCCCACCCCCATCCTGCAAACATCTATGCACCTGCTTAATTTTATGTACCTGAATAGTTCCTCTGTTTTCAGTGGGATTGCTCCAGTGCCTAATTAAACAAATGTGTTCATCGCTGCTGGATGGCTGCCTAGTTTATTTAAACTGTTACACATGCTAAAGAAAGAGGTTGGACTCCTTTGGTTCTGTTCAGAAAGGACAGCCCCTAGGTCTTTTGTTTTCGTGCTTGGGTTGTTTTTGTTTTAAATGAAACTTCTATCCTTTTCCCCACTCTGGCCTTCTGATGCTTCTCTATTTCTCTTAATATCAGGGTAGTTAAAAGATGCCTACATATTTTTCTCCATGAAGGACCCTATTTGCAAAATTCAAATATCTATATGTATAGCAGTCTGAAAGGGATTGGTGTTTGAGAAATCTGGCATGACAAAAAGATTAAACCAATATTGAAACATTTTAAATTCAATTTTATTTCTTTTAGAATTGCTTGAAAATATCTAAATTTTCCAATTAATTATCATGAAGAACTGTTGAGCATTCATCTGAGACAAAATAATGCAGTGTATTACGAACTGGAAAATGAATTGTGTCTTTGGATCTCTAATTGTAAATTTGGATAGTAATACAGGTCATGATACTACAAAAACAATGCACATTCTTCAGAGGGGTAGCCGTGTTAGTCTGTTTTTGGCAAATGATGAGGAGCCCTGTGGCACCTTAGAGACTAACAAAAAATATTTGGAGAGCATAAACTTTTGTGGGCTGGAACCCACTTCCTCAGATGCCAGAAGTGAAAACTTCAGTTTGTTAGATATCTATAGATATAGATAGATAGATAGATAGATATGCAAGGGCGAGTTACAATTTGTGAGAACTCCCTTAACTTTCTGTAGTGGGAGTAATACCATAATCCAGCGGTTTTCAAATTTAGGGTCGGGATCCAGTACTGGGTTGCAGACCCTCAGGTACTGGGTCATGGCACCCCCTCCTGTTGCCGCTGAAAGACTGGAATGTGTTGCTCAAAGATATAATTGTTGGGTCATGGGCATAATTTTTTTTTTTCAACTGGGTCCTGAGAAAAAAAAGTTTGAAAACCACTGCCATAATCCACTGAAATCAATAAACACTTGCATCTTTACAGGATTGGAGCATTTGTCTAAATAATTTCCTCTTTGGCAGTTTGTGACAGTCACCTGTGCCTTCAGTGCACCTCACCCCCCCTTTCATTGCTCTTTAAGAGTTAAACAATCTATTACAGATACAAAGACCTGCAAAGAGGGCAAGGCAAGGCCCTCCTCTCTCTGAACCAATCGGAGATTACTGCGAGAAAGGGACAAGTATAAATGCTGTCTCCCCTTCCATGCAGCAGAGGAGTTGCTTCAGACTTCCTGCAGGATCCTGTTAGCACAGGGAATGATACCAGAAGGAAGAGACCACAAAACCCTCTAAGCTTGAAGACTAATTGGGGCCAGGTTAGGGAAACAAATTGCAACCCCAGCTCCAGGAGGAGAACTGGGGACTTTTGCTATAAGGGAGAGAAATGAAGATAGAGAAAATGCTGAGGGAAATAGGACTAAAACCTAAAGGGCAGGCTTCAGAGGAACCCCTAAAGCCAGAGGCGTCTTTTATTTATTTGGGACTCAGTCTTCTGTGCCGCTTTGCATGAGGTTCTGTAATAAAACAAGCCCTAAGGAGAGTATTATTGAATCAAGCATCAAGAGTGCCTGAAATGGAGTTACTTCCTGAGAAGGGAAGCTGAGGCAGAGAGTACACAGAGTGCCACAGTAACTCAGCAGAGGGTGCTACAGTGCAATCTTGCAGTACAACAAAGCCATTTCCTATGTGATCAGGCATGGAGCTCACTTATTACTCTTTATCAAGAAAACGTGTGTCGTTGGAGAAAATAATCTGTGCAGTAGGATTATTCTTTTATTAAATGTTATTGCCAGCATTGATGTCATTGTAACTATTTATACAGAAACAAGGTAAAAGCCTTCGCTAAACAAACTCAACATGGCATTTAGAAAGAAGGGTGTTTCTGGAGATGAAGCCTGCACAGATTCTGTTCTTGCTCCCAGATGAGCATCACCCTTTCCATTTCCATCTCAGAACCTCCTCCCACTGAGCCAATATCCAGGATCTCAGTGGCAGTTGAAACTGGGTAGGCAAGAGACATGTGCAAATAAATGCTCATAACCAGTTATTAGAAACAGACTTAGATCAAGCTGCATCTTATGGGGACAGGAGGAGCTTCCATACCTCAACCTTTGAAAAACGCTCTAGGAACCTGGCTACATGGAGAAATTTGTTTGTGGGTGGGTGGAGGGGGCGGTTGTACACATAGGCACCATTATAATCCATATGGACATTATGATGGAATGAATGTCCACATAGGGAGTAATACTGGTGAATTTCCCGTTGCAGACAAGCCCTGAAGTCCTAGCCGTGATTTTAAAAGGACTTTAGCACAATTTAAAACATGCTAGCGCAGTATGGGTCTGCCTGCTACAATTGTGAAAAAATACTAATGTGCTTCTCAATTAACTGCGTTTGAAAGCTGTAAAACAGAGAAAAAAATAGGAACCACACCTTTTCTATAATCATTAAGAGTTTTCAATCCTGCCTCTCCAAAACCAATTTATAAAATAAGTCTCTGATCTTGTGTAACCTTCGAGTGGGCTAAAATTCATTCGATTGCCCTTCTCCAGTGCCTCACAGAAACACACCCCAATCCCTGTGGAGAAAGCAGCTGGAGACCCAGGATCCAGTCTGAATGGGACTCACAGCAAAGATTGCTCAGTTACGCTCCCACACTAAAATACTAAAAACAAACATAACAATGAACTTTATTAACTACTAACTAAATGAACCTTATCCTAAGAAAAACAAAATACAATTAACCAAGAACGATCCCTACACAAACCCCGGCAGGAAAGATACCCAAGAGTCCCAAAGTCCAGATGGAGTTCACTCAACTCTCAGCTACAGTCTCTGTTCCAGTGCAGAGGCTTGAGTGGCAAGAAATAGCTGTCCTCTTCTTTGCAGGAATCTTCTGTAGCATTCCATGCAGGCTTTTCCTTCTCCTTTGGAACCAGCCCTCAGTCCCACATGCATGTCTACAAAATCTGTTGCAGATGACTCCATTAGAGGGTGAAAACATCTTGTTCACTCCTGGCTCAGCTTCCCTACTGAAAACTGAGCACATGAGCTCTTCTCAAAACAGCTCTAGCCTGCTAGCTGCACAGATTGCTGTTCTCATGTCATCTGACTCTGACCACAACACATCACACCAGCGGGGCACCCTGTGGAGCATGCTCAAAATGCTACCATTCCCTGCTTCTAGAAGTTTCTGGTTGTGGGTAGCTAATCTGCCCAGCAACTGTAACCCACCCTCAGTAGGTCTCTTAAAGAGACAGCCTTTTTAGGCATATGGGTTACACTTCCTTATACCTATGGATAACTTTATACTCAGATCTGTATCCTGGTGTGACAGCTCAGGGCCCCATTACCTTAGTCAGTAAAGCCGGAGGAAGATAGTCACTGCCCGAAAGAGCTTACTATCTAAATACATAAGACCAAGAATGAGGAGGAAAATGATATAATAAACAATTACTTGTTGCTGTAAATTGGCTCAGCCCAAATATTCAGACCTCATTTTGCCTATCCACTTCCAAACGTTACTGGCCTCTGAAGGGTGGGCGGATCCTTGGTATACAGTTCATTAAGTATATTTCTATTTGTGACACTACTCATGTGCATAAGTGTTTGCAGGGTTGGGACCTAAGACAAAAGACATAGGGCATGTTCTCTGCTGGTACACGTAAGTGCAGTTCCACTGCCTTCGGTGGAATTCTACCCATTTACCCCATCAGAGAATTCAGGCCAGTATTTTCTGAATAGCCTTTTCCTTTTCCTGATAAGAACATGTTCAGAATTTTTAAAAATTTGAATGTACTGATCAGTTCTTGAGGTTTTTTCCCCCCAAAGACAGTAGTTTTTTTTGGGGGGGGGGAAACCAGACAGTTGCATTCTTGCTCTGGAAAGTTTAGTTTAAATTTTAATAAATCCTTAGATAGATAAGGAAATTCTCTGCTGATTTAATAATAAAATAAAACCATACCATAACATTTTTATTAAAAAGCAATATTTCTTTTTATTGTTAAGACTGTACTAGTTGCCCTCTTAGCTTCTTGAAAACGTAAATAATAAAACAGTATAAGTTCATCATATGAAAATCTTAGTTTATTTATCTGATTTATATAATTTTGGTTTTCCTTCTCAAGTAGCCAAGAGAGCAAGCAGTAATTTTAAGGTCTGAGAAACTATGAAATATGCACAGTCTGTCCATATAGAAACACAAAAGAGTC
>ML685796.1:5512401-5538861 GCA_007922175.1 Pelusios castaneus
ACTCTTTTGTCTTTCTACAATAGACTAACACGGCTACCCCTTTGGAATTTGACCATATAGAAACAGCTAGTCAATTTAAATATAGTCAAAATTTACATTACATCGTACCTAGCTCTCTTTGGTCATTTTCTAGTGTTTTTATTTTCCAAAGATTGTAAAAAATGTTTTTGTTTTTGTTTTTTTACTAATAATCAAATATACTTAACTTGCAACCTTAGCAAATGTGTTTCTAAGCTATATTTTAACATTAGTAATTGAAGATGAGAGATTATCAGCTAGGGATGGGATCGATGAAGGGGTTTAGAGGTTTCGTTACTAAGCCTTGTGGTGCCTAACTTCTAGATACCTAGAAAATTACAGGAACAACCCAAGAATCCAATAAGCCAGGTTAGGATTACTGACTCCCTATGCAATGAAAGAGGAGAGACAGGCATTTAAGAATATAATCCACAAAAGCCAGCACAGTAGATAGGGAGCCACCTATGCTAACGAATAAGAGATGCCAGCAACAAGGGTGTGTACAAAATCCTGTCCCCCTCTTGGATATAAATGTCTGTCTCTCCTTAGCCTTTCATCAATGGAAACCAGCTGCCTGGAGTCAGGAAGCTTGGAAACTCATTTCTTGCAGGAATGATTTAGGCATCTGCTTTGCTCTACATGTAATGGTCAGAAGAGGCAGCTTGCTTATAACATAGCCTTGCAATTAGTATGCTCAGCTAGGATGTGAGAGACCTAGAGTCACCCCTCCCTTCTGGAGGAAGAGAAAGGATTTAAAGAGAAGGTCTATCACTGCAAAGTGATCGTCCCACTAAGCTATGGGATATCCTGATATTGTAATAATTGGGCCTACAAATTTACCCATCTCACACTCGGTGCTAATTCTAACTGACACCTTCACGGAAGATTCAGCAGAGATGCCGGAAGTGAATGGGCCTGGTGACTGAACTTTCTTACTCCTAGTCATGTTTCCTCAAAGTTGAAGTTGAGGCTTATTAGCATGGGTTTGTAGAAATTCCAGTCGGTGCCTAGCTTGTATCTGTTCTGTGGCTAGCCAGAGGTCTGCTATTTATGGGGCTCACTAGCTGGTACAACCATTGGATTTACTTAGTTAAAAAATGTCTACCAACCAGAAGAAGCTTCAGAAACATAGTCAAGTTTAGCTTTAGTTCTAAATGAATTTACTGGAAACATTTCAATCCTACAGAACAGCAATTCATATCACAAAATCCAGCACATAATTTGGTACTACTAACAGTAGTACGAGAGGACAGGCTCAAGTCTAAGCTTTGTAGACATTCTTAGAGCGTATGAGGCCAGGGTTGAGGTCACCAGAAAGGACGTTCAGCCCTGCTCACACTGTAGCTGCTTGTTTTGGAACTAAAAAAAGACTTGTTTTTCATTGCTGCCAGTCCTAAGCACACACATTCACTCAAAATGGTTGAAAATCCATCCCTCCATAAAAGATTTCTATTATTTCATTGTATTAATAATCAAAATCCCACCTAACAGGACAAGTTAGGGACACAGCACCAACTTGGATATGAAACAAACTCTGAACTTTCTCTTGCCTTGTGGGTTTTTGCCAAACTTTATAGTAGACAGTTTTAAATAGCTTAGGTTGTTTTCCCACTGAGGACAGCTATAGCAGGCAATTTCTTAGCATTGATGAACTCCTGAGAAAATATGAAATTCTTCTCATCCTAAATCATATTTACAGACATCGGGAGCAATACAGCATTGTCATTCATTCCTCTCCGTAGATTTTTCTTCCATTAAGCCCAGTCTGGTCAAATCCCACTATCTAGAGACAGTGGTCAGCCTCTAGGTTGGACTTGGCTTGCATTTGCTTTATTTTCTTTGACATCCTATTATGTCTTTATCTTCTACAGTGTCCACACCATCGTAATCTTTTCAATTTCAGCAGTCCCTTATTCTGATTTCACATCCTACTCCTTTTCTTTGTCTCTAAAATCATTCCACTTCACACTTGCCACCTTCCAATGAACTCTTGTATATTGCCTCCAACCTTCTGATGTCTGTTTCATTTAATGCAGCTGCTTCCAGACCATACAGTAATACTTATAGAACACTGGTTTGATAAATTTTCATTTTGCTACCAAATGTAATATTTTTATCAGTTCATAATTTCATCAACTTCTGTGCAGCACTTGTATCTAAAAACACATCTCTTTTAACCTCATCTTTGGTGGAACCATTAGTCAAACTTCCTAGGTTCACATAAGATTTTACTTGATCTATAACTTTACCACGCCTACATTTCAACACTTTTATCTGTTGTCACATTTACAACCACTTCATCTTCTTGGAATATATTGTAAGACTGTAAGTCCAAGTCAACTATATAATTTTTCCAAGGTAACTCAGAGTATCATCACTAATTCAAATCTCTCAGTCAGTCGTTCGGTTAAGAACATGATCAAAAGTGACTAAAAATTCCATGTCCTCTTGTCTTACACTTACACCGAACTTTGTCTTGAGCTAGTTGCTGAATTTTCCATCAATTCCTATGGCACTGCAAGGGCAACTGTAGATGGATAACTGCAATTATAAAATCTTATTTGAAAGTACATATGATTCTACAATTCTTCATAATGCTTCCTTTCAAATGGAATCAAATGCCTCTTGTAGTAGATGAAAACTGCACACATCTTTAATCCCCATTCTTGCTTTTCTTCCATCAACTGTCAGAGTTTGAATATTTGATTAATGCAACTTCAGCCTAATTTGAAGCTGCAAGGAACAAGTAATAGTAACTTCTTAAATGTGGATTTCACATGATAAAGAAAAATGATATTTTGGCATTCAAAGTCGCATTAAATCAAGAATTCTAGCATTTGCAGTTCTCCCATTAATAAATAAATCCTTGATCAGAGGAGTTTTTGTTCATATAGTCTCATCAATACTAAAACACATGGGTGCTTCCACAGTTAATTAAAAATCAAAATCAAAGTAAAACATCACTTTGGTATCTGTTCTAACTTATTTTTCGAACTAAACTGCATGTTTTATGCTTATTACTCCCACTGAGAGAGGAAGAATTAACCCACATTATGTAAACTATGCCATTATGTATGGTTTCAGTGTTTTATTTCTAGAAATAAATACAAGTATTTGCAATTCCAAAACCAAATGGCATTTGACTTCAATATTTTTAAGTGTGACAACTGAGTTGGGGGCATGGAGAGTTTCACCCTGGGTTTTGGGGTATCTGCCTGATAGACCCCGTAAAAATGACGATTTGTCATGCCTTTGTTCAAATGATGTAAATAGCTTTGTTCTCATTAGTGAAACCTAAACAAGCCACAGTATTCTGTTTGATCATTAAATTAGGGTGATCAGTTGAATTCATTAGAAGCCTTTGTGCTCTTAAAAGGAGCGACATTTACAATAATGGAGAATGAAAGTACTCAGATGTTTTTCTAGAGTGAGATAACAGTAATGTGTTAAACTAAACAGCAGCTTTGGAAGTGGCTGGAATGTGTTATAAACTTCAAACAGTATTTTTGCTCACAGCATACACTGTCCCTCCTAAGCCTTGTCTACACTAGTGAGGTCCACTTAACACTTATTTTTAATTATAGGGGGGGCTCATAGCCTGCTAAGTTTGGCTAACACTTACCTTTAGAACACCCTGATTTCAGTTATTTATAAAACTCTGCTGAAGTTGAACCATCTGGGCTGAAATATTCCATTCTGGGTGTCTGACTCTGGCTGAATTTCAGCCATTTGAGAGAACAAAGCTAAGGGCCCTTAAGTCGACCTAAATTACTCCATGTCCACTCTGGACTTTCATTAAGTTAACTTAAGGAATTCCTTAAGCCGACTTAATGAAAGTTTAAGTCGACTTAATAATTACCACTCCTTAGGTCGACTTAAGCCTTCAATTGACTTCTTAAGTCGACTTAATGCCAGCATGGATGCCTGTGTCCAATGTTAAGTCAACTTAATACAGTCGACTTTAAAGAACCCACTTTGTTAAGTTGACTTAATAAGGTCGATTTTAAGTTGACTTAAAGTGGACCTTATTAAGTTGACTTAACGAAATCAACTTAACTTTTTCTAGTGTAGACATAGCCCTAGAGTCTAGGTGGTAGGTGGGAGCAAACCTCCCAGCTCAAGTAAACAGACTTGCACTAGTGGAGCTCAGGATTGCATGCTGCAGATACCAGCAGCTCAGACAGGCTAATTAAATGCAGCTCAGACAGGTGTTTGGGCTGTTAAGCCTAGGGCACCACATTGCAATCTAAGCCATAATGCCCACAGTGCTGTTTTTTCATGGAATAGCTCAGACTCTGTTAACATGAATCTGTCTCCCCAAGCTGGGATGTTTACTTCCTGATGCAGTGTAGACCAGTGGTGTGTCATAGGTCTCAGTTGCCTGGGGCCAATGCTTACATTTGTGCTTCCCCACCCTGTTGATGGCGTGGCGACAATGCCCCATTGGAGAGCAGAGCTGTAGGCCCATTTCCTGCTCCCCCCCCCCCACCACTGTAGGGGCAGCGGAGACTGGGCTGGGAGAGAGCAAGAAAATGGCCCACAGACCTTCCCCCAGCCCAATGGGGCGCTGCCAATGTCACCGATGGTGGGGGGGGATGACAAATGTAAGGATGAGGGGGCCATCTGATGGTGGGGGATGTGTATGTGAGACAGATTTTGCCTGCCCCCACCCCTGTGGAGCTGGGATCCCCCTCAGCTCCCTCTTTGCGCCCAGCATGGAAGCAGAGGAGCTAGGAGGACCAGAGGGAGAGGAGCCAGGTCAGCACAGCCATCAGAAATGGGGGGGAATTCCTCTGAGGAGGGCCTGGCTGGCACTTTGCTCCCAGCTGGTGCCTGGGGTCATGGTTTGCCCCCTGTTCTCCCTTTGGTATGTGGTATGCCAGTGGTATAGACATGCACTCAGCAACCTCCTGCTGGGCCCAGGCAGCATAGAGGAAGAAACTGTCCGATTCAGATGCAGGGGGGGACAAAGAGTAGGGATGCAGTGGGGGGGGGGGGGAATCAGACCCCACAGATGTAGGAAGACTGAGATTAGATGAGGAGGAGAGGAAAGAGAGACTGGAATAAGCTGGGCAAGGAGATGGAGGGAGGGAGGGACACTGAAAGTGGACAAGGAGCCTAGGGAAGGAGACTAGGGGCTTGCCTACACGAGCACCGTAATCTGCACTAAAAATCATTACCGCGCGTTAATAAGCGAACTGTACAGACGTGAAATGTTGTTCCTGCGCACTAAGCGCCTTCTTGCTGCGCATTCCAACCACCACTCGGCCGAGAGTGGTAACAGCTGTTTCGGATCATCTGCTGTGCGTTTCTGCTCGTCAGTACTGTCTCTGCGCATTGATTGGAGTCCGGAACTGTCCCAGCATTCCCAAGTCGTCCTGTCTGTACTTCCCCCCATCCTCTCTATGACAGTGACGAAACAGTCCCCACCTACAGGTGACTCCCGGGATTTTCAAACATTTAGTTACTTTCACTTCCTGGTGTTTTCCTCGTGGAGTGCATTGTAGTGCAGCAGTGTTCTCGGTTGCAATGGCGTCCCGTCGCGGAAGACGCGCACCCCTTTGGTCCCCGGCAGAGGTGCTTGACCTGATCAGCATCTGGGGGGAGTCCGCTGTGCAGGCGCAGCTTCGCGGCAGCAGACGTAATTACGACACATTTGGTATGATTTCTCGGGCAATGATGGAGAAAGGTTATGATAGAGACACATTGCAGTGCAGAACAAAGGTGAAGGAGCTAAGAATCAGCTATCAGAGAGCGAGGGAGGGAAACCGTCGATCAGGATCAGCGCCTGCTACATGCAGGTACTATGAGGAGATCGGAGCTATCCTCAGTGGTGACCCCACAACAACTCCAAACACCACAGTGGACACATCTGTAACCACAGATGTAGTCACTGCCACCACGGATTTGGATGAGGACCTTGAGGAGGCGGTGGGGGAGACGGAGGAAAGCACGGGGCAAAGCGAGGCAGCGTGTAGCCAGGAGCTGGTCTGCACCCCCGCTGATACGTCCTCTATGGAAGACATGAATTCCAGCATGTCCCTTGATTCTGCTGAGGGGAGCTCTGGTAAGTTTCTGCTTTGTAATGCTAAAAGTCTATCTCACGTTAAAACAACACTGTGCGTTGCAGGGGTGCTTGCTGTGTCTCCCAGCTGTGCAGGCTCCTTACTCCCCATCCACGAGGAGGGCATCAACACAAGCAGTGATTGTGAAGTAATCATCTGCCTTTAGGTCAGTAAATGATTCTTCGATGTACCTCCAGAGCCTAGTACTCAGGTTGGATGGGATGGCGTTGGTGCAAACGCTCCCAAACAGGGACACTTTGCCCCGCCAGCTGCAAAGCACAGCCCTGGGAACCATGGCTGCAAACAGTGCTACTGCATACGGTCCAGGCTGACTGGCGGCAGCATGTAGGAGATGTATTCTAGCGGCCAGGGGCACCCTGAGGAGAGCGATATCGGGTTCCATCTCTGTGGCCAACGCAGATTACTAGCCCCCAGTAAAGCTGTCTAGTACGACGTACCTTTTACGCTTCAGCAAGAAATGGGCTGTGGACCGCACTGCACCTTCCAGAGTAATGTGAGACTGTAAGTGTTATTTTCTTATCCTGGCTATGCGTAAACTGCAGCTTGACAATTACTTCTTTCTTTAGATCAGACCTTGAGAAGGCCATTGTCTACCCCCGCAGCACGTATGAGAAACATTCGGGCTCGTGCACGAAGGAACAGAAATGAAATGTTTCAGGATGTGTTGAAAGCAACACAGGAGTCCTTGAAATCAGCTCAGGAATCCTCCTCTGCTACAAGAGCATTCAGAGCTGAATACCAGCAGATGTGGAAAACACAGACCGAGGAACTGATAAGCGTGATGAAGGAGCAAACAGAACTGTTCAAGAGCATGGTCACTTTGCAGTCCCAGGTGTTTAATGCTAGGGCTCCATTGCAGACACTGCAGCCGCGTCTGCCTCCTTCCCCCCGTAGTCCCTATAAGAATTTTTATGAAGTGCACCCGTCCCACCATAGCATTCCAAAAAGTAGTTCTCCACCCCACTACTTTCTAGAGCCCCGCAGCTACACACACCTGTAACCACAACCTTCAAAGTATGAATAAAAACAGTATAAAATCATTTCATTAAGGCTTTATTTTCACACATGGGTACTTTCATAAGGTGCTGCAGATGCGTCCTATAAGAGAACTAGGGGAGGGCATGACTGAAATGCTCCCTGAGTGCCTCCCTTATGCGAGAAGCTTCCCCTTTATCCCCCCTAATACTTCTAGTGGCTGGCTGTTCGTATGCCTCCTCGAGGCGCTGTGCCTCGGTTGCCCACACTGGGCAAAACCTTTCTCCCCGAGTTTCACAAATATTATGTAGGACACAACAAGATGCAATCACAGCAGGGATGTTGTTCTCCGACAAATCCAGCCGCCCATACAAACATCTCCAGCGGCCTTTTAAACGGCCGAAGGCACACTCCACAGTCATTCTGCAGCGGCTCAATCTGTAATTGAACCGCTCCTTGCTTTGATTGAGGTTGCCAGTGTATGGCTTCATGAGCCATGGCATCAGTGGGTAGGCTGGGTCTCCGAGGATAACTGTGGGCATCTCCACATCCCCCACTGTAATTTTTCTATCAAGGAAAAAGGTACCCCCTTGCAACTTTCGGCACAGACCGGAGTTCCTGAAAATGCGGGCATCATGCACCTTTCCCGACCACCCAGCATTGATGTCAGTGAAATGCCCCTTGTGATCCACGAGTGCTTGCAGCACCATGGAGAAGTAGCCCTTTCTGTTAATGTACTCGGTAGCGAGATGATCCGGTGCCAAAATGGGGATGTGTGTGCCATCTATGGCTCCCCCGCAGTTCGGGAATCCCATGGCATCAAAGCCATCCACAATCTCACTGACATTCCCTAACGTCACTGTCCTCCGTAGCAGCACGTGATTGATGGCTTTGCAGACTTGTGTTAGGGCTACTCCGACGGTGGACCTCCCGACTCCAAACTGGTTTGCGACGGACCGGTAGCAGTTAGGAGTCGCCATCTTCCAAAGAGCTATCGCTACACATTTCTCCACAGTGAGGGCTGATCTCATGTTGGTGTCTTTACGTCGCAGGGCAGGTGCCAACTCTGAGCACAGTTCCAGAAATGTTGCTTTCCGCATTCGAAAGTTCTGTACCCACTGCTCGTCATCCCACAGATGCATAACAATGCGATCCCACCACTCGGTGCTCGTCTCTCGCGACCAGAAACGGCGTTGCACCGTGTGCAGATGATCGGTGAAGGAGCTGAGCAACGCGGTGCTGTTGATCTGCAGGGCATCGATCAGCCCCTGCTCCTCTGTGTCATCCTCTGGCAGGGAGCTCAAAACATAATGAGCAACCATCCGAGATGTGTTCAGCATGTGGAGTGTGAGAGTGGAGACCAGAGCAGGATCCATGCTAACGCAGATTTTCTTTCTATCCAATGGCGCGCTCCGTGCAAACAGTATTGAAAACAGGCGCGAGTTGCTACTGGCAACAAGGAAGACGCTAGGGAAACGCAATGCACCATGGGAAACATCCGGTTTACCCATGGTGCTTTGTGCTCCTTTCCTTCATCCCATGATTCCAAGCGCGTGCGCAGCAAAAACGGAACGCTGGGATACGTGCCCAGAATTCAGAGCGCTAATGCGCATTGCAGAGAGGAATCCTGTGACGTTTCAAGGAGCGACGTGTGTACAAGGTACAGCGCAATAAAATCCACGTGCTTCTTACAGCGCAGTTCAGAAGCTGTGCTGTAATCTGATCGTGTAGGCATAGCCTAGGACTGCACTAGGGATAAAGAACTTGGGCCAGTGGTGAGACAGGTTAGATGAGAACCCAGGGCGGGGGTGGGGGCGGGGGGGGGAGAGAAGGAGGAATGGTTGTGCAAATGAACTGCACTAAGGAGTCTGATGGGTGATAGTAGGACTTGCTTGGCAAGGAGACTGGGACTGAATTGAGAAGTCTGAGGAGTGGAGACAAGGACAGGCTAAGCAAAGAGAGTGCGACTGGGATGACAGTCAGGGGTTGGGGAAGAAATGGGCAGAGGATCTGGGTCCTCTAGAACACACACTTCTCAAGACTCTGGAATAAAACCCACGATTCATGAGTCTCACCAATCCTCTGTTGTCAGCAAATATACGTGAAACCCACTAGCAAAAAGCATGTCTCATCCCTCTTTACTGTTGCCCTGCACATAGGATGAGAGCCTGTTACAGCTATCGGTTACTCAGGTAGCAGAAATCAGTGTAGTGAATCAAAGATTCCAATTCTCCTGCTGAACCATGTGGATTTTCATATGATACTACATGATAGAATTTGTTTTTTCAGTTTGCTCTTTTTTTATAATCTAGGAAATACACAGAAAACGACAAATTCAAGCACTCAAAAGTTAAAAAAAAATAAAAATAAAAATTAAGGTAGCTGACTCAACCTTAATTTTCCTCCCTTGTGCAAATGCATTATGCTGCAGTCTTTAATGATATGATCAGTCATTATTTTTTTCACAGAACCCCAGCCTCACTCGCAGGAAGGACCTGACCTGGCATGGATCAGGGCTGTGCTGTGCAGAAGACTGTTGTCTGTAGGATCCCTGCCTCCTTTGTTGCAGAAGTTGTAAGATGTATAGTGAGGCAGTGTATTGCAATAAGAGTAACGATAGTCTTATAGTTAAGACAATTGATGCCCCGGAGAACTGGATTTTCTCCCTGCTTCTGCCACAGAGTTTCCATGATGCTAGGCCATTTAACATTTTTTATCAATGACATGGAAGAAAACATAAAACTATCACTGATAAAGTTTGTAGTTGACACAGATAGGGAGACTAGTAAATAATGAAGAGGACAGGTTATTGATACAGAAAGATCTGGATTACTTGGTAAACTAAACTCTGGCAAACAATATATGTGTTAGTATGGCTAAACATAAATGTATACATCTAGGAACAAAGAATGTAGGCCATAGATACATGATGGGGGTGTCTATCCTAGGAAGCAGTGACTCTGAAAAATATTTGAGGGGCATGGTGGTTTATCAGCAGATCATAAGTTCCCAGTGTGAAACTGTGACCAAAAGAACTAACAGAATCCTGGGATGGAGAAATAGGGAATTCCTCGAGGAGTAGAGAGGCTGTTTTACCTATTTGAGGCTCATAGGGTTGCTGCTGGAATATTGTGTCCAGTTCTTGTGTCAGCAATTCAAGAAAGATGTTGATGAATTGGAGAGGGTTCAGAGAAAAGTCCTGAGAATGATTAAAGGGTTGGAAAACATGCCTGATAGTGATAGATTTCAGGAGTTCAATTTATTTAGCTTAACAAAGAGAAGGTTAAGGAGTTACTTGATTACAGTCTATCACTACCTACGCAAGGAACAAATATTTAATAATGGGTTTTTCAGTCTAACAGAGAAAAGTATAATATGAGCCAATGCCTGGAAGCTGAAGCTAGACAAACTCAGTCTGGAAACGAGTCAGTGAATTTTTAACAGCGAGAAATTAACTTCTGGAACAATTTACCAAGAAACTTGGTTGATTCTCTCTCACTGGCAATTTTTAAAGCAAGATAAAAATATTTATTTATTTATTTAAAAATTGATGTTCTAGGAATTATTTGGGGGAAGTTCTATTTGTTACATATGAGGTCAGCCTAGATGGTCACAACGGTCCCTTCTGGTCTTTGAATCTATTAAATTATTTAAACCAAAGTTTTCAGAGATGATCACTAATTGTGTTCCGCATTTTATGGGGGCTTGATTTAAGATCCTCGTGACGAATTTGTGGAGACATGCTGAACACTCAGTTACAACTGAAGCCAATCGGAACCATGTTTAAACATATGAAGTGTTCTATAATGCTGAATACATTGAAAAAATCAGGTCCCAGCTATTTCAAATTTAGCACCCAACACTGGTAGAAACTGTTACCCTTAATTTCTTTGTGCTACAGCTCCCCATATGTAAAATGGAGATAATACCTACATACCTACATCACAGGAGTATTGCAAAAATATATTCATTAGTATTTGGGATGCGATCAGATATTACCAGTTATGAGCACCACTGGAAAGCCCTATGAGGAAATTAACTATTCTGTTTTTAAAGCAAGACTTAAATACTGTGTAATCAATAAAGCAGAAAAACACAAAATGAATAAGGAGAAAACATTTTGAATAAATGCTTAAATTAGCATTATCCATCCTAGGCACTAAATGAAGCAGAAGTCTAGGGGGAAACAATTGTATATGATTATTTTGTTAAAGGGTGTATCATAAAATTGCACAAATGGACCAAATTAAAGTTGCACAGGCAACTTACATTTTGCCATATCCTAGCTTTGCATCCTTAACAAAGATCTTTTGACAACTTTGTATGTGCAACTAGTTCTATTATGATAGCACCCACAGTTTGCTAAACACTATTCAAGGTATAGGACTTAATCCAGATTTCACGGAGATTCAGTAAGCTTCAGATAAGGGGCATAGTGAGACATTATCCCTATCCAGGAGACTTTACTATGCATGTATCTACCCTAGAGAATTGTGCGGGTACCACTACTAACCATTCTCTTTCAGGTACAGTTCTGCTCTACAAATACAGCACTTTAGTCATGTACAGCCCTGAGGGTACCTATTTCACAGTTCTCAACAGATGATAGAAAGATGTTAGATGTAGATAGATGTAGAAAAATGGCCAGGAATTCTATGTGGGAAAAGGAGTCAACTTTCATTACTCACTCTCAGACGTAACCATATTCCAGTCTTCTCACAATGGAGGCTGAGGTTTGGTCTATACCAGAGTGTCAAACTCATTTGCCATGGCGGGCCAGATTTGACTTAAATGTACTTCAAGTGGGCTGTACATACTATAAATCGAAATACTATGTCACCCTGCGGAATTGGGCATGCAAGACCACACTCTCTCTCTGTTAGGGAGAGATTGAGTGCAGTCATGGGCCAGTGGAAGAGGTTCAGCCTGCATGTTTGACACCCCTGGTCTATACAGAGAAAATATATCAGTACTTTTACATCGTTCGGGAAAAAACCACACCCAACCAACATAGCTATGCCAAAAAGCCCTCTATTGTAGCCACATATGTTGGTGGAAGAGGGCTTCCATCAACATAGCTAACTTTGGTCAGGGATGCATCTGGAGTTCTAACGCTGACCAGAAAACCTCTTCTGTTGGGGTAGGCTGTATCTACATTATGGGACTAATGCGCCACTGTTACGCTGATATAATCTCTAGCATAGACATACTCAAGTAGAGTGACCAATCTTGGCTCTTTACTCAGCAGATTTTTATCCTGTAAGTTTTAAAAATGAATTGCCAAGTATTTAAGAAGGCCCAGGTGCAGCCGTATAGCATGGGTCTGGGAAATTAATGAAAATCCTACTGCGATTCAGGAACATAGGCTTTCTTGCCTCAACATCTGTAGTAACTGGTTCCACCTGTTATTTGAAAGAGAAGTTTAGTGCTGCTTTGGGGTCAGTACCATGGCCACACACTGGTAGGATCAAGTCGTTCAAGACTTGTACCACCAGCATTTATCTACATTAATGCCACATGTGCAAATAGAGAAGTTAGTTGTGCTAAGAACACTTGGAATCTGAGTGATGGTGCAAAGAGCTGGACACCATTGATAGCAATTTTATATGTGAGCCTGTAAGTGTACTACTAGTTTAAATTTCAAAATTCTCCAGTAATTCTACAAAATTCTCCATGCTACTGTGAAAAGATAAGTGCTAGATGAGCAGAGCGGGATATAAAGGCAGAATCAACATTTTTCTATGCAGTTTATTCCTGTTTAAATATTAACTATATAGTCTACAATGTAACCTTTATTAGTTAGTTCATTTCATGTCAGCCACACAACAGAAGAGAGCTTCAAGAGCTAAAGAGAAAAAGGTAGTTATCATTTCTGCTCAGCAGAAATGTTCAGTGGGGAAAGGGTGGCAGGGCAAAAGGTGTGAATGGCTATGAGAGAAGCAGACAACTTGAGGGGAGAAAGTTGGATGATAACGATAGCTTCACGGACAGATCAAAGGGTGATGCATCAGAAGACAAGAGCAGATTAAGAGGGGTGCAGAGTTGTAAAGAACCTTGATGGTCAGAAAAAGAAGCTTGAACTCAATACAGCAGCAAATGAAGGAAATCAAAATAGAAGTATCTCCCAGGGGGCTTCCCCTGACTGAAACAAAGTCAGAGCCACTGTAGTACCCAACAGAAGATCTCGTAATGTGATAAGTTTTAGTAAGTGGTGGACGCCATTAATAAGCCCTGATTAAAAGTTACTCTGTGTATGAGCAAAATAGAGCTAGTACTGATCAAGGACGTACCTGGCTCCCACTAAGTAGCAGACATAACTTGCAAATTTTGTAAAACAATAAGATAAGACCGGGGCAGAGGAATGTTGTAAATAAGTGTGGAAAAATACCAGCTGTGCGTGCCATTTACCCACGTAGCAAACAAAGGTATAAAAATACTGGTTAAGCCCCTCCCATATTGGAACCTCATCATCGGGGCAACTGCTTTTTTCACTGCCACAAGTCATTGCTCCTCACGTTTCACGCACGCAGTTGTTTAACTGGGGTTCCCGTCTGCTGAAGGGGCGTAAGCATTGGTGCTTTCCTATTTCATTGTTTTCCTGTCCGTGTTTTTTAATAAATGCAGTTTGGTTTTATCTTTTACCTTGTTTCCCAGTTTTGTGCCAACTGAACCAAATGAACCTTAGGACCTGAGCTATACGTTGTAGCCAGGGTCCTGTAACCTTCTTGCAACAGCTAGTATGGGTAAATGTGCCTAAAACATGATTTGAAGTCACCCTCTATCAGGCAGATCCAGCATCTTAAAAAAAATGTAAGTAAATCAATGTTACCATAGTAGCATGTCTCATCCAGCAGAGGAAATGCGAGTGATTGTACATGAAAATGTATGAGAGTGATATACAAGTATTCCAGAATGTTGGAATTGGTGGCTTTGTGCACAAACAGAAAGCAAAGTGTGTGAGGGGACAATCTTCTACTACCTCTGCCCCTTTAGCAAAAGAACTAATACACTGTGTTTTCATCCATTGGCAGGTACTTTCATACCTGCTGGGCCAAGTCTCCCAGCTAAGACTCAGGATGCTACAACCGTGCAGACCTGGATTAAAAAGGAAAGGATTGAACTTTTGGGGAAAGGGGGAACCTACTTTATTAAATAGGAAAGATAACGATTAATAAAGACTAACCCTAGTTTGCATTTTATGATTTTTGTTTTGTACTGTAACCATTTGTTTCCATCACTCTCTCTTGTTTCTAGTGAAAGCAACCTTCTTTTGTTTCATTACAACTGCTATGTGTTATCCAGGAGCAGTTTAAGATAAAACTGGGAAATGGGGGTACACCGCTCATTGGGGGCAGAGGCTCTGGAATTTGAGTGTAGTCCATGTCAGGGCTGAAGGGGAACACTTCAAGGGGAATCAGGTGCACCTTTTGCTAACATGCAAGGCAACGACAGGGCAAGAATAGCCTAGAGCAGTGGTCTTCAACCTGGGCGATACCGCCCATGAGTGATTTTTGGTGGGGACTACAAAAATGAAGGAAGGAGATAATGGCCAAGCTCATCTGGTTGTAATTTGTAGAAAGTTTGTATGAATAATGAATGAATAATGAATACATTTTGTTTGAATGAAATTTGTTTGAAATCCTATTTAAAATATAAGTTTAAAATTTAAATACATTGAAAATTATAATTAACGATTGACAGTATGACAATGTAACAATTAATTTAACGACAGTGGCAATTTATAAAAAAGTAACAATTTATGTAGGTGGGCAGTAAACTTACTGCAGATGTGAAAATATTGAAAAACTAGGCGCTGATCCAGAAAAGGTTGAAGACCACTGGCCTAGAGGAAAGTGCTTTGATGGCTCAAAGACTGGTGGCTTTAGGGAACTAACAGTCAGTTACAACAAGCAATACTCACTCTGGGGGCTGGGGCTAATAAGGTGACTCTTGAGTCTTGGATACCTCAAAAACCATCACTCCCTGTGCCTCCTCCTCTGCCACAAGCCTTCTTCCTCTGCCTGCAGCTCCTCCCACCCCGCCCTCTGCTGTTCTCTGCTTCAGCACCACCATAGACAGACAAAGCCCTCTGACCCTGGCTTTTCTCCACCTGATCTAACAAATTTAGTTTAGACTATTCTGCTGGGATCATGGTAAACCTCCCCATAAAAAAATAAGGAGAATGTAAACAGACAACTTGTAGCAAGCAACACAAATTATTAAATCTTTCTTGCATGGGTTACAAAAGGTTCAGGCAAGAAATGTCAGTGTGCAACAGAAGCAACGGTGTCCGGACATTCCCTCAAACTACCTTAGCAAGCATAAAGTAGAGGCACAGTAACCCTCTCAAGTTTTTTTTCTTTATTGATGCATGTGCCCTGGCATCCTTCCAGGCTGCACTTCTACACAAGTGATAAAATGAAACTTTTCTTAAATACTGTTGGTACTTTGGATACCAGTGATTTAGCGGGTTCCATGTACGGCAGTACCTTGGGTAAAAATTGACTGATTGAAGCCATTTTGAGCTGCATCACAGCAATAATTTAGCTCTAGCCCAGCACAACAGAAAACAAAACACCCTGCACAAATGAATTTATTAAAATTGTGTTAGATAACTCATTAAACTAGATTTTACATAGAGAAAGAACCTGCAGGGATCCTTGAGCGAGGTAGATTGTCATGGAGGGTGCAGGCTGTGTTGACCCACCTATTCAAAAAGAATATGATTGCTTTGCATTGTGGAGTACCACATTTCATAATCTTTGATGCCTTGAGCAGTAGGCCATATCGCCATACCATGGCATAGGCAGCTGCTATCTAAGGGTGCGTCTATACTTGTAAATTATCGACTTAAACTTGCTTAAGTTGACTTAATTTACTCTGTCTACACTACACTTTCCTTAAGTAGACTTAAGCAAGCTGGTTAAGTCGACTTAAGGAAAATTAAGTCGACTTTGTTAAACCTACTTTTAAGTCGACTTTAGGCTTAAATCAACTTTAGAAAGTCGACTTAAGCCAGTGTGAATGCAGAGTAGCCCTAAGTCGACTCTAAGTCGACTTAGGGCTCTCCAGGACTCCCCTGCTGCCTTCCCTGCTGGGGGGGTGGCACAGGGAGAGCCTGGCATGCCCCCGTACAGGGCAGGGCAGAGCCTTGCCCACCCTGCCCCTATGCCCTGCCAGGGTCCCTGTCCCCTTTTGCCTCATTGTACCCAGGTACAATGGGGCAAAGGCTGAGCCCCCTGGCACTTGCCAAGGGGTGCCCCCCCTGCCACCTAGCCCCTAGAAGTCAACCTAGGCGTCCAGTGTGGACGCTCTAGGTCAACTTTGTAGGGTCCCCCCTCAGTCGACTTAAAATTTAGGTGTGGACATGTTAAGTCGACTTAGCTAAAGTCGACCTAAATTAACAAGTGTAGACAGAGCCTATCAGTGCTGATTCTGCTGGAAGCCAGCCACAACATGACCATCAATGGTGAGGACCTGGAGTGAATGCTGAAACTGACTTGTTCATCTGACAGGATCGCCTCAGGGCCCTCAGAGATGGTAGAAGATGGGCTAGTTAGACCCCCTTCAGTAACTTGTAAGATGTGGAGAGGAGTGATATTGGGCAATAGCGACACCATCATTTCTTGGTGTCTCATGTTGAGAGAGGTAAGCACAACTATCACCTCACGCCAGCTTTTGGGGATCTTTGCTCCAGAATATATAATAATGAACAGGTCTGTCAACAATACTCATCTGTTTGGCCCTAATTCTTAAGGAATTTGGGATAGATGCTATCCTTGGCAGCTGCTTTTCTGCTGAGTGTTCATCAAGGTCTTGTTTATTTCTTCAATAATAAATGGGGATGATAGCAGGTGGATGCTGTTGAACATTTAAAGAACTCATTCTTAACCTCCTCTCCAGTCAATTGTTGGTTTTGCTGTGAAGTGGTAGCTTTAGCCCTCACTTTCAGTTGATGAAGTTTTACCCGATTAGTGACTCAGCTTTACAACTGAATAAAACCACCACATGGAAATTAATACAAACTGAAACAATAGCTCTGAGATGTGTGAGCTACTCCATCATCTCAGTGAGCATTCCCACCCCCCTCTTGATTGCTTTAAAGCCTGTGATATGCATGAAGTATGCCCCTTCTGAGCCCCCTTGCCCTCAAGAGGCACAACTTCCCTAGGTCTTGGCTCACATGATGGTCATAGTGGGGTCTCAGACCCTCCCAGAAGGATTAGCCTTCCCAACCTACTGACATGAGTGGGTGTCAAACCTCTGCGGATGGTCATGGTCCTCCCCCCCAGATTCTGGAATGCAAAGGGGGGCAGCAAGAGGGGCTCAGACACCCACAGAGGTCCAAGAGCCCCCAGCTCTGGGCACACATTTGAAGGTAGAATGTGGGGCTGGCAGATGCCCCTACCTCTATTCTCCTTGTTACCGTGACACTCCACCCACATTTTCCCTTCCCAGAGTTACACCTCCACTAAACCCCCCCACCTCCCTTACTTGAGCCCCCAACCTCTCTCCTCTCCCCTCTTTCCAATCTTATAAACCCCATCCCACCGTCACAGCCCCACACTCCTCTGCTCCCATCTCTCTCTCAGGAAGTATTCACATCTTGTCCCTCCCCTCAAATGACTGATTACATTCCTTCCGAAATAAAATTGCTACCTATGACTCACAAATTGAAGCAACCTTTGGCCACACGTGTTTATTTGAAGCACCTGCAGCTGGCCCATACCAGCTGACTCAAGCTTGTGGGGCTTGGGCTAATGGGCTGTTTAATTTGAAGTGTATATGCTGCAGTTTGGCTCTGGACCTTCCTCCTCACAGTGTCCTACACCCTGGGCTCTAACGCTTCAATTAAAGAGACCATGAGCCCAAGCCTGAGTCAGCTGGCACAAGGCAGCAGCACGGGTTTTTAATTGCAGTGTATAGATATAACTTCAGTCCAAAATTCCTTTTGTCTTGGAGTACCTGTGATTAACACCCTTAGTTATGTTAATTGAAAAATGAGTTCACAACCATCAGTCTCAGGGGCTGTCATTCATCCAGACATTAGCACCTTGCCAGTTTAACAGAACAAGGCAGCAGAAGGAAACTGGTTTCTTTCAGAAGATGGTAACTTGGGAACCCTGCAGTCACATTACTATTAATATAGATCAGGGCAGTCCACTCTTTTCTCACTCGGGGGGGGGGGGGGGGGTGGAGTGGTGAGCAAATTTTGGACAGATAAGGCATAGAAATCAATCTTACTATTAATAAAATTTAAAAACAAAGATGAGGCAAAAGATGAACACGGGTTTACAAACTCAATTTGATTCTGTAAAAGCAGAAACTTACACTTCATACCTAAACACAACTCTCAACTAATATCCATCCTCCCTACTGCAACATTTAGATAAATACCACTTTCACAGCTGTACTCAAGAAATTGTCACTTGTTAATTAAACCATGTTTTGTGAAAACTTGCAAAGGGCTTACTTTTTTTTCCCTTTCCAGGAAGCATCATGTGTACAGGTGGCAGGGAAGCATGGCACGGCAAAGGAGGGCCGAGGCGGCCATGTTGGGTGGCAGAGAAAAACTTGGGGAGCATGGCGGAGGGGGGCAGGAAGTTTGGGGACCAGGGGTAGTGATGGCAGAGGTGGCTGTTTAGGGTGGTAAGGGAGAGCGTAGGAAGAATGGTAGGGCAGGGCTGGAATGGCAGGGGAGCAGGGCAGGGCAGGGATGGTGGGGACTCAGGAGGGGAAGGATGGCAAGGAAGAACAGGGATGGCCATGTTGGGTGGTAAGGGAGAACATGGGGAGCATAACAGAGCAGGGGGCAAAAGTGGGATGGCAGGGAGGTCAGGGGTGGGATGGAAGTGGACTATGGCATGCCAGGGCAGGGAGGGATGGTGGGGCTGTGGGGGGGGGGTGGCAGGGGAGTATGAGAGGAGAAGGGTGGCAAAGGAGAAGTGGTGCGGAGCTTGGCAGAGCTTGGGGTGGCAGCGGAGTATGGAGACTACTGGTGCTAGGACCCTGTTACTCTCTTTCTCCCACCCCCATGCCCCAGACTCCCCAATCCTCTTCATCGCCCCACTATGCCCCCTAGCTCCACCACCTTGCTACACACCCGGATTCCCCCAGGACCCCACCGCTGCATCATTGGCCACCACTGTGGCCTCCCTGCCTTGCCCCCACCTCATTACCCCTACTGTAGCCTCATCCAGCCCCTCCCCCCCCAGCCTCACCAGGACCCCACAGCATCTGTCACCACACCAGGGACCCCCCAAACCTGCCAGGCCTCCCAATAGCCTCCACTGCTGCCCCACCAGGCCCCCCGCAATCCTTCCACAGGGCCCAGCTCCTCACCGCTGCCCCATTGGGGCCTCACCAGGACCCCCCCTTCTGCCCCACCAGGGTCTCTGTGAGCTTGCCAAGGCCTTGCCTAGCCCCCAAACATTGTTGCCTCCTTGCCCAGCACCCATCTCCATTCCAGTCCCTGCCAGGCCCATGCCTTGCCATCACCGCAGACCCCTCAAAGGACCTTGGTCTCCCCCACTCACCTCCCCAACCCTCTCAGCCCCCCATTTACCTGGCAGGTGCTGAAAGGGAGCCAGAGTTACTCCCTGGCCAGGCCACTCTCCCCCTGAACCACATGTCTGCATGCTCAGGGCAGATTTAAAAAGGCCCCCAGCTGCCCATAGCTCCCAGACTTCCCGTGGGTGATTTCAGCCCCTGGCAGGCCCAATTCCGACCCATGGGCTGTAGGTTGGACAAGCTAGATATAGATCATCCTCCCCAGGCACTGTCATGTTGTAGTATGGAAAGGCTTGCATGATCCAAGGGTCTTAGAGCAAGGTTGTTTGGAGCTACATGCTTGTGGCAAGGTCAACCCATGGCAGCAAGGTCAAGGGAGAGGTTCCTGACTAAGGACTATCCAACGAAACCTCAACTCTCTTTCCAATGGCTGTGAAGCTTGATGAAGGCTACAACAGATCAGGGATCTCTAATCGTCTCAGATTCCCTGCCACTGGACTCAGATCCCTTATCTGTCAAGGACCATGTGTTTGTTGCCATGCGACAACATCCCCATGCTTAAAGGAGTCACTCATGTCTTCCATATGGGAATGAACAGTATAGATCATTAACACTACCTTGAGCCCCCATGAGGCACACCAAATTTCAAACCAACCTGAGCAACACTCAGGTTTTAAAACTCTTACAAGTGTCAATCTTCAAAGCATATAAAATGTGTCTAGCTCTGTGCAAAAACCAAAGAGCCACCAACCAAAAATTTCCACCACCTAGACATTTGTTTAAAGTTACTTGTTTTTTTCCCCTCCAAAGTTTCCTCTTTGGAACCTCTTGCTCAAAAGATACTGAATGTTGGTCACTAACCCTACCCTGTACCCTCTTGAGAAACACCAAATTTCAAAGGAATCAAACTAATCATACTGATTTTAGAGGACTTAGCCCTGGTCTACACTGCAAACTTATTTTGGGATAATGATGTCGCTCCGAGGTGTAGATGTAGTTATAGCAACTTAATCCTCAGAGTAAACAGCACTATGTTGGTGAGAGGGCTTTTCCCATCAACATAGCTAACACCAGCTCTCCTGTCAGCATAGGTCCACACCACTGCAATGCTAAGTGTGGACAAACCTTTAGAAAAGTCTATCTTGAAACAGAAGCTATGATATCACTGCTGCACCATAATCATGAAAAAAATTAGGCCTGATCGACAGACACTACCATGGTTAGATCCATGTAAGCTGCCGTATGTCAATATAGCTATGGAAAAGTCTCTACTTAAATTTGGCTCCCACAGGTATAAGTGCCTCACTATGCAAATTTAGTGATACCACCTCCCCAACTGGCATAGAAGCATGGTTCATGTAATTAGATTGACACATTATCTCTTATCCGTGATAGCACCATTCAAAATAGCTGGGATGGTGTTACAGAGCTACCTGGCATGACAAAAGCCCTGCATAACAGTAATTATGAACAAGGAATCCAAGACATCAGCAGTGATGAACATTTTAATATGATGAACAGTATCAGCTCACATTTGTAAATGTTGGTGACTTCAACATGTAATCACTGCTGTTTATACACAAGATGATTTGTTTGTACTGGATTTTAACTTGCATTTGTGAACGCACCCTGTGGTAGGTTATAAAAAGTGTTACCAGACCCACAGTGATCATTTCCCGAAACCTAAGTGTCATATCCATCTGGTGGTTCTCATAGCTTTCATTGCAGAGAATTACAGCAGAATTCTATTTTTAGTCATCAACAAAGAAGAAAAAGATACTGCAGCAAACACCTTTAATATGAATAAAAAATTCACAATGGAGGTACATTCTGGAAAATGTAAAAGGAATGATTACAATGGAAATTCTGACAGAATACAAAAACAAAGAAGGCTCTGTCAGACTATAAATCTAATGAGGAATGATTTAAATATGTTGATTTACAGTTAGGTTACATTGTGCTAAGCACTGCAAACAAACATCGGAGGAAAGATACTTGAACATAGTACCTAAATCATACCATGCGCATAGTTGTAAATAATAGTTCTTAATTACTTAATTTTACTGAACAGAATACAAACCAATGGAATATATGAAAATGAGGACTTTGCCATATACTGAATTTAATATACCTATGATAAAATTAACATATAGTTACATTTAATAAGGATTACACTACTGATGGAGAAATGAAACATACAAATATCTGCCACATTATCCCTGCTACTAAAGTATGCTCCGCAGTTATTCATACTGGCCCTGTTTTTCTCTCAGGTAAACTTAACATCAATCCATCAATATTAACCGAAGTTTTAGCTTAGTCTGAAGTGTAGAAAGAAATATAGCATTTATACAGTGGCCTTTCCTTGTTGGAAACATGAACAAATCACTATCTGGAAAGGGCTCTCTTGTGGATTATGTACACTGGCTGAAAGAAGTATCTTATGAAAAGGCACATAACTGTGATTTAAGGCTAGTATGGTCTTTGTTTCATACATAAAGTAACATTTAAAAAGAAATTCGTATGGTGAGTGGTTGGCTTCACCCAGCTAACCATATGGTGCAAAGCTGAAATATGTGCTTAGAAGATGCAGACTGACTGTGATTCTTGCTTCTTTAGAGTTTTTGTTTTTAAATATACAATGGACAAGTAAAGATCTACCTTTAAAAAAGGTATTTGCTGCAGTTCCAGGAGTCAATCAGCCATCTATTACAGCTGTTGCCTCTATGCAGGTACTGCATGAAGGCCTTATATTATTATTCTGCAAAATATTTTTTTACTCTTCTTTTAAAAACACAATTACATGAAAATGAATCATTAAAGATGTTTAATATATTCATATATAAAATATTAGATGTTGGTACAAATCATGTAGACCTCCCTTTGGAAATATTTTGACTAGCCACCACAATGACCAGAAACCACAAACATCTCATCAGTGCAAATCTATATTAATTTTTTTTTTTTTAAAACTACAGAAATAGCCAGCAACCTTCACATACAAAAGGAGTACTCAAAATCTGAAATGATAGAAATTATGCTTGGGCACCTTAAAGCCACCCATCCTCCCACTATGTTCAATTACAGTATTACAAAAAGGAAAAAATTAAAGCTGTTTGTGCAAGAATCACTACAATAGTCCTTTTACCCCAACCCCTTAATTTTATTAGACGTATAGATTCTTGGTTAAACCCTTCTTTTCTGTTTGATTACTGTTCTTCAAGCCAGGATGGGGCATCTACTCCAGGAGTTTTCAATTTGATGTGGAACTGTTTAAGTGTCTGTTCAAGCTGCTTCTGATTCCCAGCGAAGTATGCAGCGATGGCATTGTGGAACAGAACAAGCTGATTGTGCAATACTTTAACCTGTGGTCAAAGACAAAGAGGCACTTGATTGACACTAGATGCTTCAGACATATCAGTAAATATATTAGGTGCACGAATTAAAAACATTCAGACTCCAAACTAATGGAGAAGAGTTATTCAGTAATTATTTAACATTTTATGCGAAAATCCAACCTTTTGTGATGCCAGCTGAGTGTTATCAGGGTCTATTAATTCAAATAAGTCAACTCTGCGCTTCAAGATTTTGCCTGTCACAATGGAAGCTACGGTCATGTCAGAGACTATTTGTTTTACAGTGTTTACACTCTGCAACCATTTATTCTACGTGTGTCTGAACATGCTCCTGTATTTAGCTCCACTCTATTTTCCTGCAGAAAGCAGTGTGCAGATACATTTATAGGACTTTGTTAAAATTCTTAGCAAGAGGGCTACCTTCTCTCCTGATAGGAGGTGAGTATATTTGTTATCTGAAGTACAATCTTTTAGATATTATAAATTCAAGCCAAACTACAATACTTCTTGCAATAAATATTTCACCTGCCAACTTCCTGAGAGTCACCAATTTCTCTCGAAATAAACAGTGAAGAGGTGGATTTAGTGCTGGGACAATGGGATTCCATCCTGTAGCAGCTAAGCCTAGCAAAAGCAAGATTCCTCACACATCCTACCAATGCAACTAAATTCTGCCATGCAACAATCGTGCTACTCTAGTTTAGGGTTCCTCTGAAAACAGAGATGGCAGTAACACTGAATTGACTGCTGAGTCTGTGATACATCAGGGATTAGGCATAGACCAAAATCAGCTTCACTTGTAATTTAATCAGCATTTGAACCCAAGGCAATAGGGGTGGAAACAATTGCACAAAATCCTGTTGCACACGTTCTTCCTTTTTCCCGAGCTGACATTAAGGGAGAGATTTTCCAAGGTACGCGCATAGCAGCATGGCATGTCACTGCCCCATGTGCCTTGGAAAGTTCCCCCCCTAAAACGTATTACCTGTTCATGTTACATTGATTGTGTATGGCTACAGGTGCCTAACAGGAATATGCTCACAAAACATTTCTAGGGAATACAAGACTGACAGATTTGATATAGAGGGGCCCTTAGGCTGGCATATAATGCAGTGAGCAGCCATTTCTGAAATGGACACTGCTGGTGGCCTCAGCTATTCTCACAAAGCATGTATTTTAACTACATCTTCTCCTAACAAATGTGCACCCCACAAAATATCCATTTTGCCTGGGATCTGGCTCGTTGGGCCTGCTTCTGAAACACACCGTCAGATGTGACTAGTCGCCGGGGCAGCAAGCAATCCACTATGCAGCATAATGATAATCAGACCGACTCCAAGCAATTGCCTAAACAGGCTAACAATTCAGAAAAGATGTCAAATCTGTATACAATTTATAAATGCTGATGAGCCAAAATCTACTCAGCGGTGACATTTCTCTCCTCCAAGATAATGTACACCACAACTCTTTTTTCGAGTGCCTGTCTTGTCTATGTGGCCTTGAGGAAACAAAAAGCCATTTTCCGATGTATTCTGCTTCATTGGACTTTTAGGGCTTTTTTCCATCAGAGTGCTGTTAGGTCGCCCAGCCCATCTTCCTGCCAATGCCAAAAGTGACATAGGGAACAATCTGATTTAAAACTCACGTCACCTAAAAGTTTGTGTAAAATAGCAGTGCAGCCCGTAACTCGGAACTGTATCAGAGGGTATATGTCTAAACTGCAGGCTTGCTGCGTGTCCTGACGGGTTTTAGTCCAAACAGCCCACCATTCACACATATCTGCACATCTTAAACGTGCGGTGAGGTGCTCACTGAATGTGTGCGTGCATGCTCAATTGGGTCACGGGGTAAAGGGAGCATTATACTCCAGCATGAGTTTGTACCTGCCCACTTTGCAGGGAGGATGTGAATGTAGTTAAAGCATATGCGGCGCTCATCTTTGAATAATCTGCCAATGACATCCAGTAATTCCCTATAGGTAGAGCCCTGCAAATCTGCATATATACATGGACCATATCACAGCTCAAATGTGGATACAAATTTTATATTTGCACAGGGCTCTGCCTATAGGTTCCAGCCCTTCTCCCTGCTATACTTAACCAGCATCCCCTGCACCAGAAGCTACCTGCTGGTTTATACACAGCCAGTCATCATTTAAGCCTTCAATGCATATGGCCTGCTCCTATTTCAAGGCCAGTTCAGCCAAACAGGATATGTCCACTCAGCATGCCACTGACTGCAGGATCACATGAGGTTTCTGGTTAACCTACGGTGGGAGAACTACCGGAACAATAATTTTGAAAGAAGCATCAGAAACCTGCATTGTCTGAAAAGCTCCCCTTGTAACGAAAAGGAGCAGTGCATGGTGTGCACCTAACCCACCATGCACTGCCTCAGCCAGCCTTTGGACTGGCAGTGGGGCTGTTCCCCCCAGCTGGCTGCCCCAAGGGTTCCCTGGGGCTAGAGCCACACTCACTGCCCGCCCCAGTTGCTGGAGCCCCACTGGGGGAGCCCCGGTTCAGTGGCTGGGGCTCAGCTGCTGCTGTTAGAGCAGGGAAATTGCCAAGCATGACAGCTCCAGTGTCCCAGAGTGGCCTTGATTGGAACTCTGGGACATTTCCAGAGGCTGTCTAACCCGCAATGAGTGTACACTCACACTCTATTGCGGGACAGACAATCCGTGGTAAGCATTACCACGCTCGTCTAGGTGGTTTACCTGTTGCGCAGCAAGAGGGCTGTTGCCGCGCAAAAGGCAACATTGTAGTGTGTACGCTCACAGCCTTACCACGCAATAAGGCTGTTGTGTGTATAAGGCCTTTGAAAGCATTGGGCACTACCATCTTGCTTGAGGGCAATATGGCATCCCTCTCATTTGAAACAATAGGAAGATTGGGATCATTCTGAAAGATGACAATTTGAGTTTTTCTGAAGAATGTTTTATTTTTCAGCCTCTGCTGACAGATAAACATTTAGTTAAGATAATGGCAAAAAGTGGCCATTAATCCTAAATGTTTATTTAAAATAAAAGCTATTCATTGTATTCCTCAACTGGAAAGATTAATCTGGTGTACATGTACAGTTGGGCATGTTCAGGGGAACGTGGTGGATAAGAAGAGCAAGGAAAACTTGGAGGACTTGCCCTGTCATTACAAAGCAGCTATAAAATCCATCTCAACTGGTATTTGTTTTGCTCTGAAGTAGGTAAAGCAGCTAGAGCATACTAGTGATTATGCTCCTAAAAGTTAAACAAATTCTCGTGTATAATTTACTTCAGCACCAAGACCATATATATGAAATCAATAATTATTGACTGATGACCATTCTAGAAATATATATGTGCTTATACCGCTCAGGCTATGTCTACACTGTGCCAGCACCCTGGCAGGGAGGGCAGTGGGGAAGCCCTGAAGCCCCCTAAGTCGACTTAAAGTCAATTTAGGGCTACTCTGCGTCCACACTGGCTTTGTTGACTTTCTAAAGTCAATTTAGCCAGAAAAGTCGACTTAAAACTAGGT
>ML685796.1:5543368-5729062 GCA_007922175.1 Pelusios castaneus
GCCTGCTGACTCCCGAAGCCCGGGAGCTGAGCTGGGGAGCTGGCTCGAACTGGAGCCGGCCCCCCACCTCAGTCCAGGAGTTCGGGTGGCGACAGAAGCCCCCGAGTTGGTTCGGGTGTCAGCAGGTGCTGTGCTGGAGTGCCTGCCGGCACCTGAAACCCGGGAGCTGAGCTGGGGGGCTGGCTCGAACCGGTGTGGGCAGCCGGTTCGGGCCAGCCCCCTAGCTCAGTCCAGGGGAGCTGCCAAACCGGGCAGCTCCCAAAAATACTCAATTTCACTGCTTTGCTAGAGCAGTGAAATTGACATATTTGACAGCTCCAATGTCCCAGAGTGGCCTCGATTGGCACTCTGGGACATTTTCGGAGGCTGTCTATTGCGCAAAATGAGTACACACGAGCATTAGATAATGCTACCACTCTCGTTTTGAGTGGTTTAACTGTTGCATGGCAAGAGGGTGTTGCCGCGCAACAGAGAAATTGATCGTGTGTACGCTATTGGCTTTATTGTGTGGTAAGGAGCCTTACCGCGCAATAAAGTGTACATAGCCTAAACCTCATCTAATAGTGATTTCAAAATCCTAGATTAACACACATTTTGGCTCCAAAATTATTAATTCAGAGAGATTAGTTTTCAAATGACCTCTTTACTACCTTCCCAATCCTCCCCATTGCCTTTACAAAGTTAAAAAAATGTACTAATGCCCTCCATCTTGAGCCTACAATCTAATCATAAAGCTCACAAGTAGTAAATCAATATATTGATCACTTATGTAGTAAACGTGATAAAGTGCAGTAAAAAGATGTTCAGATATACAAATCATCTTTATTATGTTCTTTTTCCTCAGTAGTTTAGAGTGAGGGACTTGAGGTCCTGAACTCCATAAAGATTTTCTCCAATACTCAATGAGAATCTAGAAACCAATCCCATTTACTTTTCTTTCCTACTTTACATTATGAAGTGGACTGTATTTTAAGGAAACGTGCTGTTACATCAGATATTGATTTCTGGAGACAGAATCTAGTAGACAGCAACTCTGCTCCACAGTAAGTTGTACCTTACCTTGTTTTCCTCCAAAAATTTCAATTTGATAGACACATCATTGCGCATTTTGTCATATTTCTCTTTATGCATTTGGAATAGCTGCTGTGACTGCTCAATCTTTGGCAGAGTGTTTGCATCACGAGGACCAAGATTAAGTTCCTCTAGATCTGTGCGATAAGCATCATATTCGATCCTAGGAGGAAAAAAGTTAAGTGAGCCACAAATATCTCAAAACTTGCACAGCAAAAACAGAAGATTAGAAAGAAAGCTGGACCAAATTTTTTATATATATATATATATATATATATATATATATATAAAATGAAAGTTAACAAAATGACAATCCTGGACCGAATTCTTTGTTCATCTGTCAAAGCAAGTGTAAAGTAAGTCAGCTGCATGTTCTCTCACCATCATCACAACTCAACCACGTTATGAGTACATGTTTTCACTGCAGTGTTAACTCAGGTGATCAGCACCTCCATTTGTGCATGCAAATTAGCCTAGAACTGGTGTAAGTGACTAAGTCACAATCCAGTGTTGTCACTGGTGCCCCATTCATCCATGAGTTTTACTGGGGCTTATTAGATATATCCCATAGTTATTTGTACTGTAGTATGAGGACAAGGCAGGGAACAATAATATTTAAAAAGTCATGTAAGTAGGAAGGGAAAGAAAGTTATGCATGGCTTTTTGCACAGAAACAAGAATCAATGGAGGGATTTTCAAGAAGGAAGAATGATCTAGTCAAAATGACTGGTGAGTAAAATCATCTAAGTGGCCGTTCTCATGCATTTTGTATAGATTTCAGGGAATAATATATGTTGAGGATACTGTAGAGGTACACCAACTGCAGAAGGTGGGCTCAAGAGGGGGAAAAAATCAGTAAAAAGAAAATATTTAAACTTTTGAATGGTACACAATCCTAAGTAGTAAGTAGGGACTTAGCTCCAGAGCTATTGATGCAACAGTATTGATTGAGCAGGTTGTGTAGATTCATTCAATCAATCCCCGATGAGATCTCTGGTCAATAATAGTAATCCACCTCCCCAAAAAAGAGTAAGGCTGCGTAGACAGGAGTGAGTCTCCTGTTGACACAACACCATGGATATGCCATAGTACATCAAAATAAGTACATTAACAAGAGATAATGTTATATAATTTGTGTATCTCCCGTCAACCACACCACCAGCGTAGACCAGGCCACACCGTCATTCCTATTCTCTATCACAGTGGTTTTCAGACTTAGGATCGGGACCCAGTACTGGGTTGCAGATCCTCAGACACTGGGTCGCAGCACCCCCTGCTGGAATGCATTGCTCAAAGATGTAATTGTTGGGTCATGGGCATAAATGATATTTTTCAACTGGGTCCTGAAAAAAAATAAAAGTTTGAAAACCACTGCTTTATCATATCATGCACAAGCGACTTATCTTTACTTTCAAGGCCCTTCATGATCTATTACCTACCACCTAATTAAGTAATGAAAGGTCAGCCCCACCTCCCATCTGGTCATGATGTCATTCTCCATTGCACACTTGTTAAATTTTCAAACTAGCACGTTTGTGCTTTCTCCCATGCTTCCCTCACACTTGGGAGAAACTCCCCATAAACATCTGCAAAGCAACCCTCCTCAAAACTCTCCTCTGCCATAAGACCTACAAAAAAGACCTTAACAGTTAGGGTGCTGATATGCAGAAACCACTGCCTATCATGCTCACCAATACTGTCAAATTGTTTCCTTGTACATCCCATCTGGTCTGTGTCTGTCTCTTGTCTTATATTTACATTGTAAGGTCCTTAGAGCAGGGACATCTTTTTGTTCTGTGTTTGTACACAGGATCCTAGTCTGTGACAGGGGCTCATAGGCTCCCGAGTGAAACAGACAATAAAAACAGAGGTCTTTAGAGCAATATTTCTGGAGAGCTGTAATTCTTGCACCACTCTCCCTGGTGAACAAGTAGCACAACTCACAGTGGAGTAGTGAAAGGATAGATGCGGGAGGCAGAAGAGAATATAATAAAAGAACAGAAAGTCCAAGACATTTAATAAACCCAAGCAGCAGGAATCATTTCCCCCCCCCTTTGTCTGCACATGAATGTTACACCACTATGAGATCACTGATTTATATTTCTTAACATGACTCCCTGATTAAAAAAAAAAAAAAAAAAAAAAAAAAAAAAAAAAAACCTTACTAAAAATAAGATGACTACAAAATTGCCTACAATTCAAGTTTTGCAATGGGAAGAGCTACTGGTTTAAATGGTGATTGACCGGGGGTGAGGGCAGAAATCAATTATTTTATTCTACTGCTTAAAAAGAATGTTTGGCATATGTAATTAAGGTTTTCATACAAGTGGACTCAAAACTGTTTTCCAAAATACATGTATGCATTATTTGGGGCCTATTCCTGCTCCTATTGAAATCAAGGGCAAAATACTCCTAGAAGCAAGATCAGGCTCCCATGGAAGGCTAAACTCTAGTACAGTGATATTTAGACTGCAGCTTGCAAGTCACAATGGGTTCTTTAATGTGTCTTCTGCAGCACAATGTTAATAACTAAATCAGTGTTTTAATCAATCTAAATTATTAAGCAATCAGGATGCTTTTATTACATTATTAAGCAATTGGAGTTGTTCAAATACTACTTGGTCAGTCATTTTACTGGGTAAATTCTATGCATTTGTCTGGTAATCTTGATCACTAATTTAGCTCCTAAAACACAGGTCTGAGTATCATTGTTTTAGTATAAGAGCACCGAGCACTGAACATTAGTACAGTGACGCTAGTCTTCTTGACAGAGGCGGCCTTAGCCTATCTGGGGCCCCTATAGGGCTCCCTAGCACTGGCTCCACCCTCCCCCTTCAGCCTTGGCATCCCACAGGCCCCTGCCCCTGCCATGTGTTCTGCGGAGCGGGAGGCAGACACAGCTTTTAGGGTAGGTGAAGGGGCCCCTTACTGCTTGGGGCCCATGGCGGCCGCCTGCTTCACCTACCCCAAAAGCCGCCTCTGCTTCTTGAGAACTACTTTACATCATCCCCTGCACAGATACCATAAGAAAATAATTGGTGTAATCTTTTAAAGTAATTTATTTATAATTCCATTCAAAGTAAACTGTTACTATATTAAAAGACAGGGAACTGAATGGTTAAGCATTCAGCTGAAAGTAGGGTGACCAGATATCCCAATTTTAATAGGGATCGGTGCCTATTATCCTCTCACCTCTTGTCCTGATTTTTCATGCTGGTCACCCTACCCAAGAGGTTAGAAGCCTGTCAGTTTGAATCTAGCCCAATTCACAAGAGATCTAAACTATCTGATATGTGTTTGGTAGAGATCTTACATGAAATTAAATTAGCTTTTATCTGCCACCATATGAACCAGACATTGAACTATTGGTCTCAGTCCAGTTCATAGCAGATAAGTATCCATACTATAAAGCCTCAGCAATTGAGCTGGCATCTAGTCACCAGACACCAAAGAGTGGTCAGTACTGAAGAGACCAGAAATCAAGGTTGATATACACTAACAGGAAGCAGAGTGAGAAGTCTGACTTTGTTGTCACAATGCTGTAGGCTTACTATGGATAAGGGATGCCAGAGTGAGTAAGCAGTCATGTAAAGAATGCACTAAAGGGCACTGGAAGAACATTATTTCTCATTTATAAACATTACCTTATGTATGACTAATTGTAGCAACCCAGAAGCCTTAATTTCCACTATTATTCTACCTGGAAAAAGTACCTTTACCCTACAGGAAACACACTAAGTAGCATAATTTCTGAAAGATCTGAGTTTAACAGAACATTTCCTGGAAGTTTAAATTTCAAACATCATTTTGAAGTATGTAAGTTTAAAAACTGAACATAGTCGGGATTTAAAATATGAAACTGTGTTTACAAGCTTTTCAACTCTGTTTACAAGTTTACAAAAATATGAAACTGTGTTTACAAGCTTTTCAACTCTGTTTACTAGTTCAAATGCAAGGACTAAATCTGAAGACAACATGTTAAATGAAAATAACTCATGATACAGAATAGCTACCTGGCACTTTCATACTGTTTCACAGTCATTAATGTATCTTCAATTGTTTTATTCACTAGTGTGTTCACACTGGCAATAAAAAAGTTAATAGCACCAAGAAGAGTCTCTCCATTTTTAGCTAGAAGTTTCTGAGTTTCTGCATTGTATCCAAATTCCTCCTATAACAAAGAGCAAAAAGAAAAAAATTACTGTCGTTTATAATTAAAATCATGTCATTTACTCAGATACTTATTAACACTGAAAAACCACACTTACTAATTGTTAGGAATATACAGATATGGTTAGACTATGTTCTATGTAATTTCATCACTGCTGTTTGAGTGTGTACATCTTTAAATAGACATCAGTAATTACAATATTCTAGGTAACAAATTAAACAAAGTCAGAACCATAACTAACCCTTTGTTTTAGACCTTTACAAGCAACACAAATTCTGTTCAAGCTTCTCTCAAGAAACCATACTGATTTCAGTAGAATCTGTCCCAATAATAGGGATGACACCTATTCTTGATACCAGTTCTACTGTGTTTTTTATATAGCTATGGATCTTGGCTAAATTAAAAAAAAAAAAATTACTCTCTATACCACTTCAAATAACACTACCAAAAATCTTCAGGTTATCATTTTGTAACACTTTAAGGGAGACACTGAATTTGGACTAATCCTAAAGTACTGTTACCAACACCAGTGGCTCTCAATCTTTCCAGACTATTGTACTTCTTTGAGGAGTCTGATTTGTCTTGCATACCCCCACATTTTACCTCACTTAAAAACTATTTGCTTACAAAATCAGATCTAAAAAATGCACAAGTGTCACAGCACACTATTACTGAGAAATGGCTTACTGTCTCATTTTTACCATATAATTATAAAAATAAATCAACTGGAATAGAAATATTGTACTTACATTTTAGTGTACAGTATATAGAGCAATATAAAATAATTTTTGTATGAAATGTTATTAGTACTGACTTTCCTAGTGCTTTTATGTAGCTTGTTGTAAAGCTAGGCAAACATCTAGATGAGTTGATAAATCCTGTGGAAGACCTCTGCATACCCCCAGGAGTACATGTATCCCTGGTTGAGAACTATTGACCTAGACAACTATAACACCATGAATTATGCCAGCAAAATAAGACTAATTAACTAAATTCTCAGGGGGTTAATATTGATTAATGAACAAGGATTATTACATCCTGGAACAAAATGCTGTACACCAAGATCTGATATTTATTTGAACACGATATAATTAACTGAAAAAGCAGAAGGTGCTATCATAATGAGTGGTGAGAACAAGCAATAATATAGACTAGCTACAAATTTTAAGGCAGGCATGAATAAGATGAAAATTACTGCCAAAAAGCATTGCAATCAAGTTGGACAAAAGGCAATTTATCAACAGCAACAGATTAAAATGTCAGATTGCAATGATTATTCTTCTAATACAAGAGGACTGTACACTAGTCTTGCTGATGTATTTGTGTTTTTGTGGTATCTTCATATTTTGCATAATCTAAGCTTTCATTTTAAAGTAAGTTTTTAGTTATCATGGTTGTCAAGATGTGAACCTACTGTAACCAACACCAGAGTGTAAAAACTAATGCCAAATTAGGACTCAAACATTAACATTAACTGACAACAGAGTCCTGTGGCACTTTTAAAGACTAACAGATTTATTTATCGCATGAGCTTTCGTGGGAGAAGATCCCACTTCGTCAGACGCTTTGAAGATAGGAAAGTTACAGAGTGGGAGGAAATTAAATGCAGGGGAGTGTATGACATAGCATCAGGTCAGGCTGTAACAGCAAATCAAAATAGATGTTAGGATTCAAAACACTGGGGAACAGCACATAGAGGAGGGGGAGGTCAAATCACTAGTTGTAATAACATCTATTTTGAAAAAATAGAAAAAATAGGAAAAAAAAGTGCCACAGGACTCTTTTGTCTTTCTACAATAGACTAACACGGCTACCCCTTTGGAAATTAACATTAACTGTTTCACAAGCAGAGGAAACAATAAGAGAATAGCAAAGAGGGAGAGAAACAGCGACAAAGATGGGGAAGAAAAGGAAACTAAAACATAGCAGTGACGTTCCAAGGATTTACATTATCCTGCTTAGCAAAGCACCAAGTGCTGAACAAATAAAAGTTTAGGTTACTACATAAGGGCCATATTCTAACCATGATTTTTGCATGTACCGCCTATAAACATTAATGGGGAATCCTCCTCTCTGGATTGAGGATAATCCTATTTGCACCATCATATAGATGATAATTAAAAATGGAAGTCAGCTCTCACTACCTAAACAATGGGACACTTCTTTAGGTTTTGAGACTACAGAGTAAATATAGGAGAAATCCTTGAATCCAAAGGATAATCACAATAGAGAGCTCAAGATGAAAGCTACCACACACTGAATTTACAAAGGTAAGAGTTGTTTATTAGAACAATATGTTTTAAAAAAATCTTGATTTTTCACCTAGTATTAACTGTTTTGCAGCTCAAATGTTGATGTCAAATTATCAACCGTGAATGTTAACATTCCAGCTTAATCCTATTTGGGAATGTGAAAAAATTATAATCTGGCATCTGACTAAGTAGCTAAAACTGAAGTTATTTAGTATACTTATTAACAAAAAGAAAGTAAGTGAGAATACAGAGCTTTACAGCTTCTGAAGATAATTGGGGATGTTTACAATAATTACATTTTTGGGAATCATCTGGAATCATGATACTGTTCCCATCAGAAAGATAGTGACTCTGGATTTGAAGCTGAATAGTGAGAAAGTTGATTTAGATGTGGGAGGAAGTATTGCTTCCCTCCCTCAACATCTGTTTTCTTTCCCTCCCGAAATGGTCCCTGGATTCCTCTCCACATGAGACACAGAAGTGTATAGTCAGTTACAACAATATTACCTAAATTGTATATGATACAACTCCAAACTGAAGAATTAACCCACCCTATAATGTAAGGTTTCTAAGTGATCACCTCAAACTTCCTTGCTTGGAGAGTCTAAACGCTGTGAAAGGAATTGATTCTCATTATAGGTTTGCAAATATATATATATATATATATAGGTTGCAAAGTTCTGATCACAAATGTTGCCTCATGAAACAACTGAACTCAACATCTTTTAAAGAAAAAAAAAATGGATTAATCCACATTGTTATTTCACTATTTTTGCATGAACCCTACTCTATTGCCAAATACATACACCACAGGCTTGTTGTATTTTACAGGAAATGATGATCTAGAATAATTCTAATGACATTTCATGTTAGTTGTCCCTTCAGTCCAAATTCCAATTAAAGACAAACATTTAAAACAAAAAGCTATTAAATGACCTAATATGATTTCCTTCAAAGTCTCAAATGCTATTACGTAGCAGCTATCTTCCTAAATAAAGAAGCGTATCTACTGTGCAATATGCACAAACCAGTGAAGTTTATACTCAAATTTTTCTTTTCTAATATTACTAAAGTCTTACATGGAGTTCCAATGATTTCAAACTCAGGTCTGCAAATGCATCTCCAAGTTGCCTTTGGGTATGTACCATCTGGTAGAGTTGCGTGGACAAAGTCTGTGCAAGTCTCAAGATATTTTCATACTTTTTTTTGTTATCTCTCAGTATTTCTATTTGGGCTTCCAGTTCCAGGTCTACTGTTCTTGAGCCTCGGCCCAGCTTTTCAGAGATGATCTGACGAGTACACTGCAAATTCATAACAAATAGCTTAGAATTATTGTAAAAGCAAAAAAAATAAAATAAAAAAATCTATAGTCAAGAAGTGCAGCATACACCCTTTCTTGGCTTCGAAGAGTACATAATTATAAGCAATTCTTTCACAATCACCCCTCCCAATTTAAGTTTGCACAACAAACTAAAGAAAAATGTCAAGCTCTTTAGAAGTTTATCAGGACTCAGCAAGAACGTTTGTTGAACAAGTCTCAACTTCTACTAATACAAATATTTAAGTTAACAAATCAAGAGCAGAACTAATTACAATTCTCAAATGAAAGATTTCAGATCTTCACTTTTTAAATTTGGTGAATCTCATTAAGTAAAAACAATTATGATTTAGTTCAGTACATTCAAGTCAGTTCATTAAATACAGAATAAACCAGAGTGTTACAGATTCTAAATAACCATTATAATATTTATTCCATCTTCATCTACCCAACCATCCAATGCTACAGGCATTACCCACTTAATTACAAAGATAGACTTACTGGATACAGAGCATCTGCAAATATAAGTTTCTGTATTTTAATGTTTAGAATTTTGCTATTTCGGGAAACACAACTGCTTCTTTCCATGGTAATTTGGGGAGCATTTTTAAGCTACTGGGGACTCTTGCTGAGGAATGTATAAAGAAGAGTGTCTTAAAACTTAATCTGTACTCATCTGATTATAAAAAAGTGTGATTATTTTATCTTTGAACTTTAGGCTTTAAAAAGTAAAGTTTACTCTTCCTTCCTAAACTGACTTGTAATTCATTGGTGTAGTGAGCAGCAAATTCAGAATTTGGCAAAGTAAGATACAAGGGTGTAAAACAATGGTTCATTGTTGTGGTGACCCATTTTTAAGCATGTTTTAAAGAAGAAGTGACTATGTGGTCCAAAGAGAAGGTCAAGAAGTCAAGATAGAAAGGAGCTGCACAACTGGAGGAATTATCTTACTCTGAAGAGAGTCCTGATAGAACTGAGATGATCAAGGTCACAACTACACTTCTGAGAAGGGGGGACGATTACAACAGTTTGGTCTTCCAGTGTAAACCAAATCAAATGCTGTTTCTGAAACATGTTACACCCCCAGAATTTTCAGGGCTATAGCAGGATTTGTAAACATGGATTGATTCACTCTACACTTCAAGGTCAATGTTTTAATGGTGTCCCCCAAGCCACGAAGATTCCTTCTCAAAGACAAATACACTGAGGAGTTCCTTTTCTTGTATACTTTGGTATATTTGTGTTGTATCAGTAAAAATTTTTTAAATTGAACTGATAATGTAGATGACACCTAAGAATGGAAAGCCATAGCAGAACAGTGGAAGAGCTAGTGCAAGACCAATGGGATAAAGATGAGTCAGTCCACAGAAGGTTATTAAAAATGACCAACCAGGCACATAACTTTCAGTTGGAATCAGAGATATGAAGGTAAGAGAATGAAGGCAAAACAGTACCATTTCTGGGAGAGCTCAAGGGAAACAAAACACATTACGAGTATGGAATTACCATAAAATTGCAGTCTGAGAATAAGATTAGTGCATGAATAAATGTTGCAGTAAAAGGATAGAATAGGCAAGGATAAGTTCTGGCTATTTTTCCAGAGTAGATGATATGCAAACTTACAAAGAAGGGAAATGTAAAAGGAAATGTGAGCAAGGAATGACAAAATTTTGGGGATCAAGTGGAAGTTTAAAGGTAAGAAGACTTGCTACATATGACAAAATGTTTTTTAATCTTATAACAAAGAACTTTGAAGCATTCAGCTTCAGAAATATACAACAAAGGGGGAAAAAATAAACCTCAGAATCAACATTCACAAATGGATGAGAAATGGAATAAAAAAAAGTGAGTGAGTATTCTATAGACATGGTCCAAAAGCTTACATTAGCAATCAGCTTCACTCAGTTGCCCCCAAAGGATAAACTATAAGATGAGGAGGTTAAAACAGAGAATTTAGAGAGATGGCAGATGATTATCCTCTCTTTTGACTTCTTTTTAGTGGGTTAGTCCAGACATGCAAATATTCTATCCTCCCACCAGCAGTTGGAGACAAGAAATTGATGTATTTAGCCAAGTTAGGTGCCCTGTATAAAGTAGGTGCCCGTGGCTGGGCATCTGTGATGTGAATCATGAAAAATGTCATACAACGTCCTTAGAAAAAACTAAAAGAGAATAAAAACCAGCATAAAATTTAAAAAAGAGAGACAACGATCAAGGGTAAAAGAGGCATTTCTGTCTACAGCGACTCGGGCATTTCATGACCAGAGAACAGTCCATTAGTAAAGCAAGGTATCAACCTTCTTTGAAGCATCCCTCCACTTAATTTTGAGGGGATTTTTTAAACTGAGAAGCAATCAAGGACGAGGCAGATGAGCTACAGTGGAACAGAAAGATATCTTGAGAGGATAGAAACACTTTAAAAAAAAGTTTAATATTAATACTGAAACCCCATAGGAGTCACAAGCTACATACGCCAATTATAATGTATTTTTCTTGGAGTGAATACACTTCTTCCTCCCCAGAAGAAGTGGCTCTTTCTGCATGGTCAGGAAGAGAAAATAGGGAAGGGTCATTCACTTACATAGCAGCTCATGTCTCCACACAGGTGTGTGAGATGGAGTGACTGGAATATTACTTAGCATGAAGAGTGAAAAGAGAGATTAAAATGTTAATTCCCACCAGCAAAGGAGAACTTAATTTATCTTACCAAGTTAAAAAGAGTTAGGAAAGAACATTAAATATTACAAACAATTAGGACCCCTGGTTAAGGTGGATAGAAGTTGATTCACAGAAGGGCATGAGTTCTGAATTAAGAATGGATCAAAAGACAAACAGGTGAGGAAATAACATGTTCTCAATAATATTTTGTTGAAAAAAAAGAGGGAGGGTAAAGATATGTTTTGTTTGTGTATGTTTTGTTTTTGAATAGCTAATCCAGAGGCACTGAGCAGAGCATGAGTGATTTCTTTTGTCCTGCAGATATCTGAAGTCAATAGTAAATTAATGTCTCTGGCCTTGTCTTTCACTAGGAAAAAAAAAAAAAAAGCGTTCTTAACTTGAAGTAAGACAAGACCTCAGAGAAGGAAGTTCTCATGTGATGCAGAAAAGCCTTTGATTGAAGCTAAAAAGGGGAGGCGAATGAAGTGAGATGATTTTAAGTTTCATGTAGGTCAAAAGAAAATGAAGCCCATGGGACACAGCAAAAGAGTATGGTGTTTTTATCATCTAGAAAAAAATGAACTCAAGCAAATGCCTAACAAACCCTTGTTCAGTGAAGAAGGGGATAGGATGAGAAATGTTTGGGTGGACTAAAGTAGTACTGGATTACCAGCATTCTTGGCAATAACTGATAAGGGAGGAAAGACTCTGGACCTCAGACTGTCCTTAGTAGATTCTACCATGCCAGATGACTGTGATCCTGCACAGAAAGGACCAAACCATGGTATATTTTCTGAGACCAGGGTCATAACAAGATTAAATTATCTATGCATGCAAAACTACGTTCCTCTGTACTACCAGGGCATCCCCCTTTGTAAAAGCATACCTTGACATGAAAAAGCTAACTATGTCAATTGCCCTTCTCCCTGTTTGTGGCACTGGATCGCTGAGGACTAGCATTTGGACCTCATCCAAGTTTCCATATACAGATGATATTGTGATAACTAACACATTGGGAAATTCTTGTTTGTTGACCAACCTGCTCAAAGGACAGAGTTGAAGGCACTGACTGATGGAAAAGAGTGAATCATCTCCTGATCTCTTATTTATTCACCCTCCCTAAGGTCTTTTCTACACCCATACAGGAAGGGGAATAAACACTTTTATATCAAACATATCTTTATGCATCCACACTAGGGAGAGAATTGGTATCAGGACAGACTGATTTAAATTGAAGTGATTTCAATCCTCTATTTTAATAGTGTTTTGCATTTGTACTTTTTAGTTATTTTCCTAAAGAAAGGTTAATTCTCATTTGTCGGTTACCATTAAAACATGTTTAATTGCAACTAAATATAATCCCTACCCAATTTGGAACATCTTTTTGCTAACACATTTATTAAAACACTTATATACCTTAACTTAGATTTATTCAGATTCTTAATTTTAAATTTTGTTAGAAAATGGTGATGCTGCATTTCTTAATTACTAGATTAATTTTTTACTTGCAATTTGTCAAGCTATACATGGATAAAATTCAAATTCAATCACAATGCATAAAATAGCATTTTATGATTTATTAAATAAAGCTATCTTAAATGTGCTGGATAAGTAAAAATGATTGGAACACTGAATTTAAAACTGCTTTAAAAGGACATCTGTCATTAGTAAATGAAGCACGTGGTGACGTAGCAAATTAGTACAGGATTTTAGAACTGAGCAGATTTCTTCTCATACTTAGCTTTCATCCACAGATTAAAAGAAAACAAGCTTGTCTGCTTGTTCAACTCTCAACTGGTTTCTTAACTCTGAATGAACTAGCTATTGAACTGAAATAGCTGATTAAACTGAAATGAAGGAATTTTTTTGTTTTTTTGCACATGTAGAACAGGCTATTGCTATCGAAAGGTGGTGTAGCACTTAGCCTTGGGTTCCAGATGCTTAGCCATTGACTTCCATCAGTTCAGTTGTCTGACTTCATTTTAAAATGACAAATGTACTGCTTAATATTTTTGTATTTAATTTTAATAATTATAATTTTAAAACTGTGATAATATTATGATGGCCTTAACATATGTTGCCAATTTCAAATTAAATTTTAAATTGATTTTTAATAAAAGCAAAGCTATATTTTTATTTAAATTAAAATGTAATTTTAAAAAGAATTTATTGTTATCCACCATGCCTAGTGTACCTGCTTGAATTAAAATCTCAGTCTAACCAAAGTATTTATACTAGTGCAAAAACTGTGTGTAGACAAGGCCAAAGTGAGAACTGATTTTTTTCCCATAGACAGAAAAATAAAAGGTTATTGAAAATCACTAGTTTTAATCTTAGTTTAAATAAAATATTAAACACTTTCCTAAAGAAAGAATTAAAGGCATATGGGAAAAGCAAAAATAAAATCTGGCCAGTATATTCACACTAGGATAATGTTGTATTGATAAAGAGGAGGTTGTTGTTGTGACATAATCCCCTTATCATACCAAGTCTGGAAGTGGCCTATTACAAAGTCAATGCTTGCTACTGACAGCAAAGAAAACTGGACCACAGAACTGATGCAGATTGCTAGCCTGCTATCTCGATGCAGGGTTTAAGAAATAAATCTGCTTGTCCGCAATATCCTCTTGCAGGTATGAATAATACTGTTTCCATTTCAGATTATTGGACTCCCAAATGGTTTCTCAGCTTTGAAACTACGCAAGCTCAAATCTATCTCCTCTAAGCATTCTTATGAATGCCTTCCTTCTTCTATTGGCCTTGATTGTTTAATCTTGATACTCTTCTCAAAGCTAAATTCTCCTTTTCTTCCACATCTCCTGTATCTGCAAATCTTCCTTTCACTACCTATGCCACAGTGCCTGTAAATACCATTGCATCAACTCCATCTTTGTTGCAACTACATACACAATTTTATTTTCTCACCCTCACTCATGCAGTTCCCTTCCCTAAGGCTTCCCTCAGTCCCAGCTCTTCAGATTCCTGTGTGAAGAACAATCCCCCTTTCTCCTGGACATTTTTTCCACATGTACAAACAAACATAACCACACTCCACTTATGTCAGGATTCAATTCATTGGTTTATGCCACTCATGGATTTATGCAACAGAATGATACCAGCAAACTTCCCCAGTCTCTCAGGCAACCTTAGGAAATTCCATCTTGCAATCTTCAGTGCTGTCCCCCTGAATCTTGCAAACTCATATCAGTCTGTCAATTTACAAAAGAAACTGATATGCACCGGTTTTGTCACTTTAAATGAAGTCTCGCCATACACCCAAACCATATGCGCTGCTTTAGATAAAACAAATACGTTTATTAAATACAGAAAGATTTTAAGTGATTATAAAACCGAGGAACATAAATCAGATTTGATCAGGATAAAATAAAAGCAAATCAAATTCTAAACTAAGCTTAATACTCTCAGTAACCTTACAGAGGTAAACGATGCTCATCACAGGCTGGCTGATTTCCTTCAGCCAGGCTTCCACCTGTGGACAGTCCTTCAGTTGCTTGATGTTGTTTTTGTAGATGGAAGGAAAGGAAGAGAGCGTGCAAGGGTGAGACAGCAAAATGTCTCCTCTTTTAACATGTTCCTTTGCCACCCCTGAGGAGGCCACTTCTGAAGTAGTGTGTCCTGGTTTGGGCCTCTGACTACAGGAAGTAGACAAAGTGGAACAAGAATCCAGTGGAGGGGAACTAAAATGATTAGGAGGAGAGAGAGAGAACTAGGCTTGATTAGTCTGCAGAAGAGAAGAAGGGGTGGAGAATTTAATAAAAGCCTTTAACAACCTGACAGGAGATTTCACGGAAGATGGGGCTAGGCTGTTCTCAGTGGTGATAGATGACAGAAGTAGGAGCAATGGTCTCAAGTTGCAGTGAGGGAGGTCTAGGTTGGATATTAGGAAAACTTTTCGCCAGGCGAGTGGTAAAGCACTGGAATGGGTTACTTAAGGAGATAGTGGAATCTCCATCCTTAGAGGTTTTTACAGTGTGGCTTAACAAAGACTTGGCTGGGATGATTTCGATGGGATTGGTCCAGCTTTGAGCAGGGGGATGGGACTAGATGACCTCCTGAGGTCCCTTCCAGCCCTAATATTCTATGATTGTATGTCAAAGGGTCTTTGGTTTCATCCTGGGGCAAAAATAGGGAAATTTTTGAAATCTCAAGAAGTTTTGCAGGACAGGAACAGTTTCCTGTTTAGCTCAACTAAAGACTCTGATAGTCAGATGACTGAGGGCTATGGGGCCTCACTATCTTTGCATGAGTTCTTAGATTCGTGGGGATTCTCCCACTGCAAAGTATTCTCCACTCCACAAGCTGGAGGAGTGGTGAAGAGTCTGATGTGGCCCGATATACATACAAACCCAATTCCTTTCCTCCAGCTCTCTGACAGCCAAATTTCAGACAGAGTAAGGAGCTGCTGCTCTGAATTGGGCTAAATTTAGAATTCCTGACAGTGATATGTTCACTGCTGCACATGCCCTAAGATATCCTTATATCAAGGGCCTTAAAATGGAAGATGGGGAGCAGTTTGTAGTGGTCACTATCAGCAAAATAAATGAGTTTTATCACCACCATTTTATTACTTATTCACTTGTTTCTACATTATTCCATCAAATTAAGGTTACTAGGTACACTTGAAGACACAGAAGTGCTATGGTAATTTTAAAAAAAGCACAACCACACACCAGAGCGAACACATTCAAAGAAGTCACCTTGATACCAGATGTAATCTCAAATCCAAAAACTAAAACAATCCAGCAAGGAGAAGTGTCAGAAGACTAATGACAATGATTAAGAGACTTTTTAGATCATTTATAACAAAAATAACAATTTCAAATTTTTATTTCAGCTAATGCTACTCAATGACAAATTATATAAATCTCAGCAGTTCCACTGGAAAGAAAAGAAAAAAAAAAGGATGTAGGATTTAGGCATTAATTTAGAAGTTCACTAAACTTGTTTTAGTTCAAGTAAGTATTTTGGTAGGAAAATATAATCCTCCCCCTATTTTCCCATGTTAATAAACCCTAAAAGTTACCATTGCATCATAAAAAATAAGATCTCTAAATCTTGCACATATGTAGGTTCTGACAGAAGATTCTGGAGTTCTAACCTAGACTAAAAAGTCTGGAGGGAAAGAATCATCACTAATAGGTTAATCAGTCAACTAAACAAGTCATTATATCTACGTCAATTCAGAATAGATGTTCCTCCATAGCTAAAAATCTGCCATTGTTATTTGTAATATGCTGCATCCTTTAACACATCTTATGCTGTAATATGATGCTTTTAGAATTTTTAACTTGCATTAGTAATTGACTGGAAACAGCAATACAAACAAACTTAAGCTAGCAAACCTTGTAAGTGTTTAGGCTCCATTTTCTCACAAGCTCCAATTTTTCCATTGCTGGATTCTTTACTTCATCTGCTAAAACAACTGGCCCACTTTTCTGCTGCATCCTCCCACCACCTGAACAAGTAAGACACAGAAAATGTTTAGGGCCCATGTTTTTAAGAAGTCAAGCATATAACTGCATATCAAAAAGGTCGTGAAACAACACTAGTGCACGGAAAAGCAAATTATTCATTTAACTAGATTTTATGTGAACAACTGTACTAGGTAAATAAATATGAGAAACAAGCACAAGACTGATTTTAAAAACAAATCAGGCCTACAAGTGCATATAACAAAGGGAAGTAAAGCTATTAATTTAAAAATCTATTCAGAATATTTGTGTAAGTGAATAATTTAGGTGAATTAATACTAAATTAAGTAGTAAAGTATGATAAAGTTACTTGGGTGTGTTTCTATATAGAATTTTTACTACCCAAACAAAGTAATTGAGGTATATTTTTAGTTATTTAACCTGTTTTAAAACATCAAATGGGAAGCTTCAAGAGTTCAACATCCTGTTGGAATTAGCCAATCTAATGCATTTTGTTTACACCCTACAAGCTACTGTTAATATGTTACAGAAGTATTCAAATTATAACCAAACTGCTGCCACAAAGTACACCCAATTTAAGATGTACAGAACTGTCAAAACAATACTGTTAACATGAGAGTAAGAAATTGACATTTTTCAAGATCATGCTATTGTTAGCCTCAACGTGTGTAGTTAAAATTGATGGAAATCTCCTGTACGTATAAAAAGGTTAGTGTACTTCATAGTTTTATTAGGTTCTCATTCAGAGATAATGGAACTTAAGTCATCATTCCAAATCAGCAATAAAGAAATCAGAGCAAGCAGTGAAACAGAACGAAGAGTCACCATCAATACACTCTCTATTCAGTCCCAACTTTTCGCAATCAGTAGTCAGTATGGAATGTTATTCAAATAACACGTTTTGATTTGAATTGAAAAGATGATTCTCAATGTCATAAATTGTAAAAAATGTTGCTGACATATTGTTGGCAGCACCCCACATATGCACTGCCCAAGTTATGCCAAGTGCTCTTTAGTATCCTACAAAGGAGGGAAAAAAATGAATGAAGAGCAAAGTAGTTTGTTAGTCCATGCATGAATTCCCAGAATTACATATACTCCACGTTTATTGATGCTATCTTAGCATACGTTGAGCGTCATGTGATTTTGTTTCTAAAAAGAAATGCAAAATTCAATGCCTGCGAAATGCAAGACAGAATCATTATGGAAATATTTTTCTTCCAGATCCTAAGGAAATATTACAAACATGGCAGAGTTAAAAAGTTAAGCCATTTAAAAAAACAATACTTGACAGTGTCCATCCTCAGGTAAAAAAGCAAATTATACAAGGAAGAAAGTGTAATCATTAGGCTTTCCAATAGAATTCCAGAGTGAAAAACTGAATTATTAGCAGAAGACCCATAGACATACGAAGGTGTATTATTCAGAAGGCCCATTGAAACGGAAAAGAGAAAGGCTAACCCTGCACCTGTCACATCTTGTATAATGCAGAGCACTAATGTTCCTCACCTCAACCTTGCCAGATCACTGGTAAACAAGTAAAAATAGTTAATTTCTGCTTGTGTCTTGAGACAGTCCTTTAAAACACTGAGCACTACCACATGACTTACATTTTAAAAATATTGTATAAATATTAAATAATTAATCTTCACAGAACTCCTCTGAGGTAGCTAACTGTTCTCCCCCATTTTACTGAGGAAGAAAAACACAAATAGGTTAAATAACTTTCCAAAATTGGGGCAAAACTTGGTTTGCGTGTTACAAACTTCAAAATCCAATATCATATGTGGACTCTTCAACTAGTCTATATCCCCTTTAGCTGGCAAAAAAGAAAAGGCTGACTGCTTTAGCGTTAACAATTATTCCTAGAGTACTTTTCAAATGTCATTTTCTTTAATTTATTGTTAATTAAAAAAAAAGTAAGAAGTTATATAGATTATACTTAATGCTCAGGAGCAGAAAGTTGTTCAGAAGGAAAAGCATAATTACTCTGCAAACTGTTGAAGCCCAGAAGTGATAGAAGCACCAAAAAGCAGGAATTACACACCCACCTAGTAAAAAAAGCCAAATTATTACAGACAGTATGCGTTAGTCTAATGTGAGCAGAGACAAAGATGTTATCCACTCAGTGATGTGAGTACCTGTGGGAATAATTAAATCATTCCCTTGTCCAGCCAATCTGCTAGCTGCTGCATTGCTAGGAGATATAACAGATGATATAGATGATGCTGAGGAACCTGAAAAGGGGACACATTTAGTCATGAAAATCCATCACCTTCTTTCCTCAGAAAAGTGCAATTTTATGTACAGAGAAAGCTTTTAACATTGGAGTTGTACGATCAACACATCAAAACTAGAATAATGTATGGAATAGTTCTTGATATTTCTGGTAGCAATATATTAAAAAGATGCAGTTGTTAATATGAACACCTCAAAGTTATTCTTGCCTTAATCATGTGCTTTCTTTTTAAAAAAGTTGGTAGCATGGCTGGAAGTAATCAATCAAAATACAAGATATAGGGGGCATGAAAGAAACCAAATAAAATTTCTTCCATATTGTTAAACATGGATGCTTTTCAGCTGAAATCTCATTTTTCTTATCTAAATACAAGGTCATTCTATTGTTATCATGCTATACTCTAATCGTGAGGGTAGATAACTTGGACTCTGGATTCAAGTTCCAATTTCAGATAAGCAGGTGCAGGGACAATCAAGTGCAGTATCTGTATGTCTATAATATGCAGCAATAATGCCTCAGTATCTGGGATCAGGACTGAGCCATAAATTGTTAAAACATTACTCTGTGTAGTTCTCTGTCTAGAAGAAAAAGGTCTACTAAAACCATTCATCCCATTAAAAATATTGAGTTATAGAAATCGCTGTGTTAACAGTAAGAGTGCTGTGCTCCTAAAATTATTATACATATTTTAATAAGTCATCCAGCTCATGCCTTTTATACTCTTCCACATCAAGAAAATCACGTAATAAAATAGTCTGTTTAATCATACAAAGGCATCCATGAAAAATCCATCATTTTTGTCTAGGACAAAAAATTTATTTTGAAGAGTGACCAAAAATCAGTAAGTTTTCCCTGCCAATCCTCATGGTGAATGATACTGCAAATAATTTTGCGACTGTGCTACTCCATTTTCAGAACAATTTTTTCAATGCTGCATAAAGATCTACTGGGTCAAAATTCTCTTAAAAATTTCTCATGTACTCTTTAAAGGCTTCCACAAAAGTTAGTTCATTAATTTAGTAATAATCCAAAAGAGCTCTTTATATAACTGAAGCAACAATCAGGATCTGTTTATTTATATATAAATATATATGGGTCCCTGTAGCAAGGAGAATTTGTTTCCCCTTGTTATTCCTACTGGAAGAGTAAAGTATACAAAATTTCAGAACCATTAGTTTACACGTACACGAGTTAAAGATTCAATTGCAGGAACAGTCTTAAATATGGAATGCAAGCAAGCTAAGAACAACTTTTCATTCCTTTAAGTCTTCTCACTTTCTGGCATAATAGCATTCAACTTTGTTTACACTTCGTTTTCACAATACTCATTCCTCTTCCCATCCCTACTAATTTTGCTTTTTCCTCCTATACATTCTAATGAACATAAATCAAAATATCTTAACATTTGGCATCAGTCTTTTTTTTTTTTTTTAAATCTATCTTAAAGCATTCAAAGCTTAATTTCCACCATCTCTCATTTGTTTGGCAAAAACAAAATTAGATATCCGAAGAAATTATTTGGCAAAAGACGGGAGTATTGTTTTTAAATTCAAGTTAGTTAATAATATTAGCTATATTTCACACAGAAATAAAACAACGTTCCTTATTTGTTTCTACAACATACAAAGAGTAATGTACTTTATTGCCTACATTATAAAGCATCTATGATATTTCAGAATTATTAGCATAGGTTGCACAGTGTCCTGTGCACTTTAGTTTGGCAGCTGTTCAGTTGTACCTACTCGGTTACATTGTTTATTACTTCCTTGCAGACAGAATAGAAATGAAAAAAGGATGGCAAGAAATGTTTATCATTTACACAGCTTTTCATTAGCTGTACTGACAAGTTCATCAAACACCCAGGAGCCACCAAGACATTTTAATTATGTAACAAGTTGTACTTTTCATTTTGCATCATTTCTACATTTTTAAGGTGTTTATTTATAAAATTATATATGTAGATTATGTCTCCTACTACAAAGACTATCTTACAGCTGCTCATTCAATGTTGAGTCAGATTTTCTAAATTCATAATCTTGCTTTAGATAATACTATACATAATGGCTTATTAAGACTTCATTCATGTCCTGTTTCTGGGGTTCTTTATTATTTTCAGACAGTAGATTAAAGAGAAAGTGCTATTAATGGCTTGTTTAATAATTTTGCACTTCTCAAGGTTATCTTTTAAATAAATCCGCTCAAGGTTATCTTTTAAATAAATCCGCTCAAATTCAAGAAACCTGCAGCTCTATGCTGAGTAAGTAAAATGGTGGATCCATCTTCAATATGACAAAATTCTTATGTTATTTTTAGGACTGATCCTTATGCTCTATGTCTGAGAACCTTAACATATACAATACATCACAATAAAGAAGGAACAATTTAGTCTCATTGGAACACCTGTTACAGAGCTGGGAAAAGGAACAGTCACTACAATTCTATTTGAGTTAGAAAAGTGAAGTGGAGTGAGAGCTCAGATCAGTCCCACCGTCAGTTGTATTTAAAATTTGAACAATATGGCTAACTTGTTTATGTATGTAGTTCTAACTATATAGAGAATTTTTAGAATAAATCTCAATTTTCCCTTCTTAATACATCAATTATGAAATTATCCATCAAATAGCATACATACTTTTGATATACCATGAATCTTTTCATTAAGAAATACAACATGACATATAGGAAAGGACCTATTAAAATTAACTGCAGGCTAGTTAAAAGTTCTCATCTGCTATGAGTTTTTATTAAAACCCCTTCACAAGTAGATATCAATTTCTCATTTTAGCAACCCCATTGTTGAGAACACACATTTCACACCTTAGATATATACACAACACAGAGTAATTGCTATTTATGCTGAAGTGTTTAAAGCAGTTACAGTTTGAAAAATTCTGAGGTACTGCATAGTTATTTTAAAAGGCTATGCCTTTAAAAATAAGCCTGAATCAGTAAATTGTTGAAATTTAAAAAGCATGCAGATGAAAAAGTAGATTTTACCTTGAAATGGCCCTGCTTCAATTACTCCCTCTTTCGTGCTGTCAAAGCCATGAGATGTTATTTGAGTTTCCGAAAGACCAAGTCCAACTGGTAATGAATGTTTCAAATCCTTGGAAATATTTGAATAAAAGGGAAAATCCATATAAAAAACCTAAATAAGGAAACTTTTAAACATTATAGTATCTTTTCAAGTCCATCTTAAACAATTCTGTCTATAGCTTGCAACTCATCTTATGGTGTCATGGCATTCTATTGTGATGCATTAGTAGCAAACATTTACAATGCAAGATACTGTTTTACAATGTATGTTAGATCAGTGGTTTTCAAACTTTTTTCCTTGGGACCCAGGTGAAAACACATCATTTATGCCCGTGACCCAACAATTACATCTTTAAGCAATGCATTCTAGTCTTTTGGCGGTAGCAACAGAAGGCGTCTTGACCCAGTGCCTGAGGGTCTGCGACCCAGTACTGGGTCCTGACCCTAAGTTTTAAAACCACTGTGTTAGATGAAAGAGTTTATGTGCTCATTTAAAGACTGTATTGATTTAGTAAGTATATAAAAAACCCAGAATCCTTTTCCTTTCCATACCAATGTACTTACTGAAAAAAACCAAGATTGTAAATTTTAGATTTGTAAATGGTTGAGTGCAAGAGAAGTTCCTAGAAACTAAATAGTTAATGATAATTGGTAAGAGAAGCCCTTCTGGTTGTCTCAATCTTCACTTAGACAAAGTTTTTCTGGATTGTGCATCATTTTACTTGCTCCATGAAGAGCCAAATACCTCATGATGCCATAGCACTAATAATACTGCCTCTTAGCACATTTTACTCATTCAAAGCATTATGAAAACATGAATAAATCCTTAAAGCTACTCTGAGGTGGGAAAGTTAGTATTACTCATGTTTACAAATGGGGAAATTGTTTACAAATGGGGCAAAAAGATGAAAGTACTTCCCAAAGGCTATGCAGCAAGTAAATCAGGTTTAGAAGACAATGTCTTCCTTCCAACCTCACAAGTTTCCCTGTACCATGTTAAAAAAAAAAAAAAGTTAAAAGACAGCAAGCAGGAGGCACAAGCTAATATAATAATTCAGTCACATCATAGTTCACACAATCAGGAAACCTTAACCGTTGACATTGAATTCTGAATCTTTCTGATTTTAGCAAATTGAAAAGACAGAGATAAAGCAACAGATGAGCATTTCTTAAAGTATGCACAGAAAAAGATATTTCTCTTCAAGAAGCTATTGCAGGGCATCTGCATAACTATTTCTAATATATATATACACACACACACTGAAACTAAGAATTAAAATCTTTAAAACCCAAGTTATTATAGTAGTTATTTAACCTGCAAATCCCATGGAAGTTGATGCATAGGTATGATACTACCTAGTCTGAAGGCTCATACAGTCAGTCAGAATAATCCCTCTCCACAGCAATAATTCCCTGCAATATAAACCAACTGGCAAGGAAAGAGAAAAGGCAAACCTACAAACACAAAACTCTAAAATAATAAAAAAAAGTATCCTGAACAGAAGAGATACTATACTTTGATTAAACTAACCATTGTTCATGTTTATTGCTTATGTATTTATGAAGGGCAAAACAAAGTATATCAATTACATGCAAGAATAAATAAGAAAAAGAAATAAAACAGCATCATCATCACTGACTGCTTCTCAGGGCATGTCTACACTAAACCTTAAGTCCACCTACGTTAGGTCAACTTGAACCAATGCAGTTGTCCACACTCCTCTCCTGTTAGTGGTGCACATTCTCCCCAGAAGCGCTTCCATCATCTTATAAGGGGAGTACAGGCAACAATCCCCACCCTCAGTGGCCAAGATGTTAGGCAGGCTTTCTTTTTAATTTCACAGCTCTAGCATGGACTACAGAGACACAGTGTTGCCATAACTACACTGACATTAGCCCTACATCTCTCCTGGAGGTGGAGTTTTGTCAGCGTAGTAGGGCACTTACATCTGCAGAAGCAAGACTACAGTGTGCACTCTGACATAATTAGGTCACCATAAATGGTTTTACGTCAACCTAACTCTGTAGTGTATATCAGGGCTCAGTCTTGGGGCTTGTCTGTACTGTGGGCTCCGCAGCAATTGATGCAACAGGATTGACTGAGCAGACTGTGTAGACCCACTTAACTGATGGGCTCTCAGGGCGATGCTATTAGTCCACCCCCCCCAAAAGGAGTAAGGCTACATCAATGGGAGGGTGTCTCCCACTGACGCAGTACTGCGTGGGTGATGTGGTATGTCAACGAAAGGAGATTATCTCCCACTGACTGCCATCTGCAGTGTACACCAGGCCTCAACTTATGTATGGGCAATAGGCTCCTATAAAGCTTTGTATTTTAAACTGAATTTAGAAAGGCTCTAAACTCCAGCCCCCACCACACACTCTGGCCCATTCTTCTCCTGAACATGTAGAAGCCAAGCCTCTTTCCTATGAAAGTGTAAAAATTCTCAGCTACTTGTCTGCACTTTTAAGGCCCTTCGAAAAAAATCTAACCCCACCTTGCTATTCTCTTATTGCAATAGCATCTGTGTTCTCACCTTCACTCTACTGATGCCAGCCTTCTCTGCCTGTTTATTAAACAAAAGTACCTATGTTTCCTCTCCCCACCCATCCTCTCTCCACCCCATGTTATTCTCTTGTATAAGGGTTCCTGTAAGTATCTGCAATGCCACATCTTTTTCTAGTTCTCCTTCTAATTCTTCTGCCACAATGCTATGATTGCCTCAACAATGGTAAGGCAATTGGCATACTGTGACCATCACCTATCATAGCAAGCCATATTGTCTCATTGTTTTTTGTGCTTCAATCTGTTTATCCACCTGCTGCATCAATTCTTATTTTACAGCCAAAAGTATAAGCTTTCTTGGGCAGGGACCATCTTTTTGTTAGGAGTTTGTACTATGTTGAGCATAATGGGACACTGATGCAGGAGTAGCAGCATGTGATGAGGGTCCGTAAGTACAAGATAGTAAGCTGAGGCCTTACCGTAATTTATTCTAGCAATAAACTGCATTATCAAGATTTGAGAGATTGTGAACTGGGGCAGGATGAATAAAAACTTATGATTAAAATCATATTTTTATTTAAATCAAGTTACTTATATCAAATGCTTTTTTAAAACAAGCCTATTTAAAATTGAGGGTTTATTGATACAGAATATTTAAAGGATTTTTATAGATTATAGTAAATTAAGACTTTAATATAGATTGTCATATTTTCAAATTTAATTTTAAACAGGCAAAGGAGTATGCTTTAATTATATACAGAAGCAGGGGTAAAATCATCTGACACTTCAGGTCAACTCAAGCCTTCTAAATGTCAAAATATGTTCTTTATTAAGTAAATATCTATTATTTTCAGTCTAACATGGAGCAAATGACAGTATTACTTACCGCCAAATGTTAGTAATTTCAATTTGTTGTGCAGAAAGCTTTTGTCTTAATTACTTTTGGTTTCAGTGCAGAGAGTATTTTCTTCATTTGGACTAGGTTTGAGAGAAGTTGAAAAGTAAATTGGGAGGAATAAAAAGAAGCAGGAAAGCTTGTTTTCTTCTTCCAACCTATAAATTTAAAAAAATCACATGGAAGAGGATGACATCTACTAAATTCTAAAAACTTGGAAGAATGTGGGACCACATTTGCGGTATACTTTGGCACTTAAAGATGCGGATAGGTGCTTGGGGGGATTTTCAAGAGTAGCTAAGTAGGTTAGGTACTTCACTTTCTTATGGGAGTTGGGCACTCCTAACAATCCCAGTAGACACTGTTTGTTTGTATTTTTAGACCTCTATACCTTTGAAAATCCCATCTGCATAGTAGCACTTAGTGAAGACACTACCAGCAACATAGCTGTACCAGTGCAGCCTCACTTCTGTTACGCTATAAGTGTAGACAAGCCCTTACTCTCTTCTTATGCATCCAGCACACTTAAGACAAAAACAAAACAAAAAAATCCAAAACAAAACAAAAAAACACTATTAAAAAACAATGTGTGTGTATTTAATTGAATTCCAATTTCCATCCAAATGCAGCTTGACACAAATCCTGAGTAAAAAGTCAAGTTTAATCTACTTAGCTCAGATCCTGGAAGCAACGAAGCTGCTTCAGCACACGTTACAAGCCTGCTCAGAACCCTTTGTAATTATTCACAGGGCTATCCTGCATTGCCACGGCTTCATTGCTTTGGAACCCAAGCTGATTAGAGTATGTCTGCTCAAGCTGCGATCACACCTTATGGATGCAATATAGACATAGCCTTACTGTAAGGCTATATAGTATTTGATTGCATGCTTTAATGGTAATACCAACCAATTATAATCAACTTTTTTAAAATAAAGGAATGTAACCCTAAAGTACGAATACCAAACAAGAACAGAATCAATTATTTCAATTAGTGATCTCGCTTGCTGATTTAAATAATGATTAAAATTGGTGATTTAAAATCAGTCTTCTCCAACCTGAAGGGTTTTTGTTACTTAAATAAACAGAAGAGGTATTTGTACTGGACATACGAGTTCTAGCATGAATATATGGGTTTGGTTTTTTGGCATACAATCTCAGTCAGCTAATTATGATTTATTACAAAACACACCTAAATAAAGAAGGCTGCCAACAACCGGTAATGATCTTGATGAAGGGATTTATCACTGATAGCTCATATAGGAAAAAAATTGAGATAATTTGGAGTAAAAATTTAAGTTGTGGGGAAAAATGAGAGGCACAATATGTACATTCCTATTTACAATAATAGAGAATATCCATGGTACAGATTTATTTTTGAAAGGCATAGGGGCAAAATAAAGGGCTTAGACTTGCATTCCCTCAGAAGTTTGCTACTTGGTACAAGGTGGGCAGCATGGTCATGAAATAGCTTTATTGTAAGAAAAGTGACTATTTATTCTTTGTCTCATTTGACTTTTTTGTTAGTCCTGGGACAAATTCCTGGATTGCAAAAGAGCCACTTAAGACCTCATGAAGTTGGCCTCCATTTTGTCAACATAGAAAATCACAGCCCTCACATTTTGTTGATGATACATTTAAAGATCGAAGAGTGTTTGTACTGTGAAAAGTGACCCCAAAACAGTATTTGGAATCTGTTGCATCTGATTCCAGAGCATTTTTTCAGCCAATAAAGGAGACAATTGTACAGGGATCAACAGCACCAGTGCAGAGTCCCAACAGAAGTCTTGTCAGAAGGCAATACTATTGCCATACAGTACTGATGCTCCCAGTTCTGAGGAAGCGATCTAGGTTGCTAAGGAACATGATCCCCCCAAGCCTTTGAAGACTCAGAGATGCGATGCAGTTTGAAAAAAGCTTGTTTAGACAAGTTAGCATGATGACTCTTGCCCTTATTCTTGGTCAGTATCAGAGACTGTAGTCAGTGCGGAGTCTCATCTGGAGACCGTTGTTCTTTCCTGCTTCTGGCAGCAGGAACTGAGTAACCCAAAGAGGGCTGACAAGAAGGCTCAGAGTGCTCAATAGCAGCATGAGGTGTCTCACAACCAAAAGATCTCGTCTCAGAATAGCATCTCTCATAGCAGGACACTTGTTGAAACCTGCATTGAAGCACGAGGATACCGCACTTGAGAGGGACTTCCAGCTCCACATCACACACACTCCACACAAACCTTTCTAGTGAAAATATTTTGTTAATGGGCATCTTGAGCTCTCTGTCTATACTTACGTAAAGAATACAAATGGCATGCTTGCCAGGAATTAGATTCCCTCACACAAAATAAACATTCTGTAGGTACATCATTGGCAGGCATAGTGGATTTTTAAACCTGGAGACCTGTTTTCTGCTACTGGACCTATTCCTCTGTACAGAGATGAGACTCAAAAAATAAAAATGAAGCAATTTTTCTTTAAATCTATGGATTTAAATAAAACCTATAAAAACTATATTAACTAAGCTAACTAGAATCCTGAAGTATCTAAAAACCACAAAGAAACAGAATGACACCGACTCGCTATCAAAGGCAACGAGAAAGAACTAAGTTGTGTTTGGAGCTGTTCTAACCCTTCTACTCTTGCTGTAGGCAGCACGAGAGTACATAAGATAAATGCACTGCCCTTGTTGATACTGCTGTATAAAAAATTCTGGGCTTACACATGGAAAGCACAATCCTTCAGTGAAATCTATGTGCCAAATGCTTGAACACGAATTTGAATTCTTGGTATAAAGCTGAAACTGATTAATATAATATACTTCAGACTACATTATACACATTTATAAGTTTTGTTATAGTCCAACTTGACTGAAAGACTTTGGGAAGTTGCAATGTTCTATATATTTTATTCTCAATAAAAGTAATAATTTTACTTGTAAACTAAGTAGCAGCACTGAAAAGTCGAGTTGGAATTTGAGAAATATCAAACTGTGGTTTGGGTTTTTTGGGGGGGTGGGGTTATTTTGCCTTATGATGTAAGCAGCAGAGAGATTCTAGAATCAGAACTTGATGATAATTTGTTGATTAGAAACATCCATAACTATCTTCACAGCATGCACTGCTTTCAGGGGTAAAAACATGTTTTTCTCATTAAGATAACCAGTTAATTAAGACACTTTTGGATCTTTTTCTACTTCAATCCCATGATAGAGCCGAAAAAGATCAAGAATACTTTTGAGTCATGTGATTGCATCAACGTGTTAATACCTAACACCACATTTTTCAGGCTCCAACATTTTATTTAAATTTTTCTTTCAGGTTTTTGAGACCTAGAGTTGACGGCAATTAAGACAAAGCTTAAATTACAGAAAAATGACTGTTTTAAAGTATGTTTAATTTAGTCCCCACAAAGATTCCATTAACTGCTATCGTAGCCTAGATTTATGTTAAAATACCTAAAGAAGTTAATTATGTATGCATTTGAAGCAAGGATCAGTTATAAAGAGAAATGTTTCTAAAATCTGAACTGTATATGTAACTATATACTGGACATTATTAAAAATCCCTTGACTTAGAAAAGAAGGGTTTCAAGCTTTCTCTTTGAATTTCCTGATTTTTGTCAGCTGATAAAGGGAAAAAGCCTACCACATTGTAGGTTTCCTAATAATTATATATAACGTTACTTGAACATACTTGGGCTTTTTTTAGTTCCTGTTTTAATAGAGAGATGATTATAAATCATTATTACATAGTTGCTTTAAGAAGATCTTTTTACATGGTGGTCTTTAAAGCTTTGTGTGTTTTTCCATCAATGCGAGACCCAGTTTTTGATCCAAAACGTAATGCTGCTGCAAGTACACTATCATATGCACAAATCACATTTTACAGTTAGTTTAATTATAAATCACAACATGCAATATTTAATCATAATACTAGAATTAGCAGTTGGAAAAAGCTGGTACATCATGTTGGTGAAGTAACTCAGTACATTTACTAATAGTTAACCACAGGCAAGGCTCAAAGTATGGACTTACTAGTCTGCTGACAACATTCAGTTACATGAAAATAAAATCTATCCAAAGATTAGATAGCTTTCTTAAAATAACTGGTCTGCTCCACTAGTAAGTTATATAAAAAGAGTTCAATGTGTTCTATGCAGTAGAAGTCTGCATCTGTGTACATTTTAAAATATTTACTCTTTTCAGAGGCAAAATAATTAGTTTACAATACCATTGTGGCCTCAAATTAAACAATTTCAATGAAACTTGTTTCAGTGATGAGAATGCAAGACATTAAAAACTATACCCCACTTTAAAACAGCTTTGTGGAGTGAAAAAACAATGTTAAACTGTGTAGTCTAGTCAGCTCTGTGGAAACATAAGCTAGTGTATAACATTCTGACTCCATTACAGAAAGCAGTGAAATGTGAGTTTGTTGTCAGGAACTAGGCTCTTATTCAAGGGGGAAAAAAAAAAAAAGTTAGAATATACTGAACAGAATGTGAGTGTTATTAGCCAGTTATAGTGCTTTCTGTATAATATTTTAAAAGTGTGAAATAGTCAAACAGAGGAAATACACATTTGCATAGGTGACCTTTTATAGGAAATACACAATTTCCCTACTCTGAACAATAACTGCTTTATTATGTATGCGTCTGATACCCAGTAACAATGGTGACATTGTGCTATAAGCTTCTATTACGGACGACAGTTCCACTACTGATAGTAGTATTATTGTCCCTTGGCTGGAGCAGTTAGCTAACCTGTTCTTTCCCTATTTTGGCTTGTGTTCTATTAAGCAGCTTCCAAAGGAAGTTGTGAAATCCCCATGACTGGAAGTTTTAAAAACAGATAAGGCAAATACCTCTCAGGTATGGTCTACAACATGTAATCAGTTTTGCTCTGCAGACAGGACTGGCTTAGATGACCTCAAGGTCCCTTCCAGCTGTGCATTTCTGATTAATGTGACCAGTGGGGAGCATAGCAAAACCTACACAGCACATGGAGATGCTTATGATAGTTCTTATAACATAAGACCTGCAAAATGTCTTCTGTTTAAACAGTATTTCTAACAAAAATAACTTCCACATCACCACATTATATGGGTGGGACAAGTAGATTTTATACTCGATAGCATATTTTCAGGATGATTTCACAAGATTGAAACAATATGACTTAGTCCAATCATCTTTTGTTACGGATCTGGCCTAGGCTGTTTATTTTTCATTTAGAGTTTTATCCTCTCATATTCACAAAATCATAGAAATGTAGTGCTGGAAGGGACCTCGAGGAGTCATTAGTCCATTCCCCAGAGGTAAGACAGGACCATGTAAACCGAGGTCTTGCCTGACAGGTATTGGGCTAACCAGTTCTTAATGATGGGGATTCCACTACCGCCCCTGGAAGCCTATTCCAGAACTTACTTATCCTTTTACAACTCGAAAGTTTTCCTAATATCTTATCCAAAACTCTGTTGCTGCAGATTAAGCCCATTACTTCTTGCCCTATTTTAAGTGGACATGGAGAACAACTGAGCACCATCTTCTGACAGCTCAACATACTTGAAGACTTTTCAGGTCCCCTGTAGTCTTCTTTTATAAAAACTAAGCAAGCCCCAGTTTTTGTAATCTCCCTCATAGGTCAGCTTTTGTAAACCTTTTATCTGCTGGACTTTCTCCAGTTTGTTCACATCTTCCCTGAAGTGTGATGCCCTGAACTGAACACAGTACTCCAGCAGACACTTCACCAGTGCCATGTGGAGCAGGACAGTTTCACCCCATGTCTTATGGATGATGCTACCATTAATACACCCCAGAGAATATTAGCTTTTTCCACAATTGTAACATTACATATTCAATTTATGATCCACTAACCCCCAGATCCTTTTCTGCAGTTTTACTGCCTAGACCAGTGGGTCTCAATTGCTGCCCAGCACACAGCTGTGGCTTATGTGACATCCTCAGGGCCACTGGATGTGGCCCACATAACATACTGTGAGCTGCATATGCAGCACACAATGGTAAATAAGTTGAAAATTACTGACCTAGACAGTTATTCCCCACTTTATAGCCATGCCTCTGATTTTTCCTTCCTAAGACCTGGTCTACATTATAGAATTAGGTTGACAACAAGATGCTTACTAACTCTAAGCCCCTACACTAAAATGTTGCTCCCACCAATATTAGACACCCACTATGCCAACTCTATCGATAGTGTCAGGTCAATATAGCGTCACTTTAGATACTATGTTCCTTATGTCAACTTTAGTGGCCTTCAGGAGTTTCCCACAATGCCTCACCATGACCTCTCTAATTACCATTTTGCACTCCACTGTCCAGAGGCCAAGTATACACCCCCTCCTCGCTAAAGCCTTGCACATTTTTGAAATTCCATCCCCTGTTTATTCAGCCTGGAGTGCTCACCTAACTACTCCCAGTTTCAGATGGGTTGAGACACAGGTAAGAAGCAGGAATGAAGACAATATGGATGTGGTGTAGCTGCCTTTTATGTCTATTTGCCATGAAGCTTATTCCAAACACAGTCCCACAGCATTTGCCATGGAAAGGCCTCAAAGTGCCCTGTCCACAGAGCATGTCCATGCATGTCCTAGTGACTCAGAAGGTGTGTAGCCCTGGTTTCTCTCCCTGGGCTCATTGTACCTGTCAGTTCCCTTAAAGGGCATTAAGCAGTCTTAGTGCTGCTGCCATCCTGTCTGGGGTGTCACCCAGAAACACAGTACAAGATGAAATGCCAATATAGCATACATATTTAGAACTTCCCATAACACTGATACATACATATAAATGTGCTTATCAATTTTGGTGAATTATCACTTTTCTAATGGTGCCTGACACAGCATATCTTGTACAAATTATTCTAATTTTGCAATACTGATATTAAATATTATAAACAACCCCTTATATAGCAGACAGCATCAATCCTGCATTACCCTCAGGAATGAGACAGCTGTTAAAATCACCAACATCTGCAGAAAATGGTTCAACTGCCCTATTGGCATATACTCATGTTTATGAGCTACCTTCTCCCTCCCGCCATTATTGTCCCAATTTACCCGCACCCCGCTCCTCCGGATCATACCCACCCTGGCTAGGACTGGACTGCCACTGTGCTCTATGAATCCCAAGGAGATGTGACTATGGAGTGATCACAACTGTGGGTCAAGGGGAGTGAGGTCATTATACCAAGTTTTCATTTATACTGGGATCATATTCACAATAGTTCCTCCGTGCATTGCAACTTTTGCAGCTGGAAACGTGGCCTTGACTGTCTCTCCACCCACACCAGCGGAGTGCCTCAGTCAGATAAGAAGGAGGGGGAAAAAAAAAAAAAAAAAAGACAAGAGAGAACATGTTCCAAGTGATCTTGCAAGCCTACGGTGCTTCGGATTCCAAGCACATGGCCTGGAGGCTCACCTTTGCGGGCAGAATAAAAAGGAATAGAGCGGATAGGAGAAAAACACAGGAAAATTAGCGAGATATGCAACAAGGAGGTGCTAGTGCTTCTCAAGCAGCAGAGAGGCTGGAGACTCTTGCTGACATTCATGTTCAACACACCCAGGCTTGCCTCCCTCTACAGCCCACAGAGATCTGCATTCTGGCACCTTCCTACAGTCATCTCCTTGTACACTCAATCTAATTCACTTGGCTCACTATTTACTCCCTGTGTCTCCTTTTCCTACTTCTCACTTCATGCCTTACATCATGCTACAAGATGTTCACTTAGAATACTTCTTTTCCTCCCGCACTAAGCAGCATCCATCCCTTGCTCCCCACCCCACACCTAGCCTTACAATCCACCTTTCTGACCCATTTCTTCCTCCAGAAATATCAATAACGTCCAGACCATTCTTCTTATAAACTGCATGAAACAAGCCACCTGGCAGCAACAAAAAAACAAACAAAAAAAAAACCCACCATGTTTTTGAAGCTTGTTTTTAGTTTGGGGTCGGGAAGGAATTTCCCCCCAGGGCTGATTGGCCTGAGCTCTGGGGGTTTTTCGCCTTCCTCTGTAGCACAGGGCATGGTTCACCTACCGGTGAATTCTCTGTATCTTAAAGTCCTTAAATCATGATTTAAGTAGGTAAAAAACTCAGTCATCGGTTGGTGGCCTATTGCTGGAGTGGGTGGGTGAGGTCTTGAGGCCTGAATTTTGCAGGAGGTCCAACTAGATGATCGTACTGGTCCCTTCTGACCTTAAAGTCTATGAGAGGAAGCAAAAAAAATGGCTTCTCCAATTGAGATAAAATAGAATTGACCAAACTGGAATTTGGCCATGCCAAAGACAACATACATAATGAACTTAATAAAGATGAACTGGTATCTGAGTAATCAGGATTTTGATTTTCAGTTCATCTAAAATAGAGCACCACAAGAAATACTGTGTTCTCTACCACCAGGATGCATACTCACTCAATATTGACTCAGAAGGCATAAGCACTTCCTAAAGCACCTGAGTTCTCTTTTAAGTTTCCCATACAAGTGTTCTGACCTTGCATAGCTTATGTGATCTGACATGGTTACAGCCCAAGATGTTATGAGGGCAGGTGCAGTGAATAACAGATCTTAAAGATACTCCTTATTATGATAACATATTGAAGATTCACTTTGAAGCTCAAGTTTCCAACACTGATATCCTTTGCTACAGGCAGTATATAGAGGTGCTTAGAAGAGTGATTATGGTCTGGGAGAAGGCAAAGAGAGACGGGAGAAAAGAGCATGCCCTGGGAGTCAGAGGAAACAACAAAAAAATGATATACAAAAGAATTTCCGAATACAAAAGGCACATGTGGTTTTTTGTCTTTTCAGAAAGCATTTCAAAAGTACAAAAGCAAATTCATAAGGTAACAGATATTTGGGCTCTTGCATAGCCTTACTATCACAATTTGAGAACTTTACCTAATTTTAACTCATTCTTTAAAAATTCTCTTTGGGCCAAAGGCATGGCATGTTTCCAGATTACAAAGAATAATACACTTTTCCCCATCTCAGGGTCTGGTTTGTTAAACAATGTTAAGTATTCTCAACCTCCTTAAAAAACCTGAAAGCAAGTATTTGAATGACAAAATGTAACTTTTCTCACACTATTCATGTTGCAAAGATACCAGCAAGTTAAAAATGCACAATCTGCTAGGTTTCCTCCAACAAACAATAATAAAGGGGCTGAGCCAATTAGTCATCCCATTAACACTGTCATTAATAATGGACTTTTAAGACACATTGACACTAGCAAAATCAGTAGGCTAAATTTGCTTTAAACTCTTGCTGCCTAAATGAGTCCCAGTACAAATAGCTCAGCCTGAACCATGATGTCAATATCACAACATACATAAACATATTTTGGGGCCAATACAGATCAAGACTACAGCCCAATTCAGTCACTTTAAAGTTTACATCTATCCTAGACAAACCAAGTTAGAATTTCTATCATAATTATACTTAAATAGTTCTTGAGAGCACATGAGGACAAATGACAGCAACTCTTTTATTAAAGATTTTAATTAAGCAATCAGTGATTTCAGTTGTCTTTTTAATTACATTGGATTTTATTACAGAACCAACTGTATTAACTTGTTACCAAACATTAAAAAAAGTCAAGTACATTTGGTAACTCGTGTTCTATTTGACAGTATATTCCTGCATGATGATGTATGCAAGTAAGGGCATTTTGATGCAAAAGTTAAATCTCCTAACCATGATTTTACAAGTACTCAGAAACAAAATATATATGCAGATGTGTATTGTATTGCAAAAATTAGATACTGCATTTGCTTTTGCATGCATAGAAATGGATTTATGCAACAGTGTCCATAGAATCATAGAATAATAGGGTTGGAAGGGACCTCACGAGGTCATCTAGTCCAACCCCCTGCTAAAAAGCAGGACCTCTCTCCCTAAATCACCCCAGCCAGGGTTTTGTCTGTACTTGTCCATATCTATACTTAGGAGCAGACCGAGTCTTAAATTAGCCTCTGATGTTAATTTGTTCCTAAGGGGTATATTTCCGGAGCGAAAGTTTATATGACATTAGCACAGGGATCGGCAACCTTTGCCAGCCCCGGTGCCAGCCCACCCACCGTACCCCCAGCAGGTTCCAGGGCAGGGCCAGCAGATTCCGGGGTGGGGACAGGGACTCCTCTCTGCTGGCCCTGCCACTGCATACATGCTCTTCTGTGCTGCCCTCCCTCCCCACCACGGGGGATCATGGCCAGCAGGGGAGGGGAGCCACACACACACACACAGAGCTCTTCCCTGATGGTTCGCCCCTGACCCCTGCTGGGGATCAGAGCCAGCAAGGGAGGGGAGCTGCGCACATGGGCTCTTCCATGCTGGTCCCACCCCTCCCCCCCGCTGGGGATTGGGCCCAGCAGGAGAGAACAGCCACACAGCCCCAGGCCCTGCTGGGGCAAGGCCAGCATGGGGGAAGGAGCCACACCACCGCAGGGCTAGGAGCCCTGCCTGTGTGACATTGGAAATAAGTGCGCGTGCCAGAGTTGGCACGCGTACCAGCGGTTGCCGACCCCTGCATTAGCACCAAAGAAGAATTGAACAGCTAGATCTCTGCGAACTCAGCTGAGAACAAACACTCTAAAAGTTGCTGAAATATAGGTAAAGTTGTGAATGGGTTGAGTGAAGTATGGGGGCCCGAGATCCCTGAGTGGGGAATTACAGCAAGTTTTAAAAAGCCAAAAATATAGTAAAACATTTTTCAACTGAACTCAACTTATTTAAAATAAAGAAAGATTTTCTGGAAATTTAGTCCATTTACTGAATATAATCACCTCCATCACCAACTTTTGTTTATGAATACTTATGTAAGTGTATAATTGAAGTAATAAATATTCCTTCTCCTCAACCTTAGACAAACAAATCTGGCCACTTATCTTAGGTACCAGTACACCTAAGCTTGGGAAACAAGCAGGAAGAATCGGAAGTCCGGGCACAGTCAAAAAACCAGGATGTGACTGGAATAACCAAGACTTGGTAGGGTAATGCACACAACTGGAGCACTGTCATGGATGGGTTGAGGAAGGACAAGCAGGGGAGAAAAGGTGGAGGAGCTACACTGTATGTATGAGAATAATATGACTGCTGAGAGCTTCAGTATGAAATCGTAGAAGAAACCAACTGAGAGCCCCTGGTTTAAGTTTAGAGGCAAGAGCAACAAGGATGAGTTCGTGGTGGGCATCTTTATAGCAGTGGTTTTCAAACTTAGGGTCAGGACCCAGTACTGGGTCACAGACACTCAGGGACTGGGTCACAGAGCCCCTGCTGCCACTGCCAAGAAGACTGGAATGCATTTCTCAAAGATGTAATTGTTGAGTTGCAGGCGTAAATGATTTTTTTCAACTAGGTTCTGAGGAAGAAAGTTTGAAAACCACTGTGTTATAGATCACCAGGTTCTGGAAAATGAAGTAGTCAAATAGAGCACAGACAATCCAGGAAGTTTTTGGACAACTTCCTGATGCAAAATCTGGAGGAACCTACTAGGGGCTGTGCTCCTCTTGACCTATTGCTCACAATCAGGAAGAACTGGTGGGGGAAGTAGAAGTGGGTGGTAATCAGAGACCATGAGATAGTAGAGTTCAGGATCCTGACGAAAGGAAGAAAAGAGAACAGCAGAATTCAGATCTTGGAATTCAGAAAAGCAGACTCCCTGAAGAAGCTGATGTGTAGGATCCCCTGGAAGGCTAATATGAAGGGGAAAAGAAACCAAAGGGAGCTGACTGTATTTTAAAGAAACCTAATTGAAGGCACAGGAAAAACCATCCCAATGTTCAGAAAGAATAGCAACCAGGCAGGCAGGCAACCAGCTTGGCTTCACAGAGAACTCCTTGGTGAGCTTGAACACAGAAAGGAAGTTTATAAGTGGAAGCCTAGACAGGTGACCAGGGCCGGATTAATGCAAGGGCTTTAGGGGCTTAAGCCCTGGGCTCTGGCCAAAAAGATGCCCCAGGCTCAAGCCTCTAAAACCCCTAAAATGATCTGTCCCTGGACCCCCTGCCCGGCTCAGCGCTTGCAGGGCAGGAGCAATGAGAGCACTCCTGCCCTGTTAGCGCTGGGGGGGCAAAGCCAGAAGCCAGGCTCTGTGGTCCGCTCCACCTGGGCCAGCCGGCCTGGGCCGCCCCTTGGGGCAGAGAGGGGTGAGCCAGCCCCTGTTCACTCTGCCCAGGGCGGCTGGCCAGCCGCAGCAGGGCCACCCACGCTGTCACGTTGGGGGGGAGGGTAGGAGGCACTGCGACAGCCGGCCTGGCCCCCCAGTCCCATCCCCCCTTCCAACTGGCCACAGCGGAGACAGGGCAGGAGTGCCCTCTGGTCTCAAAGCCTCCCACAGTTGGGGGGCAGGCCGAGGCCTGTGGTCGGGGCAGCCCAGGGCCCCCAGGCCAGTTAGCCCTGCCATGGAGGCATATAAAAATACTGGTTGAGCATGCAGGAATGAAATCAGAAAAGCCAAAGCACAATTGGGGTTGCAGCTAGCAAGGGATGTGAAAGATAACAAGAAGGGATTCTACAGGTATGTTAGCAACAAGAAGGTGGTCAGGGAAAGTGTGGGTCACTTACAGAATGGGGGAGACAACCTAGTGACAGATGATGTGGAAAAAGCCAAAGTATTCAATGCTTTTTTTTAACCTCTGTCATCACAGACAAGGTCAGCTCCCAGATTACGGCACTGGGCAGCACAGAATAGGAAGGAGGTGAGCAGCCCTTAATGCTGAAAGAAGTAGTTCAGGACTACTTAGAAAGGTTGGACATGTACAAGTCCGTGGGGTCAGATGCAATGCATCCGAGGGTGCTGAGGGATTTGGCTTATGTGGTTGCAGAGCCATTGGCCGCTTTCTCTGAAAACTCAAGAGAGTTTGGGAGAGGTCCCAAGTGATTGGAAAAAGGCACATATAGTGCCCATGTTCAAAAAAAAAAAAAAAAGGGGAGGAGGAGGATCTGGGGAAGTACGGACTGGTCAGCCTCACCTGAGTCTCAAGAAAAATCATGGAGCAGGTCCTCAAAGAATCCATTTTGAGGCATTTGCAAGAGAGGAAGATGATTAGGAACAGTTAGCATGGATTTAAGGGCAAGTCACACCTGACCAATCTGATTGCCTTTTATGATGATGAGACAGCTGGCTCTGTGGATGTGGGGAAAGTGGCAGACGTGATATACCTTGACTTTAGCAAAGCTTTTGATATGGTCTCCCACAATATTCTTATCAGCAAACTGAAGTAGTATGGGTTGGATGGACTATAAGATGGAGAGAAAGATGGCTAGATCATCTGGCTCAACAGGTAGTGATCAATGACTCAATGTCTTGCTGGTAGCCAGTAACAAGCAGAGTGTCCTAGGGTTTGATGCTGCAGCCAGTTTTGTTCAAAACCTTCATCGATGATCAAGAGCAGTGGTTCTCAACCTTTTTTCCATCACGACACACCTGACAGATGATGTTCCCCTGCGTGACACACTACAGTCTGCCGGTGGCAGTGGTACTTGGGTTGGGAGCGCTTGGGAGGCTGTGGCACTCTGGAGGATGCAGCACTCTGGGACCTATGTGGGGGCAGAGTCAAGCCAGCACAGGCTAATGCCCTGGATTGATGGGAGTACCACCTGTCCAGGACCTCTGGGTTGCAGCCCTTAAGTCCCTTTATTCATCTGGCCCTGGCTGCTGCCTGTGTTGTACAGCAGGAGTGGGCTGTTGAGGGCAATGGGTGGCATTAGTCCCAAGATGGTTCCAAGCTGAGCTGCCACTTTTCTGTGACACATCTCCTGTCTCTTTGCAACACACTTTTCTGTCCCAACACAGGGGTTGAGAACCACTGATCTGGAGGATGAGGTGGATTGCACCTTTAGCAAGTTTGCAGATGACACTTAGCTGGAAAGAGTGATACATATGCTGGAGAATAGGGATAGAATACATAGTGACTAGACAAATTGGAGGATTGGGCCAAAAAAACCCCAAAAAATCTGATGAGGTTCAACAAGGACAAGTACAGAGTCCTGCACTTAGGCCAGAAGAATCTCATGCACTGCTAGAGAATGGAGACTGACTAAGTAGGCAGCAGTTCTGCAGAAAAGGACCTGGGGGCTACCGTACACAAGAAGCTGGATATGAGTCAACAGTGTGCCCTTATTGCCAACAAGGCTAATGGCATATTGGCTTGCATTAGTAGGAGCACTGACAGCAGATTGAGGGATGTGATTATTCTCCCCAAGTCAGCACTGGTGAGGCTATATTTGGAGTATTGTGTTCAGTTTTGGAGCTCCCCACTATAAAAAGGATGGGGACAAATTGGAGAGAGTTCATAAGAGGGCAACAAAACGATTAGGGGGCTGGAACATGTGACTTATGATGAGAGGCTGAGGGAACTAGGCCTTTTTAGCTGGCAAAAAAGAAGATTGAGGTGGGATTTGATAGCAGCCTTTAACTACCTGAAAGGAGATTCCAGGGTGATGTTGCTTCACTGTTCTGTCATCCACTACCAATGAGAACCAAGAGGAATGGTCTAAAGTTGCAGTGGGGGAGGTCTAAGTTGGACTTTTAGGTTGTAGGTGTAGGTGGTGAAACACTGGAATGGATTACCTAGGGAGGTGGTGGAATCTCCATTCTTAAAGGCTTTTAAGGTGCAGCTTTACAAAGGCCTGGCTGGGACATTTTAGTTGGGGTTGGACTCACTATATGACCTCCTGAAGTCCCTTCCAATCCTAATCTTGTATGATTCTTTAATCATTGCTATGTTGGCTGTGCCTACAAATTAAAAAATTAATAGTAGCAGCAAAAGTGCAGAAATTTTCAGAGCAGTAACTAAAACAGTGTTTTACATTAAACACAAATAATGACCAAAAAATACAAGAGAAAAGAAGAAAGCAAAAAGAGGAATATTAGAAGTAACGAAGATGAAGCAAGACTAACAGTACTAAAATTAAAAGAAAACAATAATATTTAATTTGGAGACTACAACAGTAAACAGATCCAGAAAGCTACCTCAAAGAAAACAACCTATGAGCTTTTTAATCTTTTTGCTATCTCTCTCATTATCATATATTTTAAGGTAAGTGTCTCACGTGTGAGTATAAAATTATGCTACTCAATCAAAGTTTCTAGATCACAGTTCGCTTAACCTGCTGGTTTATAATAAATATGTTAAGGACATTTCCTTACTGCAGATAGAGGGCTTTTAGATCTCTGGTCTTCAGGCTGCAGAAAACTGATTTTATATGCACACTATACTTTGAGGATTAATTGTATTTTCTACTGTCTAGGCTTCTAAGAACCTAGTAACTTCTGAAAGTCAGTGAAGAAAAAAACTTGCCATTTCAACTTTTCATATGTAATCATGAACTAAAGCTACTAAACAGGTGTACGCAATTCAAATTTTCTATAATCAGAATTTTTGTATTTAGCCAGTCACTGATACTAAAAATCTACTTATTCTGCCTGCGAAGTAAATTTATGAGAACACACTGATTCGCTAAACACTGTACATTACTATGTATTATATTTTTAATATTTTTATGTATAAAGAAAACTTTCCCAAAGATTCTCAAATTAAAAACAATTTCCTCTTTATGTTTGCAAACTCATGGATAAGTTACAAGAATTGTAGTAGTTGCAGATGTAAAACACGACAAGATTTTTAAAACTACCTTTTCTAGTCTGCACATAGTAAGTTTAACAATTTTGGTTAAAATATATATACATAACATTTTTCGTGTTTTTTCCTATATATTAATCAACACCCAAAATACTGCTGATATTTTCTTTAAGCAACAGCAGATGTATACCCTTTGAATGTAGGTATAAAATACCAGGCAAGAATGTAGTCCCACTTGGCATCTGACTAGATGAAAGCCCACAATTTTATATATTTTAAACAAGCATAAATCATTTGCTATATGCACCACTTAGCAAAATAAAATCAAAGTTCTTACTCAGTATGGCTTTAACTTGAAAAAGTCAATTATGTAATATTGTTATTGTGCTCCCTATGAGCAGTTGAAGCCACATCTGTACCTATTTTACTAGTGAAAGCAAATTTCCACTAATTTTCAGCTATTAGTTCTGCGGAGTCAAAGATTGAGGAGAGTAAGCTAGAATTCTGTTCACGCTTGGGGGAGGGGGGGTCTTGTTAACCATGTTCCAGCTCAGGGATCTTTAGAATAAATACTATATTGATCATTAAAGAACTCAACTTGACTTTGCAGTTCCAATACTTAGTGATTTTCAGATCACATTTACTCTCTTTAGCTAAAAAAATAGTCTCAAACATTACTTTCTAGTCTAATATTGTCATTTACTCTATTTTACCTTTATTTACTACACTACCACTCTAGGTTTCCTGCCATAATACTAACCAACCAAGGAAACTCCTTATAAAGCCAATTAAATTCACTCCTTAGCAAAATACAAAACTGCTTCTCCCTACTGCACAAGGCCCAAATTCATTGTCACCACAGAATTCGTTCTAAGTTCCAGAGGTTAAGTTGTTGTAATTGCCCTAATCATTCACAATTACCTTAAAGATACCTATAATTTATTTTTATTACATATATCCAGATTCTGGAGGTCTTGAAGTTCTTATTTAATAGCACTGATTTAAAACAAAAATGTAAAGCAGGAACCAGCGTTTGTTCTCAGTCTGAAAATGCTCAAATCTCTGAGGCTTATACCACAGTAACCTCTTCTGGTCAACCAAAGAATAGCCAAGTGTGGGTGTTGAAAGTAACAGCATGCATGCACACAAATTCTTTACCATGTTACCATTTTCATATTCCATCTTAAAGAATGGAAACTATTGATACCATATAGTTTTAGCTCTCTCTCTCATATAGATATGCAGCCAGAAAACCTTTCGCAACACTACTTGTTGCAGCCGTATACAGAAGCCCAGATGCAGTTACATGTAAATTTTAAATTTGCACCTCTTCTTTTGAGCCTTTTGAAGCCTGTTTTGGGGCAAATAAAACTTCTAAAAAGCAGCTAACAGTGTAAGCAATAATTGCACAGCCACAAAAATAACCATTTTAAATATACATGTTTTGAAACTTTAATGAATGAAAACCTGGGGGCGAAAACCTAATGTAGCCTCCATTTTTATAGGTATGTTATTATGAATGATTTACATGCTGGACTGTGAGGTATATGATACATTACCAGTAGCACAGTTCTGTGAATGTACACAGTAGTGAAAACCATAAAGTAATTTCAGTACACAGTTACATCAATTTGTGAGATCTGCTTGATATTATCCTGTTTATATCTGAATTGTTTTAGCTTTTTAGCAAGTTTCTCTTCATAAATGGTGTCAGAAGACTGCCAAGATTACAGACATCCTCTTACCTCCCCCAATAGACATTTAATCCTTAAATAATTAAAATACATGAGGTACCACTATTCACAAACTAATTTTTTTTCCCATAGCAAATTAAGTTTACAACAAGGATAGAAGTGTACAAAAGAAAAAAGACCACCCAGAACCCAAATACAGACATCAGCCTGAGGCACCAGAGAACATTTATCTAAAGGGAGACTGATTTCAGATCATAACCTTTGTTGTAACTATGGTTAGAATTTAGGGGAATTTGCACACAGAAATAATGCATATCTGTAAGAACATACATTCTCTTAAGTCTCAGCTACAAACACTTAAAAGTACTAAATGTGTTAATATATGTATTTTAACTTAATGTACAAGGGTAAACAGGTCAATACACAGCCTACTAATCCACCAGGCAACCCAAAACCAACTTTAGTATGTTCACATTTATCAAATAGACAGAAATATGAAAACGGACTCCTAGAATGCCTTTCTACTTCTTTTTATTCAAGAAATACAAGCCTGCAGACCTCTTTTTGTAGCATAGCAATACGCAGACCACGACTCGTGAGCCGCAACTGACTCTAACATGTCTCCTGTGGCTCTTTGCAGCGCATCTTAAAACACTGTGTGCTTTAATTATTAACCAACCTACATTATTATTCAGTCAGGATGCTTTTACTACGTTATTAACCAGTTATAGTTGATAAAATAATACTTGCTCAGTTATTTTGCTGTGATATCACATTTCCTATCATACTGTTTGAATATGACTATATAGTATTACAGTAAATGAAACAAAAAATTCACACTCATATGGCTCTTTTGGGTAATGCTGATTACTAATTTGGCTCCTGTACCACTGAGGTTTGATGTAGCAGTTTGTTAACCTCTGACATGATGCAATATTAACCAATTTCATATTCTTGTGGTTGGGGAGAAGATTACAACACAATCTAGCCTTCTGTAAACTCTAAATCTAGGGAATCAACCCAAGCCAGGTTAATGTCTACTACATATCATCTCATAACCTCAACATTTCATTAACTGGACTTCCGATAGTGATTTACTGGTAATTAAAGAGATTGAAGAAATTTTTATTACCCGGTTAAAGTTGTGTTCACGTGACTCTTCAAGCTCTCCATTACTGGTCACAGGAATTTCTGCTGCTGAATTTTTGGGAGACTCTTGAGCCATTGCCAACTCCTACAGTGTAGAAAGAAAAAAGTTAGTATTTGCCAAGACACCACAGTGATATTTAATAATTTGGTTTACATGCCAGCTGCTCATACAAAATCAGACTCTAATTCTAACATTTCACTGATACACTAAATCTGCATTCAGCCAATATTTTAATCACACAAAAGCAAAGTCACTGCATGATGCACAGCTTGCAAAATATTAGACATGGTTCCATAATTTAAGACAACAGGAAAGTTAGGACCTGACCCACATCTGAGTGTTTGGTTATTACAGAATGTCATTCAGTTTAATCTATATGTTCAGGTCAGAATCAGAGAGATAGAATTAAATGTATGAGGTCCTAAAGAAATAAACTTTTTGTACTTTTAAATGTGTGCATGCAGAGGCTGATGGTACAAACAGCACCTGCCATATCCCACATATTTTTTCAGAGTACTTAACAATGAAATCAGCTAGCCTTGAAAAACCCACACTAATCACGGGAAGCAGCAAAGTACTTTCTGGTGAGTGAAATGGCTTTTAATCATCAATTGTTGCAGAATTTAAGCTCTCATTTTTAAACAAGTTATGATTCTAGCCCTTATGTTGCAATGTGGAACAAATTATACCATTGAACCACTGCCTCCTGGACCAAACAACTATAGTTCTTCTGTTGCTGTTCAGGCTCTGCCGGAAGCTGCAGAGTCAAATTAACAATCGATATTCCTGCTATCCAGAAAATAGGCAACAGTGAAATTCAAGAATCATTTCAATTTTACACTGCTGTTACTTGGTAAAACTATAAGGAATAGCTGACAGTTACTGCAGCCATTTACATGGAAGGAAGACCAAAGTAAAGCTGAGAAAGAAGCAGGTTACTGAGTAAGTCTTTTCCTACTATACCAACTACTGCAGTTAAACAGTTCTAAAGAGAAGACAAAAAAAGCATCTCATCTGCCCCAATAGCTGAGGAAAGGAAGACTGAACATTTTGCACAACAAATTACGCCTTCAAATAGGGTTAAATGCCAGCATTTCTCCTGCCCCAACACAGGAAAATTTGGTGTAGTACAAAGTGGGATGGCCTGCATAATTTATACTAATAAAACAAGAGTCTTGTGGCACTTTTAAAGACTAACAGATTTATTAATCGCTCATGCGATTAATAAATCTGTTAGTCTTTAAAAGTGCCACAAGACTCTTTTGTCTTTCTACAATAGACTAACACGGCTACCCCTTTGGAATTTGACTAATAAAACTGTTATGTATATTTTCTCTCTTCTGCTATAGTTCGGCCATGTTGCTGACATAGGATATGTATGTTCCAACAAGGGATGTTTCCTTTACAACTTAAGACTCCCCCTAGACTCAGATAATGATTTATACATTTTCTAGCCAAGCATGTGCATGAGTTTGAAGCATAGACTTGAATCTGTTTGTTTCTCCAACAGCAGATGATTTTCACAACCAAATCAACATTACATGAATTACACTGCTCATTTAAAAACAAGAAAATCGTGGAGAATAATAAAGATTTTTCACTCCACTCAGTCTTTTGCAGAAAAGAATCATATTTAATCTTATTGCAAAATAAGACACAGTGAAGTGTCAAAGAGTAAAATGGGGGGTCCTTCATCAGCAAGCCATACTCACACTGCCTCTTCAGTATTCCCAGCCTCTGCTCTGCTGACCAAATATGACAGGACCAAGAAATAAATCTTAAGCTTCCCATGTCGAGCAGGGAGTCCACTACATGAGCCACAAAGCTAGAGGACCAGATGCAAACATTTGCAATGGTCCTTAAATTGAGTTAAAAATGTGAAAAGGATTGCTCAGTACGAAGTGCTCTGCTCTTTCAGGAAAACATCCAGAATTTTCTGTGCTACCTGTAAAATTTGGTTTAGCAGCACCAATTTGCTTTAATAATCTTATACTTTGGAAAAACTCTGACTGTGTTATTAAGCTGCAAGTAAAACAATATGATAAGAGTGTGGAGACAGACAAAAGAGATCCTTAAATCCTGATGAAGTGTTGCTTTCGACTGCATATGTGGAGGTAGAAAGAGAGGAAAAAAATATTTACTGATTGTTAGCAGTCTTGCTTACAGACCATGATCATCTCTTCTTTTTAGAAACTTATAGAACACATGGAAAGCAGGTGTTCAGGTGCAAGAAAATATGAAGTTTAATATTTCTAGTCTCATTCTCCATTTAGTCAACAAAGAATTTTCTCCCATGAAAGCTCATGCAATAAATAAATCTGTTAGTCTTTAAAAGTGCCACAGGACTCTTGTTTGTTTTTCTTTATTTAACTATCATCTTAGCAGCAGTGAAATCAAGTTGCAGTTGTAAAGCAGGTTCTCTTTACAAAGCTTCCCTAGGACAAAAAGGCTAAAATACCATTCTGGCTTTTGAAAGAACTCTTATAAGCATTTTAAAATAAATAAGGAAGAGTAGATTATTGAAATCAATTACGCATTCAGAAATATCTACTGAAAGCACTATGGTACTGTCCAAAGCAAATTAAAGCTGATTTTTTGTTTGTTTGTTAAAGAACTATTGTCTTAAATAAAAATATTCAGAAATATCTATGGAAACATGAAATAGAGTTTATTGTTTTTGAGTATTTCAAACTTTTTATTTTGTTTTATTTCAGGAGGGCCCTTTGAGCTGAGGGGAAGGAATGGAAACAATTTTCATCAGAAATTTGCTCAGAAAGTTAGTTAAGGTATTGGGATTTTTCCCAAATTAGTTAAAAGAAACCCATTTCAAAGCCTTTCAAATCCAAATAGCAAAGTGTATTTATAAATCCTTGAGTTTGGGATAGTCTAAAGAAATATAGGAGTATTGAACAGCATCTGTTCTATTCATCTGAGCATTGGAACTGGTGGTGTTCATAAAACAAAGGTTTAATGAAAAAAATCTAAATCCATCTCTTTCAGAAATCTATAAAGATGGTAGTCACCCTCAAATTTACATCAACAATATAAAGTTTTTTCTGCCAAGCTTATGAAACAGATACCTTTATTTTGGTTTTTGCAGTATCGAGCACATTGACAGTGAATAATAAGCAGTCTCAAAGATATAACAGGTTATTTTTAATGATCCCGTAAAGTTTTGATAAAGCAAACCGAAATGATATTTTTAACCAAGTGAATTAACAAAATACAAGGGTGCTCTGCTGCAGCCGCTTTGCTTTGGCCACCCTGTAGCTCACAAATGACTTGAAGACCATGTGTTTTAGCAGTTGCCAGTGCAGTTGTTTATAGTGCGTTCACCACCCTCATACAGTGCTTGGCTTGGGGTAGCAGCCCCTAGAGCAAGAGTGTCAAACTCATTTGCTATGGTGGGTCAGATTTGACTTAAATGTACTTCAAAGTGGGCTGTGCATACCATAAATCAAAATACTATGGCACACTCACACCATCAAGGAATGTTGTATATGCAAAACTGCGCTCTGCAATACCACGGAGTCTTGCATACCCAGTGCTTCGTGATGTCACGAAACCTGACACTCTTGTGGCATTGCAGAGCGCTGCGTATGTGAGACCACACACTCCCTGTCTCTGTTAGGGAGAAAGTGTGGTCCCACTGAGTGCAGTCACGGGCTGGATGGAAGAAGTTCATGGCCTGCGGGCTGCATGTTTGACACCCTTGCCCTAGGGCTTTTCTGCTCCTTAGAAGATGGATACAGCCTCTTCACTCCCATGAGCCCTTCCCTTTCCTTCCTCTTGTCAGCATATAAACCCTTAATCAGCCTGGCAGCTGCCTCCTACCTGCTAATCAAGTACAACCACTCAGCCCAGTCAGGCAGACAGCTGTCTCCCATTCCCAAATCAGATACAAGTCCTCCTAACCAATACTAATACCCCTTTGTTGTCTGGGCTGGTGTGACAGAGGACTGGCTAGGCTAGGGAGTTACCAGCCAGCACTCTGTCACATGAAGTATAACCAAAAAAATCCACTAAACTTAAAAATGTTTTGGATTTTAGGTTCAAACAACCAGATAGGAAAAGAGTGCAACACCAAGGAGAAAAAAAAGAAAGGCATCTCCCTGACCCAGTTCAGCTGATCGCCCATGAAGCGTGATGTGATGCTTGTTTCTACCTGGTAGACTTGCAGCAAAAGCGAAGAAATGAACCAAATGCTTTCCCAGCATTTTTCCAGATACACAATTACTGTGGTTGTTAACAAGTACGCTTATTCAATTGTCAATGGATGGCCCATGCAGTGATGAAGGGGAGGGAGGGTCTGTGCCACAAAAACACAGTTTCTATGAAGATGTGGTGCATATGAGGAACAATTTTAAGAATTCCTGTCCAACCTGAAATCTTTATGGTCAATTAAAAAGTATATTAGTCTAGTACAATTGAGATAAGGCAAACAGCCATCCACAAATTACACACCTTACTTTCAAACAGGAAGGGGAAAAGGCAGTGCAGAAAAACAGTACATGAAGGACTTGAAAATGTTCTGAGGAGTTTTGTGAAATCACAAATGTTTATGTAAACTAAATAGTAAAGGAGGTCTAGATTAAATAGTGTCCCATGTATCACGAAGGGAGGCACTATCCATACCTTGAGGGAACAAGATTGTACAGAAATATTGTTTAAGTTTACTCAGTTTCAGGGGCATAGCCACAGGCGGGCCAGGGCCCACCCACTTTGCCATGAGGCTTGGCATAGCAGTGCCTGCCGGCAGCACAAATTTCTCCACTGCAGCCGCAGGGCCGTCCAGCCGCCGCTGCTGCGAGCGGAGCAGGGGCACCAGCGCCAATGCCTCTGCTCCGCTTGTGGCTGCGGGGCCTGGTGGTCGCAGGTGCGAGCAGAGCAGAGGTGCTGCCAATGCCTCTGCTCTACTTGCGGCCATGACCGCCAGGCCCTGCAGACACACTCTGGGGTCAAAGCCACATCTACATCAAATGAAACTACTGCACAAGTTCCCTGGCTTTTCAATATCAACTTTGCAAGATGAAATAGTCTCCCAACAATTGAATTAAAATTTAACTTCATGAAAAGAGCATTTTAGGTAATAGGAAGAAAAATATTAAAATGTAGTATATATGCAAATAAAGTTCACATGCAAACTTGACACCATTTCCTTAGGCTTAAACAGCGACATCACTGGCTTTCTTATTACAAAAGGTTATTTTGCCTTCTCTCCACCTCAACTCCTTCTAATTGCTAGTCCATACTGTTTGAATCTAAACACCTGCTTTGATTTGCTGATCCTATGACTTACACTTCCGTGCATTTATTTTCCTCCCATTCTGTAAGTTCTCCCTCTTCAAGTATCTGATGAAATGGGATTTCCTCCCACAAAAGCTCATGCGAAAAAGAAATTTCTTAGTCTTTAAAAATGCCACCAGACTCCTTGTTTGTTTTGCTGAACTAGACTGACATGGCTACCCCTTTGGAACTACTCCACTGAAGTAATTCTATGAACCACGTTTATTATCTTCCCACATCAGCTACACGGGAGAGGGACTGTAGTACATCCCACCAGTGGCAATGGGATGGACATCACTAGTTTGCTCATTTTTCAGTTTGATAAGCATAACTAACATTATTTGTCCTCTCAAAGTGTTTTATTTCCATATCAAAAGGAAATTTTCCCCAAGCTGTTTGTTATTGTTTACTTCTTATCCAAACTCAACTAAATAGTATTTTAGTCCTTTGACTAGTAATGTCCTATATGGCACTTTTCATCCCAAAGGACTAAACTTGGTTTCAATTGCTTCTGATGCAATAGGACAACCTGAAACTGGACACAAAGCTAATAAAGCCAGAATATAAATCTAGAAGTTCCACATGCCTGTGTGGACACCCAAGAGTTTTATTAGGTATTACATAAGCTTTTTTAGCAGTCTGAAACTGTTACTGGGATTGGTTGATTTTACAATGTTACACAAATATCACCCAATCACCTCAGAGTCAGACAGGACCTCTTCTGCGGCTGGATGAGATTCATCAACTGCTGTGGGATCGTTGCTGTGTTCTGACATACCTGAAAATGAAATACGTTGAGCATGCATTAATCCTTATGCAAATGATTAAAAGTTATACCTTACAGACATTACTGATGAAAAATAGTGAACTCTCAAAAATATTAATGTCATGCTCCTTCTGTATTCAAATGTTGTTCTAAATTCACTATAGTTGCCGCTAACTGCTTCAACAAAACTAAGTGTAAGATTTTACAAAAGTCAAAGTGACAGTATCAATAACCAATTTTTAGCAGATTAGTTTTTATCTCTTAACAGTTAGATATGATCAGACACACATTACAGTTATCCAAGACAGACAGCATGGTTTTTGGTGTCCACCATCTGGGAATACCACAGAAAACATTAAGGACATAGCTACACTATAGTGTAAAGACAAGGTTAATAGAAACAGAGTTAGCAGATCACTGGGTTTGTTAACCTAGGGGTTACACTCATTTGTAACCCTAAATTGGGAACTGCTGAACCCCATGTCCAAGCCTGGTGCTTCAGAATCTACACTTCATTATGCAGGCCCCAGTCTAACCATCTATATGTCGGATTCTCTAGCACTATCCTAAAATGTGGCCACTCTTGCCCTTCATTTGTGATGCAGTGTGGGAAAACTTGACTGTCCACCAAACTTGATTGTCCTTAGGACAAAGCAAGTCAGCCATAGAATTGATAATTTTGGCAGACTCCTAGAGCATGAGTCCAGTGGGGCTGCATCTACCATGCAAAGATGTAATAAGGCTTGACTCAGACCCTCTACCCCCATGGAATCCAGGAACCCTGGGTTAGCATGATGTGTGTGAAGACAAAAGGAGTAGAGGGTAGGCTTGAGCCTAAGTTTAAACCATACATTAATGTGTAAAGACATACTTTAGGATGTTTGCAGTAATAACGTAATATTTAAGGCCATGGTTACACTACAAACTTATGTCAACTTAAGGTACATTGGCATATAGCTGCTGCGGTTAGTACATTGCTTGTGTGCATTCATCCTTGACTCATTGAGTCCGAGATGCAGATACTCAGTAGGAGTGCTTGCATCAATGCTAAGTATGGCGCACCATTGGCAGGTCCCACTGCGCAACTCCTCCCCACCCAGTGCACTGAGTTTTGGCAATGCAAGATGTTACCAACATGAGTTAAACAGGGGTGACTGGGAGCATGCAATCAATTATCTAGTTTGCAATTGTCTCCATCCCATAATTTTTATGCCTTTTTTCAAAATCCCACAAGTCCACACAGCTCTCCTTGCTGTCCATCATCTCTGACAGAAGCATGGAGTGTGCACAGATCTGCATCATTGCCATGAACACTGCAAGCACAGGGCATAAAATCCTGCAGCATTTGCAGAGCTGCAAGAAGAACAGAATGAGCGGGAAACATGGCATTCCTTGGGAGGACAGATTGCTGTGGGACACCTTGGCTATGTCTACACTTGGTAATTTAAGTCAACTTTAGCTAAGTCGACTTAACTAAGTCGACAAAGTCAACTTAGCATGTCCACACTTAAATTTAAAGTCAACATAGGGGGGAACTTATAAAGTCGACCTAGAGCGTCCACACTGGATGCCTAGGTCGACCTTGGGCAGATCCACGGTGCTGGGGGAGGGCACCCCTTGCCAAGTGCCAGGGGGCTCAGCCTTTGCCCCATTGTACCTAGGTACAATGGGGCAAAGGGGGACAGGGACCCTGGCAGGGCATAGGGGCAGGGCTCGCCAGGCTCTCCCTGTGCCCCCCCCAGCAGGAAGGGCAGCGGGGGAGTCCTGGAGAGCCCTAAGTCAACTTTAAGTCGACTTAAGCCTAAAGTCGAATTAAAAGCAGGTTTAATAAAGTCGACTTAAGGAAAATAAAGTCGACTTAAGCAGCTTGCTTAAGTCGACTTAAGGAGCTTGCTTAAGTCGACTTAAGGAAAGTGTAGTGTAGACGCGGATTAAATTAAATCAATTTAAGCAAGCTTAAATCAACTTAATTTCTAAGTGTAGACGCACCCCTTGAGAACCAATTCCAAGTTGCGTTCATGGAGCAGTTGAGACAGTAGACTGCTGCTTCTGGACCCAGGAATTAAGCACCGACTGGCAGGCTAGCAGCTTAGGGACAATGAGAAGTAACTGCAGAACCTTCAAATGCACAAAGCCACATTGTTGGATCTCTCCTCAAAGCTTACCTCCACCCTCCAATGCAGTAACACCAAAATGAGAGCTGTGCTGAGAGCCAACAAGTGCGTCGTAACTGCACTGTGGAAACATGCAATACCAGATTGATTCCCAACTGACCAGTAGTAATTTGGCCACCATGAGGCCAATTAATTGCTTCCTGCTACACAGGATTATAACTCTCAGCAACGTGCAGCACATAATGGATGGCTTCGCAACTATGGGGTTCCCAACATGCAGTGGAGACAGATGGCACACACATCCTATTTTGATACAAGACCATCTTGCCACTGAGTTCATCACCAGAAAGGGCTTGTATTCTAGCAGTAGGTCATCGAGGATGTGTCACAAACGTCAATGTGAGCCGGTCAGGGAAGGTGCATCTTTAGGAACACAGGACTGTACAGAGAGATACAAGCAGGGAGTTTCTTTTCCAACCAGTGGATTACCATTGGGAATGATGAAATGTCAATAGTATTCCTCAGAGACCAAGCCTACCCCTTTCTCATGAAGCTATACTCCAGCCACCTTGGCAGCACCAAGGAATGATTGACCTATCAGCTCAGTAGATGCAGCTGGATGTGCTTTTGCTCATTTGAAAGGTCACTGGTGTTGCCTACTCACAAGACTGGACCTCAGTGACAAAAACATCCCAATAGTTACAGCTGCCTGCTGTGTTCTTCATAAAGTCTGTGAAGCAAAAGGGGGAAAGTTTCTGCCAAGGAGAGGGCAGTAGAGGGGCTGCTGAATTTGAGCAGCCAGACACAAGGGCTACTAGAAGAGCTCAACATGGAGCTATGTGGCTGAGGGAGACTTTGAAAGACCATTTTAACTGAGAGCCAAAGTAATATATATTGTAATGTGCACTATCTGGCCCTGCTCTTTTGTGACCTGGTAGGAATTGTGTAGTGACTGCTCTACATGTAGGAACACAACACTGTCAATGAACCTATTATTTTTGTCTGTCACTAATTCTATGAATTGTGTGACACCGTGCAGTAGCTAGTAATTTGCTGCCTTTAGAACTGCTGAGCACTCAGCAGCATATATTGTGAACGAATAAAGATGAATTATGTTACAAATAATTTTATTCTGTAACAAAAGCAGTGCAAAATGTGTAATTTTACAATAAATACATTAGCAACATAATAAAATACTTCAGCAGAATTTCTGAAGCGGAAAGAACATTCATGTCCATTTCAGCCACACATACATCAGCCATGGGTTTCACAGGTCTGTGTATATGAAGCTGTGATTTTCTTTAATGTCTTCTAGGGTGGGGTGGCAGAGGTAGTACACCAACTCCTGATGTTATGTGGAATGTTAAGGGTAAATATAGGAAGGTCACGATATTGAGTTCTCAATGGGCTGCAAATGGTAGGAAGACTGGGATGGTTAAATTTGCAGATCCACCAAAGTCCACAACATTTGTGTTTTCTGCCATTATGTCCTATTGCATCTCTCCTCCTTTGACTCTTGGGCCTCTCTCCTCTCCAGTCTTTCCTTCTTCAGTCTGTCCATAATGCTCATCCTCCAGGCTCTGTGCTCACAGTTCCTCTTCTAGTTTGCCACTAAACATAATTACTTTCTCCATGTTACTTCAGTCTTGAAAGAAAATCATCATAAGACACCAGGGAAATAAATTTCTAAAATAAAGTCCCACATTGCATCAATATCCTGGCACAGAACATAGTAAGCTGTAAAATTCTACTATGTGCATAGTAATAACCTACTGTAGTGGCGTGGTTCCCAGCTGTGAAGTTGAAAGGGTTATAAGCCCCAGAGAAGGGAATGGCCAGTAGAAGCAGAGGACTGTAGGGCCAATCAGGGCTCAGGAGCTAGTATAAAGCCAGGGATGTAGCTCCTGCTCTGGGCAGTTTGCCCCAGACCTGCAAAGAGGGAGGTATACTGTCAGTGGGGCTGTGGGAGAGAGGACCCCAGACAGCTCCCATGGGCACTGCCAAGGTTTGGCAAGACCGCAGCCTTGCTACAAAGGCTGCAGGAACTTGGGGAGGTATGGATATAGCCCAGGGGAGTTGCGAGTGAAGATGCAAGTGAAGGGGGTTGAGGCGGTGCTCAACAGAGCATGTAGGGCTCCTCGGCCAGAGTCCAGGGAAGTTCATGGACCCAAGTCCCACTCACCTCCCTAGGACTGCCAGTGGGTGGAGACACAGATGGTGAGCGGTGAATGGACAGTGGCGACCACTGATACAAGTGGGCAAGTTGGAAATGGACCATACACTAGAAGGGGAGCCAAGTGGACTGAGCCAGAGACCTGAGGTCCTGCAAAAGACTAACTAGACAGAGTGTAAAGGAACCACCAGATGGGGTTCCACTTGAATAACTTCTCATACCAACACTAAGAGGCACACATCTGCTGGGTCATGTGTTGCCAAGGGTCTATACCTACATACTCAATTCAAACTGTCTAGTAATATTTTCATGAATTAGCATTACAAGTCCTTGTCTTCTACTGACTTTGGCCCATAAACCATTCATTAGGCTGAATTTATAACAAATTTTGTGAAGAGTTGAAAAGTTGTTCACAATTCTATATTTTTACAACTGAAAGTCATATGGGAAATACATAATTCCTGAATCTTTAAGATTCAGATTTAAGAGTACAGATTCTTCTGGGCCAGAATCCATCCAGATTTAGCCCAAAATATACAGATCCCCAGAAGAGGCAAGTAAAAGGTAGTAAAAGAAGAGAAGGGGAAATTTGGAAAATGAAGTTTTCAGAACTAGAGAAAGAAGAGAATGAAATCAAGAGATTAGAGCAGTCATAGACAACAAAAGAGATCTTTGGCCATTTTAAAGTCAAAATTCAGATGGTCTTCTGAGAGAGATGCTCTAGAAATTATTTTGGGGAAGTTCTATGGCCTCTCTTATACAGGAGGGCTGACTAGATGATCAAAGTGGACCCTTCTGGCCTCACAATCTATGAATCATCCCAAATATCAGGCTGTTGAGCTAGGATGGGAGAGGAGCCTTTAGCTGCTGCTGCTGCTACTATTACTACTGAGAATTAGACTACTGCCAAATAGCAGGAGCTCTGCACGCAAGACACATCAGACCATCATCTGGGCTAGGCACTGACAAATCCTTTCAGCCTTAGCCTCAAATCCTACATTTATTAGTCATGTAGAAGGTAGAACAATGTCTGTGATGGCAGAGAAGCACAATCTCCCCATGATTTTTAATGGGTTTGTGCCCATTCATAAAGCAAAAGATGCCAACAGCATTTTGGCCCTTACCTTTATAAAGTATGGTTCTACTTTGAAATCTGACTAAAAATGCCAATTGTACCAGGTTCAACTTCCAAAGCAAATATGTTCAGTTTACAAACTAAGTCCCAAGTCAGGATCTCTTCCAGAGGCTGAAAGTTGCTGGTTTCTTTGTCTTCTTAAGTGAACTAAATAATTTGGATTTTTCTGCCCCTTTCTTTTATAGTCCAGAGAACATCTGAAATAAATTCTTCTGAAGGTTATTCATCACAGTAAAATTTATTTGAGAAGTGAGAAAGGCAACATGGAGACTAGTGATGAAGGATGCTCCACACTCTATCCTGCCCTCCCCTCCCATCCACCCCCATCCCTGCCAGCTTGGGTATGCTAAAATGCAAATTGTTCAGCTTCATGCAATCTCCTCTCCCACACGGTCTTGATTATTCTGTTTACTTAACTTACATGTAAATTGAGATAAAACACATAATTGCTTGTTTAACAACTTTTGCCTGGGCAGGGTGGTTGGTTTTCAACAAATAATATCATACTGGGGAAATTCACAACTTTACATACAACATTGCTACATACATTTTAACATGATATTATTAACCAGTGAGTTATGAGTGTTCAGATGATACCTCACAAGATATACTTTGTACAAAGTCTATTACAATAGTGTGGATTCCGTTTACAAACTAAGTCCCAAGTCAGGATCTCTTCCAGAGGCTGGTTTCTTTGTCTTCTTAAGTGAACTAAATAATTTGGATTTTTGGGCTGTGAATATAGGGTGCCTTGAGTCACAGAGGACATTATTTTAAAAGAGTAGCAAAAAGTAAAGTATAGGAGAAACTGAAGGAAAGAGGAAAGAAGGGTTTTTGTGGGGCCTAGTGGAGTGAGAGTGAAGAGAAGAGACTGTGAAGAAATTGGAGCAATTATCCAAAGAGCAAAAACATCCAGAATAAAAGTTGTAAAAAGCAGTCAGATGCTGGTGACAGTGTCCAAAGTCCTAGTCACACCTGTTTCTCTCCACACCCGTCAGCTCAGTTTCTGGTTGGCTCTTCTGAGAAGTGCCTCTTTCCCAAGTCTGTGAGGTGAGCCACATTGGGAATTATCTGCCCTGCAAAGCAGACTAAACTTGCAAACTAAATCTGGGATCAGAAATCAAGGCAGGTTCTTCCCCAGTCACCTGTAATGAATGTGACAAATGTCAACTATATCCTGCAGTCACCTCTGTAAAGGATTTTTCCCAATGCCTTGGAGCGCTTAGCAGCCCAAAAAAGCAGCCAACAGCATCAACATTTACAGTGCCACTGTCTCTCCCCCTCCACCCCAGCACCGCCAGAAGTGCTGCTGGCAGCAGCTTTTTTTTTTGGCAGCAGGGGGGTCTTTTGTGTGATAGTCTTTCAGCGGTGGGAGACCCCTTCTGCCAGACACCTAGAGGTGCCTCAGTTTGGGGACTAGCCCCTAGGTGTCCAGCAGATTTGTCAAGGCCTGCTGCAAGACCTTGGTCATTGAGGACATAACTTGAATATGTATACAAACCCTATTTAATTAGGTGTAAATTATTGAAACAGTAGACACTTATGCATTATGCATGTAAATAAAAATGAACCCAGCTTTCCCTCAGCTGTGCTGTACAGCCTAACAAGAGTTCAACCCTTACCCTTGACACTAAAGCAAGCAAACAGTTCTCTGAATACACACAAGAAACAGTTCTGCTGAGTAAGTCGCTGCTATTTTCACATGATTACTTTTCATAAAAGAACTGCCCTTTAAATCTGAAACCTGAAAAAAGTTCCAGATAGCTGAAATCTACAAATGATACTGCATTGTTTAGTCAACCTCTGAGGTAGACAACTGCTCTTTTAAAAAATAAATCAGGACTGCCAATAATCTTTGGTATAATGAAAAGTGACACTCTGCTGACTAAGCCTTCTAGCATTCCACATTTACTTACTTTCACACCAGATGCAGGAAATCCCAGTTAAATAAAGCAGCACTAGTTATCTTCCAATTACATTTCAACTTCATTTGTGTCTAATATTTTATTTACACAAAGTCATGAGCAGTCAGTTGGTCTATGTGATGTGTAAAGTAAGATACCAAGATATAGAAAACCTGAAAAAGTAAACTACCTAGATTATATTATGTTGGGCTGACTCAGTAAGTAATGCAAATAGGTGCTTGCAAACAAAGGTCTAACCACTAGGTGATCACTACATAAGTGACACCACACAATTCTGCCAATACTTCACTTTGGCTTGTAATATTTCTGCTAGCTCTGCCGTTAGGGACTAGCAGACTAATAAACCCATTTTGAACATGGACTTCTAGCTAAAATACAAGATTTTAAATCCAGGGACATTAATTCTACCATTCTAGGACACCTTGGTCAAGACAATCTGTGTGTCTGAGTTTCAACACATAAAAGGGAATACTAGTCACCTCAAAGATATGCTGCAAGTCTTGAGTCTTTAACCTTTATACGTTAATGTCCTTGAAATACTTGGATTGAACCCTTGACTATAAGACAACATATTGTTCTAACCTTGTTACTGGTCATTACTACTACCCATCATAACCTAATACGAGATATGAACCAAAAAACCCACTACGCAGAAGTAACAGCATAAAGACATATATGTGGATTTTAAGAAACTGAAATACACACCTATATCTAAATAAAAAATAAGACCGCAAATAGTGAACTATTCTCTTATTACAATTTTAAAAAACAATTGTTGATATATTTCTTGTAACACTGGCAATAGGCTTATTCATTTGAGTAGTGGCTGCAGGATTAGTCCTGAACACTGGCACAAACGTGGAAGTATGCAACTCCCCGAACTCCTCTGCATAAAACTCACCCTTATAGGTCTCCCCTGAATCTTTTAAAAAGGTTCTTTTGTACATTTCCAAATAAACGTTAAAGGTTTAAAGCCCATATGTATCTGAAATATGAAAATAAAGTTAGTTAGCTAATAAAGTTAGTCATATGAGATACACATCTAACTTTACAAAGTTTATTGAAAATTACTAATGCACACAATGGCCAGGTTTATATTGCTGTACATGATGAATTTTGTACTGAGATTGGTTTTACCAGAATTATATTTCATACTCCTGTAATCCAGACACTCAAATTGCTTGTTTGCATCCGTAAGACAAACACAACAGTAGTATTAAAGATTTATTTCAGAGTAACAAGCATACTTGTTACATATTGTCTACACTTAAAAGGCTACAGTGGTACTACTTAAGTTGCGCCATTTTAATGTTTCAGTATAGGCACTGTCTCCCACAATAGAAGGGATTCTCCCATAAGTGCAGGTAACTCATCTCCCCGGGAGATAGTAGCTAAATCGACAGATTAATTCTTCCATTGAGCTAGCACTTTCTACACAAGAACTTGGGTTGGTTAAACTATTCTGCTCAGGAGTGTGGATTTTTCACACCCATGAGCGATGTAGTTATGCCAACCTAATTCTGTAGTACAGATCAGGCCTCAGAGAAATAAGTGTATAGCAGTCATTTTCAACCAGTGTGCCATGGCACACTGGTGTGCCGTGAGAACTGTTTAAGTGTACAAAGAAATTTTGTACAAAGGTAATGAAAATCAATGTAAAACAAACATTATTTCATCTTAAACAATAATTTATCCAACCAAAATTACAACTCATAAAACTCAGGAAAATTCATCTTCAAATTAAAAGCAAAGTATCGGTCTTTTGATTCTAAAACGTGAACATTCTAAACGCAGGAGGCTAAAGGGCAAACCTGAGAGGACGTGTATTTTTTTCCCAGTGGATTTGAAACAAATACATTTGACCCTTCTTTAGCTTGTATGCACTATGTTGCAAACTCTTCTAGTAAGATTTTAGCTATAGTAAATGTAAGTAAATGTGAGCAATCAATTCAGCAGAAAAAAGTGAATGTGCCATGGAACTGTTTGTCTCTTTGAAGTGTGCTGTGTTACTGAAAAAGTTGGGAACCACTGGTGTATGGAGCTATATGCCAAGAATTGTTTTTCTTTCACCCCTCCCTCTTGCTGGTGGGAAAACAGGGCTTTCCCACTGGACTGAAGTAATTTGGCAACATGGTCTTTCAACAGGTCTTTACTCGCTCAAGAAGCTGCAGTTTTTGAATGTGTGAAGGGACAGTTCAGTCTACCAGAAGAAAGCCCAGCAGTATCAGTTTTGGTTCATTAGGGTCATCATCCTTGTCTAATGGCATTTATTATCTCCATTTCAAACCCATAGTCCTGTATTTTGACTCTCAAACTGTCCACACATTTTTACTTTTTAAAAAATATCCAACAAGTTGCACGTATCACTGTGCCTGAAGCAACCTCAAAATGCTCTCTCACAAGTAGTTGTAAGGGCCTATAGTTTTTGCTACAGCAGCAATATGGAAGCTTGACAGCAAAACCATTTCAAAAGGATCATTTGGGATGAGGGGAGACAACCATATCAACACACCCATATCTTCTTATCCCACTGCCCCTGTCCTAATATACTGTAACTGTGGTCATTCAAACCTCCATTCACCTAAGTAACAATTAGACGCCCATCTTGTAGCCCAATGCCTTACCCTAGACCAGCAGTTCTCAACAACTGTGCTGGGACACATTACTAAGCCACCACACAGTGGTAAGTGTGTTGCAGAGAGCCAGGGAGAAGGCTGGATTTGGCCTTGATGGGGGAGGGGGAATGATGTGTCACGAGCTGCAAAAGTTGAGAATCACTGTCCTAGAGCACAAGATTTCAGTGGAATGCCTCAAATATGGTTCTTGCTTCCCTCAATTATGCACGAGGCAGAGCACTCCACGGCTCATTGTGAATTTAACTAAGACCTGTTCTACGCTGCTGCTGACCATCAATGGGAGATAATAATTGACATACTTACGTTGCTATACCATGGCATCTCTGCTGTGCTGCATCAATGCCCTCTGGTCAACACAGACTTACTCTTTTTAGGAGGTGTTCAGGGTAGATTTATTGCATCAACAGGACAGCACTTCCGGGATTGACTGAGCAGGTCTCTGCAGCCCGCTCAGTCGATCCCACTGTATCGATCTGTGCAGCCATGGCAGTGTAGACAAACCCTAAGACATCCGTTCTCAAGGTTTTCTGTGTTGTGACATGGCTGATGGCTTGCACAGATGCACGCAATAGTGCCGCCACACAGCCTCCTTCCCTTGCCTCCGTAGAAAACTGCAGCTGCAGAGATGCTGCCACCATGCTCCAGCTGCAGCGGCTCCCAGTGACACTTCCCTGCTCCTACCACTGGGTTGCGAAACAGCACTTGAGAACCGCTGCCCTAAAACACTTGTGTCAACTAAGTGGCAAAAGCCACCGATGGAGGAGGTTATTTAGGATGTAGAGAACTATCATGTTTGAAAGATGGGAGAAAAACCAAACCCAAAAGACATCATCATGCAGCCTTGCTGACTAGAGCAGAACAGTGGTGGGAGAAAGGAAATACATCTCATCACACTCCTATTGCCCATTATGTTTCAACACATCTACAACAGCTTACCGTGACAAAAGTGAAGCATAAAATTGGGGAAAAGGGTTTACAAGAGAACAAGCTGGCACTCATTTTCAGGTCATCTGAAGCTCTAAACCATTTTTATGAAGGAAGAAAGAATTCTTATGAAAGAATGAATGGATGACTTGAACAAAGACCAAGTTTAAAAATAAAAAATAAAATAAAAAAAAAATCAATGTTAAACTATTTTATACACAAAATAAAAACTCTTTTAGTGTTAAATTTAACTCAGTACTCATAAGTGAATTTCAGAATTTATCAATTAAAAACATCTCTCAACATTTGCTCACATTAAATTGTCTCTAGTTCCATGTGATTATTGATAAATGTATTTGCAAGTTTTGTACCTTTCTACACAATCCTCAGTTAATTTTTAAGAATGGATTACTCCGCTGCAGTGTCACCATCCCCTTCCCTTATTTCTTTCCCTTCACATATCTAACAACCAATCAACAAATCAACCCAGTAGTTTCATTCACTTTTATTTTACCTTCTGCAGGAAAAACATCACAATAAAATTACAAGGAGATTTTACAATAGGAAGTCTAGAAATAGATTTCAAGCATGATACAAATTTCCAATATGGCTCTGGTAAAGAGAGAACAGCACCTTTGCTTATGAGAAAAGTCAAGATTGTACAGACTCAATATTATCAATTAAAAAGAACAGTATCATACTGCGGCTCAGTCAAGCTCCCTCCTACAACCACAATCCTTCCTTCACAAATGACACATCGTTTATCATTTTCTTAAGTCACAGGTTCCTACAGGAAACCCTTTCTCCTCTTCAGAGGTTAAAGTAGGCCGGAATGCCATTCCGGGGCCCACAATTTTGTCAGACCAGTGTTCCGAGGCCCAGAAAAATAGAAATGTTCCACCCTGCGCAGGTCACCTGGGACTTGGGAGCAGGCAGCAGCCAGGGACTTTTCAAATCTCCCTCCCTGAGTGAAGACGCTGAGACAGTGTGCCTCAGGGTGGGAGAGGCATGGCCAGGGAGTGACGCTGCATGCGCCCCTGCAGATCCGGCCAGGTAAGGGGGAGGGGGCTTGGACCGAGGAGGTCGGGGAGCTACTGAGGAGCGGGAACTGGAGGGTCAGGAAGCTAGTTGGCTGGCGGGGAGCGAGACTGAAGGGTTAGGGAGCTCAGCTGGCTGGCAGAGAGCGGGAACTGGAGGGTCAGAGCGCGCCCAGCTTCACTGCCCAGGCCAGAACAGGGCTCAGGTGGGGGGCTCTAATAGGGACTGGGGGTATGGGGAAGGTTCCCATGGGGGCTCCCTGCTGGGGTGCCCTCCCCGGCCCGCCTCCTGCTCAGTCCTGGTGTGCAGCTGGAAGCTGGGCTTTGGCTGCTTGACTCCCCACCAGGCTTGGGGATGCATGCAGCCCTTTCTTTCTCTTTCTTTCCTTTTTTTCTTCTTTTCTCTTAAAAAAAACAAACTTAAAAAAATTAAATTTTAATTTAAAACCTTTTTAAAGTTTTTTTAAAAACCTTTCTAAAAATTAAATTTCAATTAAAATTAATTCTAATTCAATTAATTAAAATTTAAACCCAATTATTTTAATTACAATAAATTTTAATTGAATTATTTTTAATTTAATTTTAATTAAACAAACTAGTGGCCCTTCAAGGTATTAAAAATTGTATTTTGGGCCCTCAACCAAAAAGATTGGGAACCACTGATTTATAATGCAAAATTTTAGGTGTCTTTACTTGCTTCCTCTTTGTTTTTCTAATGATACTGCCATCTTGAATGGAAATAATTCAAAAAGCAAATATGCGTTTTGTTCAGGCCCCTAGAAAGATGTCATAAGGCTATCCAGCAGTGCTGTCTCTAGTTCTAATAATAACTCCTTGTATAAAAAGATTTCAGTGACACAGCCCTCAGGACAATATCCTAGTCTTCATGTGGCCCTTGAGGATATTGAGTTTGAGACCTCTGTCCTAGATAGTGTTATTAGGTTGGCATGCATTTTACATCTTTTATTTGGGTCACTCACCATCCAGACCTTGTTACTTCACAGCAGTTAAATGGTATTGATATGGGTTGTGTTTTGCATACCAATGTTATTTATGCTGACATAATAGACCACATATTTGTGGAGATGAAACATAGTTTATGTTCTAGTGTAGTTTCACAGCAATATCAAATTTCTGTTTTAATTGATGAGAGTGCAAGTTTAAGTAAACTTTCTTGTCTTGTAATTTACTTGCACACAACTTTTGATGCAAACTTTGGTCCTGTTACATTTTTTTCTTGATCTGATTGAACTGGGCAGCAATGATGCTAATGGCGTAGCATTAGCTTTGCTGCAGTGTTTGACGTGGGTTCATGGAGGAATTTCTCAAAGATAATTGGATTGGTTTAGGTACAGATGGAGCCTCTGCCATGTTAGGCAGTAAGGCTGGTGTTGCTGCAAAATTAAAGACATGATTTCTACTTTTGATAAGCTGGCATTGTTTTAATTACAGGTTGCAATTGGCCGTGGCTGATGCTATCAAATGCTGCAGTGAAGTTAATCACTTTAAATCATTCACAGATTCATTGTATGCTCTGTACAGTCAGTGGCCAAAGTGCTTGAGACAGCTGGCTGAATGTGCGAGTGGTCTGGAAGTCCAGCTTAATAGGACTGGATGCATACTTGATACATGTTGGGTTGCCTCTAGCTGTCGCACTCTACGAGCTGTTTGGCGGTCATATGCAGCCCTCCATAGCCACTTCTTGAAAAAAAAAAAAAAAAAATCAACTAATTTCTCACTAGGAGGGAAAGATAAAGCAAAATCTGCTGGCATGGCAAAAAAACCCTAAAGAATCCAGTTTTTGTTAAAAACTTGGGTCTCATGCTTGATGTTCTGGAGGAACTTGCAGACCTGTCCTTGGCATTGCAAAAAGCTGATGTAACATTATCTACAGCAAGTAAGTTGATAAGGCGATTCAGAGTTCTACCAAGAGGCTTGTGAGGGGGTTGCTGCAGGTTGCTTTAAAGGTGTGTGTGTAAACATGCCTGTGAATGCTGGCAAGCTAATTGAAATTTCTAAATGTCAGTTTTACCAGGCCTTAGCGGACTGCATGAATGCTAGATTGTTGCCAGACTCAGAAAAACATCTAAGCAGTGCTGATGAAGCACTTGACCCATCACATTTCACTACACAGCTGTCACTGGAATTTGGTGAAAGTGACATAAAATTTGTGTGTTCCAAGTTTGGCACTGCATTTAATGAAGTGAAATGTGCATATCGGGAATATAAAGATCACAATACTTATTGTGTTATGCAGTGTTTGCTAGTTTGTGACAATAACTGATATAGACATAAATGCCATATAAAATTATAAATATTTTTATGGAGTGATAACCAATGTATAGGGTACTGGGAAGTGGTTGCAAATGCCTACCTGGGCTGGGGCCCACACATGCATGAAGGGGCCCCTGACAATACAGGAGGAGGGCCCAAAGATTAGGAGGGTTCCGGGCCCCTTCAAATTATACTTTAACCACTGCTCCTCTTCAGTCAGTGCAGGGTGTTTTAGAAAATGTTTAAAATCCTCTTTTACTAAATACCATTTACGTGTAGTAATCAAGTTCTTAAGCTTGAGATGCTTGATATTAATTACTTAGATTAGAAGGACCTTGGGGAGTAGTGGCTAATCTCCCCATGCAGCATTACATACACACACTTAGCCTATGGCATTACATACATGCATTGCATTACATAGTAGCTATAAATGTTGACTAGCAGCTATTTTTGGACATTTATAATATTACTGAGAAGCGTATTCCACAATTGATCTAGAACCTATTCTAGTGAACAAGATACTGATCTATCTTTAAAATTACGTTTCTGGTGACACCTGTACATCTCACTTACCTCACTTATAGCCATACTGCAATCATATATGTTTAATTTAAATAGAAAATAATCAGAGATCGCCTTTTCAAACAAGGGATATGCTCTTAATCTAGTTGTGTATTTCTTATTGGAAAGTGACTGACACATACTCTGCGGTGAAGAAGGCTGGATTTTTCCTCTTTGAGAGAGTGACCACCAATTTACCAGACAAAGACTTCACTAAAACATGAATTACCAGACTGGAAAAACAATACCTCTCTGGCTAAATGGTGCTTTTTATACAATACATTTTTATTTGAGATTATTTTCCTCAATCTGCTGTGCAAAGAACTTGTAGCACCGCAGCCAACATAACATTTGTAAGTACTAATGCAAAGTGACTGTCACATTCCTACTTGGTTTGATTGTTAGACCCTTTTCTCGCATTAAAAAAATTGAGTATCACTGAAAAATGTTTTCTTCCAGGAACTTTTAAAGTTTCAAATACTTAAGTTTGCATCTCAAAGTCCATTCTTCAAGGAGCAGGGCTCCTATACTCATCCTTTGTAATAAACTTAGGCATGGCAAGGCTCTCAGATCACAACAAAGCCACCTGTTTACACTGCAAATGCAATAGAATCAGTAGGAGCAGTCACAACACAGTTGTCCCCTGACATGATTAAAGCACATTTCAGTTTGACAGGATAGCTGGAATTTAAATGCTTATGGTCCCCTAAATTCCTGAAATGAAGCATATGTTAACACTGCCCAGGACCATCATGTTCTAAACAGAAACTGGTGTATTTGTAATATAAACTGTGTTTAAGTACTCTAAATACAGCTTCAAAAGTATTAGCTTTGGGGGGGGGTGGGGGGGAGGGAGGCGGAGGTACTATGGCTTTCTTCTTATTTTGAAAGTGTCAAAGAGGAAATATAAAGTTTGGCTGCCCCATGGGTTATTAACAAGTTTGCATCCTTATTTCACCTGGGCCACAACTATCAGCCATCTGCTCTGGTTCATTTCACTTTAGACAACCAAACTAATTTAATCAGAGAACACACCTAAACTGCCTAGGAGAGTACATAACAAAAAGAGCATGCTTTCCCTCGGTTAAATAAACTGGCAATACCGTGACTGATGCACAATTACTTACTGAAAAACTAGAGCACAAAATTCATAATTCTTGAAGGAGCATTCGCCTCTTCCTACCCAACACATGTCAAACATAGGTCAACTAAAAATACTGCTATCCAACTTCTTCATTCTCTCTCAGTCCCTCACTGTCCACCCCTCTTTCAGATAATAAGGGTTGAAATTGTCAGGCCACAATAAATGGCTTTTGAACACTAAGCAGTTGAGCTACAAACTATAAAATAATCTCTTCCCCTAGCCCACTGCGATGATGAGTGCAAGACCACTGTTTGGAAAGATCATTGGTTTTGAAAGCACTTACAGTGGCCCAGTTTTTAGGCCACAAGATATAAGCAAAATCCTGGATCCTATTCCTATTTGAAATCATGAGTAATATGAACAGACAGCCCATTTAATACCAGTCTGTAATATTTTTCCCATTCTGTTACATTGTAAATGTAAACAATGCTATAAAACAAAACAAATATTTGTTCTGCATCATCCCTGGGGCTCAGTCAGAAGGTGTGATGTACATTATGCTGCAACAAGTTTCAAATTCTACAGTCAGGAGACAGACCCTTTGCTGTATGAGTACAAGCAGTCTCAATCACAAGAGTGCTCCCTATGTCTTCGAACACAGGTGAGAAAGCTGCAGAACCTCTAAGCAAATGAAAGATGATGGTAACTCTTACTCTTCACAGGAACTAGGAAAGTGGGGAAGAAAGTTGAAGTGCAACCACCAAAATGTTACAAAACTAGGATACTTCATCATGGTCTGTGACGCTACATGATGACAAAATGGCTCTCTAGCTCTTCAAGACTATAGTACACCCAGACGAAGCCTCTATTTTAAGCTGAAAAGTACAGACAAGAAACTTGTACTAATTTCCTCAATAAACCCTTAAACACACATAGAGAAGGTAAGTCTCATTTAAATCAACTGCTGAAAGAGTTAACATGCCTTTCACACTGCCTGCTGCAAATTATAGCTTCTTATCACTTCATCTTCATGCTTCCCACATTTAATTTCTTACTACCATGCAATCAATGCCGTAAGAGGCTTTTTTGTATGGTTAAACACAGTGTGGGAAAAAAGGATCAAAACAAATGACTATTTTAATTTTTTTCCCCCACTTACCTTTATTTCATTTTTAAGGAAACAACCTGTTAACCCACCCATTTATTCAGTCAAAAACAAGCCTGTAGATCCCCCAAACTGCTCTTGAAAGTTGCAAGACAGTACTTCAGATAAAAACTACAGGCAAATACAGACAGCTGCTACCAACCGGATTCCTGTGCAGACCCCCTGGTGCAGTCGTGCCCACTCAGGAGCGGGTGGTCCCCGGGGGATAACCCGGGAGAGGATGATGGCAGCTTGGGGGAGAGGAGGAGCCTCAGGCTGAAGCCTCCATTGCTGACAGGTGTGGAGCAGTTTCGGGGAGCGACGCTGCTGGGAGCCGGGTCCCCGGAACCCCACACGGGCACCGCACGCGCTGGCGCCGGAGTCGAGAGACACCCGCGGGGGCGGCGCTGGGGACCGGTTTCGGACAGAGGAGGAGCCGCCGCGTCGGGACGCGACATGTCCACCCGACACAGGAGGGGCTGCACCCGGCGATGGCAGCAGCCACTGTTGGCACCGGAGCGCGGGGCCTAGACCCGAACCCCCACCCCGGGGGGCGCCCAGCGTCCCGGCCGGACCCCTCACCGCCAGCAGCCGGGCTCCCTCCTCTAACCTGCACCGGTGCCGCTGCCGCTTCTGTCACGGCCTGGGCCTGATCCGCGGTGGGGGGAGGGGCGGCTCTTGCGGGCAGAACCGGCTCTAATGTCAACGTCGGCACCTTTATTCCTTCCTTCCTTCCTCCTCCGGCCGCCCCAGCCAGCCGGAAGTGCTTGGCCGGAAGTGGGACACTGGCGGCCTCTCTATAGCCATGACGTAGAGGGGCTGCTCTAGCCAACGAGGGCCCTTTCTATGGTGTCGCCTAGCAACGGCCGCTGATTCCGCAGCGTCGCTTCGCGGCAGGTTCCGCTGCGCGCTCCGTAGGGCAGTTGAGAGCCGTGGCGGGAGGAGGCGGCCGCGGCCGGGGCAGTCGTCCCGGGAGAAGCGGGTCGGGGCAGGGCGCGGGTGTGTCCCGCCCCGGGAGTCTCTCTCTGGCGCTGTGGTCGGGCGGGGCCCGGCTCTAGGTACGTCCGGGCCGGACGCGCTGAAGGGGTTGGCGGGACTGGGCGGGGGGTGAGGGGAGGCCTGGGCGGCCCTGGCGCAGCTCGCAGGCCGCTAACAGGCGCTGCTCTCCCGGGCAGACTTGAGCGTCGGCCTCTTTCCACTTCCGTGCAGAGTCGGACACGACACGAAGTGAAGCTCCTCAGCCGCCGCGGGGCAAGTTGGGAACTGGCTCAGAGCCTGTCTTGGGCTCAGGGTGGGGCTGGCTGCTGCCGGGATGTGGGCAATGCAAGAAATGCCCCTTTCAGAGTTGGCCCAATCGTATAGGTGAATTAGGCGGGAGTGAATTTTTTAATCTATTGAAAAACATACATTAATATGTTATCTCTTTCAACATGTGGGAGAGAGGGTGCCAAAATCATAGTTTTCCTAGGGCTGTGCTTCTCAGCCTTTTGCAGGTCGGGTGGCATAGCATGTATCTACAGGACATGCCAGCCAACCCCCCTCCCAAATCCAGCCATCTCCCTGGCTCTCCATGACACACTTACTGCTGTATGGTGACAGTAATGTGTCCTAACCTGGTGGTTGAGAACCACTGGCCTAGGGTACCACAAACCCTTGGGCAGAAGTGGTTTTTGGTGTAGGCGAAGCAGGTGTACTCCTAGGGCCCCGAATAGCAAGGGGCCCTGTTGCCTGCTTTGCCTACCCCAAAAGCCATGTCTGCCTTGGTGAGTAGCAGGAGGAGAAGCAGGGCCAGTGGCAGGGAGCAGGTACTAGCTTCTAGGGGGTGGGGGCAGGGAGCTGGTACAGCAGGATGGGGTTGACAGAGAGCCAGGGCCACAGATGGGGAGACCCCTGTAATGGCCTTCACCTAGGGCTCCCAGTGGCCAAAAGCCACCTCTGCCCTTGGGCCAATCCTGGCCCCTTTTGCTCCCAAAAAGCATTTGGGGGAGAGAGGGTTGTTAGTTAAATCTCAGCAAAATGCTGCTAATATGCTTTCTCTTTTCTTGTTTCAGTGGTCTGAGGTGAAGGAAACAGTCTGGGGGGTCTTGGGCCAGCAGCAAAGTCTTTCACCTGAAAGCATAGTTAGCATCATGGGATGGTCCTGTGCAAAAGGAATACCACACAGGTCAGCATGCATTAAAAAAAAAGACTGTTTATCCTCACAGGAAAGAGCACTGGAGGCCACTTTCTTATTGATTTTGTTCGCTTGTTTGGATTACTTCAAAAAAGCAAAATAACCATGCAAAAGGAACTAGTGAAGATAAGTAGGTGTGGCCAAGGACTATAAATCCAGAAATAAATCAGCAGCATTGAAAGGTATATATGTATACATGTCTTACTTTTTTTTCCCCTCATTTTTTCAGGTTTTATTGGGGGCTGAGTGGAAAAGAACAGTTTCCCTAAATGAACCTGAAAGAAACTTGTAAATGCTAATTTAGTTTTCAGATTCCTCTTTCTAGATAAAGATATTTAAAGACAGGCTAAATTGGTATTAATGTGCTGATAGTATTCAGAAAAATAAAAATGACTTTACCACATTAACATTCACATTGTGATGAATCTGACTGTGACATCAGTATATATACTTGTAAACTAACCTAATTAAAGAAGCTGATATCAGAAACGAATGGAAAGACTGTTTGTGAGTGTGTGCTTGTTCGTAAAGGAGTGCAGGATACCATGGCAGAGACTTCAGTGGATTCCTTGCCTTTACCCGTATTAAGGAAAAAGAAAAGTTTATCTATTGAGGAAAAAATTGACATAATAAGTGCAGTGGAAGGTGGCAAGAAAAAAGCAGACATTGCAGCAAAATATGGCATAAAGAAAAATTCATTGTCTTCTATTATGAAGAATAAAGATAAGGTTCTAGAAGCCTTTGAGTCCTTACGATTTGATCCAAAAAGAAAAAGACTAAGAACAGCTTTTTATACAGATCTGGAAGAGGCATTAATGAAGTGGTACAAAATTGCTCGGTGCTTGAATGTACCAGTAAATGGCCCAATGCTACGCTTCAAAGCTAATGATTTTGCTCAAAAACTTGGACATAGCGATTTTAAGTGCAGTAACGGCTGGCTTGATCGCTTTAAATCAAGATATGGTTTAGTATTCAGATCTCAGCCTATAGAAGCTGCAGCTGCCACAGTGGATACTTTAACTCTTTGGTACCAAACTGTTCTTCCTTATTATTTAAATGACTATCAGCCAAAAAATGTATTTAATGTAAAGGAGACTGGATTATTTTATCGGATGTTACCTAATAATACTTTTGCATTTAAAGGAGAAACTTGTACTGTTGGCAAACTAAGCAAAGAGAGAATAACTGTAGTGGTTGGTACAAATATGGATGGCTCTGAGAAACTTCCTTTGCTTGTTATTGGAAAAAATAAAAATTTGCACTGCTTTAAAGATGTAAAGTCACTGCCGGTGGATTATGAGGCAAATGATATGGCATGGATGACCTCGAAAGTGTTTGAACAATGGATGCTTAAACTTGATGAAAGGTTTCAAGCACAGCAGCGGCGAGTAGTAATTTTTGTTGATTCTTTCCCTGCTCATCCAGAAGTAAAGGCTCTAAAGTGCATTGAACTGGTGTTCTTTCCTCCATGCTCATCCTCCAAATTTATAGCTATGAAACAGGGAGTTATCAGAAGCCTGAAAGTCAAATATAGGCATCGTCTTATCAAGAGATTTGTAGATTGTGTAGAAGGCAGTAAAGACTTTACATTGTCTCTGCTTGATGCAATCGATATGTTGCACCTATGCTGGAGGAATGTAACTCCAGAGACTATTGTTAAAAGTTACAAAGAAGCAGGATTCAAATCACAAACGGGGGAAAATTGTGAGACAGACATAGAGATTGAAAGTGGCTTAGATTTGATTGCACATGCTTTGGCAGCTGGGGTAGAGTTTCCAGAAGGTTTATCTTTGGAGGAATATGCAGCTTTGGATGATGACTTGGTAACATGTGAAATGCCCACAAATAATGAAATGATATGGACCAAAGAAAGCACTTCAGTTAAAACTGATTTATTGGTTTATGATGAAGAGGAAGAGGAAGGTGATGGAATTCTAGGAACTGAACAGCCTTTGCCATCAAAAAATGAGGCTCTGATTGCTTTGGATACTCTTCGACGGTTTCTCAGAAGTCAAGACACAAATGATTCTCTTTATAATTCCTTAGCAGATCTAGATAATTTTATTCAAGCTGTAGCATCTAAATGAGGCTTTGTTAAAGTATGAAAGCATTGACTTGGAAAAATGAAAAAACTATTCATTTAATCAGTTAAAAATTAAACATAGTTTAATAGTGATAGTTGATAGCAGGTGTTGTTTCAAGCTTCTGTGCTTTGCCTTGCAAACATGTCTAGGTATGATTAGTGAAATTTCAGATAATTGACACAGACAGGGATCTGCACTGAGGTCTTCCAAGGGGATGAGAAACTAAAGTGGGTGGGTTGATGGGCAAAGATGGGCAACTAACATTTTATATTCCTGGGATTTAACTTGATAGCCATGAAAGGTACAAGAGAAGTAAAAATGATTTAAAAAATAATATATAATAATAAATGTAGACTGATAGTGAACTGGCACTTTTGTTCCCTTTTTATCGATTTTCCCCCACCCTGTGAGTAGTTTCACTGAAGTTAGTGGATGTCTGTATAATATTTCAATAAAGATGTATAAGATTGGGCTATAAGGTTTTTACTCCATGTTTTAAAATACAAAAATATTCAATGTTTGAGCTTTTAAAAGAGAACTAAGATTAATTAATGTGGAAATTTCTTCTTAAAGAATCCCAGTGAAGATATGTATATATCAGAATTTGTTTTTTTAATGAGAAACAGTGGAAAGTTGGTGCTTGTTTTATTTTGAAAAGAATCATTTGATCTGGATCTATATGAATAGCACAACTATGCAGCAATTTTTAACAAACAATCAGAAACAAACTTGACTCTATTTGATGATTATACATTAGGGACAAAATGGAGTACCACTTAACTCTGTTTCAGTCTTTTGATAAATGAAACTTCTATACTACTTTTATATCTTTTTCTGTGGTAAAGAGAACAAATAAGATTACATTATGCAATATCTGCATTTGAAATCTGACTGAACTCTTGTATTTCCCGTACTTAGTAAAGTAAGTACACTTGTAGTTCTAAGATATGTAACACAGAGGCTTTAACTATACTAAGATTTTATGCACCGGTGCAAACTCATAGTGATCATGTGGTTTATATTCATGCAACTTAAAACATGATAAATTACACTGCACTCATGTAAACTGAGCCTAGTATAGAGGCTTATAGGCTAAAATCCCTGGGTAGTTGAGGTCTAGTATTTGTAAAACTCGTAAAACAAACTAAAATGTTCATTTTAAAGCATATTATAGATATTCTCTATCAAATTAGCTTTTTAAAAGTCAGCAATTTTAAGTTTTCCTGATTATTGAGACAATACCGTATTTTACAGGAGTACTTTAAAAAACATAAGTTAGGTAGGATCTGTTATTGGAACCTGTATCTAAACCTTACTCGATGTTTTTTAAATTCTTGGTTATTTAACTGTTTGATTTGAAAATTTATAGATTGAATAAGGTTATATTTATTTTATTTTTACAGGATATTGTGTCCAATTGTAAAGACATCCCTACTACCATAAAACATTGTATCAAAATGTTATCTTAGAAATCATGATGTTCCTTTTCATGTGACAAAATTCCTATGGCTAAATTGCATGACTTTTTCATGAGAATTGTCATCATCTACAACAATATTAGTTATCTACTTCCTGACTTTCTGTTACAAAATATTTAATATGAGTTCTATCAAAAATGATTGGGCTCCTTTTTGGAAAGTCAAATACCACCAACGTTCTACACAGATTTATAGATTATGTAGAAAATGCATTCCCCCCCCATCATCCTCTTAGAATACTGTTGGGAAAGTATAGATTTTTTTTTTTTTTTGGTCTTGTAAATTGGGAGGATGGGTTGTATCAATCAGTAAATGCTTTAGACCAGGGGTTGACAACCCAAAAGATAAGAAAAATTTTTAAATTTCTTGCGATAGCCAAGTATTTTGAGAGCCACATGGGTGTAGCTCTCTCCCGGCTAGCTGTGGCCCCCCCTGCCTCCCAGTTCTTGCTCAGCCCAGCTGTGGCCCCACCCTCCCCTGGCCATCCAGCTCTCACCTTGCCCAGCCTGGTGCTTCCTCCCCCTGCTCTCAGCAGATCAGCAGGGCCCTCCTGTACTCAACAGCACAGCCATGGGCCGCCCCCCTCTTTCCCTCCGTTCGCCCCTAGGCCAGCCCAGAGCCAACATGTAGCCAAAAAGCTGTTGGGACCCAGGACCTGCCCACCCACCAGTGGCATACCAAGGGTCTCCAACACCCAGGGGCCAAGCCTACATTTGCGTCTCTCCGCTTCACACCCTCCCCTTACACTGGGCAGGGGATGTCCCTAGGGCAACCCCCCAGCTGCCCCAGGGAGAGGCATCTGTATCTGTGGGGGAGGGAGGCTGGAGACTTGGGGGGGCAAATGTAGGCTTGGCTCTGCTGCCCCCTCTGCTCTTACCCAGTCCATGGTGCCTGCCTCTTCCCCTGCAGCCTGGAACTGGCTCATGGGGCAGCTTCACCCCCCAGCTGGGGGGGAGGGGGTGGGAGCCGGCTGGTCTTTCATGATGCATAGGAGGGGTACTGAAGGCTACCTCAGCACTTCTTGTGCCCCCTGCCCCCAAGAAGGACCAGGCTAGATGGCACACCCCGCTCCAGACAGACACATTTACCTGCTGCTTCAGCCCCCCAGCCTCGTGCCTCCCAGAATCCCCATCAGGTAGGATTTAAAAGTCTGAATTCAACATCAATTTGGCCAGGGGTTAAAGTATAATTTGACGGTCTCCAGACCCTCCTAATCTCTGGGCCCTCTTCCCATATTGTCAGGGCCCCCTATATGCATGTGTGAGCCCGAGCCCAGGTAGGCATTTGCAACCACTTCTCAGTACCATGTGCATCGGTTATTGCTCCATAAACATATTTATAATTTTATATGGCATTTGTCTATATCAATTATTGTCACAAACTAGCAAACACTGCATAACACTGGTATTATGATCTTTATATTCGTGTTATGCACATTTCACTTCCTTAAATGCAACTTACTTGCTGTAGATAATGTTACATCAGCTTTTTGCAATGCCAAGGACAGGTCTGCAATTTCCTCCAGAACATCAAGCATGAGACCCAAGTTTTTAACAAAAACTGGATTCTTCAGGTTGTTGTTTTTTTGCCATGCCAGCAGATTTTGCTTTATCTTTCCCTTCTAGTGAGAAATCAGTTGATTTTTTTTCAGGAAGGGGCTATGGAGGGCTGCATATGCCCGCCAGACAGCTCATAGAATGCGACAGCTAGAGGCAACCCAACGTACATCAAGTACACATTCAAACCTAATAAGCTGGACTTTCAGATCACTCACACATTCAGCCAACTCTCTCAAGCACTTTGGCCACTGACTGTACAGAGCATACATTGAATCCATGAATGATTTAAAGTGATTAACTTCACTGCAACATTTGAGAGCATCAGCCATTGCCAATTCCAACCTGTGATTAAAACATTGCCAACTTATCAAAAGTGGAAATCATGTCTTTAATTTTGCAGCAACACCAGCCTTATTGCCTAACTTGACAGAGGCTCCATGTACACCTAACCAATCCAATTATCCTTGAGCAATTCCTCTGTGAACCCATGTGCTGTCAAACACTGCAGCACAGCTAATACTACCCCATCAGCATCATTGCTGCCTAGTTTAATCAGATCAAGAAAAAATGTAATAGGGCCAAAGTTTTCATCAAAAGTTATGCGCAAGTAAATTACAAGACAAGAAAGTTTTCTTAAACTCGTACTCTCATCAATTAAAACAGAAATTTGAGATTGCTGAAAAAAGACACTGGAACACAAACTATGTTTCATCTCCACAGATATGTGGTTTATTATGTCAGCATGAACAACATTAGTATGCAAAACACGACTCTCCAAGCCCCAGTCTGCTGTGACTGAGACTCTGATTGGCTGGCAGACCACAACCAGAGCTGAGCTTGGATTGGCTGGAGTGCTTCCTTGTTCCCCTGTGGGCTACTGATGCAGATCATAGCAGCAGCTGCAGCAATTGATCGCACCCTGGGCAGATAAAAATAGAATCCACATCTGACCTCCAATCCACAACAATGGGTCTGCAGATACCTGTGGATCTGCAAGGCTCTAGTGATCCTTTCCTCCAAAGCACTTGCATCCGTTCCCAGCTTGGTATTATTCACAAACTTTATGGGTATGTCTACACTGGAGGCTCTGTTAAGTCGATTTAAGAAGATCGAATTTAAGTTGACTTAAAGTCGACCTTAGAATCATAGAATAATAGGGTTGGAAGGGACCTCACGAGGTCATCTAGTCCAACCCCCTGCTAAAAAGCAGGACCACTCCCCCTAAATCACCCCAGCCAGGGTTTTGTCTAACCAAACCTTAAAAATCTCCAAAGATGGAGATTCTACCACCTCCCTAGATAGCCCATCCCAATGCTTCACCACCCTCCTAGTGAGAAAGATTTTCCTAATATCTAACCTTGACCTCCCCAGCTGTAATTTGAAACCATTGCTCCTTGTTCTCTCCTCTGTTACCCTCGAGAACAGCCTAGCTCCTTCCTCTTTGGAGCAACCCTTCAAGTAGTTGAAGGTTTCTATCAAATCTCCCCTCAGTCTTCTCTTCTGTAGACTAAATAAGCCTAGTTCCTTCAGTCTCTCCTCATAAGTCATGTGCCCCAGCCCCCTAATCATTTTTGTTGCCCTCCGCTGGACTCTTTCTAATTTGTCCACATCCTTTCTGTAGTGGGGTGCCCAAAACTGGACACAGTATTCCAGATGGGGCCTGACCAGTGTCGAGTAGAGGGGAATTATCACATCCCTTGATCTGCTGGCAATACTCCTACTGATGCAGCCTAATATGCCATTGGCCTTTTCGGCAACAAGGGCACACTGTTGGTTCATATTCATCTTCCCGTCCGCCATAACCCCCAGGTCCTTTTATACAGCGCTGCTACTTAGCCGATCGGTCCCCAGCCTGTAGCAGTGCATGGGATTTTTCCATCCTAAGTGCAGGACTTTGCACTTGTCTTTGTTGAACCTCATGAGGTTTCTTTCGGCCCAGTGTTCCAATTTGTCCAAGTCTCCCTGGATCCTGTTCCTGCCCTCCGGAGTATCTACCATTTCCCCCAACTTGGTGTCATCCGCAAACTTACTAAGCACGCAGTCTATTCCATCATCGATCATTAATGAAGATGTTGAATAGAACCGGCCCCAGGACCGACCCCTGGGGCACTCCACTCGTTACCGGTTGCCAACCAGACATCAAGCCATTGATTCCTACCCGCTGAGCCTGTTGATCTAACCAGTTTTCGATCCACCTTATGGTCCACTCGTCCAACCCATACTTCCTTAACTTGCTGATGAGAATGCTGTGGGAAACCATATCAAAAGCCTTGCTAAAGTCAAGGTGTACCATGTCAACGGCTCTTCACGCATCCACAAATCCAGTCATCTCATCATAGAAGGAAATCAGGTTGGTCAGGCACGATTTGCCCTTGGTGAATCCATGTTGACTGTTCCTGATCACTCTATTTTCCTCCAAGTGTTTCAGGATGGATTCCTTGAGGACCTGCTCCATGATTTTCCCAGGGACTGAGGTGAGGCTGACCGGTCTGTAGTTCCCCGGATCCTCCTTTTTCCCTTTCTTAAAGATAGGTACTATATTTGCCTTTTTCCAGTCCTCCGGGACCACCCCCGTTCGCCACGAGTTCTCAAAGATAATGGCCAGCAGCTCTGCAATCACTTCCCCCAACTCCCTCAGCACCCTCGGATGCAGTTCATCCGGCCCCATGGACTTGTGCACATCCAATTTCATTAAGTGTTCCCTAACCTGACTTTCCATCACCGAGGGCCGCTCTCCTTCTCTCCATTCCGCATTACCCCGTGTAGTAGCCTGGGAGCTGGCCCTCCCTGTGAAGACTGAAGTAAAAAAAGCATTGAGTACTTCAGCCTTTTCTGCATCATCCTCCACGAGGATGCCTGCCCCATTCAGTAAGAGACCTACACCACCTCTGATCCTTTTCTTGTTGCTGATATACTTATAGAACCCCTTTCTGTTATCCTTCACATTGTTAGTCGACTTAGAGCGTCCACACTGAAAACTCCAGTCGACTGCCTGTGTCCATACTGGCAGGTGCTAGGTCAACAGAGGAGTGGCCAGAAACTCTGAGAGGGGGCCAATGTTCCCTCTAAGCCAAGAGTCTCAAACTCAAATCATCACGAGGGCCACATAAGGACTGGGATATTGGCCCGAGGGCTGCATCACTGAAACCTTTTCATACAAGAGTTTTTAAAACCCTGAAGGGCCACCAGTTTATTGAATTAAAATTAAGTTAGAAATTAATTGAATTCAAAATGATTGTAAGTGAAAGTAATTAAATGAGTTTAATTAATTGAATTTGAATGAATTTTAATTGAAATTTAAATTTTTAGAAAGGTTTATAAAATACCTGAAAGAAAGAAAGAAAAAGAAAGAAAGAAAGAAAGAAAGAAAGAAAGAAAGAAAGAAAGAAAGAAAGAAAGAAAGAAAGAGAAAACTGCATGCAAACCCCAGCCTGGAGCCCCCATGGGAACCCTCCTCACACCCCCAGACCACCTCCTGAGCCCTGACCTGGCCCCAGGCGCGCTCCGCTCACCTGGCCCACCATGCTCCTCCGCTGCTGGTGGCTGGAGCTCTGCCTGGTGAGCAGCACAGCTGCGTGGCATGGTGTGGCTCAAGTCTTACTCCCAGGCAGTGGTTGGCTCCTCCCTGCCAGCTGCCAGGCAGCTGCTGAGGCCCTGGGAGTGGAGAGGATGGGAGGCAGGGGGCGCGTGTGGCATGGGTGGCCCAGAAGTATTGTGGACTGTTCAGCTCAGTACTGCCGGTTCCCAGCTGACCAGGCACGGGCCACTTGAGAAGCCGGCCAGGGATTAGGAACCCCTGAATTCTGGCTCTTGTTGCGGGCCGCAGGAGGTAAGTCTGCGGGCCGCATGTTTGAGACTCCTACTCTAAGCTGATGATGCAGTTGAGCAAGATATTGTACTTCTTGAGTGGCAATTTGTGAGGCATGGTGCCTCATGGGCAACAGTTTTTTGGTGCTGGAAGCATCAGCAAGCCTAAGTACCTTAAGTAAAAAGAAATGCATAAATGTTGTCTTTTAAATTGAACTTTAATAAAAATGTTAAAATGAAATATTGTAGTTTTATTAATTTACTATGGGTTGGGCTGGAGAGAAGAAAAAGAAGTTTGTCCATCGGACTGGGGAGAACCGTAGCCAAGGCGATCGGGCTGGGGAGAAGGGGAAAGCCGCAGCCCGGGAGATTGGGGTGAGGTGAAGGGGAAAGCCGTGGCTGAGGAGAAGAAGAAAGACGCAGCTGGGGAGATCCGGCTGGGGAAAGCCAAGGCCAGGGAGATCAGGCTGGGGAGATGGGGAGAGCTGTGGCTGGGGAGATCAGGCTGGGGAGAAGGGGAGAACTGCAGCTGAGGACATCTCCCCAGCCCGATCTCCCCGGCCGCGGCTCTCCCCTTCTCTCCAGTCCGATCTCCCTGGCCGCAGCATTCCTCAGCCCGATCTCCCCAGCCGCAGCTCTCCCCTTCTCCCCAGCCCAGTCACCTCGGCCGCAGTTCTCCCTAGCCTGAAGGCCGCAGCTCTTTCTCTTCTTTCCAGCCCGACCCATAGTAAATTAATATTTAATTAATTAACCAATTAATTACATTAGCAAATTAATTAGCAAATAAATATTGGAGGCCAATTAGGTCGACTTAAGGGCTATTCCCCATCTACACTGGCTTAAATCAACTTAATAAGGTCGACTTAAGCCTTAAGTCGACCTTCAGAGATGGTGTTATTAAATCGACTTAATAAGCACCCAATGTGGACACAGGGTTCTTTAGGTCGATTTAAGTGTCCTTAAGTCAACCTAAGGCTCCAATGTAGACGTACCCTATAAGTGTGCTCTGTGGAGTCTATGCCATTATCTAAATCATTTATGAAAATACTGAACAGAACCGGAGCCACAACCAATCCCTGTAGTACCCCTTACTGTTTCAATCATAACAGAGTCTTGTGGCACTTTTAAAGACTAACAGATTTATTAATCGCATGAGCTTTCGTGGGAGAAAATCTCACTTCGTCAGACGCTTTGAAGATAGGAATTTGGAATTTGTTTCAATCATGTTCAGCTTACCACTCAAGGTTGGCTGGGATGGTTTTTACCAGTCTCTGCCCTTGGCAGAGCCCACTCTTAGTTGCTTTAAGATGGAGACCTTCTGGAAAAAAGCACCATTAAGTTTAAAGTGTGACTTTTTTTCTTCTTCCTCCTTGTGGTCAGGTGGTTCACTTTGTTCAGAAAGGGTGGGTGATCTCCCCTCTTCAGCCAAGCTGCTATAGACATTCAGCAAGTCCATTGTTATGTGTATTTCTTCTGAATGTGTGTTTGCAGCCCTGATTATTTGGTCCTTCTTGTGCCCTATAGAATACCTTTGGGGCATGTTTCATATCTGTACACATGTACCATGGAGGAAACATGCTACCATAACAATAATGTAGAGCATGCAATGAGCATTAAGAAAAATACCTCATATCTCATATGACATGTTTTGCATTGAACCACACCATTACCTTACAAGAGTGAACAAGAAAGATACACAGATCACATTACAGGCATGTGGGGAGATGAAAAACGTCATAACTTAGTATTTTCAAGCCTCTCCTTTCATGTTGAGGCTAGCTAGAGTACTCTTACATTGAAATATTTTTGCAGTTAACCACATTAGACTCAAATAAAATATTAAGAAGTACCTAATTGACTTAAAAACCTATGATCTATTTTAAAAAATGACTTAAATTTTTAAATCAGTTAGGTGTTTTTGAAAATTTTCCTGATGCTCTCAGAATGCTAGACAGCACAAAAATGGGAATCTTGCTGCTTCCCAGCAACAGAGTAGTAGCAGAACTTGCCAGCCAGACTGAGCAAATTTACTGTCATTTCATTTCTGTTGACTTTTTAAAATCCTTGCATATAGCAAAATCTACATTCTTCACTAGTGTAGGCAGATGTAAAATATACAAATATTTGTTTTAAAATAATTTGAGTTACTGTTGAAACTTAAAACAGGTTCAGCTGTTGCTGTTTCAGGTTGCTGTAATATCAACTGTTTCAAAGGGAAGATATTTTTCAGTTCTTATGTGGTAATGATAAAAAAGGAATTGGAACAGGTAAATATATTTTAACTTGGTCCATATACACACTAATTTATGATATTTTGAAAATTGCTTAAAATACATCTGCCAAGCACTTAGATTCTTCATTTTAAAAAGAGGAGAAGTTGCAGTGCATTTTGGCTTCAAAGTAGTCTACATTTAAAAATATGAAGATTTATACAAAAGGTAGTTTGCTTAACTGGCCATTCTCACTATTCTTTAGGCTATTATTTTAGATATGAGTGCATTTATTCTTCCATAGTCATGCTCTTTCTTTAATCTTAGTGAGCTGATAATTTTGTAGTGTGAGATTGCGCTTTAATTTAATTCTAGTCAGGTCTGTCATAGTCAGTGCCACATCCTCACTGGTAAGATAAGAAGAGAAAAGGAGCAATCTTAAGCATGTAACTTCAATAACTTGCAAACAAGGACAGAAAAATATGAACAAATTGTGATGGTATGTTAAATATACTTGAAAGCCTTCTCTAATGTAAGTCACTGTTTAATCTCTGTGACTCAAGTTAAATTTACTTTCTGACGCAATATCTGCATTAGAAAATGTTTAGTAAAAATAACCCTTTCGGGGATTTTATTGTTGTGGCACATTCCTGCAAGGTTCTGAGTGGTTGTAAGTAATGTTCCCTCTAAGCTGATGATGCAGCTAAGCAAGTTATGGTATTCGCTGAGCAGCAATTTGTGAGGCATGGTGCCTCATGGACAACAGTTTTTTGGCACCAGATCCATCAGCATGCCTAAGTACCTCAATTCAAAAGAAATGCATAGATGTGTTTTCATTCGAACTTTAATAAAAATGTTAAACTGAAATACTGAAGTTTTATGAATTTACTAAACAAATGTGAAACGATAACACTTGCTGTCGCGCCTATCTAGCCTCTACCGTCATCTACACCTCCCAGTTTTTGTTGCCTGTCTTTGTCACATTTCCAGACTACATATACAGAGTCAAGGTCAACCTCATGATGGAAGGTTCAGAAATTCTATTAGCAAACATCCATAAAGCTCTAAATACACAAATGGTGATTTTCAAAGGCTTATAACTTGACCAAATCTGGGTGTGTTTTCATGGGGACCTTTCTGTCCCCAGAACTATCACTCTATCAGTTTTACCATGGAGGCACTAGAGTTCTTCAAGGAAAAGACATTTAACGTTAGCAAAATTAGCTATTTTTCAAAAGTTCGCTCTTGGAAAGGGCTGAGCCACTTTTATTGAAATTTAAAAATTGGGCTTGAGGCAGAGAGTGAGCAGCCCACATGAGAATGTTAATTCTTTTAACTAAGAATAGTGGGCTTCTAAAATAGTAGGCAGTCAGGTGCTATTCTTCCTGTAGAGAATACATGATATAGTAGTAAAAGTATTCTGTCATCCTGAGTCTGAGGAAGCAGTTCATGAGTGACAAAAGGAGTTATGCAGGTCAACAGGGAAGTGATAGACATGGTAGCGTGTCTTTAGTAAGATTTTTGATACTGTCTTACATGATCATTGCATAAAGAAAATTAGGGAAATACAACCAAGATGGTGCTACCAAAAGGTGGGCGCAGAACTGATTGGCAAAGCATTCCAAGAGAATAATTATCAGTGGTTCACAGTCAGGCCAGAAGGACATATTGACTGAGGTTCCAGATGGATCAGTTCCAAGTCTACTTTTGTTCAATATCTTCATCAGTGGTTTATATAATGGCATGGAGAGTACCCATAAAGTTTGTGGACGAAGCCAGTCTGGGAGGGGATGCAAGTGCTTTGGAGGAGAGGATTAAAATTCAAAATGATCTGGAGAAATGGTCTGAAATAAATAAGATTAAATTCAATAAAGACAAATGCAAAGTACTTCACTTAGGAAGGACAATCAGTGGCACACCTACAAAATGGGAAATGACTACTTAGAAAGTACCATGGAAGATGATCAGGGTCTTATAGTGATTAGAAGCTAAATGTGAATCCACAGTGTAACACGATTGCAAAACAAGAACACATTCTGGGATCTATTAGCAGTATTATATACAAAACATGAGAAGTAATTTTTTCCACTCTACTCCATGCAGATTAGGCCTCAGCTGGAGTACTGTGTCCTGTTTTGGGCATCATATTCCAGGAACAAGGTGGATAAAATGGAGGAAGTCCAGAGAAGAGCATCTAAAATGATTAAAGGTCTAGAAAACATGACCTGCTATGAATGAAGATTGGGGAAAAAAAAATTGGTTTGTTTAGCCTGGAGAAGAGAAAAACGAGGGGGGACATAACAGTTTTCAAGTACATAAAAGATTCTTACAAGGAGGAGAGAGTAAAGTTGTTCTCAACATTTGAGGATAGGACAAAAAGCAATAATTTTAAATTGCAGCAGTGGACTTAAATTAGGGCAGTTTAGGTTGGACTTCAGGAAAAACTTCTTAACTGTCAGCGTAGTTAAGCACTGGAATAAATTACCTAGGGAGATTGTAAAATCCCCGTCATTAGTGATATTTAAGAGCAGGTTAGACAAACACTTGTCAGGAATGTAATTAGTCCTGCCTTGAGTGTAAAGTACTGGATGAGAAGATCTCTTGAGGTCACTTCCAGTGCTACTTTTCTATCATACTGTAGTATAGCTTTAAGGAAAGAGTGAAGGAAAACATTTTTATGCTGGGATTGAATACGCAATATTCCATACTGTGGCCCCAATAAAACCCCAAATTAGAAATTGCACCTAAGACTTGCACCATGTGAACACTGGGGGAAATTTTGGACATAGTCAGCATTTAGTCATTTGTGTTAAATCGATTGATATTGTGCTAATTGATTTCTCCAATGTAGATAAAACCGTGGGCACCAGGTTTCCCAGACCACACAAATGGCTTCTTTGAGCCCACTGTTCTAATGCACAGCCAAAAAATTCCTATTTTGCTCCTTATTGCATAGGAAATTAGCCTCGAAGGGTTCTGGCATTGTTAGTTTTGGGTTAAATAAAATACATTAGAAATAGCCCTTGACTACCCTCATATCATTGGAGGACTTTGTCAAGATCTAAGTAAGAGCTGAATGCTGATGTCACAGGAGGAAATAGTTTATTTAAATAAAATATAGGTCAGGCATCACTTCTGTCTGGGTATATAGTACCTATGTGTAGTTGTTCTTTCCACACTATACAGTGAGAAACAATCCATAACTCCTGGTTATCTTTGAGGTAGATTTATTTGAAGCTTTATTTAATCATTGAAATGTAGGACTGGAAGGGACCTCAAGAGTTGATCTACTCCATCCCCTTGTGCTGAACAGAATCAAGTATGACTAGATCAGGGTTGTCAAACACGCAGCCCACGGGTCAGATGCAGCCAGTGAACTTCTTCCATCCAGCCTGTGACTGTGCTCTGTGGGACCACACTCTCTCCCTAAAAGAGAGAGTGTGGTCTCGCATACCCAGTGCTCTGTGATGCCGCAAGAGTGTCAGGTCTCGTGACATCACAGAGCGCTGGATATGTGAGACCGCGCTGCAATACCACACTCTCTCCCTAACAGAGAGAGGGAGTGTGCGGTCTCGTGGAAAGCAGTCTCACACACACAGCCCTCCACAATGCCGTAAGAGTGCCGTAGTATTTTGATTTATGGTATGTACGGCCCACCTGAAGTACATTTAATCAAATCTGGCCCAACATAGCAAATGAGTTTGACACCCCAGAACTAGACCATTGCTTGTTTGTCTAACCTGTTCTTAAAAAGCTCCAGTGATGAGGATTCCACAACTTCCCATGGTAACTTGTTCTAGTGCTTTCAAAAAAAGAAACCCAGTCAAACTCATTCCAAGGAAGGGAACACACATTTTAGACAAGTACCTTCCCTTAGGTTCATACTCTGATCTTACCATAAACAATTAATGTACCTATCCAGTTAACAATTGTAATATCTGTGGCTGGAACTGCTGACAGAACAGGATACTAGTGACCCTTCCCTATACCAGGTTCACTACTGTGTTCTTAGAGGAGACCCATTTTAATGAGTCATTGTCAGGTCAATTTAGGTCCAAGATCTGGCTTGTAAAAACCTAAGATTTTACTCTGCCACATAACAAAAAGAAATGTTTTCATTAAAGAAATAATATTGAAACTGATTAGAAACTAACTAAAATGAAGTAAAATTGATTTAGGTCAGGGCTTGACAAAACCCAGAAGCCAGGTCACCATGGCACCCAGGAATTGTACCCTGGTGCCTAGCTACATCTGGGGACTCCAGGGGGCAGAATGCCCCCTGAAGCCAAAAAAAAAAGCTGCCAGAGTCTTCAGTGGCACATGGCTTTTTTTCAGCAGCGACAGGGCTTCTTTGCCCCGACTGCTACTGCAAGGCTTCTGCACTCTGGACTGCCGCTGTCACTGTCTGTGGTAGTGGCAGTTTTGTGGCTGTGGGTGGGCTCTTCACCCCGCAAGTGGCAGTGGCATTTCAGCAGTGGGGGGCTGTCTAATGTGCCACATGCTTAGGTGCCCCCGTTTTAAGGCTAGTGCCTAGGTGTGCGGCGCATTTGTTGAGGCCTGATTTAGGTTTATACATTGTTGCTGATGAGTGAAATGAATGAAATAAAGAAACAATATATGTGGTGGAAACTACATTGGCTTTTTCAAACTCCTCCGCTTCTAGTGAGTTTGATGCTGTCAGCTGCACATGTAAGAAATCTGAGTTTTTGTTTTAAATGCATCCTTTTTAACTTGACCGTTTCTCTTTAAATGTATTAACTCTGATTGTTTTTCACCTTTAGTGTCATTGACATTATAAAGGTCTAATTTTTTCAAGCAGTAACATATAACCACATTCTCTCAGTAATTTTAGCTGTCCTACAAAAACCCAATGTCATGTTCAAACAGTTATGTGATCGGTATGGTTTTCTAGCCACACCTTAAGTAGCTAAAGATAAACTTAGATGTTCCCAAAATACTATTGCTTAAATGTTGCTTGGCCTTTTTTAGATCATAGTATTTCTCACTTGAGCTTCTTATTTACAACCCTGCATTCAAAACATCAATTCTTTTTCCTTTGCCTATAGCCAATTCCATATTAAGTACTGCACTATATAATACTGAGGCAAACAAAATTACAATTATAAATATATTAGACAAAAAGGATCATATTTTTAAACTAAGGTATTGAGACATCTAAATAGCCTTAAAAATCTGGTTTCAATGGTCTAATTCTTATTTTCTTACTTAACGTTGAGTGATATCTTACTCGTGAATAATCCCTTTGAAATTAAGACTACCTCCAAAGTAAGACTCCAATCTTACAAAGATGTAGGTATAGTTAAATTTAAGCATGCGACTAGATGCAGAAGTCCTGTAGAAAAAATAGCATGTGATCTTGCAATTAAAGACTATCATAATGCCAATGTACAAAGGAGATGAATTAAGATGGCACAGGTAACTTTGAATCTGGGATTTCAAAACTTTCAACTGCTTGATTAATAACTTCAGGCTCTCACTTGGCCCTAGTCTATGCTGCTGTGTGATTTCAGTGGCAATCGAAGGGAGATACACAAAGTACTTAAAATACCCTGCATTTCTCCCTCTAATTGGCTACCCACCACCTACTTATTGTGCTGTCTTCAGTGCACTGAATCGGAGGGAAACCCCTTCCCTCCAATTCAGTGCTACTCCTGCAGGGATAGTCTTAATGCGTCGGCTTCCTGATCTGCTGAGCTGGTCTTCATAGACCTGATCAGTTGATTTGGAAGATTGATCTGATGGCGGTGATCTTGCTGCTGTCAGTGAAGACCTGCCCTGAGGAAAGCATTTAAACATGTTTTAACCACGTGCTTCAGTCCCTAACACTAATATTATTTAGCACTTTCACAATTATTTAACTTGTGAATCCTCAGTACACCCTGCAAAGGGGTGAAAATTATTTTTCACATTACAGGTCAAGAAACTGAACCAACTACTTTTTAAGATGAATTCATTCCATTTCATTGTTTGTCACTGGCTTTTAACGATTTGGCTGTAAGAGATTTGTAAACTACCATCAAGGTAAACATAAATGGCTGAAAGTTGATTTCCAAATTGCATTATAAAGATCTTAGTTGTTTGTCTGATTAGTTGCTTGTAAACTAATGAATGAATGTGTGTTGTGTAGTTATAAAATTCAAATATAGAAGTGTGTCTTTCTGCCACCTAAAAACAAGAGAATCTGAAGCTTCTGGCTTTATATGAAACTACAGGCTTTCCTGAAAAATATCAACTGCAGCTGTACTTGGTGTTGTTTTCATCACATAAATCCAGTCCAGTGTTCTTTTCATGTGAAGATGTATCTAAGATCATGTAGATTTTAGTACTAGTACTGGAAGGTCACAGGTGAATAGGATACTTGTGTGCTAAAAACACACTAGTTCAGATCAAGGTATTGTTTGGAACTATTGTCTGTCGCATAAATAAATACAGATATGTTTCCAAAGAGACCAAATAATGAGAAGACTCTATGCTCAAGTGAAAACTAATCATTGTTTCAGAAATGTTGTCTTTAGCCAATGTTAGCCTTTGGCACATTGGAAGGTCACTTAAAAAAACAAACAAAACCCCAGTAATTCAATGATGTGAAATTTTAGCACAAGTAAATGAGGCACCAGAAGAGAATATATTTCAGAAGAAGATTGGCATGGAAATAATTTGTCTGTCTGTCTTAAGGTTTTGTGGAGTATCAAAGTATGATACTGCCAGGCCTGATGCCAGCTCTTGCCCAAGCTGCAGGCATTGGCTAAAACTAACAAACTCATAGCTGGAGACCAGTTCACGGGCATGTTAGTTTTCCTCACAGTAAATATTAGTTTTATAAAAATGTACTTAATGTTAGACTCTGGGAAATGCTAATAAGATGCTGCATCCATTAATCTCACTTGTCATATTGGTAGTCCATGCTATAAGCAAATATGTACATTTTACTTTATAATCTTGAAAATGTTTGCTCTGAGTTTGTGAACTCTGGCACAGGGATTGTCCCCAGTTCTGTCTAGATGGAGTATCAAAATCAGATGGGCCATCAAGGAACATCATAAGACGAAGGATTATTTAAGAGCGCTAGCGTGCCTTGGAAATGCTACATACACGGAAGCTCATCCTGTGAGCTTGAATGCCGAATAAAGGAAATAAAATGAAGTCACAGTAAAATTTTCCATCTCTCTTTGATGTTTGAACTCTGAGAGGGTCAGAAACTTTAAACTGAGGCAGAGATCCACAGAGTTTACCCCTGGGTATGCCCTGAAAGACACTTTGAATTGACAGATCACTCCAGTTCTGTCACTTTTAGACTTTACATGACAACTCATTTATGTGTACATGTTTGCTTGCTTTAACTTGTAAATAACTCGATTATTTTTCTTGGTTAATAAATCTTTAGATAGTTTATTACCAGACTAGCTGCAAGCATTGTCTTTCGTGTAAGATCTAGGAATACCAATTGATCTGGGGTCAGTGACTGGTTTCTTGGGACAGGAAGCAACCTGAAAATTGTTATTTATTTATTTATTTATTGCGGTAGTGATCATTTATCATTAAGTCCAGTTTGTCTGGGTGACAAAATAGGCTGAAGAGTCTAAAGAGACTGCCTGTCACTCCATGGTAAGACTGTTAGTGGTCCTGGAGTTCGCATTTGTTATTGACTTGATAAAAATCTAAGTATAGAACACACCCATCAATTTGGGATGTCTGCCTTGTTTCTGACAATCTGCCCTGAGGTAGGTTGTCACTTGTTGAGCTGGTTTTATTACGTTGACAGGAGAGCTCTTTCCCATTGGAATAACGCAGATTCACAAGCTCTCTTACAGCAGCACAGCTGCATAGATACAGCTGTGCTGCTCTAAGCTTGTAACTGAAGACATGGCCTAAGCATAATTAAACATGGAAGCTACCCATAATCTAGAAACCAAGTGAAAACCCTGGAGAGTTCAAGGCATTAGGCCCGTTACCTGGACATGATCAGAACAATATTCAAATTTTAACACTTTGTAATTGAGTCAAGCAACAAATGCATTGTATCTGGTGTCTCTTGCCTCTGTGATGTTGTAATTTAAATGGGGCCTGAGAGATGAGCCCAAATGAAAACAAATATGAATACCCCTGAACTTCAGAGAAAAGGGGGTTTGGAATCTAAATCCAGTTGATCCTGCAGTTTGGATCCTTTTCTCTAGCTGTTCAATTGCAGTTGCAGTTTGGATCCTTTTCTCTAGCTGTTCAATCACTTGTGGTTAAAAAGGCAACAATATCTGCAGCTGTACTCAAACCTCAAGCTTTGACTGCATACCAAGATTTAAGCTACTTCCACAAAAGCACACAGGCAATATTTTTACAAGTAAATTGTTGCATGGTGTCATCATTTTCATGCCAATTCCCAGAATCCCGGTCCAGCTCCCAGTTATTTCTCATACTCGCCAAGTGTTGAGCTCTTAAAAAAAGCTAAAAGATTTGGTAGTGCTCTTTCTTTGTGCACTGAGTTCTTCCCATTGTACTGCTAACTACTTAAGGCTTTACTGCGTGTTTGAGGAAGTGTATGAAAGCAATGTTAATATATATCAGAGGCTGAGTGCTATGGTTATACAACATTAAAGCTTTATAAGAGAATGAGTCAAATAATCACTGTTTGGACTCTGAATCCTTCATTTTTCAGGGCAAACCACTGAGAACTACTACGCTAGTATGTATACACTATTGGCCTCTACTGGATGGAATTAGCATGAATTAACTGTGTGTCGTAAGCACCAACACTATTAACAGCCTCTTGCTTCATTCAAATCATATGGATCCAGTGCGTTTTAGCAGGAAGATCTGAGTTATGAACCACCTGTCATGGTGAAGTTCCAAGTGGCCATGATGTGCACCAAGATGATTATTATGATATCCAAGGAGGCCATAGATTGATTACAGTACGGGTCTAATGACATTCCAAATCCCAGCAAACATTTATCCTGAAGGATGCCGCATTCACGGTTTAAAAGTCAAGGACAAGTACTATAGCACTAAGATATGCAGAGATGGTACTTTTAGCCCGGAATATTGCTCGCACTGTTAAAGGTGTCTACTCTGCAAATGTTGCTTCAGGATGGAAACATTGGTTAGGAAAAAAAATAAGAGCCATGAACCTTGAACTATATGCTGATCTGAACCCAAACCATCTAGTTTAAATTAATTAAGGAACCATCTTCTTCCTATTCCTAACATTACTCCATTCTGTTCTTCCTTGGGTATATCTGAACTGCAATTAAAACCTCATGGCTGGCCCATGCCAGCTGATTCAGGCTCTCAGGCACTGGCTCAGACACTGTTTAATTGTGGTGTAAACATTCAGGCTAAGGTTGGAACCTGGCTTTAGGACTCTGCAAGATGGAAGAGTCGGAACACCTACATCAAACTACAGTAGCCCTTCACGTGAGCTCCTTAGCCCAGTGGTTCCCAACCTTTTCAGCTCAAGGGCCACAGATATCATTTTTACTACCCTGAAGGGCCACCAGTCTCAGCCAGCAGCTCTTCTCATCTTCCCCTCCCACCCCCGCAACCAGAAGAAGGAGTTCAGCAAGGAGGCTGCCTCCCTCCTTGCTGATCTCCTGTTGCCCTGGCTGCAGCAGGGAAACTATATGTGTCCTGTAGCCCCCTGCGCTCCGCCTGGGACCCTAGGCAGTGGCTCCTTTCTGCAGCCAGGGAAACGGGAAACTAGTGCTCCCCTCCCTCTGGCTCCAGCACGAACCCAGCACCTAGGGATCCAGGTGGAATGCTTTGCCATGCTCCCTGCTACAGCCAAGGGTTGGAGAGCATTAATCTCCTGTCCCATTGGCTGCTGCAAGGAGCCTGTGTCAGTATTGTAGCCCCTATGGCAATGCACTCTGCTTGGGTCCTTCGGCAATGGCTCCCTTCTGCAGCCAGCAGGAGGGGAGCCACAGGCCACTTTGAAAGCCCCCATGGGCCACTTTTGCCCCGCAGACCACCGCTTTAGCCCATGTCAGCTGGCACAGGCCAACCTAAGGGTTTTAATTGCTGTGTAGACATACCCTTTGTGGCCTCTAGTAAGTTTCTAGCCTTATTTCCCTTCCTGAGACACTCCAATATTCCTCAGATCCTTCCTCTTCCATGAATCCCTCTCACAGTTTCTCCTAACTGCAACCCCATATTACATTTGACAATACCAAGACTTTCAACCAATGTCAGAATAAAGGTAAGGTACCACTTTCTCCACATGTAACAAGGTCCAGTGAGTTGAGTTGAGTATATTTGTACTGCTGGCAGACTTGAGTGTGTACCGGAAACGTCCTTGAAACTGTTTCCAAACCATTTGTCTCCAATAGAATTGTGTCACATTCTTCTGTCTATTGTGGAAAGGTTGGTTCTTTTTAACAACCATGCAAGTGGATTGCAGTTTCTGCAAATGGTTATAATCTTTGTAATATTGATATATAAATAGACATAAGCCATATTAATAGCATTGTATTAGTCTGTACTAGTGTGTGAAAATGTTCTCAAACTCAAGCATGGAGCAGGCAGGGTCTCTCTCCAACACTCTGTCTTCCAACAGCTTGATTCAGTGTTCTATCATGAGTGTGGACTTCAACATATAGTGTTGCTTGGTGTTAACTGATCATGTACTACTTAAGTCTGTGACCTTTTCCATTCACTTTTAAGTGTACTGCTCTCTCAGGGTGCATCTACACTAGTAAATTAAGTCGACTTAAGCATGCTTAAGTCGACTTAATTTACTCTGCGTCCACACTGGCATTTCCTTAAGTCGGCTTTATAGTCAACTTTATAAAACCTCATATAAAGTCGACTTTGAAGCTTAAGTTGACTTTTTAAGTTGACTTAAGCGGTGTGGACGCCCTAAGGGCATGGGGGAAGGGACCTTCCTTCTCGCCGGGACCACTCAGGTCCTGGCAAGAAGGGACTGCGGGGCTTCCTTCTCGCCAGGATTGCTCAGGTCCCGGCAAGAAGGAAGCGACCAAGAGGGAGAGCAGGACCACGACGGCTCGATCCGGCTAGGAGGTAGCGTGGGGCTCCCTTTGGCCAGGACCACTTGGTCCTGGCTAGGAGGGAGCCCCGTGCTCCCTCCTAGCCGGGACCGAGCTCCAGCTCCTGGGAAGCCTCCCGAGTCTTCCCAGGAGCTGGAGCGCATCTGGACCGGCAATTGCCGGCACTCCAGCTGTTTGGGGAGGCCTGAGCGGATGTTGGAGTTAATAATATAAAGGTGAAGGATGAGATAGGTATTTGCCTTAGGACTTGATGAATAAAGTATAGCAAGTGTGTCACATACTACTTTTCTTTCTCTATGTTATCAGAAAATCCTCAGCAAGTTTTATCCTGCATGTCAGATAAAATCTACTCTATCAGGAGTGGCAGATCAGACTGGGGAAGGCCATGATGAAGAAAAAGAAATAAAATAGAAGATAGAAATGTTGTTAATTAAAAAAGTAAGAAGAATACAAACTGCCCCACCCTGTCTTTTTATTTTAACTTCCTTAGTGTTACTCTTTAAATTTAGATTGCATCCTGAGTTCTGTTGCAAGCAATATTTTTTCCATAGTTGTGAACACAGAGGTCAGCATATTTTGTGTATCCTCTGATGGGTTAATTTTAACTGCAAAAGTAACACAAGTTTCATCATGCTGTATTTTAATGTTCCTCAGAATGAAACTAGACAGCCTAGCTTGACCATCTTAAAAGGGCTTTATGTGTCTGACTAATTCTTCTCTCTGCCTGACAACAGGATGTTTATTTATTTCTTCATTAACTAACTATACAATTTGGGGTTCTTTATATTTACTTTCAGATGGGTTTCCAGGCTTTAGAAATCCTTTTAAAAATTTTTAATTTAGTTAAACAGGCACTAATATAAGAACATCAAGACTTTTTTAACTGCTTTTTGTTTTGTTTTGTTTTGTTTTGTTTTGTTTTCATTCTGTTATTGTTTGTAAAAATCATGGCTGAAATACCTTGGATGCTACAATCTCTTTTGTTTGATGTACAACAAAAAGGCAAATGCTCAGGACTAATATAAGGCCAGTTGTGCAGATTCTTCTTAATGGTACCATACTTTGTCTTCTAATTTCAGTTTGGTTATTTAATATTTTTAATTTCACTCAAAGTCCCCAATCAGGATCAGGGCCCTCTTGTTCTTTGTACAGTGTTTTTTTTTGTTGTTGTTTTTTTTGTTTTGGTCAACTTTAATTTGAGAAAAAGATATAAACCTAAGTCCTTGAGAATTTTTCAGTTTCACACCATCAGAATAGATTCTATTTATCCTGCAAAGAGCTTAGTCCTGCACACCAAACTCAGGCAAAAATTTGAAGTGAAAGGGATAAAGTCAGACCTAAACTATGCTTTTCTACAAGAAATCAGATTAGATACATTTCTGTAACACTTATTTATCTTCTAGTAGCATTTAATTACATTAGTATTCTATGGACTTCAAAGGAACTGATTGCATGAATAAGTAATATTGACTATAGGGCTATGTCCTGTACGCTGAGTAAACATTAGTTATCTACATTCAAATTATGCTTCTCAAGTTAGCTAGCTGGAGCAGGAACTGCCATGCTGAGAAATAACATTCAAGCTACTGTGTCTATACATACACTGCACTTATTCACGTGTGGCATTACGATTTTGGGAGGCATGTCTCTTTGCATTGGAGTATGCTGAGCTACTCTGAATTCTTTCCCAGTGAATTGTGGGAGAATGTGTCTTTTCTGGGAACATGCAGGGAACGGTAGGAAGGCATTAGAGAATTAGCAGCACTCAAATGGAGCTAGCTTGAGATCACATTAGAGAGTGATCTTATCCCCGATCAGTTGTGTTAACTCAAGATTTAACTCGTAATTGATTTTCTATTGTTTTAGTTTCTGAAATAAAATTATTTTGTAGTATCCACTCAAATTTCCTTAACTTTAATTTGTTACACAAATCCATTACTTGGACATATAACAAGTGGTGGATATTTTGCTTTAAATAAGAAGTGGGTCACTAGCTGAATATTTGTCTAAAATTATTTAAAACAGATAACTGGAATTCTACAGAGAGAGGATATAATCTATATAAGGAAGATTAGGAAGGAAAAAGGGGGGGAAGATAGGGAATTTCACTGGATATTAGAAATACATTAATAAATAATGAAATGAAGACAATTATCAGGATCAGAAATAGCAAATGTGCATGTATTAATTAGAGATGAGTGAACTGGGTTTACATTTGGGCACAATGGAGGAAGAGGTAACACGTGGAACTTTTCTGCTATCATACAGGTCTACAGAGGCGGACAACTGAGCTGGGAAGGGGGTGAAGGAACAATGCCGGGGGAGGGGGAGCAGAATCTTAATGTCAACAAGGAAATAGTATAAAAAAAGAGGATAATATAAGGAGCTATGACAAGAAATAACTGCTGAATACTAAAGAAAAATTTAGACTGATCAATAAAAGCATTCTTAGAGTAATTAGTCATTAGAATAGACCTCAAATAGTCATAGCCTTGTCGTTGGAGCTATTTAAAGCAATTAAGAAAAACATTAATGAAAACGTAGGTAATTGTCCTGAAAAATTCAGTGTGTCAGACCAGATGAGCTAAATATACTTTTTAGGTTTTATACAGTATTATCTGTAAATCTAAAGTAACAGAATACCTGCCCTAACAAATGGCCCTCTCTGAATTCAGAAAAATTGGGTGTGTAATTCACTTCCAGTGGAGGCTGTGATTTGGACAGGACGCAAAACTTGTTTACCATCATGTCATCTAATCCTGTCTTGAAAACAGCCTCCATTGTTATTACCACCAGTGGAGATATACCAGTTGATCACAGCAAGTTAGCAATGCAGATTCAGAGGCTATGTCTACACTAGAAAAGTCAAGTCAACTTTTGTTAAGTTGACTTTAAGTTGACTTAAAATCGATCTTAAAGTCGACTTAACAAGTGGCAACACTTTAAGTCGACTTAGCCCAGTTCGTTAAGTCGACCTAACTGCCCTTAGGTCGACTTAACACAGTGGATTTATGCATCCACACTGGGCTTATGTCGACCTCAGGAACAGTTAGGTCAAGCTAAGGAGGCTTAAGTCGACCTAATGAATGGTAGTTATAAAGTCGACTTAAGCTTTCATTAAGTCGACTTAAGGAATTTCTTAAGTCAACTTAATGAAAGCCTAGTGTGGCTTAATTTAAGTTGACTTAAATTGCCTGTGTAGACATAGCCAGAGCGTCTTAGAGCAATCGGGAAATGTAGGCCCATCTGTTATAGAGGGTGAAATCCTGATTTTAACAGTTGTGGCTGTGGTGGGAGAAGAGAGTGGTGCCAGCGACATATCTAGTGTGAATTATCCAGCTGGCACAAGACAGGCTGAGGGGTGGGTTGAAGCACTTCCAGGTACAACTGCCAGCCCCTAGAATAAGGAGCATTGTTATCCTGCTAGCAGATGTCGATATCCTCAGCATGCACGCTAGCTAGCCGTGGGCCTGGCTATTCCTCTTGGCCCCATGGTAGACTATATAATAGAAGCAGACTTCTGCCATGCTGATACTCCCCCCCCCCATACTTATTACATCTGTGCAGCACCGAGCAGGATTCGACCCGCCAAATTATTATAACACTATAAATTAGATACTATTGTTAATACTTGGCACTTCTATATCTTTTCATTGGACAATGCCAAAGCACTTTGCAAACAATAACAAATAAAACCTCCTAACAGCTGTCGGTGCAGTGTTTAATTTGTAATGAAAGTGTGCTGGAGCTCAACCAATTTTACTTTCATAACTGACTTGGGAAACCCAAAAGTGCCTAAATTATGAATTGGCAAATCTATACCTGCCAGGGCTCAGCTCTGGCAAGCCCTGGCACAAATTAAGCATTGTGTCTATGGTAGGTCAGCATTAGCATGGTTAGGTATTTGTTCCCTGAGGAAGTGATAGGTTAGAGACTTAAACAGGACCCCTTAAAATACTCTAAGGTTTTATTACTTTTGTAACTCCAAGCTCCTCCTTTGTTCTCAGCTTACACTGTTTCCTTTTCATTTTGCTTTTCATTTTTCACTGTGGGGTGAAGTGCACATAACCAACAATAAACAACTGGCTTGCTTGTTAGTTAACAGATTAATACAAACACTGCAAACCTATTAACAAGTTAGTTATTAAATGAAGCACTGACCTATTTCTCAGAGGTAATCGCTGAGAAATTGTAACTGATGATCTATAAAAGCAGGAATGTGTTATGAAAAATTAACAGCTGCAACAGCAGAGCAAAAGATGATTAGTCTCCTCCCAGGCTTCCACCAATCAGAACACTTGGCTCACTATTATGTGCTTATTAATTATTTGTCAGCCACCAAACTTTGACTCAGATTAATTTTGGAGTACATTGAGTCACTATGTAGATGGCTGTGTGTGCACCTCTCTTTTCCCTCCCTCTTCCCACTTGCTTTCCTGCGGAAGAATGCTATGCAAGTAACATAATATGATTTATATCTAACATGGTCCAGAATAAAAACCCTTTATCCAGACACTCCTCAACTTAGGGAAGGATGGTTTTTAAAACTAGGACTACCTCTTATCCCTAAATCAGGACAAACAAAATTGTGGGTCCAAACACCTTCTAATTTAGGGAGATTTGTGATCAAAATATAAACTTTGTGGCTTGAGCCTAGATTAGGCCCATCATTGGAATTATAGAAGAGAGGCTGTATCTTCTTCACAAAGAAATGTATCCACCCCACCATTATAACCAGTTCTAAAGACATGCAATAAGTGAAATCATGTTGTCATCCTCTGTATGGTGTCTAGAGTGAGGCAAAGTGACAAAACTACAAAGGAACTGGTAACTAGCAGAAATGTTGTGGTGCACACATAATTTTAAGGAGGCAAATAGTTGTGAGCTCCTGCAGTCAAAAATCAAATTTGCTTAGGGAGTGGAGAAGGGAGAGTGGAGTTTCACAGAGGAAGAGGAGGTGAACAGCAGATACCTCATGATTGTGAGAGGAAAGTAGTGAGAACCTCTCATTATTGGGGAAAGATCAGGAAAGATGGGCACCTCCTGGTGATGTTAATGGAGAATAGCTCAAGTCACCACCCCATCTGGCAGCCTGTGCTCCATCCTTTCACAATCAGGATCAAAGTCCGCTGGCTGAACCCTTCAAAGTTCCACCCCTTCCTGGATCTAGCACAGTCCAGGCCCACTTTTCCTCAGTGGCCACTGTCTGTCCATTCACCGCCCACCTGGTCATCTGGGGGACCCAGGCCCACCCACTTCTCCAGACCCCAGCCCTAGGACCTTATGCACTCTTCCATTCCAGTCCAGCACACAGTTCCCATTCCCTGGGCCATATCTTCACTGCCCCAGGTATCTGCTCCATTGTAGCAGGGCTTCATCCTCACCAATCCCTGACAACTGGCAGTGTGCTGTCCCTGGTCCTGCCTCTAACAGACAGGGCTGCAGGACATCCTTCCTCCACAATGGCTAGAGGCAGACTGCCCAGAGCAGGGGCTGCAACCTTGCCTTTATATAGGCTCCTGGGCTCTGATTGGCCCTGCAGCTGCCTGCTTCCACTGGCTATGCCCTTCTGCCTGGTGTTTTAACCCTTTCCATTCTGGAATGGGGAAACTACCCTCCTACATAGGGATTCTCACAATTAGCCATCTTTACTGATGTTCAAACCAAATACAGTCAGGAAAAATTACCTTACATTTTGAAGTATTGTTCTTTGATACTCTTGACCAGGACTGCCTTCAGGGATTTTGCTGCCCCAAGGAAAACTGTCAAATATCTGCCTGTCTATCTTAAGGTTTTCTTGAGCTATCACCATCACAATATTCAAGAACTAGCCAGGTAAACTGAATTTGTATGGTGAAACACCTAACGTACCTGATGGAGTTCAGTTTCCCCCCTTTCCTGGTTAAAAGTGGACTAAAATGTTTAGGTAACTGCTCCATGGATAACCACTTTTCCTGCCTTTTTAGCAAGTTTAAAGCATTTAGACTCTGGTTTTAAAAATTGTGTAAGGCACTTCTGCATCTCAACTTGTGCTTGTGCATCAGAGTCTGTGGGCAGAAGTCCATCAGCATTTCTGAAAATCTTACCTTACGAGGCCTTCTATATAGAACACCCAACAGTGGGAAATGTGGAGTCTTCCATCCTGATATAGCTATATCTTATTTTATGGTAGGGTCCTACCTGTCTATATATTTATACCATGCTCATCACCACGAATATAAAAGAATACACACTATGTTACTTCTGTAGGTTTTGAGAATGGATAAGAGTGGCAGGGCCCTCACTAACAAATTACATAGGTGCTTCAGTTGAATCAGAGCTTGAAGAATAACTTTTTTTTTTCTTTTGCAATCCATTCTTGTCTGACAGGCCCAAACTGAATTACATCACTTCCTAAAAGCAATCAAATACAGTACATCTTCTTAAGAAATTTAACTCATATACACACGGGCAGGAAACAGGAAATGTACATGTTCCTGTAAAACAGGGAGAAACTAAAATCAAACATCATGCCTAATCATAGAAAATGCAACATACAGAAACAAAGCTTCATGCTGTTTTTTGTCCTGTTTCTCACTGCAGGATCTGGCAGTTATGGTAAGTAATAAAGTGCCTTTCACATTCTGAAGCAGAAGTATGCAGACATGTTTTATGCCTACAGCAATAGAACTGTGTTAGAGGGTAACACCCTGAAAACCTGATCTCTATAAACCAAGTCTGTGAAAACTTGTTTTAGCTTTATTTAACTTTGTTACTTTCGCACGTGTGTATGTGTGTTTGTGTGTGTGTGTGTGATTTCGTTAGTTTTTCATTTACATCCTTAAAGCTCAGGTGTATTTAAATACAAGGGTTTGGCTAACACCTATCAGTAGTTTCTGTTACGATTTCCACCATTAGGTATATTTTGTTTGTAAAAATCATGTCTGTCATAACAGCATTTAGTGGACAAAAAATGTGCTCTGATTATATTCAAAGTTTCCAGCTGAATATGTCAAACAGCCATAATGAACAGCTTTTAAAAAACAAAATAATCATCTAGGGTTGATGCATGTTATTTAAAATATTCTGTATTGCAAGCTTGAATAGTTAAATTTTTAACAAAAAATCATTAGTAAACTTATGTGTAGGATTGTGTTTAATTTGTATTTTGCACAAGAAACATAGGTAGTAATTGAATAATGTTGGTAGATGTTTTAAAGAAAATTTATAAATGATTTTACTTATGTACCTTTGGATGTGAAATAAACACTATTGAAGTGCTTCAATATACAGTGGTATTTTTAGATTTTAAGTCGACTTAAGGACAGTATGGACTTGGAGTAACCCTTATTAAGTTGACTTAAGGGTGGTTAGGTTGATTTAACAAAGTGGACTAAGTCGACATAACAAAGTCTACCTAACTTTTTCTAGTGTAGACATAGCTAGATATAGGCCCTGTCTATACTGCAAACCTTACCATCCTTAAGAATAATGCTTCTACACACAAATGCTATGTTTGAATTATAACATGGTTTGGTCTTGCTTTATAGATGGAATCAAACTGTGTGCAGTGCTAAAGAAACATGTTTTATACCACACTCTTATTACCCAAGTTATTAGAAAAAAATCCCTGTCCACAATTATCAGGGAAATTGTACTAGAATAGGAAGTCTGTTTCTACATTTGGTCTTAGCAATAATGAAGGACCAGAGCTCAGGTGGTCTCTCTAAGGTCACACCTATGCTGCTTGGGAACCAGTTTTACACCACAGTAGGCCTTAGATGCTGAAATCACAATTAGGTCTTGCAGTATAGATAGGGTTATGTTATAGATCATGTTTCTAAAATATAATGTGCAAAGTACAAATCTCACAAGTTGAATTACAGTTTAAAGAAGATTTGATCCCAAGGACACCCTAAGACAAAGCTGTACCAATCTCTGGGGAAAACCCCCTCCCTCCCCACAGCCAGCTTTACCATGCAGATAATAGGTGTATCCACACTGTGCTGGTATTCCCTGGAGTGTTCTGTGTCCCTTTGTACTCTGTTGAACATTGAGAAAGTTGAGGGCAAAACTGGGGGATAGTAAGGTTAAACAGGTGTAACTAACTGCATAATTTCATCTGCAGAACCTTTATTACTGTTGATGACAAATGATCCCAGCTTTACTCCTAGTTGCTGGGCTGAATTAGCAGGACTGGCAGTTTAAAATGTCAGTTAAGATGGGTTGGGTTATATGTGGGATGAAGTTGTTCCATCCTCTAGAAATAAACTCAAGTAAATTTCCATTCTAATTTCTAAGGATCCCATTTTCTAAGGCTCTTTTTTATAGACTCACCTCCATAAACATGAGGCTTTTTACCACCAGGACAGTACATCTATTAATCAACTGGTCTTCAGCTGTTTTAAGGATTTCTATGTATCATATTTAAAGCATGTTACAACATGTTACCTGGGCAAGCTTTATCCATTTCAAGGACCAACACTCCCTAGATCAACAGCTAAATGTAACCAGATAAAAGAGAGCAGAAATGAATTAAAGAAAAGTTATTAGGTAGAAGGAAACATTTGGGAAAAGTGGAGCTACCCATAACAGTGTTGTTAATAAAAGTCAAAATGAAAACAAAAATCCTGCCTGTACTCCATAAATAATGTCATCTGGAGGGTTTAAAAAGAACGTGATGAGTGTAAGAGATATTCTTGCATCACTGTATATATATAATAACTTAACTCTGGTTTTTTAGCCCTAAATTGAGTTTTCTTTCATATTGACTATTTGTATTTTATAGCAAAGTTTGAAGAAACCAAAATTCCCTTTAAAAAAATCTGATTATTTCATCAATTGAAAGTTTATTTTTCCCCTTGTCTTTTGTGCCTAGGTGCAAAGATGTAATTTCAAAACATTCCCCTCCAATAATATTTTTTTTTGATCAGAACAATCTAAGTCTGTTCTGGTTATTTTATAAAAGAGTGAATTTGTATTCGCTAGAAAGAGGAAGCTGATTGCATTGTTTTTGCTTTGTCCTTTAATTCAATTAAAAAGAGAAGTCTGTTTACCTGCTTACTTCATCACGAAGGCAAACCACTCAGAGCAGGAAATGTAGCAAGATATGGCAACAAAATATCATTGTTGGTTTTTCTGCATAGATAAATGTTGGGAAAATAACTCAGCAAGGCACAGATTATCCAACAAGTTCTTGGAATGTTTTGGAGACAATTTTTTATTTCAAAAGGTGGAGTAAGCTACTGGGGAGAGGCCATTCTTGATTTAATTTTGGCAAACAGAGAGGAAGTGGTTGAGAATTTGAAAGTGAAAAATAACTTAGGTAAAAATGATCATGAAATGGTAAGAGTTCATGATTCTAAGGAATGGTAGAAGAGAGAACACCAAACTAAAGACAACGGATTTCAAGAAGGCAGACTTTAGCACACTCAAGCAGCTGGTAGGTAGGAGCCCATGGGAAGCATGTCTAAGAAAAAAAACAGCTGAAGATAGTTAGCAGTTTTTCGAAGAGACATTACTAAGGGCGCAAGAGCAAACTATTCCACTACATAGGAAGGAAAGGAAGTATGGCAAGAGACCAACCTGGCTTAACCAGGAGATGTTCAATAATCTAAAAAGAAAGAAAGAGTCCTACAAAAAATGGAAACTAGGTTAAATCACAAAGGATGACTATAAACAAATAACACAATTATGTAGGGGAAAAATCAGAAAGGCCAAGGCACAAACAGATCAAACTAGCTGAAGGCAACAAGAAAACATTTTTCAAATACATTAAAAGCAAGAGGAAGACCAAGGACAATGTAGGACCGTTATTCAATAAAGAGGGAGAAACAATAACAGAAAATGTGGAAATGGCAGAAGAACTAAATGATTTCTTTGTTTTGGTCTTCACTGAGAAGGTTGGTGGCGATCGGATGCCTGATTTAGAGGAGGGCAGCAAAAAGGGATAGGATCAGAAGCTAAAATAGGGAAAGAACAAATTTTAAATTACTTAGACAAGTTAGATGTCTTCAAGTCTCCAGGGCCTGATGATATGCACTCTAGAATACTAAAAGAGCTAACTCAGGGGATATCTGAGCCGTTGGCTATTATCTCTAAAAAATCATGGAAGACTGGAGAGGTCCCAGAGGACTGGAAAAGAGCAAATATAGTGCCCATCTATAAAAAGGGAAATAAGGACAACCAAGGGAATTACAGACCAGTCTGTTTAACCCCTGTATCAGGAAAAATAATGGAGCGAATAATTAAGGAATCAATTAGCAAACATCTAGAAGAGAATAAGGTGGTAAGTGATAGTCAGCATGGATTTCTCAAAAACAAATTGTGCCAAACCAACCTGATAGCTTTCTATGACAGAGTAACAAGCCTTGTGGATAGAGGGGAAGTGGTAGATGTGGTATATCTAGACTTTAGTAAGGCTTTTGATACGGCCTCACATCACCTTCTCATTAACAAATTAGGGAAGTATACCTGGATGGAGCTACTATAATATGGGTGCAAACCTGGTTGGATAACCACTCCCAGAAAGTAGTTATCAACAGTTCAGTCATGCTGGAAGGGCATAACAAGCAGGGTACCACAGGGATCAGTTCTGGGTCCAGTTCTGTTCAATATTTTCATCAATGATTTAGATGATGGTATAAAGAGTATACTTATAAAGTCTGCGGATGATATCAAGCTGGGAGGGGTTGCAAGTGCTTTGGAGGATAGGATCAAAATTCAAAATGATTTGGCCAAACTGAGGAAATGGTCTGAGATAAATAGAATTGAAATTCAATAAAGACAAGTGCAAAGTACGGCACTTAGGAAAGAACAATCCATTGCCCACATACAAAATGGGCAATAACTGCCTAGGAGGGAGTACTACGGAAAGGGATCTTGGTGTCATAGTTGACCAAAAGCTAAATATGAGTCAACAGCATAACACTCTTGCAAAAAAGCAAACATCATTATGGGATGTCTTAACAAGAGTATTGTAAATAAGATACGAGAAGTAATTCTTCTGCTGTACTCCATGCTGATTAGACCTCAACTGGAATACTGTGTCCAGTTCTGGGTGCCTCATTTCAAGAAAGATGTGGAGAAATTGGAGAAAGTCCAGAGAAGAGCAACATGAATGATTAAAGGTCTGGAACACTTGACTTATGAGGGAAGATTGAAAGAACTGGGTTTGTTTAGCCTGGAAAAGAGGAGACTGAGAGGGGACATGATAAGTTTTCAAGTCCCTAAAAGGTTGTTATGAAGAGGAGGCAGAAAAATTGTTCTCCTTAACCACTGATGATTGGACAGGAAACAATGGGCTTAAATTACGGCAAGGGAGGTTTAGGTTGAACATTAGGAAGAATTCCTAACCGTCAGGATGATTAACCCCTGGAATAAGTTGCCTAGGCAGGTTGTGGAATCTCTATCATTGGAAGTTTTTAAGAGCAAGTTAGACAAACACCTATCAGGGATGTTTAAGATGATACTTGGTCCTCCATGAATGCAGGGGATTAGAATCGATGACCTCTCATGGTTCCTTCCAGTTCCATGGTTCTAAGAAGAGTCAGCATCACATTTTGACAGTAACAGCAGTGAGAAAAATTATACACCTTTAAATCAATAATCAGGCCTTGCTTTGTACCAGAGATCCTAATCTCTGCTGATATTGTTCGTTCAGTTTTGAACGAGCTGGGTAAAATCAAGGATATGGCATTTTCAGTAAATGAGCACAAGCAAAACTTCTCAAAGTCACAATGCAAAAATATTTAAGAATGGGGAGAAACTGAGTTAACTAGTGTTGACTAGTACTCAAAATCAGTTGACAGTGTTCTGTTTTTGTTACAAAATATTTGACAAGAATGCCAAATCATTGCTTGAGCTTCCAGCTACAGTTATGGCATAACTTAGCTGATTCTCTGAAGCAACAAGAAAAGTCACCTGGCCATTTTACAGTCTACTCTAAATGGATGGAGATCAAGTTGAAGCTCAGGCTGAATAAATAAAGAGATGCAGAAAACTAGAGCATTATTGATGTAGGAACCCAGCATTGGAGGAACATGCTCAAGCATCTGATCTCAATTACCCTCTTCCTTGCAAAGAATGATTTGGCTTTACAGGGCTCATCAGATAAGTTGTTCACTCAACATAATGGTAATTTCCTTGGTTTGGTAGAGCTCCTTGGGAATCCAACAATGTCATGCATGAGCACCTACAAACAGTAGTTCACAAAGAAGCTATGGACCACTACTGTAGCAAACCAATTAAAAACAAATTGATTGATCTTATAACAAGGAAAGTACTTGATAACATATTAATGCAATTCAGCAAAGTACTACACTGTAATAATAGACAGCTCTCCTGGCATTAGTCATAGTGAAAAGATGTCATTTACGGTAGGATTTATTGATGGCCGTATCAAAGTAAAGCTGAGAGTTTTGGATTGTGGTTAATGACATGTTACTATTTATTTTTGCTTTCAAGTGTACATAACGCTTCAGACATTGAAAAACTTTTATAAATTATTTGCTCCAGAAATAACAGAAACCTAAAAGCTATTTCCCCCACCTTCCTCATTTGTACTCTTTTTAGCAATAGGTCATCAGTACATTAAGCAGAGGAAGCTGGCAAATTTCAAGATAAGGATATTCATAGGAGAAATAATAAAAAATAATAAAATAATAAAGCGAATGTGTATAAATGGTTCTGTGGCACTGAATTGGTGTATCTGTTATGTCAGTATTATGGTTAGCCATGCAGGTATCTGCAGCACATATGTCTGTGCTGGTGCATTGGCTCATCGTGACTACATGATCATATTAATTGCCAAATGGAATCACTGCAAACAGTCATTTTAATACTTGGTGTGACTATAAGCAATTTATGTGAAGAAGAATCAGGAAGAACCACTTTGCAAGGAATATTTGCGCAGTAATAACTTCTCTGCCAGTGGATCCTCTTGGTAGGGTTTAAGCACAGTCAAGAATATAATGGCTTATCAATGCATGCAAAAATAAGAGAATAAACATAAGAGGTCACATGAAGGGTATTCTGTCAAAAGAGGCAGAGATTCCGTTTTGCTGTTGAATGAAGATGGGAAGTACTAAAAGAAGAGTTATATTTACTAATTAATGTTTTGTAAAGTGCTTTGAAGGAGATGAGTTATAAGTTATTGTTGCTATGTTTCGAATGAAGTAGTCTGACTTATTAATATTAAACATTTTGTGCTCATAATTTTTAGTAATGGATAAAATGACCAGGGAACTCAGACAATGAGTATGGCATAAATACCTCGAGAGATAAATCATCGCTATAGTAACTTAATGCAATAAACTCAAATTATTTTAAAAACTTAAAAATGTATTCCCTGGAATACAGCCTCAAGAGATACTGATCTCATTCCAAAGATCTAACAATAAGGAGAGAAGCAATGTTGTCCAATGGATTAAGCATGAGACAGAAATCTCGAGTTTTAATACCAATTTCCTCACTGATTTATTGTTTGTCCCTGGGCAAGTCACATCTCTTGCCGCCCTTTGTTTCCTCATTTGTAGAATTGATAAAATTGCTCCTCTCCCAGTGTTCTGTTGAGGATGTATGTGTGGATAAAGCAATTGAAGTGTAAAGTAATATTGGTCCCAGTCCAGCTGAGGTCCTGAATTCCTTCTGCATGGAACTGAGAATCTTCAGCTCTCATTGATCTAAATGGAAGCTAAGGAAATCAGTGCCTTATAAGTGCTTAGCATTTCACAGAATCAGAACTGATATATTATTAAAACAGCCATGCAGTCTTACCCTTGTATATTCAGTACAATGAAAGTCACAGAACACAAGGCACTAAAATGTCTAAAATGGCAGACAGCACTGCGTGGTCACAATTTCAGCTCATTTTAGGCTGACAGATATATAAAGCTTGATGTATGGAAATTACAAAGGACTCATTTCTGCATCTTTTACTCAAGCAAAAGCTCCCATTGACATCAACGGGAGGGTTTGCCTCACAATGGAGTATAGTACAGGGATCTCAACTTGTAGTTGTATAAGTGATAAACACCACAACAGTTAATAAAATCTATCAAGGACAGTCTTGAATAATCCTGCTCACTCAGGGCAGGCAGAAAGTTTTTCCATATCACTATGACCAGTGTAGCTCCTTTATTTGAACAAACACACACCTCTGTCACATTTGAAATGAGGCTGATCAATGCGTTGCTACTTGTGCTATCCTGCCAGGCTGTAGGGGGAGCGCTACTCACTGCCTGGGAGGGAGGGGGAGTGGGAGAGGTGGAAGAACAGTAGTTGTGTCCACTAATCCTTTGGGTTCTTTATTCCTCCAGTGCAGGATCCATGGCGAGGATGAGTGAAAGTTAGCAGTTTCTGTGCGCTTTGCCTTCTCCAAGGCCAGACCCTATTCCCTCCTGCCCCAGGGCAGTTGAGAGACTCTGGGAAGGAAACAATAGAGAAACAGAAAAAAAAATGTGAATTTTATGGAGGGCAGAGGAGAGATTTGATGAATCAGGGATAACAGGATGAGCCAAAATGATTGGGTAGGTGGAGGGATGAAAGAGGATGAGTCTAGGACCCAATCTGGAGAAAAGAGGGAAGGACAGTGTGGTTTGGTCTGTGAGAGAGCATTTGTATTTTGTGCAAGAGCAAGCATGGGGATGTGATTGTCTGGCTATGGGAGTTGGGCACGTGTTGCTGTTAATAAGAAGAGCAAGCTAGCAGAAGTTTTGTCTGTACCATGTTTTCTTGACAAATTGGCCAGGCTGATCTGGTTACATGTGAAATGCCCATCACTGTGGTCAATCTGCAGACTTTCAAGTGTGTGTGGTTTTGGGGGGGTTTTTTAACAGGATGGTGCAGGAGAAGTGAAGAGGACATTTTAAAACCACCTGCTCTGACTCACTATCTATTTTGATTATCGAAATAAAAAAGTGAAAATGTTCTTTATATGTTTGGCAGGGTCAGAAGAGGAAGAAACTTCAGGAGACGATACAACAGCATTGGTTGTTATAGTAACACCTAGTCCAAAGACAGCTGCTGAATTTTTTACAACTGCAAGTGACCACGATCTGAAACCTGCCATCACACCAGCAGAGACTGAGATAAATTTCAAAACAGGAAATAATGCAAGTCCTGCGTTAAATGATGGCAACATCCCAGAAATAGGAAATAATTCAAGTCCCGAGTTAAATGATCTGAATAATGACAACACCCCAGAAGCAGCCGGTGTTCAGCTTGCCTTAATATTTGGCATTCCTGTGCTGATACTAGTCCTGCTGATTCTGCCGATCATCTTCTTTGTGATACGTCATAAAAGGAAAAAGTCTAAACAAGGTAAAATGTAGTGCTCAAATTTCAGAAGCTTCTATTTAGAAAATATTGAACATGACCAGGAAAGGATTTCAGGACATGGAATGAAATGTTTATGGTGTATTTCTCTATTTAGTGATAATTTAATTGGACTGCATTATGAAACTCGAGTTTTACTTTCCTCACTAAATCTAACCACAGTATGCACAGCATATCCCATTTAAAATAGGTTTAGTTCTGCTTTTCAGCATTTTTTGTCACATCCATGACAGCTATAATAGGCTATAATAAGATTCTCTGGCATCTCAGCCCTCTGGTAATATGTAAGGTCAAAAAGAAAATTATTTGACAGTATATGTTCTTTTCTTGTTCTGTTCTGATGCTTAATTCTCTGTTGGAGGTACTTCTTTAACAAACAATTTACTTCTTTTATTACTGACAGGGAGAAACTACCCACAAATTAAGTAAATAAATACAAGCAAATTCTTGATTAACGGAAGCTTTCACAGAAATCTTGTAATGAGATTGCTGTTCTGAAATCACTTGTTCAAATCAAAGTAAATTACTTAAGGATCATGTGATCAGAGTAACTGTATTCTGCAATAGGAAGATGCAAATTCAGGAAGCTACATACACCCCACCTCAATAACTCCACTGAGTGAAACAATAGGGACTGAACAGAGGAAGGAGCTTAAAGATATATAGTGATGCTGGAACCTTTGAAGGAGGTGTACTGATTTATTTTGGAATATTTTGGCTATTAAAAGTATGTAAGTTTACAAACATCAAATGATAAATAGGCACTTACCGCCTGCATTGACGGTGGGTACATCAATATACACGAAATTGATAATGAAGCCTCTGCCTGGCTGCTCATATGTGTGTGGGGTGGTCATGTAAATCTATGGGTTTATTTTTAGAGGCCCATTGAAAATCTGATCCCAAAGATTGCTAGAGCACAATTCTGGATTTCTGCTCACTTTTGCGTGGAAGCAAAATGTAGTGTCTCTTAGGCCTGTAGGCGCACTACTGGCCTACTCACCACTCCTGACATGACTCTTTGGCAGAGAGACAAGGTGGGTGCGCTTGAATGGAGTGGAGGTCTTGGTGTCTGCTGGCTGAGCTGAATTTAAAATGAACTGATGTGAACCATACAATAATTGTGCAATGTGAATATTACATCCACCCCTTCATTTTTTTATTACGTTCTGGGACTCCCGTGAGTCCCATGCAGAGGAGGTCAGTTCTCTGGGCATTGGCCTGCTATACCACACTATCTCTCTCTCTGGTATTTCCATCTATCTATATATGCACATTTCCTGTCCTTTCTTCCCACAGTTTCTAGTATTCCTTAATATCTCATCCTATCCTCAGTCCTCTTTCATTTTCTGTCTCTCTTTCATGTGGGGTCACAACAAGCTCCTTTAACAAATGTTCCCTTTGCTCTCTGTAATTTTGTACTCTGAGAATTCAGTTGCCATTCAAACCACTTCATCTTTTCCTTCAATGTGCAAACCAGCTTGCACCTTATGTGTAGCTCCTATGACTTTCATTCATAAATAGATGCACTGCACATGATCTGTCTCAAAGCTTGCAATAAACAATTTCTATACTAGCTGTTCCTTTTCCAGGATGTCACTTTCCTTGCTGAAACCTGTTAGATTCAAGGAATGAACTCTGTGTTTGCAGTCTCCTGTTCACTTCTAGGCTAACATTCTGAATGTTAACTCCCACTGTACAGATCTGTTTCTTAGGTTTACTTCAGCTACTGATTTCTGCTCAAGCCAAACATATCATTCTGGTGCTGTGTTAATCAGTCATCATGTATGTTAAATAACCAGTAATAGTTGCTGGTGGTCAGCTTCTTTTAGTACATTACAGCACATTGTTGATTTAAAAACAATCAGCACCTATGTAAACTAAAGACAATGTAATTAATGGAAGAAAATGGAGAAAGCATGTTAGTTTTAATCTACAAGAAAACTAGTTATATATTGAAAACTATTACATGTTTAAAATGAACTTACTCCAGAATTTTCCCAGTTATTTGGACTATCACCTTAAGAGAAAATAGTAGTTAAATACAATTTAACTATAAATAGCAACTTTTTAACTTATTTTGTTTCAGATGAACTGGGAAGTGAAAATGTCAAAAGGTAACATTTAAAGACATTGCTCATAATTCTAGTTTGTTTGCTAAAATATACTATATTAATTTTTAGAGCCTTATTGTTTTGTTTTTAAACTTATTGTATGTCCTGCATGTCTTGAGGAGACTGTATTTGTCACTTTTTACATTTACTTTTTCTCATTAATTAACCATGGAGGAGGCTAAAGGGCCTATGTCCTATCAAATAACAACTACTCTTGTGTTTTGTGGCTGATGTATTGTAGGGTGCAGTACTTCGTGCTAACATCTGTGGACTCCTGGGGTGCGTCTACACTGGCGCCTTAGGTCGACCTAAGGAGGCTTAAGTCAACCTACAGAACTCTGCGTCCAAACTGGGTGCTTGTTAAATCGATTTAAGAGCTTCCTTAAGTCGACTTAATAACACTACCTCTAAAGGTTGATTTAAGGCTTAAATCGACCTTATTAAGTCGACTTAAGTCAGCTTAAAGCCAGTGTAGATGGGTATGTCTACACTACAGGCTCTGTTAAGTCAACTTAACAAGGTCAACTTAAGTCGACTTTAAGTGTAGACGCTCCATTAAGTCAACTTAACAGAGTCGACTTAACAAGTGTAGACATAGCCCTGGTGCCTATAGTACACCTGGCTGCTACTGTGGGACTTCTGATCCTTCAGCACATAGGCTGAAAGCAGCAGAGGGAGGTCACAGAGCATGGAATATGGGCTTCTATTGGGATTATTTCAGACACACCAAGGTGGATTATGGGGTTGTCTGAAAGGTGCCATGCTTCCTTGATCCAGCCTGCTGTCTATAGCCCCACTACTAGTTTTGGGCTCTAGCCACCATTGGTTCTTTTACTGTAAATGTGCATGCCACAGGATACAGTTTTACTATGTATGGGTAATAATGACAGGCTCCCAGACTCTCTTGGTAAATTCTACCTGCCCAGAATAAGGTTTATGCCATCTTCAATTATTTTTCAAATTAACTTGCTCATTATTACATGAGATGTAAAGATTCTCTGGAGCTCATGTGAACTAAATAATCCATGTCCAGTAAAGACAAGCACACTGAAGAGTAGTTCTCATCTATTTGATAGTTGTTACCTTATTATTTGTTTTATGGATATTCTTCTTAAGGGTAAGTGCTGAAGCTATTAAAATGGGTTTTTTTAGGGGGGGGGAGATATTTCTTTAATTCATGCTAAAATACGAAATAAAGTTAGTAATCTTTCAACTATGAGGCAGTTTCTAAAAATGATCAGTAAAGGAAAGAGTAAAATTAGTAACGTAATTAATATAGTTATGACCTTTTCTTTTTAGAACATAGCTGGTTGAAATAACATTCAACCTCCTGACTGAAATATCATTTCTAACTAGAGGCTCTATCTTGCTTCAGCTGAAGCAATCTGAGTTTCACCATGGATTTCAACAGGGTACGATCAGACCCTTTATTTTCTAACTTTCTACCTACAGTGTGTAGTTAAGATACCCATTTATTCCATTTGCTGCAAATGATCTTTTGTTTCTTACCTTTTGGGCTGACACACTTGAAAAAGTAAACTGACTAGATCAGTTCTTCTCAACTTTCCAGTCTACAGTACCTCTTGGAAGAGTCTGAAGCCTGAGGACCACTGCCTGGGCTTAGGCCTAAGTCCTGTTGCACAGGGCTGAAGCATGTCACCTAGCTTTGTGGGGCTTCAGGCAATTGCCCTGCTTGCCACTCCTTGACTCCACTAAAGCCATCCCATAACCACCCCCTACTCCCCACCTCCCCAGGGCTTGTGACCCTAAGGTTGAGAAACACTATTCTAGATGGTCTGACGTACCCCCTGGAAGACCTCAGTGTACCCCAGGACTATGCATACCCCTGGTTGCCCCTGCATTAGACCAGAACTGGTGTCCCACAGTTAAGGCCCCAAATTATACAAGATTGATAAAAGCTACTCTGTTACATGTCTATTTGAGTGAAACATGTTGTCTAACCCATCTTTTGTTTCCTGGATCAAGTCCTATTTTTGAAGAAGACACACCCTCTGTTATGGAAATAGAAATGGAAGATCTCGATAAATGGATGAATAACATGAACAAAAATGGTACATGGTAACCTCTCCGTCATTTCTCTCTCTGTCTGAGGTAGCTTCCATGAATAGAAAAAAACACCACAGAGCTATTTTATATTTATATTGCTAATGTTCCTAAAACGTTTTTAGTCCTGATCATAAGACAATACTAAAATAGTTGCACAAGCAAATGTCAGAGGTATTTTAGACTGAGTACTTATTTTTGTCAAATGATGGAATAATATAGATATAATACCATAAAGGTTTCAGTTTGCAGTAGAAGCTTTTATTAAACACGTGTACTGTATTTATATTTTTAAATAAATGGTTTTAGGTGTGCATACTTGTCTCTTTAAAATATTTGTCTCTCTCAGTATTCAGAGTGTCTGTCCTAGTATGCTGCATGTTGTGTCGTTCTAAGAGATATTGCTGTTACTCATAGCCCATAGTAATATTTACTCATTACACCAATGCCGGGGATCATCTTACTGGCTCATCACTATGACAACATCAGTCCCCGTTGCTCCTTATCTTCTACTCCCTGCATCAAACACAGGGTCCGTCTTTTTGCCTTTTAGGCCCTTCGCCATTTAGACTCACCTTATCTATCAGATCTAATGCTTATCAAGCCATCAGTCTACACCTTTGCTCTGCCATTAATGGCAGCCTCAATTTCTCAGTCATCCACTACTCTCCGAAGCACCTCTATGTTTTCTCCCAGGCTGGCCTTGATACATAAGAACTCCCGGTCAAAATTCAAAGACACCACCTAAACCTCTTTCAAGTTAATTCTTAGAACTCACTTCTTCAATAATGCATAGTTAACTGCAACCTGATTACAGCTACGCAGGTGGCACATTGTGATTACTGCTCCAGATTGGTTTAGAACTGCACATATTCTAATATTCTTGTTCTCCATTGCTTGCTCCAGGTCCCAAAATGCTTGTTTGTTTCACACACCTGTTATATCTTGTCTTTCAGATGGTAAACTCTTTTGGTAGACACCTGTCATTTCCTACATGTTTCTACAGTGCTTAGCAAGATGGTGCCCCGCCCTTGTTAGTCTGTAGGCACTCCCACAATTTAAACATTAAATAATAACAATACTATGCCAATGGCTTTAAATGCTACAAATGGGGAAATATTTATTATAAAAAGATGTTACATTTTTAAGAAGTCAGCAAACATTTCACATATTTCTTCAGCAGCAGCACTGCATACAAAAATAGCCAAAATTGCTGGCTGGATTAATCCTATAAAATAACAGATATGATTGTAAACAACTGTACAGTGAATAGCTAACAAACAGCCCTTGTAGTATGAGTTTATATGGCAAAGATTCATGCAGACAAGGAAAGGCCCTTCCTATGTGCATACATACATATACACACAAACAACTGAGATAAATAGCATAAAGTTTATCAGGACTTCCACTACAGCCACACAAGGGCAGGATGCTTTAAAATAGCTGATAATTTTGTTAAAAACAAAAACATATGTTTTTGCAAATATTACAGATAAAAAGACAGTATTCAGGAGTTTCATTTTCAGAGTCACCACTCTGAAAGTGAATACGATTTTGGACTGTATGAAAGAACTGCCAAAGTTAACAGTGTGCTTGTCTCTTATCTCCTCTTAGCTGAATGTGAATGTTTGCCTACTGTAAATGAAGAAGAAAAGGAATCAAATGTCTTCACGAGGTATTTTTAGTTCTACTGTTTTATTTACTCAAATGTTATCAACACTGTTAGTCCAAAAATGTAATTTTTTTCTTCTTTGTCTACTTCTAACATTTATTTATTTAATATATGGACTTTTATTTCTCTTCAAATGCCTCAATGCTCTTTTATCTTAAAAAAAGGTCAGTATCAGCTTGTAGTTTGGCACCCACAGAAAGTGCTGCAATAAAAGCCTGTGTGTGAGAGACAGAGAGGAAGACTGAGCAAATAGAATTTCATTAGTTGATCAGGTTTTAATTGTCATCTCCTAAGGTGTTAATATGAGCATTTTGAAAAATCTGTTGTTGGTGAGCTGTCAAAAAAAAAAGTCAGTATAGGGAAGGAAAAAGAATCAAATCACATCTTTACCACTAGGTGGCTCTACTTGACTGAGAATGACTCACTTTTGGGGCTTGTAAAACATTTTGCATTTAATTACTAAGATCAGTTATTATGAAATGATACATAACTCATTTGTGTGCACCAACTACTATCCTATAATGGGCTCTGAGTTTGTCTAATCTTGCAAGCCAAGCACGGTCAAGCCTACCAGATCAGTAACTTGATAGACCTTAAAAGAAAACCAGCCATGCAGTAGAAATGATTTTGTTGCTTCAGGAGGTGAGACTCTTCTTTCAAAGTTGATAGCGAGTTAATCTCATACATGATATTATGGGAAGGAGGGAAACACTGTGCTGCTTTCATTCAGATTAGATTTAAAAATCAAAATCCTGGTGGCTTGGTAGACATTAAAATTCTCTTGGCAATTTTCACAAGGATAAGGGTATGAACCCTGGTATCCTGAATAAACTGTCCATTCAGTACTGCTGACCTAAAATAGTTCCTGTGGCTTCAGTTGCTCCTTTCTTCACTTATTGTCATATCCCTGTACCCTCTTTCCTGGGGTGGCTCTATTTCAGTGGTAGGTGAAGTAGTTCATCACTGTAATACATATAATGATGAACAATGACACACGCACAAACAATTCCATATAGATGCCACAACAAAGTCCTTGGTGGTGGTTGCAGGAGAGAGGACAGAAAGCTACTGGGTCCATTGAGGCCACACCAACCCTTCTCATTGGAACTCTCACTCTCCCCAGATCTCTGTGTATCCAGTAGCTTTGGGATGAACCACATGAACTCTTTGGTGGGGATTGGGGAAGCAAACCCCATACTTGCAGATGAGATGCTGAGGGGTGGGAGTACCAGGAGAAGAGGAGAGATTCTCATGGAGATTTCTTCTCCCAGAGCTCTATTTCAGTGGGGAAAGAGGAGGAGAGAAGGAATCATAACTTTAGGTGAGCTAACCTAAAGTTACTTCATCATAATGTGGGTGTGAACAACTAGTCCCATGGGCATTTTTTAAAAAGTTTGTGTGATTGTAAGTTATATTGGTCACATGCCTTGTGTTCAAATGGTGTGTTGTATGGAGGAAGGAAGAAGTACTTTGGTTAATGTTTACATCGTGTCTTGAAATACACACCAAGGGAAAACTGCAGTGTTTCTCTTTGTCTCTTTTAACAGAGGAAATTACCCAAACCTTCCAACAGGATTGTATTCCATACCCATTCTTGCTTAAGCTCATGTAAGACCCCTTCTCTTATAGGTTTCCATAAACTTTAGTTAAAATATGTAGAACCTTGTAGGGGTTAAGCTTTATTTCTGCTGGACTCAACCTCTGCATTCAGTTCTCTCACACTGTGGGACTTCATATAGTCTATCCTTCATGGAAAGAGGAAAACTGACAATGCAGATAGGAAGTCAACCAGACTCTGAAATATACTTTTAGGAGAAGAAAACAGAAAAGTTCTATTCCTGACTGGGACCCAGATTTCCTCTCTGATTTTGGGCAAGATATCTTTGGGTCACTCAGTGCCTCCGTTTCCCCATCTATAAAATAGGGATATTGCCACCTCACACAGTGGGCAGAGTGGAGGAAAAAAACCTAGCTGGCCTCCAGACTGAGCTTGTTAAGTTTATTGAGGGGATGGTATGATAGGACAGCCTAATTTGGCAATTAACTGATCTTTGACCAATGGCCTGTGACAGGATGTTAGATAAGGTGGGTTCTCAATTACTATGTAGAATTCTTTTCTGGGTGTCTGGCTGGTGAGTCTTGCCCACATGCTCAGGGTTTAGCTGACTGCCTTATTTAGGATCAGGAAGAAATGGATTTTTTACCTTCCTTTACAGGATGGGGCACAGGCAGGGCCGTCCCTTGGGGGAACCGGGGCCCAAGGCCAATCGGCCAGGGGGTAGTGGGGGTCTCCCACCCCGCGCACTGGAGGGTGGCTTGGTGAGCCAGTCCACTCCATCCCCGGGGACCACAGCCGCCACAGCTGGCAGGAGCTAGCTTTGACCATGGCCAGGGACCTGAGGCCAATGCCAGGAACCAGCCCCGGGCCCAACCGCGGACCAGGTGGCAGGAGCGGGGGTGGGGCGGGCTGGCTCAGAGCTGGGCTCCACTCCCGCTCCACCCCTGGGCCGGTTGCTCTGCTCTGGGGGTGGGGCGAGCCAGCCCAGAGGCTGAGCTCTGCCCTCCCACCCTGCCCCTTGCTTGGAGCAGGCTGCACAGCAGTGGGGGGTTAGGGGGTGTGGGCCCCGAAACCACAAAGCTTGGGGAAACCACCTCCCCAAAGGCTGTCCCTGGGCACAGGTCACTTGCTGGAGAATTCTCTGTACTTTGAAGTCTTTAAGCCGTGATCTGAGTACTTCAATAACTCAGTCATAGATTAGTTGTCTATTACAGGAGTGGATGCGTGAGGTTCTGTGGCTTGCGTTGTGCAGGAGGTCAGACTAGATGATCATATTGGTCCCTTCTGACCTTAAAATTTGAGTCTATGAGTGTTGTTCTGAATGAGGAAACATCCCTATTCAGGAATGCAGTTAAGCACACTTAACTTGAAGCATGTGCTCATATCCCCTTGAAATCAATAGGAAGTTAAGCATATTCTTTATGGTGGTCCTTAATTGTGGCCTTAGTTTTTTTAAATATTTGTAAAACACACTGAGATGCTCAATTAAGGGTTACTGGTGAAGAGCAAAGTGTTAGGATTGAGTCTTTTAAATTCAATTCCAAATTCAGGAAAACAGGCTTAGTTACAGTGGTTAAAGTATAATTTGATGGGCCCTGGAACCCTCCTAATCTCTGGGCCCCCTTCTCGTATTGTTTGGGCCCCCTTCATGCATGTGCAAGCCTCAGCCCAGGTAGGCATTTGCACCCATTTCTCAGTACCATATGCATCAGTTATCGCTCCATAAACATATTTATAATTTTATATGGCATTTATGTCTATAGCAATTATTGTCACAAACTACCAAACACTGCATAACACAATAAGTATTGTGATCTTTATATTCTTGATATGCACATTTTACTTCATTAAATGCAGTGCCAAACTTGGAACACAAAAATTTTATGTCACTTTCACCAAATTCCGGTGACAGCTCTGTAGTGAAAAGTGATGGGTCAAGTGCTTCAACAGCACCGTTTAGACATTTTTCTGAGTTTGGCAACAATCTAGCATTCATGCAGTCCGTTAAGGCCTGGTAAAACTGACATTTAGAAATTTCAATTTGCTTACCAGCAATCACAGACACATTTACACATACACCTTTAAAGCAACCTGCAGCAATTGCCTCACAATCCTCTTGGTAGAACTCTGAATCACACTCTCTACGAGCTATAAACACTTGAACTTGTCGCTTTATTAACTTACTTGCTGTAGATAATGTTACATCAGCTTTTTACAATGCCAAGGATAGGTCTGCAAGTTCCTCCAGAGCATCAAGCATGAGACCCAAGTTTTTAACAAAAACTGGATTCTCCAGGTTTTTTGCCATGCCAGCAGATTTTGCTTTCTCTTTCCCTTCTTATGAGAAATCAGTTGATTTTTTCAAGAAGTGGCTATGGAGGGCTGCGTATGACTGCCAAACAGCTTGTACAGTGCAGCAGCTGTGCAGCGGCTAGAGGCAACCCAGAGTATATCGAGTACGCAACCAATCCTAATAAACTGGACTTCCACATTCAGCCAACTCTCTCAAGCACTTCAGCAACTGACTGTACAGAGCATTGAATCCCCGCCGGCTCCCTGGTGGTTCCCCAGCCCTCCCATTCCCTGGCAGCTTCCCAGACCACCCCCCTTACCTGGCCGGAGCTGCAGGAGTGTCCAGTTGCTGCTTGGCCAGGCCTCTCCTGCCCTCAATACGTTCTGTCTGAGCATGCTCAGGGTGGGAGATTTGAAAACTCCCCAGCCTGGCTCCTGCTCCTGCTCCCAGCTGACTAGCCAGCAGCCAGGGCAGGGCAGAACATGCATTCTGCCGGAGTTGTCTCTTCTTTTGGGCCCCAGAACACTGGCCCAGCAAATTTGTGGGCCCCAGAATGGTGTTCTGGGGCGTTCCAGCATACTTTAACCCCTGCTTATTTAGATAGATTTTCTTTTAAAATGACGTGATTTTCTTTTTAGATTTTATTGCTAAATTCGACAGTGTAGAGAATCCTGGCCAATTTTCAACACCTTCTTGAATAAAAGTAGTGATATTCTGTCAATTTTTTAATGAAATATTCCATTTTCAAAGTCAAAAGGTGGTGATTTCAACTAAAATTTTGTTCTGAAAAAAATTAAATGAAACATTTTTGATCATGCTGAAAAATCCATTTCAACATTTTTGGAAAGACCATTTCAATTTATCAATTTGAAATAATTTTTAAAAACAAAATTGCTTTTATATTAAAAACACTTTAAACATGTAAAAAGATCAAAATTAGAACTAAGTGCTTAAATAGACCCAACACTACATTTTTTTTCAGAGTTTCCTTCGGTAGGAAATTTCTAAATGTTTTGGTTTTGTTCCATTTTGGAACATAAATCAAAATCCTGGAATTTCTCACAAACATATAGAAAATCTGGTTCTCTACCCAGCTCTGCTTTTGAGCCTTACCAAAACAGATGTGTTTTTCTGACAATTCATCCTTGGTCATATAAATAGAGGAAGGAGAAGTACATAGAACTATTTGAACAGATCATTTGAGGAAGCATCTTATTGAAGTCCAATAAATGAAATAGAACAGCTATTATTAAATGAAAAAAATCCTGTAAATCCAAGATTAAGAGTATGGATTTCAACACATAAGGCAGGAAATGACAGGCGTCCCACCAGGAAGCTGTTAGCCTATGCTGAATTCTGCACTCCCATGTCTTCAGTACTGTTGACAAGTTCCAAAGGGGTAGCTGTGTTAGTCTAGTTCAGTAAAACAAACAAGGAGTCCTGTGGCACTTTTAAAGTTAACACATTTATTTATTGCATGAGCTTTTGTGGGAGAAAACCTCACTTCACCAGATGCTTTGTAGATGGGGAACTCACAGAATAGGAGGGAAATAAATGCAGAGAAGTACAAGTCTTAGGATCAGGTCAGACTGTTACAGCAAATAAAAGCAGCTGTTTAGATTTAAACACTGAGGAACAGCACATTCCTCTATATGCTTGCCTTATACAATTTGGCTTGTATAAGAATGGATTTAATAAACAAATTACACCTGGTTCCCAGAGGCGGCCTTTGGCTATTGGTGTCCCTAGGTGAAGGCCCATTGTGGAGTCCCCTATAGACCTGCAAGGGCCCTCTGTAGGCCCCCAAGACTCCCTCTGTTGCCCTGCTTCCTCCACGAACCCCCCCCCCCATCACCACCCTGCCCCCTCCCTCTGGCCCCAACTCCCTCCCACATGGCCCTGGCCCCCTGAGCCAGCTCCTTCTTTTGCTGTCGACTGAAGCAGACACAGCTTTTAGGGTAGGTGACGGGGCCCTAGGCATGTGCCTGCTTTGCCTACCCCAAAAGCCACCTCTGCTGGTTCCAATAGCGCAGAAGCTGGGGTGAGTGGACTGAGGTAGGGAAATTTGATTAGTCAGGGCTTACCTGGAAACAGAAATAGCCTCCTTAGGCAACAGAGAAATTGAAGCAGCCCCTCTTCACTCTGCCTGGTATCATAAACAGATACATTTCATGGACTCCATGAACTGTGTTTATTTTCAGTCCACAAAATCATAATCACAATACTGACCCACCTCTACCACTGAATAAACTTCACTTGAGAACTGTAGTGACATTAGCTGTTTTCCTCTAATACATATACAGTGACTGCGAATCATGAAGTCCAAACGGCACTGAACTGGCTAAAGGAAAGCTGCGCACAAGATTCATGTTCCTATCCCACAGATGGCTAGACGAACTGGATGTGAATTGAATTAACCTCAAACAGTGGGAGAAACAAATGCTTTTGTTGTTTCCTATTGCATGCATTCTTCATGTGGCAGCATCACTCATCAAAACAAGAAAATGCATTACAGTAAGATCAAGGATCCGATTTAAACTTGTATTGCAATGGAATTTCATCATTAATATAGACAGAACACTCCTATTTCTGAAGATTCTCACAAATGTTCTTCCTTATCCTCTATCTATGTGTGGTTGTGATATGTTGGACTACTCATGTACCACCATTCCTCCATAAAAGCATCACTGTCGCCTTAATTCTCATATTCCATGTTTTAGTGGGTTTAAATCAGGCTGCTAAGTTCATAACCTTGTATATAATTATTTACTTTTTTGGTAATGGTGGAATAATTTGTGTAGGATTTCCACTGGTAAAGTAAAAGGTTGTAACTCACAGAACAGATTTTATGTCCAATAAAAATTAAACTGCTGAAAGCTACAGCACAGAGGATGCTCCTTGAAGCAGACTGCAACCCCAAAGAAGGACCTAATATTTGCCAAGTGTCTTGAGAGTCCAAGAAGAAAGGCACTATAGAAGTGGAAAGTATTATTTAAATATTTCCTCTCAGTTGTTGAGCCATAATACCTCCAGATATCCTAAGCTGTCCTCTCAGCTTTTTTCTCTACTCAGCACTATTTTCTAATAATAAGGAACTCTAGGAATTTTCAGTTCAGTGTACTTTCTGTAAAAAGCAGGATGAAAATCAAACTTGGTACAACATATAATGAACACATGCAAAAGAAACTGTGTGGCCAAGATTTTCAGATTTTCTTACAGATGCCAGAAGTTTGGCATCCAAACATTGTGGAACCCAAAAATCACTAATCTCTTTTGAAAACCATGGCCACGGTTCATTTAATATGTAGCAAACCTGTGGAAGTGAATGTAGGTTTTTGTCCTGAATTTAAAACATCAACCTCAAGTTCTAGTTAAATATACCTTTTATAGTATATTATTTGGTATCTTGACAATATTTTTTTGAGACCTGTGCCCAATTTTGTTTTGGGCACATGTATTTTAAATTTTTTTCCCCATGTACAGTTTTGTTCATTTTTAAAGTGAGTGTATCATCCAATCCTCACTAACTATTCTAACACTTTAGGCTATGTCTACACTTGTCAAAATAAGTCGACTTTGCTAACTCAACTTAACCAAGTCGACTTTAAGTCGACCTTGTTAAGGCGACTTAGCGCGTCTACATTGTAAATTTAGGTTGACTTAAAGTTGACCTTGCTAAATCAACTTAGAGCATCTACACTTGACGCCTAAGTCGACTGGCAGGTGGTAGACCTGGGAGTGGTGCAAGTGTGGCATGTAGCACACAAGAGGTGCCCCCCTTCCCTGGGCACCCCTTTCAAAGAAGAAGGGAGCTCAGCACCTTCCCCATTGTGCTTGGCTACGTGGGGGCTGAGCAGGTCAGAGACAGGAGCAGAAGCAGGGTGCAGGAGCGGGGTGGACAGGGCTGTGTTCTACCCTGTGGGTGGGAATGCCAGGCTCTGGCTGTGCCAGACACCCTGGGAGGGAGGTCAGTGGGGGAGCTCTGGAGGCCATTTAAGTCGATTTAGGGCTAATCCACGTCTACACTGGCTTAAGTTGACTTAATAAAGTCAATTTAAGCAGTAAGTTGACTTAAAACGAGGTCTTATTAAGTCGACTTAATTTTTCCTTAAATTGACTTAAGGAGCAGCTTAAGTCGACTTAAGGAAAGATAAGTGTAGACACAGAGTAAATTAAGTCGACTTAAGCCATGGGATCCAGGCAAGAAGGGAATGCACTCCAGGTGACAGAGGAAACCTCGGGGTTTCCTCTGTCAGCTGGAGCACGGGGCTGGCAATTGCCGGTCCTGTGCTCCAGCTGACTGGAAACCCCGGGGTTTCCTCTGTCAGGAGGGCTCCCTTCTCCCCGGGACCACATTGTCCCGAGCAGAAGGGAGCCCATGCTCCTTTCTCCCTGGGACCTGAGCAGTCCCGGGGAGAAGGAAGCCAGGAGAGCCACCCATGACTTCTCAGTCCCAGCAGAGCCAGCCGAGCTGCGAGCAGCTTCTCAGTCCCATGGAGAGCCAGCCTTACAGGGCTGGCTCTCACCGGGACAAGCCGCGAGCAACTTCCTGGTCTGGGGAGAGCCAGCCCTGCAAGGCTGGCTCTCCCTCCACCTATCAAGTCGACTTACAGAGTCTTGTCTAGACTCTGTAAGTCGACTTAATAGGAGCACCTTTAAGTCGACTTAAGAGTCTTGTGTAGACTCTCTAAGTCGACTTCATAAGGTCAACTTAAAGTTGACTTTAGAAAGTCGACTTAAGAAAGTCGACCTAACTTTCTGAGTGTAGACAAAGCCTTTGAGAGTAACAACTAGAACTGTGCGTAACTGTCAGTGAAGAATTTTTGCTCTTTACATTCTCAGATTGCCTTCTTGAATTTATTCCTTGCTAAAATTAATTGATGAACAATTTCTACAAATAGTATTGAGTCTGTACATTGTTGCCAAATAGTTAATTGCAAGTATTCAGCACAGCCAAGCTGTGGTGACTTCATTTTCCCTGACTCGAAGAGTTTAATTTTGAAAATCAGGTTTATAAGTCCAAAATTAGTTTTTCACAAAAATTCTTCAACATTTCCCAAGTTCTCGACAGTAAATTTGTTTAATAGAATATTTGTCAAAAACAGACACCACCATCAGTATAAATAAAACTGAAGCCATTTGATTTTCAGGAACAATTTTTAAAATATTTTCTCAGCTTGTTTGCAGCTTCGTCCTGGTCTACACCACAGCATGATTTCAGCGGCAATTGAAAGGAGTTACACAAAGTACTTAAAATACCTTATGTATCTCTCTCTGATTGCCTACTGTCTACTTACTGAAGTGTCTTCAGTAGCTGAATTGAAGGGAAACCCCTTCTCTCTGACTCAGTGCTATGCTTCTTGCGGGGGTGATCTTACTTGATCGACTTCCTGATTGACTGAGTGGGTCTTCACAGACATGCTCAGTCGACCAGGGAGATCAATCTGATGGTGGCAAATTTGCTCCTGTCAGTGAAGACAAACTCCTTGGTAAACTAGAACATGGATGTTACTCTAGCATTTTTCACTCCTTGTAAAGAAGTAATTCTGAAGATAGCATAAAATCAGGATGATTTCTAGAAGAGATTGTGTTCTAAGATGTATTTTGATAGTTGTAATAACTGCAGAGTTCCATGGCAGTCAGTTCCACTCTAATGTTTTTAGAGAAAGGGCAAGCATTGACTAGACTGCTCCACCTTTTTCATTTTCCATCAATTCTCTTTTCCTCCTCCTTCTCCTCTTCCAGCTTGCCGCATTCCATGAGGTTCTTATCACTCACCCCTTTCTCCTTCCTGTTTTGAAGGCAAATATATTAGATTGTTGGTGCCTTCCAATACAGCATTTTGGTCCTTGAAGGAGGCACTGGGGTGGCCATTCTGTTCCCAGACCTTCTAAGACCCATATACAGATTAAACTGCTTATTTAAGAAAAGACTGTTATTTAAACCCAATAGTGAATCTGCACAAAGAGATCCTAAAGCAGCTGAACAAACAAGGAGTCCTGTGGCACTTCTAAAGACTTAAAGAATTTATTTATTGCATGAGCTTTCATGAGTAGAATCCCACTTCCGTTTGAAATGGAAAACTTGTAGTATGGAAGGGAATAAATAAATGCAGTGAAGGGTCAGTCACAAGATCAGTTCAGATATTTCAGCAAATCAAGCAAGTGGTTTTGATTCAAACAGTGTGAAACAACAGATAAGAAGGTGGGGAGGTTGAAAGAGGGGAAAATCTAAATCTAATCTAAAGCAGCTGAAAATTCCCAGCAGAGAATTTCCTCCATCCCTGGGGCAATCTCCACTGATGGAGGAAGCAGAACTGCTTTCTATACAGTCATGTCCCTGCGTGAGTAGGGGGAAGGAACGAGCTGGTGGCATAAGAGCTGAATTTCATTGCACCCAATATTCCATTTATATAAGGGATCATACACGATAGCCATGAAAGTTGAGTCCTGTTCTAATGTGCACCAGGAATGGTGCCTTTGGATCTTTGAATCTATACAGCCACCCTTGACTCTCCAGTACATCTGAGCACACTTGGCCATTGTGGAGAATTGGGGCATCCATTTTCTGTTTGATTCTTAAAACTTATACAATGCATACAGACAGAATAAATTTATTACTTTCTTTGCCAATAAAACTCAGTTCTAATATGAGGTGCCCGCATTCTGCCCTGACCAACGAAATGTTGTAGTTTGGTACTGTAATAATTCAACTTTGAGACCATGAGAGAACAACTCACCAATGTGCTGTGTATGTTCTCTGTAACCTTTTCTGGAGTCAATACATCAGAGATGTTTGTAATGCTGCTATACAAGGGATGCTAGTTGTATTCTGGAATCTAAAATGTTTGTATACAAAGCATTTGCAGTTGAGGGCATGACATTAGGATACAATCCTGAATTTGATAAAATAAGAAAAGGAGGAAGGCTGTCTTCTTGGTGATGGAAACTGAATGACATGAATAGATAACCTGATATGATTTACCAAGAGGGCCAGCTCCATCATACAGACAGCACAGGAGTTGCCAATGGTAGCAAAATATTAAGGTCAGCCAAACATTCAATTACTGTGGGCTGGTAGGGGAAGATGTTTCTTGGTTTGCTGGGGCAGATGAATCCCTAGAGTTTTAGAAGAGACGAAAGGACTGAAGCCAATAATTTCCTAAACTCCAAGGGTATATCTACAATGCAATGAAACACCCACAGCTGGCCCAGCTCAGCTGGGCTGACTCAGGCTTGGGCCTATAAAACTGCCATTGTAGACAGTCAGTCTTAGAGCCTTGGTTCCAACCCCTGAGACTCTGTGAGTGAGGCGGGTTCCAGTGCCCAGGCTCCAGCCCAAATGCCTCCAATTGCAATTTTATAGCCCCACGAGCCCAAGTCAGCTGCTGGTGTTTCACTGCAGTATAGCCATACCCTAGGAGGCTCCTTGTGGCATAAGAGGAATATCAGCTATAGTAGTATTTCTGGTTCTGAAGGAGTCAATAGTAATTTTACAGTACTATCTCTTTCTGCTATTTGTACTATAGCCCCCTCACTTGGCTCCTCCTAGCCCCTTCACACTACTTAAGGTTAAATACTACTATTTCTCAATGCCATCTTCCCCTTCCTATTCCACTCTCTCTGCTTTCTTTACTCTAGAATTCCTGCTTCATTTCCAAGAAACTCAGCTTGTTCTGCAGTCCCACTACTTACCTTTCCATACAACTTGGTGGCTCAGCTCTGATTCAGCTTCTGTTGTTGCTCTTTCCTTCTTTAACTGTACATGCCATGAAGCTGCTCAATCATGCCCATGTCCTTCCTATTCATCCTCTTTGAGTTCATGCCATCCATCATTTCCTTTATGTGGCTGTCATTTTCCTCCTTATTTTCTTACTTCAACATCTGTCTCACTCTTCCTCTCATCTCAGTTCTTCATTTCATATCTAGGAGACTTCCAACTTCCCTCCTGATAACTTATTCAGTCTTTCCACTGCTCATTTCCTTTTTTCTTTGTTTGATCCCCTGTCCATGATTGACATCTCTACATCACCAAAGGCCTGATCCACTGCTCTTTGGTAGTCTTTCCATTGACCTCAGAAAGTTTGAATCAGGACCCAATTTGTTTGCTTTCTTAGTTCTCCTCAAGCACTGTTTTCATGTGTCTTAGTCTCAGGGTTCCTGCTCTTAAGTTCACCACATCTGTCAGAAGGGTCTATGTGATTGTCTAATCTGACCTCCTGTACAATGTAGGCCATAGAACATCACCCACCTCCTCCTACAATAAACCTCTAACCTATGATAATTATTAAAGTCCTCAACTCATGATTTAAAGACTTTAAGGTACGGAGAATCCACTAGCAATTGAGTCATGCCCATGCTACAGAGGAAGGTGAAAAGACCCCAAAGCCTTTGCCAATCTGTCTTGAGGAAAAATTCCTTCCCAACCCCAATATGGCAAACCTTGAACCGTGAGCATGTGGGCAAGAGTCACTAGCCAGACATCCAAGAAAGAATTCTCTGTAGTAACTCAGAATTCATCCAATCAATTGCCTCATTGGCATATCTACTCCCAGGAGCCAAGATCAGTCAGTTGTCAAATTAGGCTGTCCCTTCCATGAATTTATCAAGCTCAGTTTTCAAACCAGCTAGATTTTTTTTGCCCCCACTGCTCCCTTTGAAAGGCTATTCCAGAATTTTACTCCTCTGATGGATAGAAACCTGCATCTGATTTCAAGTCTAAACTTCCTGATGGCCGGTTTATATCCATTATTTCTTGTGTCTACATTGGAGCTGAACTTAAATAATTACTTAACATTACTCTCTATCAACCTTTTTTTACTGTTCATCCGCTCTCAATTCCCTCCTTTTTAAATTTCCCTAACCTTTTAAAACTGCACCCATCACATTTATTTTCTTTAGATTAATTTCCATTGCTCATTTGTCCCACAGCACTGTCCATTCAGAGATGCAGAAATGTGCTTTTCCTGCATTTGTTTCCATCACCACCCTCAGATCCCTGACTGCTTCTGAGAAGAACTCAGGGACCATAACTGACTTCTTTAGCTTTCTTTCAATTCCACCTTTTTCCTTGATAAACCAATTTGCTCTTCCTCCCTGATTGACTCCTCTTCCTTCTTTATGATCTGTTTCTAATATTTGCAAAATAATCAGAGGAGCCATTAGTTATTAGATTAGCTCCATGACTATAAACAACAAAATCCACTGGCATCATAACACTATTTAGATCACTTATACATAACACTGTTTGTTAACCTGATTTGACCTAATTCCTTATCATTTTGTGCCTGATTTGACCTAATTCCCTATCATTTTGTGCCATTACCCCTCAACATAGACTGGAAAAAAAGATTGTATTTTAAAAATAATTATTAATACAATGTTATTCAAAAATGTCTCCTAGTTTCATTCCTATTACTTGTAGGGATTGTTACTTCCTTTTTAATTTTTGTCAGTTCTTCCACTAATTAACAGGCCCTGATCAATACATTTAAATATAAGTTAGATAATATAAACTGCTTATTTGTCCTGTAAGATGGGGAAATATTAACTCAAAGAAGGAAGTAGTGATTGAAAACTAAATATATACATCAAGGAAAAAGTAATTTAAGAATTCCCTTTTTCCTACAAGTGCTTAGAAATGCTTATGTATTAGCAGAGAATAATTAACTAAGAAATGAAAATAATTCTGCTGTGAGGTTACTTCAGTATAAATTGCTAGGAGTTGATACCACTAACAGTCAATTGGTATCATGGTATTTTGATTGTATAACTCAGCATCTCTTTGATTTTCCTGAGTGCATCTAAGAGAATGAGGTTTTTACTACTTTATATTTGCGCTTCAGCAATCCATAAATATCTACCTACAGATATGAGGGCAATGCAAATGGGATACAATAGTCAAAATTACTTTATAATGCAGAATCTGAGAAAGGTCTATGAAAAATCCATATTACATTAACTTTCAGTATATGGAAATGCTCTGTTTGTACCAGCAAGTTTCAAGTGATCTTTTAATATAAACATTTCAAAGTGGGAATGTCATTTAGGTAAGCTATTTGTAAAAGTTTCATATTTTTTAAAAAAAACCAATTTGAATAAAAGAGTTATAAAAGTATTCTCAATGTGGAAGACTTATCTTTTTACCCCCTTTTTTTATCCACCCACCCAGGTTGTAACTACCATCAATGATATTCTTTGGATGTTTATACAGTGTTTATTTATGTAGATTGCTCAAACAAAAAAAGAAAGGTGCAGAGTCACCTATGGAACATATCTAGCATAACCTCATGAAGGATTCAAAATCTGGAAAAACAAGTATCATGATGGGTTAGCATGTTTATTGTCAGAATAATAAGTCACCACAACAGATAAAAAACAGCTATCAGCTTCCCTGATGTCACTCCCCTTCATTGTTCTTTGGGTCTAAATATAACATGGGTAACTTTAAGTCTGAATTTCCTAATTTTCAGAAGTTTGAATTTTACTCAACCTAACACTCTGCAAGGGAACAACATACCCACAAGAAACTTTAATGCTTAACAAATTTAATAGCAAAAAATCCATATTATGTTTATAAATAATCTTACGTACTACTTCTGCCATATCCCTGGCAATGGAAGCTAAGAGTTAATCACATCCAGCTGTACCTAGCCAAACAGCCCTTTTATATTTCCCCCACTCCCTTTAATAGGTCAGGATGAATTACCTGTTCCATTTGCCCTTTGGGTGTGGGCAAAGGAGTGCTCTTGTACCCTGTCACAATACGCTTGACAACAACCATTACCACCTTGGCATAGAACAAATATGGACAAGTATTGTTGGTTAGAAATTCTTTGAAAAAATGGTTTCTCAAATTAAAAAATTTTAAAAAATGCAACATCTGTTAACTGAAATTTTTATAAAGTTAGATTTTAAACAAAACGTAATTTAGAAAAGCACACAGTGTTTTGATAATGTTTAAATATTTTGTTTTGATGTTTTCAGAGTGTTTTGATTTTTCATATCAAAATTAAATTCATTGATTTTTTAAAAAAATTAGTTCAAAATCAGAGCAAAATATTTCAATTTTAATCATGAAAAAATATTTCAATTGACTCCAAATGAACTTTTTTTCTGAATTTCATTTTGTGAAATTTTATTTCAGAATGGAAAACGTTTCAAAATCATGGTATTTCCTGTGAAACAGAAAATCTGGTTCTTGCCCAGCTGTATGGCTGAGCATATTATCTGGGTATTTCTGCTAAAATATCTCTATGGCTGAGCATATTAGCTGGCTATTTCTGCTAAAGATATCAGCACAGAAATAGGCAAAGGTAGCATTTAAATTGTCATCATTTGGTTTCAGAGTTAATATCCAGTGAAGAGCAGAACATAGCACATGTCTTATGACTGTCATTTTAGGTGTCTGAAGAGTCAGGGAGAAAGTATTAGTTTAGTTTGCATTGGTTCATATTGCACATAAGGGATTTTACATGCGCATGCGCGTGCACACACACACAGAGAGAGAGAGAGGTGATAGCTTAGAACCTGCCTTAAAATCTTGTGATAAATAGAAGCTTCCATGAATGTGGAATACGCAGGGCCTCATTTAGAAAACACAAGTCTTTTGTTGTTCCATGCAGTCTAATGTGAGGAGCAAAGGGAATATTTTTGCTGCTGTCATCAGGATCCAGAATGCGTGGCATTAAAACTAGCTCCAGTTCTTTGTGGCCATAGCCATTTAGTTCATTCTCTATGCGGGAAGAGTTTTATTATGAATCATTTTGATTTTGTACTTTAGTTTTCACAGTATTATTTTGCTCTATAACTTTTTAAAAAATAAAGTACATTACATCACCTTGATTGTAAAGATGTTTCTGGATAGTATATGAAATTCCTGTGATGCTTTTCTGGTCTCCCTAAGCACTGTCAGGTGGTGTTTGTGGAACAAGTGTACGGTAGACAGTACTTTTATTTACACAGAGCTCTTCAGGCCTTTAGATAATTTTTAGTAAACTTTATGCCACTAATTTGTTGTAATGCTTATTTCTTTTTCAGTCTCCTTTTTTCTCTAAGGAAGATGCATATACACTGATTAGAACAGTGAGGTATCTTCTTCACTTTTGCTTTGTTTCAAATTTCTATTTCAGAATATAGCAAGCTCTGTATAATGCTGCAGGAAAAATGAGGATAGATCTAAGGATGTATGAGCCATACATTAAAAATGGATAGAACCAAAAAGAGCCCTTAACTGGCTTTGCCAAACATGTATCAAGTTAACAGTCATGACACGGAGTTAAGCCAATGTATCATGTTTTTCATGGATTCTCAGTTGATTTACTATTAAATTTAAACAGGCATATTGTGAAATGAGCATTCTAGATGGTCATGATGATGATAGTGCTTCACCCAACACCTTTTTGTATGATGCATGCTTTCTAATCAGTGAAACGAATTCAGAGCTGTTTAGAAATGTTATGAGGAATGCCACTTTTAAAAGTGTTACCTATTATCAGTTGTAGAAGCCATTCAGTTTTAAATAGCTTTAAGTTTTTTACTGAAATATCTTAATCCAGATAAATCTCCCAGTCACAAAATCCTGAAACAAATACAAAAAATTAGACCTCACACGAGATCTCTTTTCCCTTCATAAGCTATAACATTACATGCCTGAATTTTCCATGGTATATTTCTGCAAATGTTTTTAACATGTTATAAGATCCTACTATATGATTTAATTTGTTGTCTCATTATTGCTGATAATTACCAGCTCCGTAGTTTGTTCAGTTTTTGTGGGGAGGGGTTGGTTTCTTTACAACGTAAGTTATTTCACACTGTTCTGCGCCCATAGAAAAGAAACAACAACAAAATGTAACCAGATCTAGATGGCTATAAGCTGGTTTATTCCTAGTGGATCAAGGGACAAGGTTTTCAGAACACTGGTTGGAAGGATAATTAGGGTCAGTAACGCTCTCCCATCATCTAGAATTGTAACAGTTGTCAAGATCTGAGATGACTCAGGGTGCTAATGGCAGTGTAAGGGGACTGATAGAGCCTTACTGAAACTGAGTGGGCCTTTTTGATTGACCATTCCATGGGGAAGCCGGACCCTGAAACAGAGGGCCCCCAGAGCCAGTGGGGAGAGCCCTGTGTTCCAAAACTGCCTGATTGACAGGGTGGATTGGCCAATGAGGGAGCCAGGAGAGTGCTCTCGCCCCCCCGCTGAAAATGCTGCTGCTGGCCAGACATGCCCAGTGGGCAAGCCAGAGAGTGAGTGGGGCCCAGCTAAGGAGGAAGTAGCCAGCAGCTGGGAGCCAGAGAATCCAGGCTAGAGAGCTGAACTGAGCAGATCCACATCACCTGAACCAGCCGTCATAGAGCCAAGCTGAGCGGAACAGAGTAGAGCTGGAGCCAGAGGTGTCTGGAGCTGAGTGTAGGTGGACAGAGAAGGAGCCCAGGGAGCTGAGCTAAGCTGCACAGACCCACAGCAACAGAGCAGAGCTGGAAGCTGGGGCTGAGGCCATCCGGAGCTGGGTGCGGTGAGCAGCTGGGGACAGTGAGCGGGCCTGATGCTGGGAAGATGGGCCCTTCTCCTGGAACCTGGGGACAGGTGGCCACTGCCAGAGTCCATGTCTGATCCCCTGGATCACTTCAGGGCAGCCAGGCCTGGGCAGAAGGCCTGAAACGTGGAAAACAGACTGTGACTGTCCCTCACACCTGAGACACTGTCAGTGGTGCCCCTTGCTAGGGGGAGGCACTGGGTGTTTACCTTTCACTTTCCTCCACTTTTCTCTATTTTTTATTTGATTTGTTTATTATTCCTGTGTGTTTAAATAAATTGTATTACTTTGGACTGTATATAGTGACTGGTGAGCCGGGGAGCACACATGCAGTCAGCACCCCGCAGTGGTGATACTCTAACCCTGTCCTGAGCGACTGTAATAAGGTTGGGGGTTGAGTCCCCAGGAATTCTGGGGCCCAGCCTTGTTGGGGGTTACAGGGATTCCTCCACACAGGAGATTGGGAGGGGGGCCCTTGCGGTCAGGCAGGCCTCTGGGTAAAGGAAGTAGGAGCAAGAACTCAAATTCTTTTGCTACCCACCTTCACCAGGGTGGTACACAAACCCTGAAAGTTCCCCATAATAGTGGGTCCATTCCCCTGCTTACACAGCACTAACCATAAGAGAACAGGAGACAGGGATGAAACTATTGTTAAGTATCATAGCTTAGGAAAATGTTCAGCAAGAAAAAAGAGGGAGGGGCCTTCTTTGACCTAATATTTTCTGCCACAAAGAAAAACAAGATGCTCTGACTTTTACCAAACCAGAGAATTGTGTGATTTTTTACAAGTCCCAGCCAGAACTGAGAGTACATCTCCTTATATGTTTTCAATCCAAACTAGAACAGGTTGTACAGAATCTTACATATAATCCCTGCAAACCTTTGTTTTACTATGCACCAAATAAAAACAAACAAAAAGAAAACCTCATGAACCTACAGTCAGCACTCTGGTAAAACACCCATTAAAGTAAATCGGCGTTCTGGCAGAGTGAGGACTGTAGGATTGGCCTTGAATGATTAAAGCAATGATCAGTACATGGCATTGTTTCACAAAATTAAGATAATTTGATTAAAATAAATCTTAAAGGATTTTTGCGGGAAAGTCTGAATTATTTAAGAATGTGAAAATAATCTACAGAATTATTATAAGATTTTCTTAATAGCAGCAGTGGCTGTTTTGATTAGAAAAAAGGTAGTTAACATTTGTAAGGGAGTGTGGTTTTTATGCAGTCCTCCAATATATACAGAAAAAACCAGGGAGACATTTGTGAGTAGATTAATTTGAGAAACATAGGTGCTGTACAAAAGAATCAGTCTTCTGGGTCTTAACATAGCAGGGACTGTCCTAAAAGCAAAATACATTCTCCTCAAACTGCATATAAGGAAAAGAAAATTGAGAGATACATTAAACTGGAAATAATCTTATAGAAGTCTCAAGCAATGTTTGAATGATATTGCTATAAGGAAATGTGCAGTATCTCTGTGAAACAGTGACTGTCTTATACAAATAATTAAACACAGATAAAGGAAGTAGCTGAGGTAAAATAATTGTCTAGAAATAAAATTAAGAGAAAAAGGCAGTTGAGCAAAGCTGAGGTTTTATATTTTTGCATTAAAAGATAAATATATTTAACTTTTGATCATAAGTATTTTTATTTTAGAAAACACAAACAAATTAAAGACTTTTTGACTGTTGTAAATCAGACATACATTAAACACACTTACATTTAATTTATTCATGGTTATTTGTTCCCAATTCCTACAGTAACATGAACAGCTTTACAGAGAGATTCCAAAACATACCAGTAGCTAGAAAAACAAGAAAGTTTGTGAAAGACTAAAAATGACTAATTCCTGTGTTAGCTGATTTAAAGCCAAATTGCCAAATGCAAAGGCAAATATTAGAGATGAACCAAAATAGTCTTATCTGAATGTTCCCTGAATGTTGGGAAAGTTCAGATATGGATCAAAAACTTGAGACTCTCCCTATTTCTTTAATATAATAAATGAAGGTTGAGGGGAGATATGATTGGTCTCTATAAATACATCAGAGGGATAAATACCAAAGAGGGAGAGGAATTATTTGAATACAGCGCCAATGTGGACACAAGAACAAATGGTTACAAACTGTCCATCAGGAAATTTAGGCTTGAAATTAGATACAGGTTTCTAACCATCAGAGGACTAAAGTTCTGGAATAGTCTACCAAGGGGAGCTGTGGGGGCAAAAAACAAAGTTGCCTTCAAAACTGAGCTTGATAAATGTATGGAGGGGATGATATGATGGGACGGCTTAGTTTGGCAGTTGTCCATTTTTTACTACTGGTGACGGATATGCCAGTGACATGAGAAGGGGCATTAGACGGGGTGGGTTCTGAGTTATTACAGAGAATTTTTTCTTGACTGGCTGGTGAGACTTGCCTACATGCTCAGGGTTTAACTGATCATCATATTTGGGGGCGGGAACGAATATTCCTCCAGGGCAGATCGGCTTGGGTGCTGGGGTTTTTTTTGCCTTCCTCTGTAGCATTGAGAATGGCTCATTTGCTCGTTGATTCTCTGTATTTTAAAGTCTTTAAATCATGATTTGAGGACTTTAATAACTCAGTCATAGGTTAGAGGTTCATTACAGGAATGTATGGGTGAGGTTTTGTGGCCTGCATTGTGTGGGAGGTCAGACTAGATGATCATATCGGTCCCTTGGTACCCCTGACCTTAGAGTCTATGGGTATGTCTACACTGGCAATTTAGGTTGACTTAGGTAGCCTTAAATTGACCTAAATTACTCCTCATCCACACTGGGCTTTCATGAAGTCGACTTAAGAAATTCCTTAAGTTGACTTAATGAAAGCGTAAGTCGACTTAGTAAGTACCGCCGGTTAGGTCGACATAACCCTTAAGTTGACTCCTTAGGTCGACTTAAGCACAGTGTGGACATGGATTTACCCTTAAGTCGACTTTATTAAGTCGACTTAAGGGCAGTTAGGTCGACTTACTAAATCCCTGTTCAGGGTAACCACTTTGTTAAGTCGACTTAATAAGGTCGACTTTAAGTTGACTTAAAGTCGACCTTATTAAATCGTCTTAACAAAGTCGACCTAACTTTTTCTAGTGTAGACATAGCCAATGAGTCTATGAATACCTAGCATCCATACATCGTATAATAGCCCACAACCTAGAATAGGCTACTGTCATCTGAAGCATCTACTGATGATTTCTGTTTATTCAGCTATTAGAAAAAAGGAGATGATGCTTTCGGATCCAACTCAACTTCCTTCAACTCTGTGGGTATCTTTCCATTGTACTACTCCTCAATGGCTTTTAGTTAGTGGTTCCCTGCAGTGGTGTATTCACACCTTTACCCATTCTGTCCATTAACCCTCCTCCCCACTGTATTATTGCAGAGAGAAACACTCAGCAGTATCTTTTAATTTATTTATTTCAAGATGTTCATTTTATCAAAGAACAAATGGTCATTTTACTATGCATTAAGGTATTAAAAGGACTAATTATTTTTATTATAAGCTTTGTAATTTAGAAGAACGATCTATTCACATTGTCCCCACGCCAACCTAACTTAGACATTATGCCAAAGCTAGCCAATAGGACCAGTGCTGCAGCCACCTCAGTGAATTCTTACATAATGCAATATGTTCTGCATATTAAATACTTACAGAATTCTGCCCTATAAGGAAAAGCTATGACTGAAGAAATAGATTCCTTTGCCTGTTATTACATTTTAAAAACCTAAATAACACAGACAGAGGGCACCACAGAATAATTACTAAACCAATCAATCAATAATTCAGCATTTCTTAGAAATCATTCAAATGATGTTCCCAAAAAGAAGCTAACACTGTATATGAAACAAAACTTTAAAATCAAAGTAGGGTTCAAAACAAAACCCCAGATCCAAACTCTGAGCTAGATCAGATATAGATTTGAATTTAGCAGCTTAGATACCACTCCTTTAAAGAAACACACGAATATCAAGAAAATGCAAGTAGGTTAGTAATGCTGATTCAGTTGTCTTAAAGGTGACTGTACAGGAAAATAAATTGGCATTTGTGCCTCCCTATTCCTTCTTTACAATGTGTAAAGAAGAACTTAGTATGTGGAGTTTTTGTCTTTCACATGATAAGTTCAGGTCTTGCCAGCTCAGAAAACTCTAATGGTAGCTGGAAGACAAATGGAATTGAGACATCACAAGTACAAAAAGAGAAATCTGATTAAATGAGAGAGGAAATTATTTGTATTCACAGCAGGTGAAAAACTGGCCCTATTGGGCATTGAGTCCCGTGTGGCCAGGATTTCAGCCACTGTTCAAAACTCTTATTTTTGTTTGTGTTGTAAGTGTCTATTTAACATAAATGACTTAGCAGCATTTGGAAGAAGAATGGCCTGAAGATTCAGCACCTCTGCCTCTTTAGTTAAGGTGTAAAATGATCAAACCTATATTTCTGAGATTTCCCACAAGTCTGCTCACAAAACCTGGGGAAAGCAGACAGTCCTAAGAAGAAACCAAGCAGATTTTATGTTTTTCAGCACTTCTTTATAATGTACTTCCTAATAAAAATCCTCCACAAATTCTTACCTTTTGTAGAACAGCTTTAATTGTCTCAGGCCATGTCTGCACTGGGGGTGGCACCTAAAGTCGATGTTAACACATTGACATAATAAAATCTGAGAAGAGTGTCCACAGGACGCTCCAGTTCCGGCTCCTTCAGCAGCCAGTGTAGACACTGGCTGTTGGCTTGGCAGCCCCTCCTGAGCTGTCGCTGGCCCTGGCCCTGGATTTGTGGGCTCGACAGCCCCCAGCCGGGGCTGACCCCCACAACCCCACTCTGGAGCTGTTGTCGGCTCAGCAGCCTCCGCAGCTCCCAGCTGAGGCTGCCGCTGGTCCCCGCAGCCCCGCTGGAGGATCGGAAGCCCCCCCACCGCAGGCATGGGGCTGTGGGAACTGGCGGCAGCCCCAGCAGGGGGCTGCCCAGCCCACAGCAGTGCTGCGGGAGCCGGGGCTACCGATCCCCCAGCTGGGCTGCAGGGGCCAGCAGGAGCCCCGACAGGGGGCTGCCCAGCCCACAGCGGGGTTGGGCTAGCCTTGGAGGGGATGCCAGTGTCTACACTGGGGTTAGCACAAATTACTAAATTCGCCCTTGACCCTACACCTCCTGGAGCAGTGGATTTACAAGGTCTACTTCTAAGGTGGCTTAATTTGACCTTCCAGCCACGTCAGTGTGCATGCAGGCTGTAGAAGGTCAAAGTAAGCAGTGTTAGATTGACCTAACCCCTCAGTATAGACCAGGCCTCAGCAAGCTACCTCAATAGTTTTTTTTTTTTTTTTTTAAAAGAGAGCTTTTCAATTACCAATAGTTTCTTATCCATACCTTATCTTGCAACAGCTGCTAGGCAGGACAAGTTTTTCTTACATTGCATCATTAACACAATAACTTACTGACGTGGAGGTCTTGCCTACCCTATAATTCAAACTCCTACTGGAAGGAGGTGCTCAGCTGTATCATGTCTGAGAGTAGGTGGCTGATTTTTTTGAGATGGGCCAGGCACAGGTCACTTTCTGTATAATCTTGTCTACGTTAGAGAATTTTACCAAAATCTGGTTTAGTTGCATTACAGAGACTGCTAAATTAGCACCTACTGCATTGCTGGAAAAAATATCGTGCAATCAAAAGGAACCTAATTCATCAGGAAACCCTAAAGACCCAGGGAATATGTACAGCAATTCTTACAGTTGTAACACTGGTTCAGCTACATTAGTATTAGCAATGTTGGGAACTAGTGTAAACATTTTTCCATCTCCAGCAGCTGTTTTCAACAGTGTGTGAATTAGACATGTACCCAGAAGGTATAATTGGCATAGTGCTGAAAATAGCTGTTGAAGTTTGAGAGTCGGCTATATTAGGGCTTTAAACACTACTTAATACTCATGCATTGAACCAATGTTACAACAGAATGCTTTTTTGGTACCAATTCCATAGTTTGTCAAGTAAGCATTTTTCCTAAGGTACCTTCAGTAACTAGAAATTAAGGGTCAAGTTGCATATATAGGTAAGTCAGATATACAAATAGGACAGTACTACATAGAGCAGGGGTAGGCAACCCCCAGCACGCGTGCCAACAGTGACACACGAGCCCATTCGGAGCAGCACTTGGCATCCTCTGTGGCGCCACAGAAATTGCCACTCCTGCCACCACAAGACACTCCACGTGGCTTCTTTCAGGGGCGGCTGCAGTGCGGAGGTCCCTGCCATGTCCATGCCCCAGGATACCATGTTAAGAAGCCTCCCTGAGCAGCTCCTCCCTGTGGTGTGCCCCCACCAAAAGGAGTCACTCCAGGTAACAGGGGATAGGGGTCCCCAGGCACGCTGCTGAGAGGAGCCCTTCCAGGTGGCTTCTTTCCATGAATGGGCCGTTGGCACCAGCTGAGGGTCGAGGAGGAGGGGCCGGCACAGGGGTCAGCAAAGGTTGCCAGCCCCTGACATAGAGTTTTGACTGTCTAAATGTTTTTGTATATGCAGGAAACTCTGTAATGGACAGTTAGGGAATAATCACTTATCCTTAGGGAAAACTTCTGTTTTAACCTCTTCAGTTAGTGGTTGTCTTATGCAGCATGAAACTTGATATCACTTTTTAAAAGCCGATTTGATGTAATTAGGGATGCTCTCATTGAACACATGCAACTCAGTATCCTACCGCAAGTGCTAAAATAATGGAATAGTCCCATTGTTAGAGAAGAGGGTGGTCCCAGCTACTCTATACCATTTAAACCCCCATCCTTCTGTCCTACATACACTTTCAATGGATAATGTATTTGGGTTATACGTCCGTAACAGAGTTAGGAAGTGTCACTTCCGGCAAAAAGAACAATGAGATACTGCATACACGGATTGAGGAAACGTCTCCTCAGGAAATCCTTGTGGTTTACTGTCTTTATCAAGAAGGAGTAAAATGCTTGTAAATTATGCTTGGCAGAACACTATCCCACAGCACTGGCAGCACAACAAAACCGCCAAAATGAGGCAGAGTTTTTCAGCTAAGCATCTTCATTAGAAATTCAGTCTAGGAGGGAACCTGCAGACGATAGTGTATGCCTAGATTAGATTTAGGAAAATACCCAGTTACTCCACACAACAGGCAGCCTCTCTCTTTTCTGCATAACCTATTGGGTCTTAATGCAGCGTAAGAAAAGCTGGACCTATGGAGGTATTTAAAATATCTCCATCACAGTGACACCAGGATTATAAAAACTAACAGTTATTCCAAAGATTAGAGTCTCCCCACTTATCTCATAATGTGCTGAGAAGTGGAACAAAGATTTATTTATTTAAATGCATCATAAACCACCCTTTGGAAATTACAGGGGTAAGGCAACTGAGAAGAGATGGGTGTGATGGAATGCACTCCTGTATTCACACCCTTTACTCTACTGTAGTAATCTTTGTATAAGCGATGCCTTGTGAGGTATCATTTGAAAATGCGTAACTTGCTGATAGGTGATCTCATGGTAAAATGCATGTAGCAACCTTATGTGTAAAGTTATTAACGTAAGGCGAAATGTGTTTCCAAGATAAGTCTGTGGAGAGGCTAAACCAGTTTCTCAAAGACAAGAGACAAGCTGTTGTCCCAGCAGGTGTCAAGAAAGCTGATGGGCCAATACCTATCATGTGGCCTTTTTCAGCAAGAAAAGGGGACAAGGACAAAGAGATCTACAACTTAGCGAAGAACAGCATGGGGTCTCCTTCCTTCAGCTGTGGCTCTCAGCTGGAAAAGCTTTTCAAAGAGGGACTGAAATTATAAAAAAGGGCGAGGACAAAGAGCTCACACTACCCCAACTCTTTCTCTCTGTGTGTCCCTTTCTCTGCACCTGAGAAGATTCAGAGGCCAACCATTGGATTATGGGGGAGAGGTCCCGAGCCAAAGTGTTTGGTCAATAGTGCTGTTGGAAGGATGTGGTAAGAAACTTTACTTTAAATATAGTTCATTAAATTAGGCACCAGAAAGCATTTTACCTTTATTTTTCTTTTAACTGTTTCTGACTCTTAGGCTTTACTTGTAGCCACATAAAATCTCTCTCTTTTGTAGTTAAGCTCACTTTGTTTGATTTAATAGGGTAAGTTAAAATGTATGGGTAACTCCATTTAGGGTGGCAAGCTGTGTATATATTATTTCCTTAATATATTTGACCTGTCCAGGAAAGGACTGGGCAGTACAAGATACACATTTCTGAGGGGAAACCCGGAACTGGGAATATGTTGGGGTCACCCTCAAGTGTAAACTAAGGCTAGTGAGAGCAAAGTGTGGTTGGCATCCTGCAGTTATACAAACACATCTGGGAGTGATCTGCGTGGTGGCAGGTTGTCTGTGAGTGGTTCAAGTTGGGAGCTACAATCATAAGGTATTTAACGCATCCCACTTGCAGGGCATGGGTGATGTAGGTCTGGATTGCCCTAGTATGTCTCAATGGGTCAGTCACTTTAATCTGAATGTGGTCAGATTTTTAGGCATCTAATATTGTGTGGAAGGGTATTTAACAGTCATGGGCCCAATTCCTTACTCATCTTGGAGGTTTCAGTTCTAAAGTCTCTGAAGCTATCCTGGTCAAAGAGATCTAACTCCTCTTGCTTGAACAGAATGGAAATTTAAAGACAGTGGCAATATTGATGGCTCATTGATTACACCTTAAATTGTTATTTCTTTATTAGGCTCAGGCTGCATCAGCTCTGCAGGATGGTCTGCTATTTTTGCAATCCCAGGGGCTGTCAGTCATTTTGTGGTGGTGCATATCACAGAATTGGAGGAAGATGCAGAAAACGTAGATTCAGACACTGCAAACTGGACTCTAATTGGGTTTCTTTTGCTCAGGACTGCTTACTTTTAACCACAAAATTAAGCTGTGCAGAAAAAAATCAATATTTCTAGTAACATCGTTTAATGTTATAAGAAACATTACAATATTGGCAATTGCTACAGTGATTAGAACATGATAAACTGCAGAGGCCATTTCAGAAATGGAGCAATGAAGCTACAAGGAAAGGTACCTGGTCTTTTGGAGTTTAAACTGTTCGGCACTGTTATCTACTGGCTGGTCAGTGCTACTTCACCTGTCTGAAGTTGAAGAACACTGCTGAAGGGTTGTTAAGAACAGTCAGGTTACAGCAATCCATTTGGTTCTTGCTGTGTACAATGGAGACTGCTCAGTTGATGTAAGTAGCAGCTATAGATTCTGGGCTTTGAAATGACTCGATCTATACCTGATTTTTAAAAAAAATGGGGGAGGAGGAGTATTGGGTTTTGTCTGTGTTCAGTTACTGGGCTCAATGAAAAATGCTTTGTTTAAACGTTAATCTTCACCATCCTCTTATTCCTGAAATTCTCCCATACAGACCCTCATGTTGCTTATGGATGTCTTTGGACAAGAGTTGTGGACTTACCTCATAAGGTGTTTTCTTCCAGAAGGTGGAGAATATACTAACATGCTTTAAATCTGCAATTCAGAGTTCATTCTCTATTTGTTTGATTTTCTATTTATTCATAATTTTCTAATAGTCAGTTACTAAATAACTGGAAAACACAGTACAAAAACTACTATCAAATAATAGAAGATGGAAAGTAAAGTTGTCTCAGAAATGTGAGGAAATGTAAACTGGTACAATAAGCTGTTAAATACACATATCTACCATTCCACTGTTTTAGGAGGCCTATATTGGTGAATTCACAGCTGAAATTAGGTTAATTGGATAACCACTCTACTATCTCTAAATAAGAATTATTGCTTTAGACACATATAATTAAAGTGTATTAATTCCACTCAATGTATGCTGAAATCCCACCTTCAAAAGACCCACCTATTCCATGAGGCATCAGACAATAGTGCATTCTTTTCGTTTGTTTTGTTGTGCTTCTTCTTTACTGAGAACATCTTTTGCAATTCCGTAAGCATAAGTACAGAAGTTAATTAAAAATATAATTAAAAAGGGCCCAATTCAAGTTTGAGAAGTGTGAGTTGACATTAATGGAGCTGCCCTCTACTTGCATCAGGGTTGAATTTATTAACACAAGGTTGAATTTGGCCTTCTCTCAACAAAAATGATACTAAAACCCACACTGATCAAATCCAACCCCTCAGTAAAGAGTTGGTTTAAATAGCATAATGGAAAATGAGCAGCTGGGGCTCTGTAGATGAATGAGAGGGGTAAACAAATTTCAGAGTGGAGGGCTCTCCTCCGCAAAGTCCTGTTGTGTAGAAACTTGTACTCGAAATGTTCCAAGGCAACAAAAGCACAGATCAGACATCCATACAACTGTTTAACAAAAGGAAGATAGATTGAATTAATCCAAACAAAAAAGCCTACTCTTACTACCTAAGGATGGTGTTGAGATCATGACTGGTATACAAGAGGAGAATGGAACTAGAAATTAATGAACCAAAACTGGTGTACTGGAAATTAGGTCTAATTGGTGGACAAAATAATTCTACACATCAACCCCTTTTTAGGATGACTAAAAAAGAGACTACAATGATGGGAGAATCAGAACAATAGGTATGGGGAGAGGGGCGGACTGGGACAGAGCAAGCTCCACCATCCCCACTGCCTCCTGGGACCACAAGGTTTACTGTGACACCATTGGACCTTCATTCTGCTGATCCTGAGAGATGGCCTGACCAGAACAGAGAGAGGGACCCAGATGACATTGCCACTTCTCTCAGTTCTGGCTAAATCTGCAATTCTTCCTAGAATGTAACACTTGGGTTCCTGTTGTAGCTCTTATCCCTGCTCCCTCATATGTCCTTTACCTTATTTCTTCTCTTCTTTTCTCTCCCCTTTTGCCTTCTGTTTTACCTGAGGTGGCCAAGGCTGTCTTTTGCAACAGTGTGTGCCTAGCATCAGAAAGGAAGCTAAAAACAATTCCTTAAACAGCTTGCTCCCCATACAAGTTTGCCAGCTATCAAAGGCTATGTCTGAACAGCAACATACCATCAGCATTCAAACTCCGGCTCAAGCTTAACCCCCTTTCTGCCTACATCCAAATCAAACTAACCTGGGTTCAAGTCCTACTGCTCTGTCAACACAGTACCGCTGGACTTGTGCTCTGGTGTCCACCACAAGTGTTCCATGATCCCATGGGCCAGTGTTCTTTGGTCTCTGGACAGCCGATTGTGGCAGACAAGTCAAGTTTCTCACACTACACCATAAAGAAAGAGCAAGAGTTGCTGCCTTTTGGGAGGGCACTAGAAAGTCTGGGATGGGGTAGTTGTACTGGGGCTAGCACAATGGAGTGTGAATGCTGGAGCCCCAGGTTGGGACCCAGGGTTCAAAAATTCCTAAGGAGTGGTTACAAATGAGTGTAGAGGCTCAAGTCCTAAGTTAAAAAAAGTCTGCTAACTCAAGTTTTTATTAACAGGGGCTTACATAGTAGTAGACATACTGAGAATGGCTGATCGGATTGTAGGCCGTGCATGTGTTTCTCCTGCAGTGAGGCTGGAAGCAAATGAGAGTATGTCTACTTTCAGTGAAATACCTGCAGCTGGCCTAGATAAGCTGACTTGGGCTCAGGCTATAAAACTGCAGCATAGATGTCCAGACTTGGGCTGGAGTGTGAGGAGGAGGAGGAGAGCTATGGGATAATCTGATGTAGGATTCCCACCATCTTGCCTCTTGAAGCTGTTCAAGGGTGTATAAATAATCAGAGTGATTGAAGTAGGGGGACTGAACTTTGGGTCTCCCACCTCCCAGCTGCTTGCCCTAAACACTATAGAGTCATTGCATCTTGTGCTACTTCTCTATAGCCTAATGACTGTTCCACAATGAATAAATACTTTAAAATTTTAAATAGTCATTGGGTCACAGAGAGGGAGTGCATGTGAGAGAGACACTCAGTAGTCTGATGGTTAGCATATTTGTGGAGAAGTCTTTCTGCTCCATTTATTATTAGATCACTTTCCTGAGAGGCAGGAGACTCCTTTTCCAATCCTTTCTCCCCTTCAGGCAGAGAGAGGAACTGAACCTGGGACTCCCATATTCTAGATGAGTGCTCTAACTACTAGATTAGCCTTCTCTGGCTTTTTGGTATGGAACAAAGCAGGTACGTAACTCATTCACACAAAAAAACTACATTGGTGTCTAAGCTGCCTGACTCCAGGAAATGGGTTGCTATTTGTGGATCACTAAGTTGAGACAAGTGTCTTCTTGCAGCTTGGACTTAGACACTTATCTTTACAACAGGGGCAGGGATTTGTTATTGTCATCAACTTTCACTGGCTAGTTCAGATGACTCCACACCTAACATGCTGGCTTCTAAGGCCCCTATCTCTCCCCATTCAATGTACAAATTCCAAAGGGGTAGCCGTGTTAGTCTATTGTAGAAAGACGACAGAGTCCTGTGGCACTTTTAAAGACTAAGAGATTTATTACTAACAGAAAGCTCATGCGATAAATAAATCTGTTAGTCTTTAAAAGTGCCACAGGACTCTGTTGTCATTCAATGTACAGGGAGCCTAGATGCCCCAAAACAGGAAGCGGGCTCCATTGTGCCTGGAACCTCGGAGCCTGAGCAGGTCATGGATCTGCCTCTGTTCCTGCACTTTGTTGGCCAGCTGAGTGACACCTGCCAGCTAGTGGTAAGCTTCTTCAGCTGTGGAGCAGGCCAATCCGGCAACACACCAGCGCGGAGGAAGACAGCAGCCTGCCCCCCACCCAGCTGCCCCAGCAATCTACCGCAGGCACTGCACTGCGCTCTATGTTTCATCGTCTCTGGGCACGGGAGGTCTGCAGCGAGGCCTCACCACCTGGGACGACGACCGGTGGCTGCAGAGGTTTAGGATAAGTAAGCGGACCTTCCTCAAGGTTGTTCACAAGCTCACCCTGGTTCTGCAGCGCATGGACACCCGATTCTGACCGGCTCTGCCTGTAGACAAATGAGTGGCCGTTGCAGTGTGGAAGCTGGCAACCCTGGACTCTTACCGCTCTGTGACCCAGCAATTTGGCATCAGGAAGGCCACCGTGGGGACCGCCCTCATGCAGGTCTGCAGGGCAATCAACCGGGTCCTGCTAGCCCGCCTCGTCACCTCAGGCAACCTGCATGAACTCCTCGACGGCCTCGCCCGACTCGGCTTCCTCAACTGTGGGGGCATTGTGGACATCACCCACATCCCCATCTGAGCCCCGGAACACTGCACCAGGGACTATGTCAACCGCTAGTGGTACTACTCCGCGGTCCTGCAGGCCCTTGTGGGCCACTGTGGAATCTCCCAGAACATCTATGCGGGCTGCCCGGAGAAGGCATACGATGCACGGGTCCTGCGCAACTCCGCCCTGTACAGGCACATGCAGGTGGGCACCTTCTTCTCCGACCACACCATCACCATGAGGGATGAGCATTTGCAGTCCTGATCCTCAGGGGTGCCGCCTACTCCTTGCTCCCCTGGCTGATGATGTCATACACGGGCCACCTGGATGCCAGCAGGGAACTCTTCAATCGGAGGCTCAACCGGTGCCACAGTGTCGTTGAGCGTGCCTTCGACCATCTCAAAGCCCGCTGGAGGGCCCTCCTGACCCGCCTGCAGCTTGGCAAGAGCAACCTCCTGGTGATCATCAGCACATGCTGTTGCCCGCACAACCTCTGCAAGTTGTGGGGGGAAAGGTTCGCTGTGCAGTACAAGCAACCCAATGACAGCCTGCCCCGGACACAGCGGGGCCAGCAGCAAGCACAGCTCATCCAGGATGCACTAAGGGCCCACCTTGATAGCAAGGAGCACTGAGGAATGGGCCTGCTACCAGGCCCTGTCACCTCCACACCCACCCATGTCTGCCCTCCCTACACCTGTCTCCCCTGTCCCCACACTAATAAAAAGCACAACACACTGTATAAAAGTGTTCAGGGTGTTTATTCAAAGGGGGAAATGGGGGTTGGGAGATTTGTGGGGAGTGAAGAGGGTCAGGGGAGGGAGGGGGGTCGGGTGCTTGGGGGGAGGGAGGAGGGTTGGGGCGAGTGAAGAGAGTCGGGGGGAGGGGCTGGTGCTAGTTGTCTCCAGAAGGTGGGTCCCAGGCTGCCTCTGGGGCACAGGGTGGGGCCCTGAGAGAACAAGCACTTTTCCAGGTGCTCCAGGGACTGGGTCTGCCACTCCATGAGGTCGAGCATGCGGTCCAACAGCCTTTGCTTGCCCCTCCGCAGCCCCTGCTCGACCCTCCGGTGGGCATCCTCCTACTCCTGCTGGGCACTGGCCTTTGCCTGCTCCAGCACCACAGTCTCGTCCCCCGAGCCCTCCTCCTGGTCCTCATCAAGGGAGGGGGGCTTGGCAGAGTCGATGGTGTGGGCTGGCAGGCTGCTGCTCTCCTGGCCCAGACAGGCATCCAGCTGCTGATAATACCAGCAGCTGGTGGGGGTTGCCCCTGTCCGGAGCATCTCCTCCTGGGCCTTTTGGTAGTCCTGGTGGAAGTCCTTGATCCTGACCCGGACCTGCTGGGTGTCCCAGGTGTGGCCCTTGGCAGCCATGGCCGGGGAGATGGAGGCATGCACCGCCCGAGTGCGATGGCTGCCTCGCGATTGAGAGCTGATTGTCTCGTCCCCCCCAAATGGCCAGCAGGTGGAGGATGTCCTGGTGGCTCCAGGATGGGGCCCACCTGTGGCGCTGGCTCTGCTCTGCTCCCAAGCAGCAGGGTGGTCAGGGGTGAGTCCTGCCCTGTGGTTGGCCAGGGCAGGCTCTTCCTGTGCAAGGAACTCTGGGAGGGAGGTCATGGAGGAAGGGCTGGAGGCCATGGATGTCGACTTAGGGCTACTGTGCATCTGCACTGGCTTAGGTCGACTTAATGAGGTCGCCTTAAGCCAACCTAAAAGGTGGTGTTATTACGTCGCCTTAACTTTTTCTTAAGTCGGCCTAAGGAACTGCCTAGGTCGACTTCAGGAAAGCCCAGAGTGGACATGGAGTAGTTTGAGTCGACTTAGGCCTCCTTGAATCGACTTAATTTGTAAGTGTAGACGCAACCTATGCCTCTCAGCATTGCAACACTTAAGTCTCTTTGTGGTTCTGAGCCTAACGGCGCAAGTCATATCCCTTTGAAGACAATGAAAACGTTTTCATTGACTTCAATAGGTTTTGGATCAGGGCCTAAGAACTAACATTGCATTATCAGAAATAGTATTAGTATACACTTTTTCTTATGGGTATTAAGAAAAAATGAGATTTCTTATATTCCAATTTTTGGAAGCTACTTAAATCAAGGTAGTTGAGAGCCAAAAATGAGTTCTATAATGAGGTGCTTAATTGATGCCTGCAGGGTGTAAATATTCCCACAGCATAAACTCCCCAAATCCAGTCCTACCATGCACTAGTTTGTAATACCTAGGAAGGCCTCTTTCGGGCAGTCTCATTTGACTGTTCAAATATCCCGGGCAAGAGTCTGGAGAGTATGTCTCGGTGATGTTGTTAACTGAACAATAAAAATGCTATAGTGATATTCCACTTCCACTATTTGTAAGCAACCTCTCCCTTCCATTTAATTCTGAGGGCTCACATTATTGTTTTAGGTTAGGAGAATAATCACTGTTGTCTTTTCTCACTTTCTCTCTTTAATTCTTTCTTATATAAATTTCCAAGATAAAGGATATCTCCATTTCTCTCTCACATGATGTTCTTCTTTTCTTTCCTTAGCTCTCATCTTTCTGTCTGTTCTCTTTCAATCTCTTAAACCACTTGTGTAATCCTAGTCAATTTCATGCTGCAGTTGGTGTTTTTACTCAAAGGCATATTTCTACCTTTGTGTTTATTTGCATAATAGGATGCAGCCTGGTCAATGATTGAGGAACTAGTATGGGAGTTGGGAATGGAACCTGATTATCCTAACTTCTTCGGTGACATGGTGTAACATGGGCCAGTCACTTAGGGACACAGGAAAGTTAATTTGAAAGAACCAAAAGATGTGAGTTTAAAGTGCATTACTTAAACAACATGATACTCGTGTGTATGTTCTCACAGTTACCTTAGAATTATCTTTTCAAATCCCCAGTTTAGACAAGCCCTGGCCTTAGGTCCACATTTTCTTTTCACCCATAAGTACTACATACTTTACATTTAAAAAACAGTTTACAGATGTTAGTTAACTGACAAGAATATTATATATACACACAAATGAATCAAACTGATTTTTAAAAATACTCTGCTGTTTTGGTATTTTGATTTTCAGATTGCATACACTTCTTTCAATTTAGGCACTTATAGTTAACTATGCTATTTTAAACATAATCTAGTTTAATGGAAGGTTAGCTTTCCTCTACAATCAGTTACTCTAATGTTGATGTGACAGTAAAGAGTGCAACTTCTCTTCCCAAATTAGCAGAACCAGCAACATTTTCTCATCTCTCTCTTTTTACTGTACATCTATTGGCATATATAATGTATCCAGTTACAAATGTCATACCTGAATTTAGTACATTCCTATAACATGTCCATTACAAACATAGTTTTTTAAAAATCTTATAAACAAATGCTCAGTTGTATTATGATGGCAGTCTTACCATGTTTAACGTCAGCTGACTGTATAGATGGCAATGTCTCAAAATTAAGACCATTGAGGTAAAAAAAATATATTCAGTCACTACCTATCTGTTCAGTTTCCAGACTGTTTGTTTGGAAGAAATGTTTGACCAGTTCTGTCACCCTCACAAGAACAGTAGTATCCTCTGGCAAATTTCTGCATTTTCTGTGGATTATGCATGAAAATCAAAAGGCTGCACTTAATACTTCCATATACTTTTTTCTTTTTTAAACGAATGTAAATGCTATGAAAATGAGCATGGCAATACTGAAGCCTGTCATAGGGCAACATAAGCTTTTCTATTAAGTTCTGACAGTAAACTGAGCTGCAGTATCCTTACTATTTTATCTTGCTATCCAAATACTTAATAACAAAATTTCCATTTGAAGATCAGACAGGGGACTGGTTTAATATTTTTCCTTAAACAAAAGGTTAGCCCTTTTCATTTGAGCCTGATGCAGGCCTAACACTACCCCCACTGTCAGATAACTCTGTCATCATGCTTCTTGCCTGATAAGCCACCACTGCCTTGGATGCATGTTGCTCAGGCAGCTGACTTGCTTTTAGCTCCCACGTCATATTTAGCTTTGAGGACCCCAGATCTACTACTCGGTTCCCAAACCCAGCAAAGGACAGTCTCTGCACCCAAAAGAGCTGCTGTCCCCAAGCCACAGGACTCCTTGTCTGCTTTGCTGGCCTAGACTAACAGGGCTTCCCCGTTGGAAGGTGTCCACGTGCAAGGCACTGAATGCAGCCCTTGGGGAAAAAAAAAGTGCCCCAGGAGTCCTTGTCTGTTCTCCCAAAGCCAGGCTCCCCTGCTCCCTTTCCCGTGGCCGCGATTTACCGTAGTGACCGGCCCGCCCATCGCCCCGCCCTGGCCCCACGGCGGCCGGTCACACCCCGGCCCGGCACAGCCTCAATTCCCGCAGGGGAGATGCTGTTGCAGGGTCAGTGCTTCGGGGGCGGGGCCGCCTGGGTTCTACAGTCTCCGCTTCAGCTCCCCGCGGCACCGAGTGGGTTAATCCCCGCCCCCTGGCAGCGCTCTGTCCCCGCCCCCTTGCCCCGGCCCGCCCCGCAACAGCGATACCTGCCCCGCGCCACCTTGGCCTTCGCTTGCGTCATCGCCCTGCGCCGGCAGGGAGGTGGGGGCTGTTGCCTGGTTACGCCTGTCATCCCCGTGCGCCGCCGCCCGATACCCCCGCCCCTTGCTCGGTGTGCGAACACACAGCAAACAAGCGGCTCCGGCCGAGGAGGGAGCCGAGCTGCCGCCCGTACCGGCCTCCCCAGCGCCCCCTCCTGTCGCAGCCGCGGGGCTCCGGCCGAGGGTACCACGCCTGGCGGCCGCCGCCCGCCCCTGCCTGCGGAGAGCCCCGCACAGAGCCTCACACATGCCTGAGACCGGAGCGGGAGCGGCGCTGAGCCCGGCCGCCTGGCTTCCTCGCGCTGCCTGGCTGGGGCCCTAGCAGCGCCCCGGCCGCTGGAGCCGGGCCCGGCGGCTCCCGAGTCTATGAGAGGGGCCCGCGGCCCGCCCCTCTTCTCTTCTCTCCCTCCCGGGCGGCGGCGGCGGCAGAGAGAGCGGCCCGGGGGGCAGCGAGGAGGCGGCGGCGGCTCCATGTGAAGAGAGCCGGACACGCACCTGATCCGCCAGCAGCCCCCCGGAGCCGGGAGAGACGCGGAGAGCCGGCAGCCGAGGGGCCTGGACCCGTCTGTCGCTCAACTTTCCAGGACACGCGGTTTTTCCCGGGATCCGCCGTCTGAGTTGCTGTGAAGTCCTAGGGCCCTGCAGCGCAGCGGATTCCCCCCGTCCGCGGCGCAGAGGTGGGCTCCAGCCGCCCCCAACATCCCCGGTGGCGTGGCGAGAGCCAAAGACAGGAAAGGTGACCCGCCGCCGCTCCTAAGGTCAGTAGGGGTAGGGTGAGGGCGTCAGGTCCCGCTGGTCTCCGCTGCGCTGGGGGCTTTTCTGTCATAGGTGAAAACACGTGGATGCCGAGAGCCGGACCCCCCCGGGAGCGAGCTGGGGCGGGGACTAAGTGGGACTTGGAAACAGGCTGCTCCGTCCCTCCCGGCCGGCGGCAGGGGAAGAGGGGTGGGCATCAGTCGTCATCCAAGCAGCCCCGCCCGAGGTAGGAGCCGCTGTTTCACATGCGCCTCACGTTGCCGGGAGCTTTGCACGCTCTGTTGAGCTAAGTGACCCTCCCGAGAGTACAGCTCTTCGTGCCTCTGCGAGAGACACTGTAGGACAGTCCTGCGTGAAATCAATTCCTGCCACTTTTCACCTTTAGACTTCAAGAGCCTCGGCTTTGTAAAGATTTATGACGGCGATGGGGGCTGCCAGCGCCCAATCAAAGAACCAGTTTGGGAATTAGGTCTTTGAAACGTCTCGGTTTGTATTTGCTGCAGCAAGGAACAGCGGAGATGCTGAAGCCCGGAACAAAGACCAAGTTTTTTAAATCAACTTTGAATCTCTTTCAACTCACTTATGTAAAATGTTAAAGCAGGAGTACAGCTTTGTTAATCAGACATCCTGTATATACCAGAACTGAAAAATACAAGCATCTTTCAGAGCTATATTTTTTGTGGAGGGATTTTCAAATTCTTATAAGGTGGGATTCATGTTAATTGTGGATTCCTTTCGTCCTATGCATAGTTGCGTAATATCCATCTGGAACCCGATGCAATTACTTGCATGGAAAAGTAATAGTAGAGTACTCAGTGCATTTTAGCTGGGTTTTAATACAGTTTAGCAGCTGGAAATAAAGAGGAGCCAGCACTGTGTGTCTTAGTCAGCCTTCCACATAATGCCATCAAATGCTTCCTCCTGTGTCTCAGTTTGAGAATCCTATGCTGGATATTGAGCCTTAGTATACAGAGTATTTTTATTTTGCTACTTATAAGTTACTAAAAGGGGTCTCATTGCTTGAGTAGCATATCTTGTGTCCTTTGCCCGCAGTTCAAGTTGCTGCTAAATTAAGTAAATAACATTGTATTACACAACACAGACTTTGAAAAATGCAGTTCCTTCTACATGAAAGGCTTAAATTCCCTGCCCTACTGAGAACTACATAGTGTACATATGAGTTTGGTCTGTCTAAATTGGGTTTACACACAGATTATATGCAGGCTAAAATCATCCATAACTACTATTTGAATGGTATTTCAGATCTAGTTTCAGAATTAATAACATTGGGATTACACTGGTATCTGCAACTGTTTATATATAGGGTATTTTTCCTAGCTGTCTTTCTGAAAGAGAAAAAGGAAGGCATTACAGTTTATCTGATACTTTTAACTGAGAGGAGAATAAACAGGTTAACCAACTTTATCTTAATTTATTTTTAGAAAGTGTTGTTGACTTCCCTCCTGTTTCCCTCCTATCAGCTTCTACTTTCTTCTCTTTCAATCCAACATTTCAGCTACAGATCTTCTATTGGAGGAGGAATGCATCGGATTCTCTCTGTATCTATTATAAGGTGCCTTTTTGGAGAGTTAATAGAAACTGTCATGCTTCCCCCCCAAAAAATTGTATTTCTAATATCACTATTATCTAAGATTACTTCAGTTTAAAGAGTAGAGGAAAAAATACCTTGATAAGTTTTTTTCAATTAGTTTGTTTGCTCTAAGCATTTGACAGTATTCTATGTATATTCTACTTCCCTGCTGTACCTATGTAGTCAGTCAGTTTGCCCAGTTTTTACAGGTCTTCCATCTGGAAGAGAGAGACTCTTCAGGAAGGGATCATAAAATCCCCAAAATTGCTGGGGGACTTGAAGGGTACCAGAAACTTCTTAATTTCTTTTTCTGAGACTGAGTCAACTTGAGGTAGGCAATAACAGCAAGAGTGTGTATAAAACACTCACTGCATTAAGGACACACAAGAATTGAGTGATGCTTCAACAAACCCCCAAGTTTTGCTGTCTTAGGGGGCATAGAAACCAGAAGTTGAATGTGTTTCCTGTAGTGCAGAGGATTGATAGGCTAGTCAGTGTCTTCCCATATTTAACTTATATATGTATTTAAAGCCACATTGTTTAGTTCAAGCTGACGATAATATTTCAACTTCTTTTGACATAAAACTGTGGCAGTGTCCTGAATCCACATTAAAATTAACTTTTCTTTCATTATTGTCACACCCTTCATTTTGCTTTCTTTCTTGTCACCATTTTTGCAGTAGTCAGATTGTTAGTTGTATTTTGTGTGTGTGTGTGCGTGTTTAAAATTGCACTCCTTCTGCATGGACCATAAACATCTTGATTATTCTGCGAAATTATTATTAATAAAATAGAATTAACTTCTCAGTATTCACATTGCCCTCTTCTTATACCTTACTAAGTTTAAGCAGTAAAACTATGCTGAGTTTTATATACAATTCTCTGTACCATTGTAGTGCTATTGGGTTAGAAACCCAAACACTGCAAAATTTGCTTACATCTCACATAGCTTTTAATTGAAACTAAAAGAAGTGATGAATTCATTCATGCTAACTCTTGTAACTTTATTTATTTATTTTTACAAAACTGAAAATGAGTTGGCCTTTCAACGTCTTGGGTTGTCTTAACTTTTTAATTCCTCAGTGTGCACCCACTGCTTTAATGAACGTTTTGGTATTGTGTTGGCTTTCTCTCTTCTCAAATAAATTTTGAAAGCCGGTAGAGAAAGAAGGGAGTGAGATGTCCCATTTTAGGTCATCAACTTCAACAATGTCTCTGTGCAGTTTTTTTATTGGACTTATTTTTATTTTTTTTAAAAAGAAGCCTGTATTAACACACGAAACATTTCCTTTCAGGGTACTCCAGTCCAGAATGTAATCTGATATTTGTGCATACTGGCTGTTACTCTTCAAAACATGTATCTGCAAACTGAATTTATGTATGTAGTATTTGCATACCTGAACATCTATAACACTTTTGTGAGTGTGTACATAACTTCATTTTGCAGAAGGGGGAAACAGTTGAATTGATGATGATGGTTTCTCACAGACATAGCAAATTTACATTTTAATTCCATATTTTGTAAATAATTACTTGCTGGGAAGCATTATTTTAATACATTTGGTAAATTCTTGAAAGATGATAGAACTATTTGGACTGAAATCTCCTGTTTCTTCCCAAAACAGATAAAATGCGAGCAGTGGAAGTGCAAATTCTTACTTCATGTCTCTCGTCATTTCTGATTTCTTGGGAGTGAGAAGTTTGTTCTGCCTTTATTGTTTTTCAGTTCTAGGTCTCTCTGAGACTGCCATAAAGGGTGCCAATTATGACAGATGTATTTGAGATGTGATCACCTGTTGTTCCCTAGGAACTGGACTAAGGATTCCAAACTTTTATTTTACATATGCAGCAAATTTAAGGTACCCCATACCCAAATAATCTGCAATGAAGCAGCTCTTCTCTCATTGCTTTAGCTCCATGCACAGATTTTGATGGATCTGCAAAAGAAGTGTAGCAACAGCTGGAAAGTTCATTAGTCACATAAAAAGTATACGGTTCCTTTAGAAAATTTTGCTTCCTGGGCGTCAAGATAAAAATTGTGGCCTTACTATCTTTACAGGCCTAAGTGTATTTGGAAAGAACTTGAGACTGATTTAGAGGAAAAAATGCTCTCTTGCCTATAAAATGGCCTGGGGAAAAAATGTGAAATGTCACATTTTAAAGACATATGTTGCATTCTGGCTTGGTATTTTTGTGGAGTTGGAGGGTCAGGTACTCTATCAGTGCTTCTGGCTTGTGTTAATACTTTACCAACATATAGAGTACCATATCTTGTTCTGCTTGCCTATCTAGGTCTGGCTTCTTCCTCACCCCCTTCATCAGATTTAATTTGGGTCGGCATATAACCATATTCTTCCTATATTGTTAATCTTAGATTGAAATGGTAGGTTTAAAACAATGTAGCCAACATAATTATGATCTAGAAATAGGTGGGGTGAGGAGGGGACAGATGTGTGTAATGTAAATTTATGTATATTATTATGTGCACTAATGAAGTTAAAAGAACACTTTTAGGGTTGCAAAGTCAAGCACTCAGAAGATAGGAAATGCCAGAATTACAGTTGCCTCTACAATCTTAATTTTGCCTTAATCCTGGCGTCAGTCTCTGCCTCAGCTCCAAGTTTCATTTCCCCTTTGTCTTTGGCTGCTTTTTCTCCCTCTGTTCCCCCAGGTTCTTGTTTCTAATCTGTTTCTCCATCTTGCAGGTCTGGCTCTTCTCCCCTCAGTATTTGAATGAGACAGCTTCCTACTTAACCCTGCCAGGGACCGGTATGGGAGGCAGTCTCCCTGCTCTCTCACTTCAGGTTCCTGTACCCAGCATAGTTTGTAGCATCCCGCAGCTGCAATTGAAGGGAAGGTTCATCAGATCCCTAGATTGAAGCTTGACCATTCTGGACAGAATTCTCTGAGATTTTTATCTTTTAAGATCTAGCAAATCTTTGCTCACCATGTGTAAACTGATTTTTTTCTCCCCCAATGCTTAACATATGGCTAAATTTGGGTGCCTTTCCTAAAGGGATTACAAAAGACGCATTTGATACAGAGGCCAACCCTGTACAAATTTCAAGTCTGTGCTCTAAAGCGTCAGGTGTTAGAGCTTTTCAAAGAAGAGGTCACTAGAATTTTGTAATATGAGCAAAACAATGTTTTTTCCCAGCCTCGTTTTCAGAATCACTTGACTCTATTGGCTAAAATTTTCCAAAGAAATTTAGTGAGATAAATGCCCATCATGGAAAATTTCAGCCCAAATGGCAAAGTTATAAGCAACTAAAAACAAGGTCTTGTAGTGGAAAGTGCTTTTGTAATAGGCTATGCTACCAATTTGGGCTATAATTGTATAAAACAGTCCCAAACCCTACCCTGAAGAAATGTAAAGATTGCAAAATCAAACCCACATAAGCATTGTCTATCTTAATTCAGTGCACAAGGTTGATGTCTCTCGCTGAATATGTATATATTCAGTGTCATCTTGTTATCATCTTGCACATGGCTCTGGGCCTTATTTACTGCACAGTATCCAGACCATGCACTGAAAACTAAAATTAATTTCTTCGAGCTTTTCTATAGTGCTTATCGCCACACCTTCAAAGTGCTTTTAACAAACATTTGAAGAATTTGTGTTCAGAATATGCCTGTTCTCTAAGGTGCTGCTGATATTAACTAATATTATTTTTATTATGATGGCTCCTAGGAAATCCCCTAGGCCAGGTGCCCATTCTGCTAGGCACAGTACATACATAAAGTAAGAGACGGTGCGTGCCCCAAAGAATTTACAATATGAGTAGATGAAAAGAGTCAAAGGTTAAGGAGAAGGGATATGATGCACAAGCAGACTAAATACGGTGATGGTGTGCAAATGTCATGCTAGGTTTTTTTTTAAAATTTAAAAAAACTTTTGCATTGAGTTTTGTTGGGGTAATCTTTGCTAACTAAGTCAGAGAAGAGAAGGGACATAGAAGCAAGTATGGCAAAGAGATGGAAGAGGGAAGAAAGCATGGAGTGAAGCAGTTAGGTCCAACTACTTCCTCACAATCAGGACAGAGGAGAGAATGTCCAAAGTCAAAACAAGAAAGCAGTCTGCCTGCATGCTGCTGAGGCAGCTTCCAAGTATCTAGTGTGGCTGGTTTCTTCCTAGAATTTTTTTTCTCTAAGCTCTTGTGGCTCTGAGGAAGAGGAGTGCATTGCACAGCTTCTAGTATTCCCAGAGATATTCTATGGGAAAAAATAGTATCTGATCATCAGGGATCTTAGAAATCCATTTGCCACGGAAAATTACAAAATTTGTGTTTTTACATTTTTCCGTTTTGTGAAAAAATACAATAAAAATGAACTAATTAAATAGAAAATAAATCATATAATAATTGTTAACCAAAATATACTGAAAGTTCAGGTGATTAATACGTATGTCCCAAAGTAAAAATGGGATACCGCTTGGAGCTAATAGCCTGAGCTGACTACGACCTCCTGGAATTGGGGCAGACAGCCTGAATGTTCCTTTGCACCTCCTAGGGGCACATGCCCCACTTTTTTGGCAAAACTGGACATTTGTCTTGTTTGGTCTTAACTGATTATCTCAAACTGCAGAACCTTTTTTGCTGAAACATTAAAAGTTAAATAAAAACCCCCAAACAAATAAAAATTGGCCAGAGACAGACCCCTGGCATTGAACATTTCAATCTAGACAGTTAAAGTTTGAAAAAATATTTTTAAGCAACTGAAAACAGGGTCATGTAATGAAAAGTATTAAATAATCTTAACTATCAGCATTGTTGCCTGCTTTAGCCTATAATTATGCAATCTGTGCCTGTTGCCCTAAATCTTGCAATACTGCTTATTTGATTTACATTCTTACAAAAGGTGTTCTTAAACAGTTAATCATAGTGTACTCTTTAAATTTGGTAACTTTATTGAATGATACTTAGATTTAAGAAAATAAGTTTATCTATCACCAGTTTGTGGACTTGAGGGTTTTCAGAGAATTTTTAAGGTGACACATCTGTGTATGTTGGATTTGCATTTTTGATTTTGATAAGAGAATGTTTAATTTAATTTTATGGTATTGGCAGCCATAAGAATTTCAATATACAGAATGACATAGAGAGAACTGTCTAACGATATGCAGAGGCTAAGGTTATGGATTAAATTACTTTAATATATTTGTTCCAGATGCATTATATTTAAAGAATGTAGCATGGAGATTATTGTTGTTCTAAATTCTCCTTTTATAAATACCTTCTGTTGTATTGCAGAGGAACAGTCAATTTAAAAATTACACTTATCTATAGAAAGTATAAAAACCACTCTAAAGCATATAGTTTGACAGTGAGCCACTGCCAGGCCACATCATAGGAGAAGCACTTCCTGTGCCAAGAGTAAATTAATTAGGCTTCAAATCCTGGGTGGCCTGGGGAGGAGAGGGAAAATAACTCTTAATGTCAGTTTCACTTTCTGCCCAGTCAAATTTTGTGAGAGAGGAAAAAAGGAAGTGGGAAGAGAAACTAGGCATTTAAAAGTGGATGGAAACTATATGTGGAGGTGAACTGAAAAATCACAGATAACATAATGGAATGAACTAATAAATAGAAAAGGGAGATGAAGAGGAGAAAACAATGTGTGCAGGGGGAAATAGGTACCATAGGACTTTATATAATGGGTCAAATCACTGGTGCATCTCTTCTAGTATCCTGTTTTGACAGTGCCAATGCCAACTGGACCCCTGTTTTGGGCAAGTGTTGTATAACCTGCCCTAGATTAGGTTGGTAGTTAGAAGTTTGATTATGTCATGAAGCTTGAGTGTAAGTTATAGGGCTAGCTCCACTATAGTTAAGATTGAGCGGTGTTTTCTGTTTAAAGGCCCACTGTGCTAAATGCTCTAAAACGTTTGCTTACTCAGATTGTCTTGAAACTTGCTTTACATCATGAGAACGAGTGGCCCAAATCTGGGGTCTTTTGAGAAGAGAATTCTCCAGTAGAATCCTTTTTAAAAAAAAAACTAGCATCTTACAAAACCACCTGAATCTTGTAATGGATTTTGTGCACACCTGGGGTTCAGGCTATGACTTTAATTCTCTCCCATCTGATATCAGTTGTTGACATCACAACATTACATGATGCCTACTGCCTCAATGGGGAAGCAATACTAAAAAAGCTATGGACCACAGAGTTTAGATCTCCAGAATGGAGAGATTCAAGTGTACACGTTCAGTGCATCGAGGCAAAGACTTTATTGAAATAAGAGAGATTTTAGGCAGACGTTTCACAGTGCCTGGGTGGCTCAAGCAGACTTTATTGAACTTGAGCTGCACTGTGAGTTTGAGCACTGGCCTTGACAGCTTTCAGAGAATGTTTTGTGCAAGTTTCTCTATCTGTCTGCATTATGCAGGTGCTCCTTTTGGAAGTTTTGCCTCAAGACCCCAAATTTCTGGTTTAAGTTATCTAAAATCTACTCTGATATTACTTTAGAACAGGGCTTGCCAGAACCCAGGCACCAGGTCAACATGATGCCCAGAAATTTGACACTCAGGGAGCAGAATGCCACCCTGGCACCTTTTTAAAAAAAAAAAGCTGGTGGCACCAACACTTTCAGCACTGCTGCCTCCTCCTCTCCACTGCCATTGAAAGTGCCCTGGGCAGTAGCTCTCCCCCCCCTCCCCCAAAAGGAGTGGCAACAGTTTTTCGGCAGCAGGGGGCATTCAAAGTGCCTCACACCTATGCACCTCAGTTTTGGGCTGGCCCCTTGGAGTGCATCACGTTTGTAGAGATCTGCTTTAGAAGTATTGTCAAGGAAATTAATGTTGATTAAATGTTCCCCATTCACTCTAGGCTCCTGATTAAGGTTTATGGAGTGGCAGGATTCCAAATTGCACAGCCTTGCCTGTACTGAGAGCTCCTCAGCAAAGTCAGGCTGCCTCAGCCAGCATGCTTTATTTTTCTTCTCAGAGATGGTGAAAAGCATAATCGCCACAGTCAAGCTAACACACAGCTCTTTCCAAGCAAGCCTATTTATTCTTAAGGAAAAACATAGAGAAAGCATATTAAAGAGATTCTGATAAGCTTACCAGAGACCACCTCCAACAAGAGCTGAGTCAATTTAAACTCAGGCTATTCATAGAAAAATCTTTTCTGTGTCTGTTGGCTTATGGAGTCTCCAGTTTGAATCAGTATAGACAACCTTCTCTGCAGGTGATGGTAGCTCTCTGGAGGTTTTATAACCTGAGTAAATTTGCCTAACCACCCTCTGCTGTTCTTAATTCCAGGATGGCTGTGGTCCTGCTCCCCCTGGGAATGTGTTCACTTATATAAAGGGACACTCAGATATGATGTGCTCCGTTGTTTGTGACTGGTAACCACAATCACATACAGGTGTTTGCCTCATTTTCAGAGGCATTGTCCACATCTCCTATGAGATGTCCTGATTCAGTCTGCATAATTTTTTCCGACATAAATTAAAAGCTGGTAGTCCCTTAGCAGGGTCAGCGATGAGCTATTTATTTTGAGCCATTGAAACGTTCCATGTGGCTCTCCATTGAGCCTTAACATTGAAGTTGAGTGTACGGGTCTTGGTATGGTTCCTTAGAGGGTTGTGGAATTTTAATCTTGTTTTTGGTGGGTTCTGCATGTAATCGTGCAATAGGATCATCATGTTTGCCTTGACATGGTTAAGAAAGCGAGATGTCTGGGCACCTCTTCTAATCTATGGAGACTGGAAGTGCTATAGAACTGGGAGCCAGTCAGCTGGGGTTGATTTGAGCATCCCTGTCACTATACACATGGCATTATTGAGTTGAGTATCAAGTTTAGTGTGACTGCTGTGAGACCACACTGGTGCACAGAATTCATCCGCAGAGCGTCCCAAGGCAATTGTTGCAGTTTCTAGGGTTTATGATCTGGAAGCCGTTGATGTTCTGGCCAGTTTCCTAATCAGTGTGGTGTGAGACCTGATCTTATTGCTGGTGTTCTTGAGGTGCTGTCGTAAGATCAAACTCCTGTCCAGTGTAATGCTTTGGGTTTGGTAGCTGACATGCTAACCGCAGAACTGCTCATTGAGTTTGATATTAGCCGTTTTATTGTTCAGATGGAAAGCGGTCACCATGGTTTTTTATTTATTTTTTTTTTGGGTTGAGGCCTAAGTTTCCAGTACTGGAAATAGGTCATTATATTAAGATCTCTGGTTAGAGTGCAGCTAATGATGCAGAGCTTGTGTGCTGAGCAGCTAGGACTGTGTCACCTTCATGTGTGAATTTCCTCGACTCTCTGCTGGCATATCCACAAGCAAGATAACATTCATGTGATGCTCCTGTTAACAGAGGCGGCCTTTGGCTATGGGGGGCCCTAGGCAAAGGCCATTGTGGGGGCCCCCCATAAACCAATTGCAAGGGCCCCATCTCTGGCCCCAGCTCCCTGCCCCCCCACTCCCACCCCCACGGTCCCTGCTCCCCGCCACCTGGACCCTCCCTCAGCCACTGGCACCAGCTCCCTGCTGCTGGCCCCCAGGAGCCAGCTCCTCCTCCTGCTGCTGACTGAGGCAGACGCGGCTTTTGGGGTAGGCAAAGTAGGTGACGGGGCCCCTCACTGCTCAGGGCCCTAGGCATGCACCTGCTTCGCCTACCCCAGAAGCCGCCTCTTCCTGTTAAGCGTTTTGGGATTTTGTCGTGCTTCGTGTTTTGTGCAAATTCACTAACATATCATTGTTGTCACCTGACTCTCACGTTACTGATCTCCCGGTGGAAGTGGTGATGATTATGTGGGAGACAGTGATGTAGTGAGTTCTGCTTCTCAGAAGGGGTCTGACTCTTCTTCCAGTCCCTTTCCCATATATGAACTGCGATTGGAAGTGAAGGGATGTAAGCTCCTCTTCCTAATGTTCCATGTGAAATGGGCTCTGGAGTTATCCTGCACCTCTGGATGTGGTCTGATCCCTAATCTTTGCCTGCAACCTCCATATGAGAATCTGAATCTGGAGGCTCCGGTCCCTCTTTATGTGGTACTGAGAACAGGCATGCTTGTTATTTGGTCCAGGTTTGCAGGAGTTGTCTCTGGGGGAGAGGGTGAGGTGAACACCTACTGAGATGAATGTAATCCTTAATCCTCACTGATCTTTCTGTGCTGCAGTTGATGTACACAGCACTTTTCCTGTACATCAGGATCTGATGTGGGGTGGTACTCTGCATCTCTACTCTCCTGTCTTGCTCTTCCTTGTCTCCACTTGGTACATACAGTTCTTACAGCCTTGCCACTTTCCCACATCTCGTTGCCTCTCAAGGCTTATCAAGGGCATGGAGTGACCAGGAGGGCTCTGAGGGTCACATGTGGAGGGAATGTTGGAGGAGCTGGAGCACCTTTTACAGATGCGGACATTATTAAGCAGTGATTGGGGAACTGGACTATTAAGGGGAAAGTGAGGGTTGGAGGAGAGAAGGGGTGTGTGTGTGTTTGTGGGGCAGGCTTGGAGTAGTGCAGGGAAGAGTGGGGTGGAAAGAAGGTTATCAGAAGTGTGCATTAGAAGATGTTGGGCAGAATTTCAATCTGTTCCCTCAAATCCTCCACCGTCAATCTGTCAGTCAATGTCTCCCATCACAGTAGTATCTGAGTGCCTCGCAATTTTTAATGTGTTTATTTCCTCACATCCCTGTGAAGTAGTATTGCTTCTGTTTTGTTGAGGGATCTGTACTTGGGTGGCTTGCCCATGTCGCTGTATCTCCACTGCCATTAGCTTGAACAAAGCTAGCACAAGTCTGTCTGTCTATGCTGGGGATGAATGCTTCCAGCTGTGATGTAAATATCCAGTCAGACTAAGGGACCTGCCCAGAGTCACACTGGAAGTTTGTGGTGGACCAAGGATTTTAATTTAGATTTTCCAAATCCCTGGTGCTAACTATAGAACTATCCTTCCCCTCATGCCCTATCTCAGTGTCTGTCCCTCTTTTCAAAAATGTCTCCAGACTCCATGCTAGACGTTGTTCCTGCATCTTCTCTCCGGTTCCTCAGTATGGGAGTCCCATGCCAATAGCTACATCTGTGTGGGTAGGAGGGAGATTTGGGCAGTGCTGCACAAAGACAGATGATGTGGTAGCAAACACGAGTTCAGTATGCTGCCAGAGCATTCTGGGACTGCTATAATTATTGCCAAAGTGCCAGAGGCAGAGGAGGGGAAAGGTGGGGCTGTGGTATAAATGGGTGCTAAGGAATTACTTTAAAAAACAAACAAACAAAAAAACTGCTGCAGGTGTTCTCAGTCCCTGCCTCACAGTCAGAGCCATTCTTACAGGAGACAGGAAGGAGATGAGATTTCAATGGCTTGCTACAGCTCTGCTCTTCCCTTCCCTTGACTCCTGTGAGAAGCGGAGGGCTCTTGTGCAGTGCTCAACAAATCCTGGGTGCCAGGTCGCCATGGCACTCAGGATATAGCCCCTGGAGCCTAACAGCATTGTAGCAGCCAGGGAGGTGAATACTCCTGGTGCCGAAAAAAAGGTGGTAGCTCTGAAAATGTCAGTGCTGCTGTCTTTCTCTGCCTCAGGTCTCCCCCTCCCCGCCCCCCAACTGCTGAAAGAGCCGCCAGCAGTGGCTTTTTCCAGTGGCAGGGGGGTCTTTTAGCATGCTGTGGTGCCACGGCTGCACATATTGGCAGCATTTTTTCAGCAGCAGGCGGCCCTGTGCGCTCTGCACCGCTACCGGACAAGTGTCAATGGCGGGCTTTCAGCAGTGGGGGGCTCCTTCACTCTAGCACACTTAGGGGATCCAAGGTTTTTGGGCTGGGCCCTAGGTGTGTGGCAGAAATGTCAAGGCCTGCTCTTGTGCGCCTCACTTTTCTCTCTGTCCCCGCACCACTTCTCCCTGGCCTGTATGGGGATGGGGAAGAGCCCCAGGAGGTGCAAAAGTGAGCCAAGGTAGTTCCACATTCGGTGCTTTTGACATTTAATGGTACTGTGTTTAAGCATGGCAGCAAAAAGAAGGGGGGAAAGCTGACACTGAAAGCTCTTCACTCAAAGAAGAGGGAACTGGTGTTTAATATTTTAATATGCCACAACATCCAACAGGCCGACCAGTAGTTTACATTTGAACAGAGACTGGCTGTTCTTAAAAGTGGCATCATGAAACAAAGCACATGGATTTTGACCACAAATATCCACTGGCTCACATTTCAGATCCGACAAGATCGCTTCGTTAAAGGATTAATAGTTTCAGAGTGCAAATATTTGAAAGGCTACATGTGTTCAGGAAAAATCAACGGAAGCTTCTTTGAGCTGTGTGTGGGTAAGGGCAAAACACAGGAAACCTTTTACGAATGCGGACATTATTAAGCAGTACATACACTACTGCTACGGCCAAAGACCTTTTTAGGGAGAAGAAGGCTGCTGAGACCTTCAGACAACTGATATTCTCAGACACAATAGCTCTTAGATACTCTGAGGGGATGGTACAAGATGTTTTCAAGTATTTTTTTAAGAAACTGACAGTTAGAAAATTTTTCCATGGCAGTGGATGAATCCTGTGATATCAGGGACAAAGTGCTCTGTGTCTGTTGTTTTGATGGAGGGACATTTAGGGAGGAGCTTTCCTTATACATGACAACTCACATGACAGGTGAGGATATGTTTAATTCTGTGCAAACTCTTTGTCTAATGAAAGTTTTGATGTGATTCAGATTGTGTCAATTACAACAGATGGCACTCCTGCCATAATTGGTATTCACCAAAGGCTTGTAAAACATCTGCAAGAGCTGAATCCCAGTTTGATTTCTTATTACTGTATAATCCACCAAACTACACTTTGCACGAAGCTTAGCAATGAGTGTGTTAATGTAATGTCAATGATGACTTGTCAGCTTCCTTTGGTCCAAGTCATCACTGCAACACAGACAGCTGAAAAGCTTTCTTGAAGAATTATCTGCTGATTACGATGACCTGTTAGTTCATAATGACATCTGCTGGCTGAGCAGAGGGCAGGTACTAAAATGGCTGTGGGAAATTCAAGTTCATGTGGATAAATATCTACATAACATTCTGGGGAAAAGGCAGAAGAGTTGCATTCATTTTTTGAGGGATGCCCACAATTATGTGCATCCTGGCCTTCCTTGTTGATTTAGCAGACAACTAAATGATTTCAGCTTAAAGCTGCAGGGGTGAAATCACAATGTAATGGATCTCCACAGGAGTGTCACTTCATTTCAAAACAAATTTAATCTCTTGAAAAGTGATTTGGAAACTGGGGAGATGCTGCATTTCCCAATGCTGCCAAGCTGCTGAGACTCTGTGGACACGAATCAGATGGCATCATCTCTGGACAGGCTTCTTCAAAATTTCTAGCAGGAGTTGCAAGCCTTTGCAAGTGTTAGTCATCTTCCTGTTTCTTTTCTCTCTCATTACAACAAGTGATTTGACCTCACCTTCCTCTAGATGCTGTTCCTCAGTGTTTGAATCTAAACTGGTGCATTGATTTGCTGTAATAGTCTGACCTGATCCTACGACTTCCCTGCATTTATTTTCCTCAAATTTTATTTTCAGATAAATGCTGCAATTCAACTGTGTAGAACAAAATACAGTGACATTTTCTCTTAAGGCAGGTCCACACTACCTCTTAAGAACCCCCCCCCTCCCCGAGTGACATAAGTTACAGTCCTAACTAGTGTTAAGTCGCTGGCAGATGCTTTCTGCCAACATAACTTCCATCTTGTCATGGAGCTGAAGTAATTATGCTGATGGGAAAGCGTTCTCTTATCGGCACACAGCATCTTCACCAGATGTGCTACAGATGTACCGCGTCTAGTGTAGACCTGCCCTTGGTCTTTCCTTATATCTGTTTACTGTGGATTTATAGATTTCTTTAGGTCAGAAGAAACCATTAGAGTAGATCTGTTGTGACCACCTGCATAACACAGGCCAGAGGATTTCATCCTGTTACTCCTATATTGAGCCTCATAACTTGTTTGACTGAAGAATAAAACATTCCAGTCTTGATGTTAAGACTTCAAGAAATGGGAGAACCCTCTACTTACATTGGTAGGTTAACCTTTGCCTACCCATTACTGAATCATTCCCCAGTGGCTGTCGCCAGCCCCGGGCGGGGGGGGAGGGCAGTGTTAAGTCCGTGTAATGGGGCTGATGTGCACATTATATTCCCCAGTTTGCAGAGATTTAAGTTAGCCAGCCTCTGTGTTCTGGAAGGGCATGAGGAACCAATAGGAGATTAATGAAGTTTAAATCTTGGATGACCTTAAACACAAAAAGGAAGCTTACAAGGAGTGGAAGGTTGGACAAATGACTGGGGAGGAGTATAAAAATAAAATAAAATTAGAAAATATTTTGCTTGAGCACATAGGAGTGAAATCTGGAAGGTCAAAGCACAACTGGAGTTGCAGCTAGCAAAAGATGTGAAGGGTAACAAGAAAGGTTTCTCCATACATTAGCAACAGGAAGAAGGTCAGGGAAAGTGTGGGCCTCTTATTGAATAAGGGAGAAAACCTAGTGGCCAATGATATGGAAAAAGCTGAAAGTACTCAATGCTTTCTGTCTTAACAGATGAGGTCAGCTCCTAATCTACTGCATAGGGCAGCACAGTATGGGGAGGAGATGAGCATCCCTGAGTGGTCAACTAAGAGATTCAGGACAATTTAGAAAAGCTGGACATGCACAAGTCAATGGGGCAAGATGCAGTGCATCTGAAGGTGCTGAGAAAGTTGGCTGAAGTGTTTGAAGAGCCACTGGGCATTATCTTTGAAAACTCATGGTGATTGTGGTAGGCCCCCGATGGAGGTGGGGGAAAGGTATATGTAGTGCCCGTCTTAAAAAAGGGAAGGAGGAGAATCTGGGGAACTAGAGACTGAGAAAAATGACAGCCAGTGTAAGGAGTGCAACTCAGAAACTGTTGCCCTTGAGTATGCTGACTTTAGCTCTACACCTTTTGTTGAGGTGGTTTTATTTCGTTGGCATAGCAGGGGACGTACATCGATGCATACTCTGCCATTGTTTTGTTGACAAAACTGTGTCGTGTAGATCAGGCCTTAGTCACAATATATCCCCTTGTTTTTATATTATCACACAATCAGTTTTCTCTGTAACATTCATTCTTTTGTATATTTGTCATGTCTCTTCTGCTCAGTTAACAGATCTAATCATTTTCAATATCATGTTATATGGAATCTTGTAGTACTCTAAAATCGTACCATCATGAGAAGTGACCATTCATATTTTTTTGAGTCTTAGCCGTTTTCTTATCTACTCATATAATAATTGCCATTTGTTGCTTTTTGCTATATCCTTTTTTTTTGAGTTGGTTTAATAAGAACTAAATCCAGTATTCAATATAATTGAATATATATTCAAAATACAGTATTGATTTGAATGATGGCATTGTACTATTATTCTCCATCTTTATTTTTTTTTTTTTTTTTTTAGATTTTGGCTGCCGTTGCATGCGGATCAGGGTCTCCATTGAGCAGTTTTTTTCCCAGAATTGACACAGTTAATTTAGAATTTGGAAAATTGTATGAGTAGTTCTAATCAGTCTTTTCATTGACTTCCATCTGCCATTGTTTTGCCAATTGTTTTCATCTAGCTTGGCTAGTCTCTCTGAAGGTCCTTCCTCACAGTTTTCTCTCATCTTGACTAAGATCTGGTCTACACCTGAAATTTAGGTCAATCTAGCTATGTTGCTCAGGGCTATGCAAAATTTCATGCTTGAGCATCCAGTTAGGGTTGAACTAAACCTCAGTCTGGCTGCAGGTAGGCTGATGGAAGGATTGTTCTGTTCACTTACCTGCATTGATGGAAAAACCTTTCCTATTGTAGGAAGCATTTACAGTACGGTGATTCTGTAGCACTATAGCTATAGTGGCTGTTGTGTAGACATAGCAACCTAAATAACCTTTCATCAACAAGTGTTCGCTATCTCAGTGATCACCTCATTTTGGGGATCAGTAATACATATATTAAACAGTCCTGATATGGAACTTCGTACTACATCCTGCTACCAATCCTTTCCATGGTGAAAACTGACCATCTAACCCTACTCTTTTTCTATCATTTAGACAATTTCTGACCAAACACAGTATTTTGTGTCTCACACCAAGATTAATTTCTTTCGTAATGTCTTGTGGAGACTTTGGAGACCTTTTGAAAGTACAGATTGGAATAAAAAAAAGTTTGACATGTTGTTTTGTTGAAGAATTGTAATAATGAGTGAGGTATGATTTTCCTTTTCAGAAACTATGCTAGTTGGACCTTTTCGTTATATCACCTTCTGGGTGTTTTATAATACTACCCTTGATTATTCTTTCAACCACTTTACTAATTACGGATGAAAAGTTTAGAAGTCTGTAACTTCCTGGATCATCTCTAGTCTCTGTTTTTAAATCTATAGAGATCAAATATTTACTATATTCCTGAGCAATTGCTGTTAGAATGGGAAGTGGAGATTGACTGGTAAGCAAAGGAAATTAAAATATCTTCCATAAGATGAAAGAATTTTCTTACACCTCCTTTGTTTGAGTATTAGGAAATCCTTCCATATGTGATTTTTGCTTCTAAAACACAAAACTGCAAGCACTGCAGATTCTTCAAACTAAGGTTTAAATGACACTCTTAGCTCTATGGATTTTCTTTTACCTGAATTGCTTAGTTTAATGGTGTGTCGGCTTGTGAATATGAATGTAAAATTATGAACACCACTTTCAGCTGTAACCTTCACTTTGTGTGGTAATTTATATATTAGATTTAGACATCTAGGTTGTGTTGAAAACCAGCCTAATCTTGACAGGGTCTGTCTATTCTAGACATTGTTCTGCTGTTGCAGAAGCATGGGACAACGATAGAGCCATCAATTTTGAATGACTTCTTTAATGGAACAATGAGTTTTCTGCAGGCAGGGCCATTGATGGAAGTAGGAGGGGAGGGTATTTGGGACCTGGAATTCTCCCAATGGAAGCACTTGAAAAAAATAGGCTCTGAGACTATTCTAAAAGGTGTGTACTTAACTGAGAAAAGGGAAAAGATAACTAACTGCCTTATAACAGAAGAATAGGTTAAGGAAAGAGAAGACAGGAACTTCTTCCTACTTTAAAGATGCTGATCAGACCTCATTTTCAGGATGGGTGAGATCAGACTGACGTTTGCATTCAGGGTTTTATTTTTCAAAGATGTCTGCTACTTGCAAGAGTAAAAGTGATTGGGGTGAATAAATCTTCTGCCAAGTCTGTGTTTCTTGCTGTCCTGCCATGTTGTTCCTGAAGTGTTTGACTACAAGTCAGAGTTTACATAGGCAGAATGTGTTTAAGCAACTTGAGGCATAGGAGAACTGAGGCACCGGCTTTGGTGTCTAAGAGGAAGACTGTGGAATTGCACTGCTCAAAAAGGGTGTCAGACTTCTGATCTGAACCTGGGAGACCCCCAACTAGGAGCGAGTTCCTACCCTGGCTAAGGATTTGGGTCTGTTTGCAACACAGTGACTAAATAGAGGGGTGTTAGGGCCAGGTTGTAATGTGGTTCTCAGTGTCTCTCTTTTTGATAGTGGAGGTCAGAGAAGCTTATTATTATGCATTAAAGGACAGGGTTTTCACTCCTGTATTTCCTTGATCTTGTGTCTCAATACAATTGCTGGCCTGCTTATTTTCTTTTTCTTTTCTTGCCTTCACATCTTGTATGTGTGCATGGGCTTTTCTTCCAACCCTTTCTTCTCCTTTTCCCCCTGAAGCCCAGTATGTCATGCTGCTTCAGTGGGATATGCGTGTCTATTGGTGGCTTAATGGCCTGGGCTATATGTGCTTCCGTGGCACTCAGCTGAGCCATAAAAGCTTCGATAGGAATGGTATCTTAGTCTTCAGTATAAAATACATGAGCTAACCCCTTGGCTGGCTACAGTAAGGGCTGTGTGCCGGTAGGGAGAGAAGGTGAACTACTTTCAAGGAGCCAGTTTTTGCTTTTGGTTGTAGCCGTCGGAGCACATTTAGAGTCAAAAGTGGGTTTTCTCTACCTCCACATCATCTCCATCTTGATATCCCCAACCTGACCCTTGTAATCGAGGAAAACATTACTTACATGAATAAAAATGAGAGAGACAAGGGTAGTCAGGTAATTTATTGGACCCACTTTTGCTGGTGAAAGAGATGAGCTTTTCTGCTTCACAGAGCTCTTCTTTAGCTCACTCACCTTGTCTCTCATATCCTCGCACCAACGTGGCTACAACACCACTGCAAACATAAAAGTGAAAATGGTAAGACCAATTTGTCTTTCTCCTTACATATTATTTACTGTTTTGATAATGAAAGTAACCTCACTTTCTAGTGCTCACGCACTTGAACAAGAGCTAACTACTTGTTGAATATCCTGTTAGGGAAGGTCTAAATCCAAACATATTTTAAAACAAGGGGATATTGTACATCTAAAGCTAGGAAGCTTAAAAACTCCTCTAACAGCCCATAACTTTCGGGTGATGGGAGAAAAAAACCCAAACAAATGTATTTTACTAACAGCCCTGGGCCAAAGCTCCATTACTTGTTGACAGTGACTGATTATAACCTTTTAAATGTGAGATTTTAACACTTTCTATTTTAAATGCATTAGGAAAATCCTTATTCTTTGTCACTTTCTTTTATGTTATTTCATACTGCTTTGCTGAATTTTTAAAAATTTTGTCAAGGTGAAACATCAAAAATCAGATTTCTACAACACAGGCACACATTGCTTTGGAGAATCTCATTTTAGTAACTTTCAACGTACCCAGAACAGTGAAACAATCAGACTTGTGTGTGAAAGATCAGACAGAGAACCCATACAAATGTGTTCATGAATGGAATATTTTTTGCTGGAGGATTTGGGAATTGACCATAAAAGTTTAGTTAGGTAATAAAGGTGAGGGAGGGAAAGGAAGCTGTCATAGAATGATCAAGATTATTGACAATGTGAATTTCCTGGTTACATCTGTGGCCATATCATTTTGAGCACTTATTTCACAATGTGTATAAAGTTGACATAGATGATTTTTGCAGTTGAAAGATCAAAACACCAAGTTATTGCTCCATTGATTATTTTTTCAATGTATATAAAACACTTTTCTGAAAGACTGTGGACCAGAAACAGATTCTGTTCAGTAGATACTGAAAATTTAACTTGGGTCCAGACCACAAGCATAGACCAGTGGAACTGACTTGTTCTTGAAAGTTAAAATGAGTAGGTAGTGGCTGTAGAAATCCTGAATGTGCAAGGAGAAGTTGCCTGTACAAGGAGGATATCTTGTATAGTTATTGGGGATTGGGTACATAATTTAGGATTGGGATTAGATCTTGTTGAGGATTAAGATTAAATTGAGTCTGGATGCAATTCAAAAGAAACCTGCAAAGGTGTACTTGGTTCTGCCAGTGCTTCCCTTCATTCCTAATCTACTACTTGTATCCTAGTGTTCTCTGGTAGTAGGCCTTAAAAGTCAGAAGATTCTTGGATCCAAATTTAGTGGGTTCCTGAGCCTCCCCCTATTTTAAGTTTGAATCGGTGGATCACTTCTTAATTCACCTCAGGCTGTCAATGTTCTGTAGTGTAAGTGCGTATGTCTACATAGCAATTAAAAACCCATGGGTGGCTCATGTCGGATGACTTGGATTTGTGGGGGTTCAGCTGCAGGCTGTAAAACTGCAGTGTGGACATTCAAGCTCTGGCTGGAGGCTGGGTTCGAGGACTTTACCCTCTCCCTAGGTCTAGAGCCTTGATTCTGGCTTGAGCTCAAATGTCTACACTGCAGTTTTTACAGCCTGAGTCAGCTGACTCGGACGTTTAATTGCTGTGTAGACGTAGCTAGTATCACACAGATCATTAGCAATGTGATAAAGATCTCCTGAGTTTCTGTTTTTGATAGCATTTGAATTGAAAAATATTCAAAAATGTATTCCTGGTCCTGTCTAGAAAAAGCACCAATGCTCAATAAATTTAAGTGGAACTAATTCATGCAATTTTAATAAAATTATCACTAAATTGTTTTTACTAAGTTTCAGGAATTGAAAAAGTGAGCTATGCTTAAGAGAGCATTTTAGTTTTTATGGTAAAAACAGGAATATTGCTAAGTTAGATGCATTCTGTGAGGTTTCTGACGTTTCATAGACTAACAAAAGGTTGCTTTATTACTAGCTTTAATGAACAAATCGCTTTATTGGCTTAGACATACTGGTAGCTTTGTCGGTCGAAACAGCTAAGAGTTCTTGTTTCAATTCACCATTGTGTTAGAGCAGAGAAGTGATAGCTATTGACCTTCTGTTAAAGCACAATAAAAAGTTTTTTTGTGAAGAAGAAAGTGTGCGAAGAAAGTAGCAATGCAGTTCTGACTTTAGTTCAGCAACTTAAAAATTAAGAGCCCTTGTACCTCTCTTAGTCACACAAATGGTCTCATTAAATGCTGCAGTATAGAAACGTAAAACAAGGTTGACTTCTGAAAATTGTTTTTCAAAGAACATGGAGGTAAAGTAATTGCTTTTGTGTGGTAGCTCTAACAAAAATGTAATTAATATATGTTAATATTGCTTTAACTTTGGATGCTAAGGAATATTTATTCGAGTTTTTTGGTTTTGTTTTTTTTTTTTTAAATGGACAACCTACATCATTTAAAAGTTCAACTTTAGACAGTATTAAGTGAATGTGGACCCTGTTCTTGAGAATTTGGCTAAATGAGCACAGATTTTGTTTCAGGTTATAAGTAAAAGGAAAAGAGGAAGCTTATTAGGAAGTTTTATTTAAACTTTCACTGCTGGGATTCTTAGCATAGCTGTTCAGTAGAAATCAATAATATAGCAAAGCTCAATATCTATTTTGTGATTACTATACAATTCTTCATTTTAAAATAATAAATAAAAAGGCAAGTTCAAGAACTAGGACTAAATAATTTGGTGCCTGAGCCGCATCGCTTTCTACCTGGAATCTTATTCGTCAGGTATATTTCCCCTCATTCCTTGGAAACATTACTTGGGTTCAAAGACCCTTTTTATTCCTGATAGCTGAACTTTGTTCTCTGAATTAATGCCAGCCTCCATGCAGAAACATTACACTAATCAGTACCACTTTTTATATGCCCCTAAAACATCCATAGTGTCCTCAGCTGGAATGGCAGGACATCTTGCCCTATGAAGTGGCAGCACACCCAGATCACTTCTTTGCTAAGTGGTGATGCCACAATAGCAATGGCATGTGTTTGCAGATTTAGAAAGAAATCAATGAATTTCTTTATGCTTGGTTTGTGTTTGGAATGTTATCTTCATTACTATAAGGTTAAACATTTTTTTCGAATGAGGGCTTTGATTCTGCAGAAACTGATGGCACTTATTCAGGAACGAGTCATATTTATTCTGTGCAAGTGGGCTTTTCAAGACGTGATCTAGGGGATAATATGTTATAGTCAGTTGGCACATTTTTTTCAAGTTCTAATCAGGATACCCATCACCTAGTAAGGGTAGCCATTACAAAAATAACTTTTATCAATAAATATTTAGGTCAGGTGCTTGTAGTAAAGAGGCAGTGGCTGCAGGGCGCCTGGAACAGAAGTTAGTACAGCGGTATAGTATAACCATAATTGGATACTTACATGGTTTCTCAGCATGGCTTCAAGCAGTTGGTCAAGGCATGTTGTAAAGGCTGCTAGAATAATGTTGTAATGCCCATATATTGGAATCCAGGTTCAAGCCAGGCACTGTGCCAGCTTCTCAGTGGATGAGAGGGACATCTGTTTAGCAGCTGACCCCAGAACAGTGAAGGTTACAGTGGTAAGCAAAGAAGTTGGTCACGGATGCCCACAAAGCAGTGTGGGATAGCAATTGGATAACTCTCATAGCTGTGCAGAACAGCGTTGTGTGCACATGAACAATAGATAGCTCAATAGATAGAACTCAGTTCACATCCAATTGATTTATAATCTTAAAGATTTTTTTCAGAATTTGTGATTCCTAAATCTGCCCTTCTGGACCACACTACAGACCTATATTAGTTTAACTACATCGCTTGACTGTGGAAAGCGCACACCCGAATGACATAATTATATGGCTCTAACCCCCTGTGTAGAAAGTGTTATGTCAGAGAAGTAGCTTCTCCAATAAGCATAGTTCCTTCTTCTCATCAAGATGATTTAACTGTGCTGATGGGAACGCTCTCTCACATGGGTTTACGGCAGTGGTTCCCAACCTTCTAGGCTTGAGGCCACAGAGATAATTTTTTCAACCCTCAGTGGCCACCAGTCTCCACTGGTCTCCTTTCTCTCCCCCTCTTCCCCTCTGCAGCCAGAAGTGAGGAGCTCAACGAGGCTCCTGTCTCCCTGGCTGCTGCAGCAGGGAAACCATGCGTGTCCTGTAGCCCTCTGTGCTCGACCTGGGTCCCTAGGCAGTGGCTCCTTTCTGTGTCCAGGGAGATGGAAGATCAATGCTCCCCTCCCTCTGGCTCCAGCAGGGACCCCAGCACATAAGGACCCAGGCAGAGCGGTTTCCTGTATTCCCTGCTGCAGCCAGGGCCAGAGGAGCACTGATCTCTTATCTCCTTGGCTGCAGCAAGAAACCTGCACAGGCCTGTTAGCCCAGTGGAAACACGCTCTGCTTGGGTCCTTAGGCAGTGGGCCTCCTCTGCAATTAGCAGAAGGGGGAGCTATGGCCATTTTTGGCCACTGGGCCACAGGTTGGGTACCACTGGTTTAGAGCCTCTTCATTAAAGTGATATGGTGGCACAGCTGTACTGATGTAGTGTTTTAAGTGTGGGCTTGCCTTTAGCGTGCTCGACGACTGGTTTTCAACTAGTGTGCCGTGAGAACTGTCCAAGTGTGCCATGATATTTTGTACAAAGGTCATGAAAATCAATGTAAAACAAACATTTTTGATCTTAAACAATATTATATCCAACCAAAATTACAACTCATAAAACTTACGAAAATGAATCAGATTAAAGGCAAGGTATCGGCCTTTTGATTCTCAAACGTGTACATTCTAAATGCATGTGGCCAAAGGGCAAAATTGAGATGACGTGTATTTTTTTTTTTTCTGGTGGATTTGAAACATTAACGCATTTAATCCTCCTTGTTGTATGCACTATATTGCAAACCTCTCTAGTAAGACTGTAACCATAGTAAATGTAAGTAAATGTGATATTTATGAGCAATCATTTCAGCTGAAGAAAGTGAATGTGCCATGGAATTGTTTGTCTCATTGAAGTGTGCTGTGTTACTGAAAAGGTTGGGAACCACTGCTCTGTGGAATCGTGTCCTGTACACAGGCTTTTGCAGGTCAGACTAACTTGAGTCAGTATGGACTAAACCCCCTGTGTAGACAAGCCCTTAGTTTCATTTTTGGGTTTGGGATGTTGCTGTGTTCCAAACTGCAAAGTGATGAGGAATGTTGTTTATAAACAGAGCAAACAGTATAACCCCCTTAAACGTACCCGTAGCTCTCGATATTTTTAATTAATAAAATTGAACGTTTATCTTGGATACTCTTGTGTTGCCAATAATGTCTTAGTTCCGGGAACTCGATAAATTTCCTGGTATACCTCATGTCTGGAGTTCTCATGAGGGTCTTGTCACTCTGACACAGTTCAGGCTGTTTCTGATCATCTCTTACTGTTGTAGTACTTCACTACGTTTTACTGTGCGGATTGTAATCTTGAGACCTGATGTGACAATGATACATTATGCACTAAAACTGGCTATTGCTCATGTTAACTATAAAGAAAGTAGCTTTTTATCGCAGTATTTGTAATCTTGCAGATGATAACAAATGGACACACAGACATTAGTTGATGATAGAGCACGTATTCCATTTCATACTAATTGGGTAATGAAAATAGAGATGATTGCGGGGGAAAAATAACTGCTCTACAATGGTACAGCTTTTTAGAGTATTATTATTTATTAATAGTTATGTTGTGGTAATGTCTAGGAGCCTTAGCTAAGGATGGTAGCTCCATTGTGCTAGACATTGTATACACAATTAAAAAACTTTCCTTCCTCCGAAAGCTTTGTCTTAAAAGGAAGAAAACTATAGACCCAAACAGATATTCTGTTCTATAAACATGTAAGGTCAAAATATAGTACCATTTACTTGTTTTTTATAACAAGTGCTACTACATACAAATATACCTTACATGGAAACAACTACAAAGTATATTAGATTTCTATCTTAATGTTAATTTAATGTCCTGAAAGGCACTGGGTTGTTAGTCTAATACACTGAAAATCTGTTTACAGAATAGATATAGTACAGGCAGTTGCAGTGCAAATGTTCCTTAGCAAGAGGCCCGAATAATAGAGCTGTTCAGAAAGTTGTCTTCTAATATGAAATTTCTGACAAAATATAAAAACTTGAATCAAAACACAGTGAAAAATGTTGTCAATTTTCTGGCAAGGTATACTTGATGCTGACCTGAAAGGCATCCACTTGGAGATAAGAATATTCTTCATTTTCCAATTTATTTTAGTTTTTAGACCCTGACAGGGTCCTCTAGTGTTACTTTCTTTAATTTGTTTAACTTATGCATTAAATTGATTGATTATGGACAAGTCTGTGTGTACTTTCTGAAGGCAAAAAGGTTATGATTGAGTGAACTAAATGTACACTAAGGCCCTCTCTGAGCCAAGAGAGCATAAGACTTAGATGTGTATCTATACAGTTAAATCACTTGTTGCATTCCATTTCACTGTCTTTGTCAAAACCGGTCTGAATTGGAGTGATGCCAGGTGTTGAGAACTAAAAAAATAACTTGCAACAAGAAGTACTTAATTCTTCCACTGAATGAAGATAAATTCATTAAGTTGTTGTCCACCTCAAACAGGTTCATTAAGAAAGAGTTTTCCCATATCAGCATTCCTCTGGTGGAAACGAAGAATGTCATCTTTAATTCCAGTGAAAATCTTGGCCTGAGAATCGAGAGAGCCTTTTGTTAGTCTGGCACTTACACATCTAACAATCTTCCATCATGCCCCATTTTACCCATAAGCCAAGATGACATCCCTGGAAGAAGACAGGGAAGAAGATGCTTGGGAACCACTGCACTGATAGTGATGGTTTAAAGAGGGAAGAAAAAAAAATTTTTTTTAAAAAGGCAAATCTCATTTATAATGGACTGTAGCGTATGTGGTAATCTTCAGAGCCCCAGAAACGAACCAGTTTCATTAGATTGAGGGGAGACAATGAAATATGTTTTGTATCCCAACCGCAAAGAGCACAAGGAAATGATCTAGCTATGACATGTATTAGTTATCCTACTTCCAGACAAAATCCAGGGTGTGATATACTGTATGCATAGATTTGGAACCACTTGAGATAACTTCATGATATTCTGAGCCATTGGTCGTTCTAGTGAGAAAATTCTCTAGTCCAGTCGTAAATATTAGAAACTTGAGCCACAGTCAGAGAACAAACTCTTGAAGGGACCAGGGAAACTAGTTAAAGGCTTTTATCTGCCTAATAAATGACCTATTTTTGTCCATAATGCTGATCGAGGCCCATATTCATGCTACAGAATCTCTTCTTCACTTCCCTTTGAGAGTGTGTGTGTGTGTGTGTATATGTGTGTGTGGGAGAAGGAAGATGGATTGGTGGGTGTGAAATACCTACTTTTTTGAATTACCATTGTATGAGGCTTGTGCAGTGTTGCTTGACTCTCTTGCACTCCCTAAACACAGCTGGGTGCTGCCAGTGACTGACTAAATGACGACCCCACCAGGGCAGGCTGTCCAAACCATCTAGACTTTCACAAACCTAACAAACAATGCTTTCTAAGTAAATCTTTCTTATGCAATAGTCCTTCAAAAATTTCAGTTGCCATAATTTTTAACTCCTGTAGGACTTCAACTTCTTCCATTTCCAAAAAATTGAGGACAAACTGAACATACCCTTTTTTCCGCAATCCCATATCCTGGTAATCTTTTGTCTTAAATTTAGGTTGATGGCAAACAGAATATTCAACACCCCCCTACCCCCAATTCCTCTTTCTCAAAGGCCATGTATCCACTATAAAAATATTCGTTTAAAATACCTGCGTGTGACTTGAGTTCTGTTTGTGACGTAAACCCATGCTCATTTTGCTATTGCTGTGTCTACAAAAGAGTAAGATGGATTCTGTTTATTCGTGTCCATCGTTAGCAGAATTATTTGCTAAGTTCCAATCAGTTAAATCTATGCAGTGCTATGGAATGCACTGGAGTTGCACTGATAGGTGTCTTTGAAGTCTTGATATGGAGGAGGTACGCTGTATATAGGTATAACTGAAGGGCTAATTGACTTACAGAATTTTTATTATGAACAATGGTGTGCAAATAGGAGGAAGTCCATTGTGACTTAGGAGCTACTTCGAGAGCTAGTAGTTAGTTGTAAACCGAGTATATATAAGCAGAAGTCCTTGAGATACAAACACTGAATCCCTAGTCTCCTTTTTTGAAGTAAAAATGTACTTTAATCCAATATTCTACTAAACCTGGAGAATAACATTTCCCCTGCCCCAACCCCCCACTTTCTCCAAACAGAACAAAACCCCAATAACTTCATATGTGGTTGTGGGAATGTTTGGTTCCTTCAAAGGACACAAGAACTTGGCTCCAAGCTGATACCTCAGTTCTCATCTGTCTTGACAGGAAATATAAAACAGTTTTTCTTTTCTTACAATTACCTCAGATGTCTAACTCTTTTCCTTGTGTTTTATTGAGACCAGGTGTTCAGAATATCTAGTCTCTCACCATTCTGCCCTCATAATCTATCTCACTCAAAAATATGTAGGTTTTATACTTGGTGTCCAGAAGACTAGGACTAGGCCCTATTTTTAACATTTCTTTTACTAGTATGCTGCACAGATGCTTTAAAATGAATGTTACTCCGTCAGTCAAGTTCTTTGCATCATAGACAACTCAACTTCTTCCTACTTCAGAGATGCTGATCAGACCTCATTTTCAGGATGGGTGAGATCAGACTCACTAAAACTTTACAGCCTAAAAACTGTTTCTGGCTACAAATGACCTGTGACACATTCTGAAGTTCCTAATTACAACTTCTACCGTTATGTCTAGCACTTTTATGTCTAGTACTGTACATATTGTGCAGAAGCTGTGTGAGTCGTGGTGTCAGAGCCTACTGTAAAGACACTTAGTAAACCAATTTCTCCGCTTTCATAACCTTTTCTGTCTTGCAGCTTTTTCTATAAAGCTGATCACGGTAATAACTATGGTATCTGGCTAAAGATGGTAAACTTCAGGCTGTAATTTTAAATGTTACGCAATCTTGGTTTTTCACACTCTCCTGTTTAATTACACCCCACTTACTGGAGCAGTGGTCCTCAAACTGTGGTGCATGGGGGCACAGCTAGGTCAGGGCCAGCTTCCACAGGAGGTAGGGAGGGAGTATGACCCAGCTGCAGCCTAGCCTTGTATTCAGCCCAAGCTCCTGTGCTGTACTGGAGGGAAGAAAGGCGGAGACACGGACAGATTCCATTACTGCTAAGGGGTGACACAATAGGAAAAGCGTGGGAACCACTGCACTAGAACAGGGGTATGCATACCCATGGGGATGTGTGGCGGTGTTCAGGGGCGGGGGTACATCAACTCAGTTATGTGCCTACTTTTTCAAGAGGCCACATAAAAAGCACTAGAGAAGTCTGTATGAACTAAAATGACATACTCTTACTTGTTTATACTATAGTCAAATTCCAAAGGGGTAGCCATGTTAGTCTATTGTAGAAAGAAAACAGAGTCCTGTGGCACTTTTAAAGACTAACAGATTTATTTATCGCATGAGCTTTCGTGGGAGAAAATCCCACTTCGTCAGATGCTTTGAAGATGGGAAACTTACAGAATGGGAGGAAATTAAATGCAAGGGAGTGTATGACAAAGGATCAGGTCAGGCTGTAACAGCAAATCAAAATAGGTGTTAGGATTCAAACACTGGGGGACAGCACATAGAGGAAGGTGAGGTCAAATATTTGTATTCCAGTTGATTCATTTTATAATTATATGGTAAAAATGAGGAAGTAAGCAATTTTTCAGTAATAGCGTGCTGTAACACTCCTTTGTATTTTATATCTGATTTTGTAAGCAAGTAGTTTTTAAGTGAGGTGCAACTTGGGATATGCAAGACAAATCAGACCCCTGAAAGGGGTACAGTATTCTGGAAAGGCAGAAAGCTATTGCTCTAGAGAGCAGGGAGCAGTAGAGAGGCAGTGCCGAAGATGACTGTGTAAGGGACCTCTTAGCTGCCAAGATGCAGTAGTAATCCAAGTTTAATCTCAACCAATTATGAAATTTTGGACAGTAAAAAATGGATTTCATTTGCTTCTGAAGGATGCATATCTAGTACAAATCTCCTTTTTTCTTGTATGGTAGGGATGGGCAAACTTTTTGGCCTGAGGGCCACATCTACTGTTTGGTGGGCCACACGCAGAGGGAGATGGGAAAGTGAAGGAGCTGAAAGGCGGAAGCGGTCACCGTGCTCAGCCAGGGTGCCAGTGGGCCCATGTGATGGTGGTAGGGGAGCAGCCACTGTGCTATGGCAGTGTACCACCACTGTGCCCAAGTGATGGGGAAGGGGCAGGGCTGGGAGGCAGGAGTGGCTGTTGCTTTCTGGGCCTGGCTCAGCTAGAAGGTCCAATGAAATGCTCCTGCGGGCCGTAGTTTGCCCATCTCTGTTGTACAGTATTCAATACAGAGCATTACAACAGCTTCCTGAATATTTACCAAACAATGGTTGTAGCATCAGATGTCTGTGCTCCATAAAGTCTGCCAGCTGTATTTATACTGAAATTTTGGTATCTTGTTTCCTGAGAGTTTTTAAGACAAGCTATGAACGTGCCTTACAGAGGGCTGTATGTGCCCAAAAAGAAAGACATTTTTATAGTAATTATAGTTGTGGAATTTGCAATACTTGACCTTATTTAGAAAACTTAAAATTTATGTGGGAGACTTGCTTACAAGATAACTAATAACTTATTAGGGAAACAGTATATTATTTTCAGATTTTTGAACAGTGAGGGGCACCTTGGTATTGCAACACTTTTCTGTACTTGTTATCCATTTTTAATACTTTCATTTCTGTAATATATCCTCAGAACTTAAATTTCATAGTATGTAAAAATCTGTATCAAGGGGGTTTAAAACATAGAAAATATAGGAAGACAGAACATTTTAATGACCTAAATACTGACTCTTCACTTCTATAAAGCTAAGAAGTAATTAATTCTCCATGCTTGCTCAGTCATTTTTTCCTCTGTTGAGACAGACAGTTTGTGCCTAATTGGAACTGGTGGTTTTGAAATGTGGGCCACTTTCATAAGGGAATGAAACAAGACCACAAAACTTATTTTGCGTAAGATCACAAGCTGAACTCAGACCATGCTCTCAGAAGTAAAAAACTGAATTCTTTATGGATTTTAAAGGTCAAAGCCAAGTTTTATTAGTTTTAAATATATTGAAAAATAACAAGATAGTTTTTTAATTGCATTGTTGAATAAAAACAAAGGATGTAAAAGTAACACATTTTTAATTACACTTGAACAAGAAAATACTCATAAAATTAATCAGTAGTTATAAGTCACTAAGAAGTGGCCTCTTTTCTCAGTCCATTGCTCAAGGTGGTGTGAAGTTAAAAATAAGACAAGTAGTGAATGGCATTCATGAAATTCATAATGTAAATCTACAGTTCTCATAAGACAATCAAGACTATGCAGTCTGAAGAATAAATAGTTGAAAAACAGAAACGTAAAGGCATATTGATAATTTATGAGAATAGTGCCCATTTTACTATGTGATGTAACATAATGAATAATTAACTGATTTAGTGGTTTCAGTCCTAATTTTAGGTGTTTACCTCACTTGTAGAAATCATTTTCACTTAACATTTGTCATAGCTGTATATGAAATTAGCCACTGATACAGTGACATGAGACTTAGTTTTCAGTTATCTAAATTTCCTCATAGTAAATATTTTTGCTTGTTACAAATAACTTTAGATCATTAAAGTAATTTTGGAGATGCTATACAGATGCACTCTACCTTCTACTGATAGAATGCCTGTGAACAGAGAGATGCATTGTCAGTGATCTATGTCTATGGACCTATGCAAGAAGAGTCACCAGTGATGAAATTGCATCCACTGAGTGGTTGCTCATGAAGAAGCTGTACGTCCTACGGTATTTGGAGTCCTCAAAGCGAGTCAGAGAGGATCATGTGAGACTCAGCCAGGTAATAATTCCCTTGTTGTTTCTGCCAGAGAGGACTGGGGCAAATAGAGACCCCTTTCAAGGAACTAAGTGATGACAATGGGGAATCTGCCGTGGGAGTCATTCTGTCTGTCTGTTCTGAGAATTTGCCATTTCAGAGATAGCAAGGAGAAGGAATACTACTTAATAGCAACCTGTCTAGACACCTGCTGGAAGGAAGGAAGGAAGCCATAGTACATTTGAAACTATGGCTTCCTTCCTTCCTTCCAGCAGGGAACGGGGAGGCAGGCATACTCCTTTGGAAAAACACTAAGGTAGCTGAAATCATTAACCAAGGAAGTTCACAATCTCATCAGCACCACAGATGCTATAGCAGGAGGGAAGTACCACCATGTAGGCTGAGGGGGACAGCAAAAGTTCCTTTGGCACAGCCTGGAGGACTTTAGACTTACCTGTGTTGCCTCTTCACACCTTGATGCTGCAGTGGGCAAGATGGTAGAGGGACATTTACAAGATAGGATGCTGATGCCCACTGATTCCAATACTTTTCATTGCATCATCTGTGTGTCACCCGCCACTCCTGCTCACCATTGAGTGCATACTCAGATTTAGCAAAGTAACTGTCCCAGTCTCCAGCAGGTACGCATGTGTCTCAACAGGGAACGTGGAGAGGCTTTCATTTATCTGAATAAATAGACACTGGCTTCCTCAGAAACCCATTCTACGTGTAACCCAGGACACAAGTCTAGTGGAAGACCCTGAGACCATGACTGAACAAGAAGAGGAAGATCATGACAGTGTTTTGCATGCCTTGGGGAGGGAATAGGGGAGTTGTGTGAAGTAATGCACCTTTTTACTTTACCCTCTTTAACTTTTTTTTCCACATAACATGGAAAGATCTACTGCTTTCGTTGTCAGCATGATATTTACTTACTTTGCTGTATGTACTTCTTGTAGAACAATTACATTTTTTTCCAGATTGTGACATCTGGTGTGGAACTTCTTATTTAGTGTAGAACTTGCTGGGCAGGTCAGCCCTAAGGAGGAAAAAGCCTCACTTGTGCTGTAACTTAGTCCATAGATCAGGGGTGTCAAAGTCATTTGCTATGGCAGGACAGATTTGATTTAAATATATTTCAAGTGGGCTGTACAGACCATAAATTGAAATACTAGGGCACTCACAAGGCATTGTGGAGCACTGTGTATGTGAGACTGTGCTCCATGAGACCCCCTCCTCCTCTAAGGGAAAGTGTGGTCTCACGGAGCGTAATCTTGAATACCCAGCGCTCTGCAATGTCACAAGACCTGACACTCTCTTGTGGCATTGCAGAGCACTGGGTATGCAAGACCTCTCTCTCTCTCTCTCTGTTAGGGAGAGAGTGTGGTCCCATGGAGTGCAGTCACGGCCTGGATGGAAGAGGTTTGCGGGCCCCATGCTTGACACCACTGCCATAGATCGATAGTAGAAGTTATTGATAAAATTTCCCATTTGTTTTTTTTGAAAGTTTCCGAAATAAAATTGAAGTTTGTTGAAAATGAGTAACTGACTCTAGGAAGGTTAGTGAAGGAGTGATCAGACACCTCCCGAAGCAGGAGGAGCAGATGCAAAGCTCAGTTGTTGTGATGGGTTCTGGGAATAGAACACGTGCAAGTGTGTATGGTATAGCTGGGAGCCAGCATCGTGTACAAGCCAGAGCACTGCCCTCCTGCTCAGTGTGGGAGAGCAGTGTTGCTGTCCATGTTTACTTCACCTGGATCAGGTCAGGCTGTAACAGCAAATCAGAATAGGTGTTGGGGTTCAAACACTGGGGAACAGCATATAGAGGAAGGTGAGGTCAAATCACCTGATGTAATGAGAATAAAATCCGTAGTCCCTGTTCAACCCTGAGGCAACAGAGTCGAATTTACATATAAATTCCAATTCTGCAGTTTTTCTTTGAAGCTGTGATTTGTTGTTCATTTGTTTGAGCACCGCATCTTCAAAGCATCCGATGAAGTGGTATTTTCTCCTGCGAAAGTTCATGCGATAAATTTGTTAGTCTTTAAAAGTGCCGCAGGACTCCTTGTTTGTTTGGCTGACCTAGACTAACACAGCTACCCCTTTGGAACTTGTTTTTCAAAAGAGATCTTTGTGTATTGGTGCTGTCAGCCCACCTTCCTGTCTATCTCTGAAATCTTTGTAAGATCAGGAGTCTGTGGTTTGGGAGAAGGAATGGAGACATGTGCTATCTCCTTTATAGTGTAGATTGATAAAATTGCCTTCATGTGACTCTTCTTTTCCTATCCCCAGTTGCCATGGCTTTTCAAAGCTGTTCTGCAGTTTTATGCCGGTCTCCTTGCTCTCTGTTCTGCTACTCAGTGCCCCGACAGTGCTTGGCAGCTAGGAGAACTGATTGCAGGGAAAGTCATGCTAAGCCCCTGAGGTTATAGGCTGCAGCATGCAGTGAGCTTGGGATGTAGGAGTTGTGTTGCAGGTGGACATGCTCATTTTGAATTAAATTCTCTGAGAAATTAGCCACCAAACTCTAAGAAGTCTCTTCTGTACATGTACAAATCTGCTGAATTTGGGTGGATTTTTACAGGGTTACCCCATTGTCAAACTTCAAGCCCCTGTTCCAAAGAATGGAGGCACTAAAGTTTCTCAACAGAACAGTTGTATGATTTTATCATTGTATAAATGACTGTTTGTTTGTTTGTTTTTGCTCTTTGAACCCAGCAAATCTGTTGGTTTATTTTATACTGAAACTTAAAAGTTCAGTTTAAGACAAATTCCCATCATGGAAATATTTTGTCTCAAATGGTTGAATTTTGGCCACTGTATATGGAAATGAAAACAGGGTCCTTCAATGGGAAATGGTGAACAGTCTTAGCTTACAGGTATCAGTGGTACTATCATCTATAAAGTAGCTGTGAAGTTTCACTTGATTCATGAATTACTGTAAAACTCAGGCTGAAATTGTTCAGCTGTACTGTGAACCTACCATGCTTAGTTAAACAGATTCTATTTATTTGCTTTGATTAATTTGTCGTGGGTTAATTGTTGGATTTTTTTTTTGGGGGGGGGGGCAGGTTTGTATTCAAATAATTGATTTGTTAATGAGTTTTGATTTCTCTTTTTTATGCCTTTCTCTGTCTTGAAACAAACTAGAATTGGGCACTAACCAAGTTGTAAGTCATGGAGGTTGAATGCCACTAAAAATAGAAGAAATGAGAGGAGGATAGGAGAAATGGTTATATTCATCTGTGAACACTTTCATCCAAAACCACAATTTCAACTACTGTCTCTATGCTTATGATTGATAGAACTTTTGTCTCCAGATGTCTTTCTCTCCAAACTGAAGTCATTTCCTCAGATGTCAAGCGATCAGCTGAAGTTAAACAGGGTTAAAACTGAGCTCTTAATTTTTCTGTCTTCCTTTCTCCCTGCACCTCCCAGAATCCCTGCTACTCCCTTTTTCAGTCAAAGTGGAAAAACCACCATCATGCCCTTTATCTGGCTATCATCTTCAACTCAGATGTCTCTAGATCCTCACATCTAGTCTGTCTCTGTCTTGCTGTTCCTTGTTACATGATGTCTCTAAGGCCTTGTCTACACTATAAAGTTTTGTCAGTGGAAGTTACAGTGGTAATCAAAAAGTGCTGTAGTTATAATGCTTGTGCCGTATGCACAGCACTCACGGTGTTGTCGAAGTGTGTTCATACTCAGTGCTGTTCACTGACATTGGAGCAAAGCACCGTAGGCAGCTAATCTAACGGTACCATTTGTTGCCACCAGGAGTTATGGGAAGTTGTTTGGGCCACAGTGCATCAGGAGCACGTGCTCTACATCCCATGATGTATTGATTTCTGCCCCATCATTCCTGTGGTATCTAACTGCTTTTCGTAACATTTTTCAAAGGCTCCCTCCCATCTGAGTGATCTCCGTCTCCATCTGAAAGGATGGATCCAGGGTTGCCAACTTGCATTTTAGTTTTTATTGACATGAAGAGCTGAAGTTGATTTTTTTTTTTTTTTTAAACGGACATGGTAAACTTTAATGGCATCACTGAAAACTCCATAAACAATGCAATGACATCATTATAATCATATCATCCTGTCATAATAATGTGTCACTTTGGGACACATAGTGGGAAGTGATGGAGAAGGCTGTAGGTAGAGCAGTAGGAGAACCCACCATAGGCAGGATTGGGGCTCAGGGGCCGTTTCGGGGCCAGCCTTTCCAGGCAGCTGCCTGCGAGCTAATTGGCGGCCATGGAGCCCATGGAGCAGCTGATTGATTGGTGGTTGGCAAGGGCTCTTCAGCAGGGATCCACTGCAGGCTGCCAATGAATCAGCCATTCCATGGGGCTCCCCTGCCACCCATGATCAATGAGCTGTTTGACGGGGTTCCCCAACCCAGCTGAATAGCCGATTGATCATCAGGCCCCACAGAACAGCTGATGGAGTATGAACTACAGACAGCTGCTTTCCTGCCTTTGAGATGTGTATCCACTCCACCATTTGCAAAAAGAAAAGATCCGCAGATATCAGTGAATTTACAGGGCTCTGATTGATTATTTGCTTCATCTTTCCAGTTATTTAAGTTAGGTGTGTGCATGGGTATGACCTTTTATATTCATCCATACACCTAAAACTTTATTACTGCAATGTTCTTTTCTGGTAGCCTTGATAAATTCAGCCTTACCCTACTTCGAATCTATTAAGAATGCTGCTGCAATTATTATTTTCCTAGCATGTCACTTTTTGACTATGTGCAATCCCTCCATTGGCTATCTATTCTCTGTCACATCAGATATTAGCTACTTATCTTGTTTTCAAGTCCATTTACAGCCTATTCCCACTCTGTCATCTCTCATTTGCTATTGAAACGTTGATCCCCTGCTCCATGATGCCAGTTTACCACGTTCACTTGTTAAATTTTCAAATGAGCACCATTATTCTTTCCCCCTTTACTCTTTGGGGGAATTCCCCATGAACATCGGTAAAACTACCTCATTGTTGTCCTTCAAATTCTTCCTTGAAGCTCTCCTTTTCCAGGATGCCTATAAAAATACTTGACCACAGGTGGGTTGCTGGTTTGCTGAAACAATTGCCATTCACTGTTTCCTTGTATACTATATTTATCTGTTTGCATGCATCTGTTTTATACTTCGATTGTAAGATCTTAAGGGCAGGAACCATTTTTTTTGTTGTGTTTTGTACCGTGCCCAACACAAATGTTTTCTTTTTCCCTGACTAGGGTTCTTAGGTGCTACAGTAATACAAATAATAGTCACTAAAAGCACTCTTTTTGATATACAAAAGCTTTTCTAAGGAGTCGTCAGCTTGCAGATGCTGGAGGTGATGATGTCATATTTAGGTATCATAGCTGTGCTAAACTGTATCTGCCCAAACCCTAATGTTGCAAATTATTGTTCTACCTTTCTGGTATGAAGTATCAATTATTCATATAATGGCAAAAGTATCTTGCTTATGATTTTACTATCTTCATTTTGAGCCTTGTTCCAAATGTAAATTAATTAGGGATTGTTTGTTTAATGTTGGATTATTTGTTTACATGGGTTTACATTTTTTTCTTTTTTATTGTACAGGCCTATTAGACTACCAGAAGAGACTGTGAGAAAAATCTAAAAAATATCTGGTGAGTAACTGCTAACTTTCTTTGCCCTCTCCTTGTTTGTAAACCATATGCTATTGCCTCTGTGGTTTTTTTTTTTTTTTTTTTGTTAGATGCAGTATGGTTTTATGAAGTAGCTCATTTAAAATGTTTTCTACAATCCTGCATTTAAAAGGTTTTTGTTCTGCTTCTGTGCTTACATGAAGAACTTGCCATGTGAGGAGACAGTCCTTTCACTGTACAAAGTACTTGTTTTAATAGTAGTTACCCTTTTACAGTATGTGCTCCAGAATTCATGCAGACATAGCAGTTAGTTGCAAAGACTTACTATATAGCAAGAGCTAATGTGATGCAACTTGATTAGTAAGATATCTGGTTGAATATTAGTACTCATAAAGAATATGCTATTGTAGCTGGAGCCAATAAATAGATTAACTTGCGCACAGCTGGGTATCCCCCAATTCTTAAACATAAACATGATTTTGTCACACTCGGTTTGATAATAACTCCTTTTGATTTTGAGTGATTTATGTAAGAAATGCAGAAGACAGCTAATTATTTTTCATGGGTGTCCATAAATCCAATTTTGTTAGGGGTTTTCTGTCACTTGTTGTGGAAGTTTTGATACAATTTGGGAAGGAGTAATGTAGTGACCCGTCTGCCCAAAATCTAATTGGTATTATATGTGCTGTGACATCATACATGAGTCCTGTACAGCACCCAGGAAGACAGAATATCACTAAGCTCTACTCAAAACCTCCGATTGTAAACTAGGGAGAACTCTACACTATTCAAAGCCTTGTATTATAAACCAGGTGGAAAAATAATAGGAAGAGGATATCTTCTGTGGAGGAGGGGTAGGCTGGGAAATTGTAGTGTGTGTGTGTGTGTGTGTGTGTGTGTGTGTGTGTGTGTGTGTGTG